>JAVUPR010000427.1:1200000-1800000 GCA_036785695.1 Gentiana straminea
TCAGGACCGTCTGATTTTAGAGACAAGGGGTTGACTATCACATAAGATGTGAATTGTCAAAGAGTTGACTAGTCAACCACCAAGAGTCACATAGAGATGTGATTGGTAAAGTGTTATCTACCTTTCGAATTATTCCGGTTGATAGGGACCCTCGTCGGGAATCGGGGTAACCAGATGGGATCTTGACCACTAAAGAATTTTGAAAGATTCTTGAAAGTCAATTGAGAGTAGTTGATTAGTGGAAGCAAAATCATAAATCAAAAGACCATTTTTGATTTTGCGGGTATAAACAACACTCTTTTATCCTTATTTTATGTTGTAGTTTTTAGCAAATTTTTATATTTATGTTTTTAACTCTCGATTAGTAAAACCAAATTATGACTGTTACCTTTTGAGAAAAGTTCTCAAGTATGGTTAAGTAATTTTAATCATTTTAAAATAAGCAATGACGCGAGCAACCCCGTTATAGTAGTCAGAGACAAGGAGACTACATATTTGATGGAGTGCTCCAAGACTTTAATTATTAATGAAGGTGGAAGCTCATGATTGATTAAATCATTTGAAATAAGTTTCAACGAATTAATCATATATTGGATACGATCCAATATGATCATTTAGTCATACGATGACAATTAATTCAAACGTTGGATAAGAATGACCACATCGAATTTTGGAAAGGTTGTTTTCAAAATTGTAAGATTTAAGTATCGACTTATTTTCTTTAATCATTGCTTAAAAGTTAATTAAATAGTCAATGTTTTGAATACGATTCAAAAGGTTAAATAAACTATTTAATAAACTTTAAATTTTCTTCATGAAACGAAATAGAAGACACAGCTCGTGTGATTTGCTTAAGTCTCATGAAGACTAAGCTGAGAAATATTTACAAGTGCTTAAAGGATTAAAAGGGAAAGATAGGGCAAGTGCTTAAGTAAGAGAACTTATCGAAGTCTCTATTCTAGGCAAGTGTGTTGAGATAAATCTATCCAAGTTCAAGGCAACTCTTAGATATATGATATCTTACGAGTGTGATTAAATTGGAAAGATTAAATACGGAATACACCAAGACACGAAAAGTGAAGCAAACGTTGCGACATTTTTGGTTTTGTATTCTGAGTCTAGTAAACTGATAAAGGAACTAAGTAAATGTTATTGTATTACGGTTCTTATGAAGAACACGAGTTCAATTATTTGTTAAGATTTAGTAGACATATTCAATTGTAAGGAATAAATGTTGTTCCGATAAGGTTGAACGGTCACTGAATCTAGCATACTAGATTGAAGTCACTATATAGTCGATATAGGTGAAAAAGTCTCAACAGATGTTTGAATGGCTGTTATCCTTGATATTTGTAGTTGTTCTAGTTATAGACTCTCTGGAATAGAAACATGTAATCAGATGTTATTCTGATGAAGTCTGAACCATGTGATTATGAATCATGTGGGTAATACGTATGTTATCTAAAGATAACTGAAATACCCTTGTATGAAAAAGGTTATAAAATCTAGAAAGTTGTCTAAAGCCTAAACATACTGATGTTTGTTGGCTCATGACAATTAATGCCACAAATAACTTTTGTTAATCTCTCTGACTATTTTTAGAAATAGTCAAGTGTACTCAGTGAAGTGCATTATTCGGAAAGCCCGAAAAGTTCGAGCTAGTACGAATATGAGATTGATGAACTACTTAGGATTAATCTTCAATTGGATTGAAGTAATTAATACCTGAAGGGTGTTTCAGAAGTTGTCTGAAAAGGAATAAGATTCCCTTTCAAGGATACCATTTTTGGGATACACAATTAGATTGTGTTCCTAAAATGGAAACAACACTTTATATGATAAAGGTGTGACGCAAGCCATGCGAAGTATCCCTTACCTATTTCGGGATAGTGCCCTTATACTTAACTGAGTTCCAAAGAAGAAAGGTTGAATAAATTCCATATTAGATATGAAAGGGGATAATGTCGAATCTATCTTAACCGATGATTTGAAGTTGTCATAGGAAAAGTCAGAAAGGCTTGGAGCCTAGTACGGCATATGCGACTTTGTGGAATATCTTAACTAGCACGCTGGATATTATTTACTTGTCCGCGGAGCAAAATGTTTGTCTTCAAACATGCTGTCTTCTAGAGGAAGTGTTTCTTCCAAAATAAACAGTGGGAGTAAATTTAGATCGCAAAGGTAGTTTGAGAACCACAAGGAGATATTCAACCATAGGAACATGAGCAGACGCCACATAGTAATGAGGTGTAGAACACTACTCAGTGCACACAAAAGTTCTATAAGTCTGTGGATAACCTCAAGCCTGAAAAGGCTGCTGGTATGTTCATCTTGAAGAATGAATGTCTCACGACTTGTGAAAGAATGTTTGAAAGGCAAGATTGAGAGATATGGACATGAGCCATAATATCTGAATAAGATTCCATCAGTGACAACTAGGTTGTGAACCTAGTCTGTCCTGCCTAAAGGGAATGTCCTTGAAAGGCTGTCATGGATAGTAATATGATTACCATAAGGCTATAGTGACGGCTGAAGGGTACGGAGTGTAAACCTTGTAATTATCTTTATATGCTGCCAGCTGAGCCCAGTTCTATTCAGACTATGCTTGTTATAACTTCGTATCATGACTATATGATAGTGTTGAAGACGTTGGGCAAATAGCTCGATGTTCATAGACGATAACATGATATGTGAGCCCACGAGATCCATTTATGGACTCAAACAAGTTTCTCTAGACGATTTCTTTGTTTGATAATCAAAGGAGTTTGATTTAGTCAAAAGAAGGGATATGCCCAATGTGCAATATGGATAGTAGGAGTGTGTTATGATTTTTGAGTAAGGTATTGGATATATCTCTCAGGAATTATCACCCCATGTCACAGTCAATTAATGTTTGGTAGTTCAAGGTCTTTACGAAAGCACTTGGATTAGCAGTTCTTATTTTCGAAATAAAAAATCTATGGTGATAGATTTAACTGCTGTTAGATTATAGTTTACCTATATAGATGTGATGCTAAAAGAGTTTAGCATAGATCACGATAGGGGATACTGCCAGCCGGTGTTCTCAAGATCTATCTATGTTAGGACGTTAGTCCTAAAGATCATGTGAAAGATGATACTTATGGAAGGTTTCCTTTGCTACTGCGATAAGAACCATCATAAAAGTAATGCCAGATGTTCATAGTCAATGAAGAGTCATGAGCAAGTATGAAAGTAAATCTGGTGAATGTCGATAATATCCTTAAACAAGTTAAGGATGGTTTCATAGTTTATCGAAACTTGGAATCAGATAAATATAGATATACAGACGTGTGTCCTGAGTCTTATGAAGGTGAGTGGGAGCTATTGTCTGGTTTGCAGGCACTTTGATTAAGTGATACAGTGAGCTGAAAATGTTTTGGCTATGGGTCACTGTAAATTCTACAACTAAGCCAAAACACAGTATTGCCTTGGAGGCACAGCGGGAGTAGTACATGGATCTAGAATGTTCATTCCTGAACCTTGTACGGTTCTTCCACCTTTTCTATATAGCTGATATATTAAGTGGATTTATTGCTTGAAGCAAGGACCAGGGTCTCGTCAGAGATTCATGTGTGTGTTGAGGCGGTTCCTTTGACTTGGTCATTTAGAGCATGGTATGAAGATAGTCTGAGTCCCCACGGATAGCGATCCGTTCATGGCTAGGGCTGGTTGCGAGTATTGCATGAGATTCTTGTGTTTCAACTTGGTCTTGTGTGTACGAGTGATTGTTTTAGGCCAAGTGGGAGATTGTTGAAATAGTGTCCTAAACCCAATCAGGTTGGACCGGATCCGACCGGGTCGGATCATTTCTACTATTTCTTTATGTTTGTACATATATTAAATGGCTTTTCTGTTGTCATATATTTGTTCTTTTAAAGAACCAATTATGAATTGTTATATGATAACGTCCTTAATAATAGACTGTGATAGAGAAACCATGATAGGCGATTATGGTTGATGAGATCTCTAATCACTTTAACAAGTTTGATACTTAAATGTCTCTAGGATGATGTACTATTAAACAGGGCATTGATAGTACGAACAGACTAGCACGTATTAGTTGTCTTATGTCTTTAAGGGCAGGGATAGATCTCGTCTATCGAAGTGTAGAGACACTTGGACTGTATGTGGATGTGTATTAGAGAATGCGTACGTTAGAATAACCCACTTACACTGTTAAGTGTCACACTATGTGACGGTTGTTAAATTATCCTTAGGACCGGAGTCTACATGGCATCACGGTGTGGATTATCATGCTTTGACACTATTGAGGTTTCCCTTAGCCATGGGGCGATCATGCGGTAGTGATTGGGTGTGATACTGAAGCATGCAGAGTATACATGTATGGTCGTCCGGAAATCGCGTACCCTATCAGTAGGGGTGAATATCCGAAAGGGCCTTCTTATAAGGAATGTCTTACTCTCGTGAATATTTGCAAAGTGGAAGTAAATGAGTTACTTCGAGAGAGCATGATATCCAGATTATAAGATACGGTCGTTGATGCTTGACACTCGACGTACGACCGTATGGATATTATTACAGCGATAGGATTCTATTTACACGGTAACTGTTTCACATGAAAGGCAGTAGTCATTACATTTGACTCTTCCGATGATTGGGGGTCACGGTGTGTTGCTAGACGCCATCCCGTGATCGTTAGGCATGAAGGGCATTTTTGTAATTTGCACTTTGTGCCTACGGCCAACATATTCGAAAGCCTATCGGGTCACACACATATGAACATCGAGTCGGATTAAAATACGGTTATAGTTGATGACCAAATAAGGAAAGAATTTATCTCGTACTATAAAGGTTATAGTGGTAAATTATTATGGTGGTATTTATTTATTATGAATAAATTAAATACAAGATATTAATTATGTTGATTAATTAAATATGTATATTGATACATATATTTCGAATATATATATATATATATATATATATATATATATATATATATATATATATATATATATATATATATATATGTATGTATTTTGCAAATTAATATAGTATTATATTAATTAAATAAAATCTCAATTCCCAAATTTTGGGGAAGGGACGCCATATTCAAGTGTATTCGATACATTTGGTTTGTGCAATTTAATTAATAAGATTAACATAATATTAATATTGGATATTAATTGAGTTTTGAAAAAAATAGATTTATGGTAATAAGATAAAGATATATTCAATATAAGATATTGTCAATACATATCTTGGAAATATATTTAATATAAGATATTGAATATTGATGAGATAAATCAATCAAAGAGATTTTCCTTATTTTATTAGGAAAATATTTTCTCTCTCATCAATTTACTAGAAGCTAATCTCAATCAGTTTGGAAGACTGTTGAGAGAAAAACACGTCAACTAACTGTTGAGCGAAAAATCTACCCTTCAAAATTTAAATTTATAAAAGACTCGAAAACAACCGTGGGTAAACTAGCTCTAACCGGCAGAGTACCGGATCAATTGTTAGGATAGCTACGGGAGTACGAGGTCGAACCCAAGAGATAAGTGGTTTGTAAATACCAAAGTGAACAAAGACAAAAATAATAATTAAAACAACTAAGACGCACCATTGTTCCACCATCCCACCGAAATTAACAAGAAAGACACATTCATTTGTAAGTCTTGGATTAATAATACGCTAAAGAGGCGGTACTTTCTCTTTCGGATTTAGCGCCCGTTGATTAGTTTACCACGGGGTACAACTAAAGATTTTACGAAACAAAGATTTGGATATAAAATCCTAATCTAACAACATTCTCCCTCAACTTTCGTATGTTCGGAAAATATCATCATTCTCCTTCACGGTAATCGACGAATTTATCAACTTTCGTGTTTCTAAATTCGAACAAAGCATGCAACACTACATTACACTTTAAACAAGTCTAAACATGAAGGAAGAACAAGAAATCTTACGAATAAATGCATAAATCCTTATTTAATATGATGAGGGTGGCTTCACAAGGGTGGTCCTAGCACCGAGCCTTAACCACTCATGACAACGAAAATAACAACGAAATATAAATACATATATAGATACATATATATATATATATAAGTATATAAGTATATAGATATATATATAAGCGTATATATATAGATATATAAAAGACAATAAAGAAAAGAAACAAAACGAAAAACAGAAATGAAAACGATATTATAACAACATATATATATTATATATATAAATACATAAATAGATACATATATATATATGAAACGATAACTAGTCGTGTTATTACATCGACATTATAACGATATATATATATATATATATATATATATATATATATATATATATATATATATATATATATATATATATATATATATATATCTAGGCCCCGAAACATAATAAAATAAGAAGAAGGATGGGAGGAAGGAGAGGGGCGGCCAAAGTTGGCCAAGAAAGGGGCAAGGAAGATCAATGGAGATGGAGGAGTTTATATAGGGAGAGATATATGAGGGAGGTGTATTTGGGGGAGAAGTGGTGAATCACCAAAAGATGTGAAGGTGATGATGACTTTAGCGTGAAGGTGGTGAGTCATGTATTAGCATGTGGAGTTTGTTGGGGAGGAATCATTGCAAGTAACATGCAACAATTTGGGCCAAAATATCTCCGATTCGTCCCGAGATATCAGTTGTTCGGTAAAAAATTCATAACTTGAGTTGTAGACCTCCGATTGACGTGATTCAAAATGCGTCGGAAAGCACATTTAAATATCTACGACTTTCGTCAAGAACTCTTCCCCTGAAAATGCCTCTAAGTCGGGTCAAATTTCCATCGAAAAACAGGTTACGGTAGAAGTGCGTTGGACAAAATTGATTCGTTTAACTCGTAAACTCGTGGCATCTTCTTCTTTCCCTCAAAATCCATCTTTTAGGCCTCAAAATATATCGTTACTCGGAATCTTGGTCAACCTATAATTCTGCAATAAAGCACAAAATACCAAGCGTAAATCCGACCCGACTCTCCGGTTACTAAACCGGTACAAAACTTATAAAAATACGACATTTTACATAATTATTACTACTAACATACTTAGATAAATCTAAGGAATTTATGACTCGAAATGATATAATAATGCTCAAAATGATATCAGAAGTGGGGTAAAAAGTTGTAATAATAACTATGAATTTGTCCCTTAACAAAGACACATGGGGCGCCCTACCCTCTATATAAGAGAAGGGTTGACTAGCTCTTTTGTACATCACAATTCCAAGAGCTAATAGTTTTTGTGAAAAATAGAAAGCTTCTTAGAGAGAGATTTGAGAGAGAGAAAATGTCGGTCTAGCAACCGAGTTTTTCTAGTAGCAATCCATGATGGGATTCCGGCGGGCTGTTCATGTGGACTGGCGGTAGTGGCCGAACGCTTGGGCGGCTCCGTGAATCGCTACTCTCCTTAGAAGGTCAAAGCGTCGATCTTTTAGATCAACCAAGGTAACCGCCGTCTACTACTTATTTGTTTATTGCTTAAACGAAGTCGATCTCGGGTCAATAGAAAATAAATTTTAAATTCCGCTGCGTTCCTAACACACACAATCCAATATTCCATGAGAGAACAAAACATATAGAGATTAATTGCCATGTGGTGAGAGAAAAAGTCCAATCAGGCCTAGTTAAGCTGCTATCTATTACAACTCAAAACCAGCTGGCAAATATTTTAACTAAGGCATTAGATGGACCTATTTTTCATCATCTTCTGTCCAAGCTACCTACTTCCAGCATTTATTCCAATCCTAGTTCGGCTTGAGGGGGTGAAATCACTGAAATGAATGCTCATTCACTGGTCAGTAGGGTGCTGAACTTATTCAGCGGACAGTATCAGCAGGGTGCTGAACATTCAAATCAATAGGGTGCTGAACACTCCTAAAACGGTTGGAAGTGGTTGTAGTCAAATTAAGTTAGTTGTAATCGCTTTCCACATAGTTAAGTTAGACAATACAGCTATATATACTAGTAGAAGCACTCCTATAATTTCAATTTTTTTGGTTAATCAATGAAATCGAAGTTTTCTATTTTTGTTCAAGTTTCCTTTTCAGTTTTCTTATTTTCCAGTCTTGCAGTTTTCTTTTCTTGAAGTTCATCCATGGTTTTAGAACTTCTTTAGAATTCAACAAACAAATGAAAAACATTTAAATCAAACTCTTGAAGCAACTCCAGTGACGCGGTTCAAATAAAAGATAAAGTTTTACTACCATTTCAATGATGATGAGTGTGCAAAGCTTTTCGTAAAAGGTTTGTCTGCAGAAACCGGTTAGAACATGATCAACTGATAATTTTACCTTATTTATTTATTTATTTTTAACTCTCGGAGCTTTCCTTTACCTTTACTCTTTTTTTGAGGGGGTTTTATTTGTTTATTCTTTCTTTCCGTACAGGTGTTATAAAAAATATTACAATTATACATAAATTGACACAACCAATAACATAAAGTTTTAATAAAAAATATTTTCTAATTATATGGTATGAAATAATTAAATATTTATATAGCGGATCAATGTTATAATATAAACTAATGACGTAGCAGTGTAAAAAGCTATGACTGTGGAGAAAATGTTTATAAACTGGATTATGTGGCACAATCATGAAACTTTTAATAGGTTATGGATGGAGATGCTCTTGGAATGTCTCGTGGTCATGGACGTAATTATTTCATAAAAATTCGAAGGGAACCTTTACGACCACCACACCAAATCTACTTGGGCACCTAAATGATGGGCATCACACTTTCACCTGCTATTCTACTTAAGGCACCACAATTGTTTTTACATCTATTTATTGCACCACAATTTAATTACAAAATTGTCATTCATACTTAATGCATCACTTGGAAATTAAATTTCACTTTCATCCAGAGCATACTGCAAAACCTCAAATCGTATCGTGGTCGGACCTTTTGAACCGACAGTGTCACTGTTGGACCATTATAAGATTGGTTTGTCACACATCCGATATTAGCATAGTCGGACTTTGACATCCGACAGACTTAGAGTCGGACCATATGGCATGACTGACTCATTGTCGGAACTTTCTTAAAGTGGTTTGTAAACATCCGACCCTACCATGGTCTAACCATAACATCCGACAAGCCCAAAGTCGGATATAGACCGACATGCACCTCGATGGCTATTTTCGATTGTTCTTAGTAAATATAATATGGAAACTAAAAAATAGTTTTGTTTACATATGTGATGTCTTTGGTAGATTCGTCATTTATAAAGAATTAATTGTGTTGTCAGAGGTAAACAAGTTTTTTTTTATGAATATAATTGTGGTGCATCAAGTATAAAAAGTATGATGTCTTTAAAGACACCCTAATTCGAATAATAACAGTTTAAATGACAAAATTATCCTTATTTTTGTTTTTGAATTGTACCTTATGTTA
This sequence comes from Gentiana straminea, assembly GCA_036785695.1. Classification (NCBI taxonomy): domain Eukaryota; kingdom Viridiplantae; phylum Streptophyta; class Magnoliopsida; order Gentianales; family Gentianaceae; genus Gentiana; species Gentiana straminea. The sequence goes on from JAVUPR010000427.1 coordinate 1,209,428, forward strand.
AATATCGAATTTGGAAAATGTGTATATTTATTGAAAATATGAAAATTGCATTTGTTCACTGATGAGAGTCAACTTTACTATGCTCCGGTGCATGTTTTAACCTCCGTTTACAACTCTTTTGGCTCATTATAGGTAGTTTTAGATCTATTATAGGGTAAAATCACATTGCACACTCACTTATAGGTGAACCATCACAAAGATGGGAATCCTCGGCATTTTTCGGTGTTTTAGACCCTATTCGAGCCCTACCTTTCTTGCGGAGTTATGCTTGGTATGTATTTGGATGTTTTGATGCAGGATATCAGTGACTTGTGAGCCTGAGAGACAAGGCATGAGGTTTAGAGAGGCATAACCGAAGCCCGGGAATGGAAACGGATCAAATATAGTTGATGCTTTCGCCTTATATTGACTTTATCTGCAATTTGAGCTGTGCTGTAGGCATTTTCTGGATTTTCAGTCTTCATAAAAGTTTTAGATATTTGAATGAGCTTTCCAACACAACTTAAATCACTCAAATTGGAGCTCTACACGCAAAGATATTGTCAAATTACTGAATGCTTGTCAATGCTGAATATTAACTCAGAGGGAATGTGCGCACATTCAGGAAGGTGTGTGCACATTGGATGGATAGGTTGTATTGTGTGCGCACACCAGGCGGAATGTGCGCACATTCCGCCGTTTTCAAGTATAATTTTTGGAGCATATATATATCTTTTTGCACAGATTTTTACACACTTTCCCTTTTACTTTCTACACTTCATAATTCACTCATTGATCCCCAAATTCATCTCTAGGTCGAAATCCTTCTCCCTCACCCTTAGATTAATTCCTACGCTAGATACTACTTAAATATAGCATAATCTAGCCTAGATTTCTACTCTACTTTTGGATTTCGTCATTTTGGATCCTCTTCATCATCAATTGACAATGGGTGGTGTTGAAACTTGATGTAATCCGGATTTGCTGCGATTTTGGTAATTAATAGCATCTTTCTTCTTGTTTTATGGCTTCAATTCTTGTTTTGATTGTTATTTCTTGTTTTGCTATGAGTAGCTAAACTTTTCATAGCCAAATTATGTGAAGATTGAAGAAATCACCCTTTAATTGATGAAATTGGGAATGAGTAGTGTTTAATTGTTGTTATATTGATGAATTCATGTCTTAAAACTTGTTCTTAATACTTGAATTAGCTTGTACACCTAGTTCATGAAGTCACACACCACTTTTATAAATGTATGTTGCGAAGGGGTGTGGGAAAAGGGGTTTTAAGATCATTCCTTATAATCAACTGAGTTGTTTAGATTGATTAGGGAGTGAGGTTCAATCGGTTGTGAAATCGAGCAACTCTAGCGCGTTAATCTTGTTTCGGTCAGTTAAATCCTTAAAGACGGACTATTGAACCGGGCAAAGGGTGTTGGATTGTTGCATTACGTCTTACATTAGCTTAGGAGTTTGCACCCATGAATGAGTCGATATAAGTGTTAGGTTGGTAGGTTGGTTAATCCCATTCCCGAATAATCGATTAGAGGGGCGAAAGTAATCAATTGGATCATGGTTTGACTATGTTTCTCTTCCCTTAGTATCTTTAGTTTATATTACGTTTTAGTGTAATTGAACTTGAAACATCTCGGTTAATCTAAACTAAATCCGAAAACGACTTTGGTATTCGATAAATTCCTCGTGGATACGACCTTGCTCGCTACTATAGTGCATCTGACTCGGTACACTGCCGATCAAAGTTGGACCGTCACTATTTTGGCCATCATTCACCTCGTTTGGCAACATAGTAGTACTACTTCCGTCCCAAAATATAAGTCATCCTAGAGGTTTTCACATAGATTAAGAAAATGGTTGAATGACATAAATTTGAAGGTTAATGTCTAAAATGCCCTTGACTATCATTAATACAATAGTTGTTAATTAATGAAAAGTGATTGAATTGATAATCAATTATGGGTAAGATAGAGAAAATAGTAATAAATGTTGCATTGGTAATGTAAAATGACGTATATTATAGGATAAATCAGAAAGTGTAAGATGATTTATATTTTGGGATGAAGATATTACTAATATTTGTTGTCTTTTCATATGGCAAAGACATTGGAAATTGTATTTTTCCTATTTTCATTCATTATGAATATTGAAATTTAAAAACATTCTTTGACCATTGTAATTAATATAATGATAAAAGTGGAAAAAAAAAAAATATTGTATTGGTAGTCTAAAATGATAAATAAATATAAAAAGAGTAAATCCTGAAAAGTGACATTTTTCTAAAAAAAAGGGTTTATTATTTACTGCTCACATAATCTAATCATACATCACTATACTCATACACCACACCTAATAATCTAAATCTACTTTTACACTACATTTAAATTACAATATTTTTATTTATTTATTTACACCACATACTTAATTACAATTTTACCATACCTACTTACACATCCCATTTTCATACTATTTCCACTCCCAAAATTAACAATAATTAACAAAAAAAAATGGCTAAACTGCCCTAATAGGGTCACGGTTTGACTTTGATCGTTATGGACTAGTACCAAGATCGAGTCCTAGACAGTCGGATCTAATTTTAACAGCCGGAACAGTAACAATGAAAATGACCCCCTCTTTAGTGAGATTGTATGAGCAAATGCCTGAATTTTTATCACGAATAAATTAATAATATTAACAATTTTTTAATAGAGATTATTTTGAGATTATTTTTTTATATATTATCTAGGAATAATTCGTTATAACGAATGAGGCATTCTTCCGCTTTCATTCATTTCACTCATAAGGATATAAGTAGTAAATACGGAAATTAGGACGACAAAAAATATCGACCGTTCAAGTATGCAAAAGGCTCGCCAGGTAGCTGCATTTATCTTCATCTTCATCGCCGTCGTCGTCGGCATTGTTTCTACATATCAATCTCCGTCTTTTTCTCCTTCAGCAGCTGCACCAAAATCTTCAAGCACCACCATATCAATCTATGTCAATTTTCTTATTCTGATTTAGCCCTATATCGGACTAGCCTTTGAGTTTTGAGATCACCTAATATGACTTGACATAAATTGATGATTCGGAAATATAGTGATTTCTTGATAACTCTAGAGATAGTTATGACAGTAAATAAAAGTTTTACATAATCTTTTGGATTATTTTAGGTGATTTCTTGATAACTCTATAGATAGATATGACAAAAAATTGAATGATATCTTTACAAACCCCAGTTTGTAGCAGTGTTGGATTATAAAATTCTTGAAATTATAAAGGTTTGTACGTATGTATCATGTAATACAAATCAAAAAATGCCCCAAAGGCTTTCACCATCAGAATTTGCAGGTGAATCATCTGATGTCGCCGGTGTGGGAGAAGTTGAATTGTGGTGCGGCGGGGGTGGGGGTGGGGGGAGAGGTTATAAGATTGGGTAATAATTTCATTGGCAATAGTAAAATTTCCGCAAAAGTGTTTTTTTTAATTTTTTAGATATTTATAATAAGGCCTAGAAACATAATAAGCTGGGTGTATCGAAATGTCTTTTTTCCTTTTTATAATACCTGGGGTGTATGAGTAGAATTACTGAGCGTAAATAAAGGGGCCCAAAAAAAGTGATAGTTAAAAAACAGAGAGAGTAATAAATACTCAATCCGTTCATATTTAATCGTCGTAGTTGTCAAAAATAAATATTTTTTATCATATTTAATTATGTCTTAGTTGTGAGAAAATAAATATTTTTTATCTGTCGAAAATATATTTCTAAAACATTATTTATCGTGACAAAAGAGAAAGAAGATGTAACAAAACAAGATTTTTTACGAGAGGTCCTCCTCGACCGATTGGAGACGTTGAAAGGTTGTGAGAGACCCTTATTTATTAAGTAATCGCATAAAAAATTGCGTTCGAGATAGCCTCTTTGAGAAAATAATATCGAATGTATTAATTATATTTAACCGCTTGTCGGAGGAATCCATGAGTTATTTGAAAACATTTGCACCAAAAGATGATTTTTGAACGATAACATTAAATAGTTTTTTATTAATATATGTTCCATAAGAGAGTAGCAATGCGACATGCTTCGTATTTTCGACCGAATGGTACAAATTTCCAAATCTCTTTAGGGAGATCAAACAAGCAATGCCAAATAATTTCTTGCTTAAACGAAAACATCATGTAAAAAAACAAGAATTGTTGGGGGGAAAAAACGGCGTCTGTAATAAATTTCCCATAAACTTTACCTTCATAATTCCTCTCCAAATAGCGAAGGATGGTTAGTAATAGTAGCATTAATATAGTCCTTCCTATCAAAGTATTTACCCTTTAGAATCCGAGCCGATAAGGATTGTGGATCTTGAAGAATACGCAGCTCGCTTCGAGAAGGGCTTTATTAAAACATTCAAGGTCTCTAAAACCGATCCCCCATCCGCTTTCTTTTTGGTACAAACGGACCAAGACTTCCAATGGATTTTTTTTTAAATCGAGGAACTCCAAAAAAATTGCCTGGTCATTTTTTCGAGATCCATAATGAGAGATTTAGGGAGACGAAGCTTTGCGCATGATGTATTGTGGCGAGCTTGAATAAGCGACTTGATTAAGATCTCTTTACCTTGCTTGTGAGAGGAACTTTCCTTTCCAGCCACCTAATTTTTTGTGGACTCGTTCTTTAATGTATGCAAATATCTTTTTTTGACCGGCCCACAATGAAAGGCATTCCAAGGTATTTTCCTTTAACGTTTCCCAAAGGAATATTAAGCAAAGACGAGATTTCTTGCTTGAAGGGACCGAGAAAAACACTTGCGAAGAAAAGAGAACATTTATGCAAGTTTATTTTTTCGACACGATAACGATTCGTATTTTGGAGAATGTCCCTCTTTGCTGTAGCGGTAGGCTAATGAGCACGAAATCCGTCATTTTTTTTGCTTCCTTCACCTTTGGAATAAGAGTGATGTAGGTCTTATTTAAATCGAGAGATATCCGCTCCCTCATTAAGACATTTTAAAATCACATCGAAACCCGCTCGCCCACCGTATTCCAATATTTTTTCAAAAAAATCATATACATCTGTGGCGATTTTTTACCAGCGGTTGTGAAAGGGCAATGTTAATTTCGACGTAGTGAAAGGCTTGGATAGGTCATCTATAGCTTGTGTGGAGAGAGTGTTAAAATTAAATAAGAAAGAATGAGGTAAATAAATAAGAAACGAAAACATCATGTAAAAAAAACGGGGGGAAAAAACGGCGTCTGTAATAAATTTCCCATAAACTTTACCTTCGCCTCTTTCCTCTGTTTTCATTCCCCTTCCGATTTTTATTTTATACATTTCATTCGAACCCTTTCTACGATCAGCAAAAAATCAACGTGACCTGAAGCCAATAAATTTCTGCGATCGCCTCGGTTGTTTGTTGGGATCTTTGATTAAATTAGCGTAAGAGCGAAGGATATTTTTTTTCGAACCCTAGCATCTCAATTTCGAGGTGAATCCGAATTTATTTGATGATCTTTTTATTCTTTGTCTATTGTCATACTATATGCGATTTTGAAATGCTTTGATATGTTGGTTTTACGTGGAATTCTTTTCTCTTGCTTGAATCCACGTCTTCCTGAATGTTAGCCCAGGTGATTCTGATACTTTAGGGTTCTTGTTGTTGTTTTTTGTCAAATTATTCTCTTTTTCGCTCATTTTTAGTTTAATACAAATTTAACCCTTTTAGTGAAAATCGTGTTGGCTATTGAATTGATTTCGGTTATGTACTTTCTGCAAAACCCTTATGCCATAATAGTTGTACTGGTTTAGGCAATGGCAATTTGCATAACCCACAATCTAGATTTGTATGCTGTAAAAGTGAGCATTGTTTTTTAGTTTGTCTGATGTTTCCTGACTTTTTAGCTTTTAGTTGACAAAATTGGTTTTGTTTAGCAATCCTTTTAGCTTTCCAGCTGTGTGTGCAGTTCGCCGTCACTTCAGTAGTATGTGAGAATTATTAAAGAAGTGCGTTAGCCATTAATAATTAGTTCTTGAAGAAAAAATAGATGATACTGTAAATAGACTTGGAAATGGGAGTTACGACGGGTATACTTGGAAGGAGGATATGAGACTTTCGCTATAGTCTTGCTAACTCTTTCAGCAGTGTTTTTAGTGCGTTTGATTGATGATTGCTTTAGCTGTCATATGTTGACATGCCTTATTCTCTTGCAGTTGTTTCAAGGTCTTGTAAATGGACTTAGCAACTGAAAACAGAATAGCAACAATTCTATTGAAAGAAGCTGCTGAGTTGAGGCGGCAAGCTGAGAAAGAAGGAGCTCTAGTTTATCTTCGTCAACCAAATGTTAGGGGCCGTCCAAATTCACGTTTCTTGACAGCAACCGTTCTTGGTGTACAGCAAGGTTTGCAATTCTCAATTATTTCGATTAAAAATACAGCATCATTGCATCGCTTGAATAATTTGAACTTCCACTCGGTTTAATTCTTCAAAGAATGTTCTGAAGTTATTTCGTAACATACTTATGTTTGCTTGTTTATTTTCTTTTGCCATTTGTAGTAGTGTTACATTCTTCATTAGCTATTTGATTGGCTTTTGAAGTTTTCTTTGATGCCTGAATGACGTTTTAAACTTCTTATGCTTATGCTTTATAAATCTTTAACAAATCAACCACATAATAACTCTGAAAAGAGCAACTATGGATAATATTTCAAACTTTCATGTTCTTTTGTGTGGATTGGGTAACAAATTGAACTTGAAAAACTCTGCAACCGAGGTATAGCGAGAAGGAGCCATGGTTGCAATGGTTATAATTTACTAAGTTTGGGATTGTGATATTACTTATGATTGTATGAGCTGTGGCAGAAATTTGAGTGAAGATGATTTTGCGAAATTTGTGCTGCGGGTTGCCTGCATTTTGTACCGTTGACTTAAAAATAGGCTTCTCCCTTTTTTCTTCTTTTCTTTTCTCTCTGTGTGTGTGGCCTTTGTACAGTGTGTAAAAGATGGGAATGAAGTTTTTGATATTTTTGTAATGAGTGTTCTTATCTTGCTCTCTCTAAAAAAATCCACTTACTCCCCAGCAAATCGAGCTGTTGAAGAAGGTGAACTGTGGCGGGCTAGGCAGAAAGAGATAGAGTTGGATAATCGTCTTCATGGAAGATCAAGTGATGAGGATAGTAGGTGTAAGAGTTGGAGGAACACTAAAGAATCCCAGAAAACGAGTGATAGAGTGGGTGGGAATGAAGTAAGTGTTGGTTCGTCATGCTTAGCTAGGAAAGGGACTAATGAAGATAGCCATTTGAAGGAAGATGAAGCTTTGAAGGATGATGAAGTTGATGAATTCTTACGTTCAAGGTAACATATCTATAAATTTTCTAGTTTACTGCCATACTTGTTTGTCCTGTGTTGGTTGTTTTCCATATCATGTTCATGCAGGAAAATTCTTGTATGAAGAGTCTCTATTGGACTGGACCGTCACATGAGTGGCATGTGTCTTAAAAAAAAAAAAAAACATGACTCGTCCTTTTAGTACACATGACACCTATATGATGGTCCAATTTCGGGCTCAATAGAGACTCTACCTATGAATCTCCTGTTCATGCATGCACATAAATGTATTTGTGGGAAGGTGAGAGGATCAGTTAGCCTTATGTCGCGAACTTTCCTTTTGGAAAAGGTTCAAAGTGTCTGGTTTCTTTGCTGGATTAAATGCTTACAAAGTGAATGGTTGATGGCAAGGGTCAAGAGAGGCAGAGGAGCTGTTGGTTCGCGTATGGATGAAACAGGTCCATACCTTCCTCGTGGTGGAATGGGTACAGGAAAAAATCAGTGCATGGACCAAACGGAAAGGGAGAAGAAACGCGTACGTCTTGGCCCAGAAAAACCTTCTTTTATGGAATGCTCCAGGTATTATGGGGGGGATGAGTCCTTGAAGAAGAAGCATAAGGAGGTGAAGCAAGCAGGCAGCAAGCAGCAGCATAATAGCTCGGAAAAGCACAAATCAAAGTCAAGGGGGGACAAGGACAAAAAGATTAAGAAAAAGAAGAGAAGCAGAGAGGAAAAGAGTCGTAAACTTGGCAAAGAATAGCTTGCTCTTTCTATGCTTGACATATACTCTCTTAAACTGTATTATTATCGAGTAACGAGAGGTTCTCTGTAGTATCTGCTGTACAAATTATGATTTAATCTCTTTTATAAACTATTATGGGAAAGCCTGGTGTTCGTAGATGTTATTATACTAGAACCTTAGTTCGACACATTTTAACTTTTGTTTTAGAGTACTTTCCAGTGGTTTTAGCATCCCATGGACTCAGAGCTATAATTTTCCTATGTGTGACTTTTATGATGGCTTTGCTGCAAAGCATTCCGGTTAACACTGAATCTGGATAAGCTGGTTGTCTGATGGTAATATTCATTTAAGATCGTTTTTTTTTTTTTGGACATCATCCAAATCATCAGTGCACAACACAAATAAGAATGACAAACATACTGATTTTATCTTTGTAAAGTTGATTATTGAGTCGAGGAAAAAGTTATCCCCACAACTGACTTTCTTCGAGAAGCTAGCATCACACCAAATCGACCTTCAGAAAAAAATCAAACGATTTGATAGATAATAATATGCAACTGTCTCGGGTTCACAATTCTTGATTCTCATGCCCACACCTCCCTCTGTACTTTTAAACACACACACACACACACACACACACGATTCTTACACCGGACTATACTCCAACTTTCTCAACACCACAATTTCAAACTTTGACAAAAAAGGAAAAAAAAAAAAAAAAAAAAAACGTGCTAAACCCTTTTGGATTTAGTCGGTGGACAGCAACATATTGTCATGAATCCTCGTAATGATCTGTCTCGTCAAAGATCTCTTCCTGCAACGAAAAAACAAACAGTTTTACAACTCCCTAGAAGTGAGATTTTAGTCGGTGGACAACTTATTCAGTAAAGGAGAAGAAAATATTAGTTGAATCTGAGACCTGTAAAAGCTCTTCAATGACATCCTCCATGCTAATGATTCCTACAGCTTCTTCTTCTTCAGGGAGTTTTGGCAATGGTGTTCCATCAATCTCTAAGATCTCCGAATACATATCCTTTGTCCACTTCTTGCTCCTAAGGGTGGTTGTGGTGGCGGCGGTGGCGGCGTTGGTGGTTCCTCCTCTGAAAGAATTGCTTCCATTGTTGTTAGGATAACCCTTCCATCTTTGAAACGGTATTTTTGTCTTGAATGGCATATCCCTTGTCAGCTTCTGCCCATCAATGTCTATCTTCACATCCTTCATTGAATCTATCAGACAAGCAGTTGAAGGAAAACAAGAAATAATACACATGGGTTGAATGCATCATAATCCCTACAGCGGATAAACATCACATAATTTGAAACAGAGATTCTGTATTTCGTGTATAAAAGTAAAGATTTTGATACAAAGGATTTTCGGCGGATTTTGGATAAATATATTACAGACTTGCCTTGTTTAAGAGACACCAATGCATATGCTCTAAGAAAAACCGGGCTTAGTTACCTGCAGGGCTCTTGGAGGAAAAATGTTGTCCAACCTTGTTGCATTGTCTGACAACGACTGCCATATGACTATGCCCTTTCTGGAACTCATTCAAGATATCATACAACGGCATGGTTTCTGGGACTCTATATACAAGCAATCAAGAATCAATGAGAAATAAGGTGGTTTCTCACCTTCCTTACAAAAATTTGAACCCTTAAACATCAAAGGCCTTCTCGGAAACTTGGAAAGGTTAACATCAATCAATGCTTTATATTTCAATACCTTGGAATCTTCCGTATAGTCACACTCTTAACAGGGACCTCATCTTCTGGATGAATAATTAGAATGTTCTTCACCTACAAGTTCAAGTAAACAAAATCACTGATGATGACGTTTAATGGGCCAAGAATAAAAATGACTGTGCACGATGAAAACCTACATCACAATCAGTGTAAAAAAAAGGAACATGCAAAATAATAAACTTGAGTACACTTACGAGCAGGTCTCCTTGCTCACTGTAAAGAAGGTAACTCAAAATAAATGTACTAGGGTATTATTGAAATACATTGGATAAGTCTACTGTTCATTCAGCAGACTTAAGTCTACTGAATATAAGTCTGCTGTTAATTCAGCAGGGTATCTGACCCTGCTGAATATAAGTCTGCTGATATCACTTTTACGTAGTATTATTTTTTAATGTGTACAAATGTAGCAGTGTAACTTTATTACTTTTGATAGGATAACTTGAGTATAACCACTCTATTATGTTTGTAACCACCCTATAAAGGTTATCTAGGTTGTTATTACTTACTTTTTAGTTTATCTAGGAAAGTTACTTTTTCTCTTTATGCTTTATAAGCATGCTTGTATTTCACCTATTTATACCAACCTTATTGGGTTGAGTTTAATAATAAGAGTTATATTTTCTCTTAAGTTCATCTTCCTACTTAATTTCTATATGGTATCGGAGCTCTGATTTTTTCAGAAAAAACGATCCAACTTCCAATTTTTTTTTCTTTCCTCTTCTTTCCAGCATTCAATATGACTGATTCTGGAATTCCTACTCCCACTCCTTCTGCTATCTCTCTTAGTGTAAATGGAGTTGATAATCCATCTCTCCAAATCACATCAAAGAAACTCTATGGACCTAATTATGTCCAGTGGGCACAATCTGTGCGTGTTTATGTCACTGGAAGAGGTAAGCTTGGTTACCTAACTGGAACCATTAAACCCCCAGCCAATAAAGAATCTCCTGAATATGCTGCCTGGGAGACAGAAAATGCTATTGTTGTATCTTGGCTCATAAACTCTATGATTGATGATATCAGCCAAGTTCATCTCTTTACTACTTCTGCAAAGGCTATCTGGGATAAGATAGCTAAAAACTATTCTGACCAAGGTAATTATGCTACTGTTTTTGGTCTGAAAACCTCTCTAAAGGAAACCAAACAGGGTGCACTTAATGTCACCCAATACTTCAACACCCTCAACAAGTTATGGGAGGAATGTGATCAACTCACAATAAGACAGTGGAAGTGTACTGAGGATAGTGACATCTATGCAAAGCTTGTTGAAGAAGAAAGGGTCTTTGACTTCTTGTACGGTCTAAATCCCAACTATGATGCTGCAAGGGAAAGGATTCTGGCTCAAACTCCATTTCCTTCAATTCAGGATGCCTTTTCTGCTGTGAGAAAGGAGGAAAGTAGAAGGGGAGTTATGGGTGTAAGCAATGGTATATTGCCAACTCCAGGTGGAAATCACTCAGCACTCAAAGTTGCTGAATCTGATGCAGCAAATGTTGGGTATAACAGAGGCAACAACAAGAAGAATGAGCAGTGGGCCAACCTACTTTGTGACTATTGCAAGAAAAGGGGTCATCTCAAGGAGAAGTGCTGGAATCTCCATGGAAAACCCCCTCATCTTATGAAGAACCGGGCTGAAGGAAGTGGAAATGATCAGAAGAGGGCCTACAATGCTACAGAACAACATTTGGGGTTCACAAAGGAGCAGATGGAAACTCTTGCATTGATGTTTGACAAAAGAATTCCACCTACTTCTGAAACCACAGTTGGGACAACTGCACATGGCAACCAGACTTGGATTGTAGACTCAGGGGCATCAAGTCACATGACAGGTGATTTCTCCCTTTTCCATTCTTTCACTAATAGTAATAATGATCACTATGTTACTATTGCAGATGGTTCTTCTTCCAAAGTGGTTGGTCAAGGGTCTGTTAGAATCCTACCAAACCTCACCCTAAACTCTGTTCTTTATGTTCCAAAACTTGACTGTAACCTTTTCTCTGTCAGTCAGTTCTGCAATGATAGGAAATGTGTTGCTAATTTTTATTCAACTCACTGTGAGTTTCAGGATCTGGGGTCACACATGAAGATTGGCAGTGCTAGGAAATCTGAGGGTCTGTATCTCATCCATAGCAGCAATCCTAAGAATGGAAGTGGTCTTAATGTTAGCTTAAACTCTAAATGTAATAGGATAATGTTGTTACATTTTAGATTAGGGCATCCTAATTTTCCCTACTTAAAAAGGATGTATCCTTCCTTGTTTTCTGATGTTTGTATTGAAAGTTTGAAATGTGAACATTGTATTTTTGGCAAACAAACTAGAAATGTCTTTAAGCCTGTCTCTTATAAGGCATCCAAGCCATTTATGCTTATTCACTCTGATGTTTGGGGACCATCCAGAACAACCAACATTATTCACAAACCCTGGTTTGTCTCATTTATTGATGATCACACTAGACTCATCTGGGTCTACTTCATGAAACATAAATCTGAAGTCCCTAATCTGTTTGAAAACTTCTATAACATGATAGAAACACAATTCCAGACTAAAATTCAATTCCTCAGATCTGACAATGGAACAGAATATCTAAACTCCTGCCTTAACCCCTTTGTCACCAAGAAAGGTATAATTCACCAAACATCCTGCACCAACACACCCCAACAAAATGGGGTAGCAGAAAGAAAAAACCGCCATCTCCTAGAAGTTGCTAGAACCCTTCTTTATACCTATAATGTCCCTAACTTCTATTGGAGTGAGGCTGTTCTGACTGCCACTTTCTTAATCAACCGGATGCCATCCAGAATTCTGAAATTCAGTACCCCCAATGATGTTCTAAACTCCATATTCCCTAACTCAAAACTTGTATCCACCTTACCTCTTAAAATCTTTGGATGCACAGCATTTGTGCATAACCATGCCCCCACTAAAACCAAACTGGACCCTAGAGCTATAAAAACTATATTTGTTGGTTATTCTGCTACTCAAAAGGGTTACAAATGCTTTGACCCAAACACCCATAAATTCTATGTGTCTTATGATGTTACCTTCTTTGAAGACCAACCCTTTTACCACACAAAACCTGACAACCATGGTGATCAGTACTTGTTTCTGTACAACCCTACTACTCTACCCATTCCTGATTTCAGTTCCTCACCTATAACCATATCTGAAACCCATATTACCTCTCCTTCTCCTACAATCATTCATGAGGAAACCACTGATGATTCTGTGATCTCACCATCTCCTACCCCACCCCCTCCTATCCACACTCCTGTTGAGGAGGAGCCTACCAACTCTCCTAGTCCTACTCCCATAGTCTATACTAGACAAAAGAAAACCAGTCAGCCTCTTCCTCATGCACCTTCCCCTATTCCTCCAATTGAATCTGAGCAAACTGATCTTGATCTTGAACCTACTCCAGATTTACCCATTGCCTTAAGGAAAGGTACTAGAGAATGTACTAAACATCCTATTGAGAGGTATGTCTCATATGGTAAAGTGTCGAGCAAACAGAGGACTTTTTTAGCCAACTTAGATACCTCTCAAACTCCAAACACCATCTATCAGGCCCTAAACCACCCACAATGGAAGAAGGCTGTCATGGAAGAATTGGATGCATTGGAGAAGAATCACACTTGGGATAGCATACCTACACCTAAAGGGGTCAAACCTGTAGGTTGTAGGTGGCTGTTTAACATCAAACACAATCCAGATGGGACTGTAAACAGGTACAAAGCCAGACTTGTGGCTAAGGGATTTACTCAATCTTTTGGGGTTGACTATAATGAGACATTTGCCCCTGTAGCAAAGCTCAACTCAGTCAGAATTATCATATCAATTGCAGCAACAAAGAATTGGCCACTCCATCAGCTTGACATAAAGAATGCCTTTCGAATGGGGAACTACAAGAGGAGGTATACATGCGGTACCCTCCCGGTTTTGTACCCACACCCAACCATATCCTAAAACCGAATAAATCCATTTATGGACTAAAACGATCTCTAGGGCATGGTTTAGCGAGTTCACTCAAGCTATGAAACTTGCTAAGTATATACAGGGACATGGAGATCACACTATGTTCTATCAACATTCAGAAACAGGGGACCTCACCATCTTGATAGTGTATGTGGATGATATTGTTATCACTGGAAGTTCAGACTCAGAAATTGCTAAACTCAAATCTTTCTTACACCAACAATTTGATGTAAAAGACCTTGGCCCTCTCAAATACTTCTTAGGCATAGAAGTTGCTAGATCTTCAAGTGGCATTCTGCTCACTCAAAGGAAGTATACCCTAGATTTACTCTCTGACTATGGATTACTGGGGTGTAAACCTGCTGATACCCCAGTTGATTGTGCTGTCAAGCTTGGTAAAGATGATGATGGTGGAGACTATGACCTTGAACAATATCAGAGGCTTATAGGAAGACTAATCTACCTCTCTCACACAAGGCCAGACATATCATTTGCTGTAAGTCAACTTAGTCGGTTCATGCACTCACCTAAGGTAATCCACTATAATGCTGCATTAAGACTCCTAAGGTTTCTGAAAGGATGTCCAGGGAAGGGTATCCTGTTTAAAGCTCAAGGAAACACAAAAATTGAAGGCTATGTTGATGCTGACTGGGCAGGGGATAAAGTAGAAGGAAAATCAACTTCAGGGTGGTGTATCTTTATATTTGGAAACCTTGTTTCTTGGAGGAGCAAGAAACAACCAGTAGTGGCCAGAAGTACAGCAGAAGCTGAATTCAGAGGTGTTGCCTTGGGCATCTGTGAGCTTCTGTGGATCCAGAAAATCATGGCAGAACTAAGAATTCATGTATCCAAACCTATGTGTCTATATAGTGATAGTAAGGCTGCTATTGATATATCCAATAATCCTGTTCAACATGATAGGACTAAGCACATTGAAGTTGATAGACACTTCATTAAGGAAAAAGTCACTAATGGAAGCATTAATCTATCTCATGTCAAGTCCAAGCTTCAGGTAGCTGATATCTTCACCAAAGGACTCCCTAAATCTGATTTCCAAAACTGTGTGGACAAATTGGGACTGCTGGACATCTACTGATCTACCAATCAGCTTGAGGAGGAGTATTGAAATACATTGGATAAGTCTGCTGTTCATTCAGCAGACTTAAGTCTACTGAATATAAGTCTGCTGTTAATTCAGCAGGGTATCTGACCCTGCTGAATATAAGTCTGCTGATATCACTTTTACGTAGTATTATTTTTTAATGTGTACAAATGTAGCAGTGTAACTTTATTACTTTTGATAGGATAACTTGAGTATAACCACTCTATTATGTTTGTAACCACCCTATAAAGGTTATCTAGGTTGTTATTACTTACTTTTTAGTTTATCTAGGAAAGTTACTTTTTCTCTTTATGCTTTATAAGCATGCTTGTATTTCACCTATTTATACCAACCTTATTGGGTTGAGTTTAATAATAAGAGTTATATTTTCTCTTAAGTTCATCTTCCTACTTAATTTCTATAGGTATGTTAAAAAATAGGGTTCAAGACTTAAAGTACACTTGTGTTCTGCCCACGCTACAAATAACCCTGTTATGTTTTTCCCATGATACCATTTCCCCCTTCAGAAAATAAAATTCCTAACGGTTAAATCACAGCCTGTAGTTAATCAAAGTCGATTGCCTGCCCAAAATAAAATGAAACTTGCTAATTCTAAGATTACCCGTTATGTTTATGTTCTTCCCCGCCTCTTCCCCCCTAGCTTGAAACAGGTTCTGCACCTCTTCCACATCAGACAAGTGTGAGGAAAGGCTTAGGGAATCAATTACATTTAAATGAAATAGAAAGTAGGTAATTACAAAGACCATCCTAATTTTCCTCAAAAAAAAAAAAAAAAAAAAAGAAAGGAAGACCATCCTAATCAGCAAGCCTTTGAGTGTAAACTCACCTGTCCGATACTACTCATATTGTACAGAAAATGAGAATTTTGCCTAAAAGAAAATATTTGATTTCACAAACGGTGGAGCTGCCAAAAGAGCCAAGAGGACGAAACATTTGGGATTTTATGATTTTGTCTTCTTTTGAAACTTCCTTTATTCTTTTCAGTAAACAAATCCAAAACATCAAAAGGCCAATAGATCAGGTCAAGAAACTTGGTAGTTACAGCACTCTGTCACCACTGACCAGAACTGCAACACTTCATCACCAGGTCTGGTCTGGAAACTGCAATGGAACAACTGGCTGCAACCAGTAGTACAGATTCAGACGTAGAACGAAGCAAGAGAACGGACAGGAGTCCCTTTATTTAACGGCCTATGCGAACGTTAACTGTGGGTAGTGCAGTGGTAGCAGTCTCTGTGCAGGAAGTTTATACTGAACATGGATTTGATTTCAATGAAACCGTATTAAGGGGTAGAATTGTGAAACCTTATTAAGGGGTAGAATTGTAAGCTCCGTTTTATTTGAGTAGATGTGCCCCCCCCCCCCCCCCCCCCCCCCCCCCCCCCCCCCCCCCTACCTAAACAAACTACCCCTTTTCTTCCAATACCTTAAAGAATCATTTAAGAAGCAAACTCATAAATAGTTCCTAGATACTTGGAGAATTTTAACAAGTCCAGTGAGTTGTGGTTAAGCTTCTTGGTAAATATCCGGAAAGAACTGGTCGTTTTACTAAGAAGAATATCTGATATACCAATCCAACTGTTCCAACCATAGCCAGATTTACAGTATATTAGAATAATCTGAAAAGGAAGAAAATCCTGCATAAGTGCATCGGCAAATTTTGTTTTGTGTAGAAAACAAAGCACATGCACCTAGGTATGTAATGATGTATCCCATCTCTTGTTTCTCACTGTTTCATCACAATTCGATTCGATTGATGGATAGCTCCTAAGATGTATACATTTCAATAATGGTCAACTGCCCGAACAAATCAAATGCAACGGTAAAATGGTGAGACAAAATCAATGAAAGAATCCATTTTCCTAAATGTACAGTACAACTAGAATGAAAACTATCTGTTGCATGCATGTTGACCACCTAATCTCCTCCATGCATCAAAGCGGAATACGAGAGGAAGGTCTATTACTATGTTGAATTAATAATAAATTTAAACCGCTTCTAAGAATAATGTGCTACAAAATTTTAGACATTTTCTTGCCAGTGAGGCCATGCCAAGTGGCAAAGGGTGTTGAGACCATTCCTGGGAGTGTCCAGGTTCAAAAAATTCTGCTATATGCAGGAAACAGCCCACCTTATGTTGTTTGTAGTCCATTAAGGCCCCGTAACATAAAATAAAGGAAACTAGAAACTCATTTTGTTCCTTTCCAGTATGGCTCTATAAGTTGAATCTTTACACTCAACACGTGATGATAACACGATTGAGAAGAAAATAATCACCGACAATGAGGAGGAAGCAAAATATGCCTTGCCGCAGAATGAAGTTACAGAAAAGTTGTCAATAACAAAAAAAAATGGCAACATCCATTACGATGAAAGGTGGAAAAAGCATGTTGCAATACTCCGTGTATATAAAACAATAGTACTAACTTCATGTATATAAAACAATATTGCTAAACTACACTTCTCTTACAATATTGACCGGCTAAATGTGAGTTTAACTTATGAACTTAAGATGCCTCTCATTTTAGCCTGTCATAAATTCCACCAATTAATCCGGCATGTTTAAATTGACCATTTTTTCCTCCAGAAAACTAGATGGAAGAACGATACAAATACTAGTTATTGTGATGTCATACCATGATAAACTACCACCTCAGTGAAATATTTAACAGTTAAAGAGGACAGTATCTAAGCTTAAATAACCTGTCAGATGTTTATAGAGAGATGGATGAAAGAAGGAGCTACTTGAATACCTCATTTTAAAGCAGTTGATATTCAAAGCAGTAGGAATACATATAGAAGAAGAAGAAACCTTACCAGAATAAGTCCAATTATGTTTGTTGGTTGCTCATAGTAAACTGGTATTCTACTATGTCCTTTCTCTGCAATTAAGTTCATCAAAGATCTGCTTGCAAATGGAAAGTAGTTAGTATAATGAGCTTGAAGGTCAAAACCCCGTAACTGACATAAAATACACGCTTATTTCACCACCTGTCAAACTTGTCGTTGATGTCAATCGAAAATACCTCAGACACAGGAGTCATTGCATCGCTGGCGGTTTTCTCGGTCATCTCAAGGGCACCAGCAATGATTGTTGTCTCATCATGAGTGAGTTCTCCACCTTTTCCAGCCTGCGTAAGTTTAAGTACTGAGTTGCAAATAACTAGAACCAATGTTCTAAAAATCGCTAGGCGCTAGTCGGGCGGCCGGGTGGGGAGTTGGGAGTAATCAGCTAGGCGGGGGACTAATCGGGGACTATAGGCGGATGTGGAATTTTTTTAATTATTTTATTAATATAAATAATAATGGACATGGAAAAAAAAAGATACTACTACAAACCACCAAAAATAATAATACTACCACTCTAGTATACTAAGTAGTAACATATCATAACTCTAAAAATTCAAGTCATAAAATAAACACATACAAACACACGTGATACGTAAGCATTTCTCCAAGCATAAGCATTGGAGTGATGAGAATAGCCTATTATTTGTGAACAAATAAGCATTTCTCCAAGTATAAGCATAATTATTTGTGAACAATTCTGTGAACAACATTTGACACATACAATTGACATATTCAAAAAGTGCAGTGTAAAATCAGAGCTTGGACTCTATCTATTTCTTGTTCATAGAATTGTGAGAAATAAATTTTATTTTATTTTATGCCTATACGGCCTCCATCTTTAAACTTATAGTGGTATGTCAATCTGCTTGAGGAAAAAAAGAAAAAAAAACTCCTTAGACGCCGGAAATGCTGCTGGCCGGTGGTCGTCGGTGGTTGCTGCCGGCTGGCCGGTGGTCGACGGTGCAGCTGGAGGGTGGCCGGAGCAATTTTCTATGGGGCTAGGGCTGGGGCTTGCTTCGATTTGCAGAGGGAGGGGGGAAATTGGGATGAAACAGAAATGATTTTTTTTAATAATTAAATTAGGCTTAAGAGTAAATAGAAAGACCACTTTGACCGAATTGGCCGAGTTTGGCCGAGTTGGCCGCCTTGACCCGCCTTGAACCCGCCTAGTCCGATTTTTAGCCCGCCTAGATACCTTCCCACCTAGACAGAGCCGAGTAGTGTAAAGTCGGGTCGGATGTTGGCCGATTTTTAGAACACTGACTAGAACCATGACTGAGAAAGCAGAATGATTTTGGAAGCACGTGGAAACCTAGAGGTCTACAAAAAAAAACCTTAAAACCTAGAAATAGGCAGCAAAAAAGGAAAAATAAAGAAAAATAATGAAAACAAAGCCTAGGGATTAGACCAGTTCACGCATTAGATGCCTCAAACCTTTCAAACTGAGTAAACATCGTGAAGAACAGTATACCCACATACCTCATTACCATGCATATTAACGAGGGTTTTCAACTCAGCTCGGCGAAAGAGTGCCCGATGACCGTGGCCCAACAAAAAGTCTAACAACTGCAGAACAAACAACTCTGAGTAGGTAAAGGACAAAATTTTGCATCCAAACCAGGCTGTTGGAGTCTTAAGTGGAGCTTTGCAAAAAATATAGGAAGAGAAAGAAGGTACAGACCTTGCTTATTGGGAATGCAACAGGAAAACAGATCCAAACAAGAACACGAACAGCTGGGGCCACAGTTGCACCAATGACCAGTCCATATCTTGAGCAGACAGATTGTGGAATTATCTATTGACATAACTTAAGGAGTATAAGTACAAAATCTATCACTTTTGGTAAAAAGATATAGAAGTCCTAACCTCACCAAACAAAAGGATCAATGTGACTGATATCAGGATCGCTCCCCAGGCTGCAATTAAGCTATCAAGAAAAATGGGCAATGCCTAAAACACGCAGCAAGGGTAGTATTCAATGGTATTATGGTTTCTTGGAAGACTTGACAAAAGAGTAATGATCATTCATTTTACCTCCATAGCAGCAGCATTGCAAATAAGCAAGGTGCAAAGAAGTAGATGATGGTTTTTGACAACCGGCAGAATCTTTGCTGTTGACATAAATATATAAAAACATTTAACCTTGGCATAAAATTTATGTTGTCCAAGAAATCCATAAAAACCAATTGGGTAAGCTAGGAAACTGCCACTCAATTATTTAGATAAATTAATGTGATTAACCATTCCTTCCTTGTATATAAAGCCTAAAACACTAAATCTGTCAGCAAATACAACATATTACTCCTGATCTCACCACTCGTAATATAACTGTGAGAAAGGATAAAAACAAAAAAAAAACAAAGTACATGAAGCATCATCATTTATTACAGTGTCAAACACTAAATATATGACAACCGAAATATATTGCTTTTTATGTATTAGTTTTGTTAATTCACTCATAATGACAAATACATGAAGGGACAAAACTATTAGGAGAAGTGCTGAAAGAGTGAGAAGCAATATGAACATTAGCGGGAAGTTTTTACATGTTCCCTCCACATGTGGAGAGTGACCATATGACACAATCTGAACCATCACTCTCCAAAGTGGGTTTATAACGGATGGAGCAGACCCAGAGCCTTGAAAAAAGGACAAGCTACAACTAACTGCTAAGCTTAAGGGTCTTTTGCAGAAAGGCTAAAATTTGATGTGTTAAATGCTTTTGTAAGTTCTGGTGTTCTCTTGTTCTCGAACTTCAACATACATGATATCTCTACAGCTATGTATTCCACCACCCCCCCCCCCCTCCCCCCACAAACCCCCAATCACCACCACCACCACCACCACAACAACAAAAACGGATGTAATGATACCACCACCACTGAATCATCTCTGATTCATAACCCATAAAAGAAATGAAAGATACACCTCCTGTTCAAGAACCCATTAATAAACATTAAGAACTCCATAATTTATTCCGACATTTCTGCATAGGTACAATGCCAGACTTGCCAGTTTTCTTTGTATGGGTGTTCTTAAAGGACCCAACCACATAATTTCACTTGTGAAAGGCTTTGTAATGAAATAGCTTGCTACCCACACTCATGATAAAGAAAATTACCGGTGAAGTGAAATTCTAGCTCCCGACAGACAAATGAAAGTAATTGGATTGCATCAGTTCAAATTTAAACAGAAATTCCAATTTAAAGAGGGTAGAAGAAAAGAACCTGCATGTTTTCTATCCTTGGGACTTCCGGACTTAGCTAGAACCTCAAGATCAACAAGACTGAGTGACATGAGACCCAAAGTGAGGCCAGACATGATCCCAGCAAAAGCCACCAACAGTATTATCATCAAAATGCGTATGAAAAACTCTGTTTCACAACACCTGTATGCCTCCATCAATTTCTTCAAAATTAATTCCACCCGCGCCCCTTCTCTATTCTAATAATCAACAGCCCACTTCCTTCTTCTACCTCCCCACCTGCTGCTGATTTGAGTTAGGTGAAAAAATTGTCGCTTTTAAGTTCTAACCCAGACTACCCAACATAACATAAAGCGTGGAACAAGGGGAAAGTTTAGTGACGACACATGATGGTGTAGGTTTGTTTATTTTATTTTATTTTTGAGAGGTTAGGTTTGTTTATTTTAATTTTTACATATTTTCCATTGAAATATATGATGGTTGGAATAAAAAAAATTAAAAAAATATGATGGTGTAGGTTTGATTATTTTATTTTATTTTATATTTGAGAGGTTAGGTTTGTTTATTTTAATTTTTATTGTTTCTTGGAATAGAATATTAAGTTTATTTTTACACCAAGCCTTTTATACTTATCACCATTGTCCACTTCTAAAACAAAAGCTATCCCTTTCAAAAATATATTTTTAAAGTAAAAATATCTCCGAACAGTAAAATTGTTATAGTACAGGAGAACAATCAATCGGAGAAACACAAACACAAACTGACCGAATAATGTTACAGCAAAATTCTCGTGTAATATTGCTTTCGCTTTTATCCTTGTGGGCGCTTACAGCTAAAATCACCGGGCGTGAGCGAGATAGATCCAGATCTTGTGCTTCTTCTCCCACTCTTTCATCACCAGGTGTCTCTTTTACTCTGGTTGTTCTTATCCTAGTCGATTTTACTTCCAACTTTACATCTTTCTTGTTACATTGCTGTCTGCGTATGCTTTCTTCTTGAAGCTTTAATCATAGCATGAAGAAACTGCTGACACGTTATTGTATAAGTATAGTTCAACAAGCTCTGATTGTTTTATTTTACCTTGTAGTATATAATTTGATGGGTTTTAGCTGATTAAGAGAAAAGTAAAGATCTTTTTCAGTGACTCTCTCTACTTGTCTGTCTGTTATTCACCATTTGCATAGAGGTGCAGTTCTTTCCGGTGATTGCTTGAATTTATGTGGAATTATGGAGCATAATTAACATTCTTGTTCTGGGAATTTACGGCTAAGGGAATACTAAATATTTAACTAGCTGCGTTGATGCTTTGATTATGGTTTATGATTACAAAAGTTTGTTTCTTTGCAAATGCTGGTTTACAGAGTGAAATGCTATTTTTAGTGGCTTCAATAATTTAGTCTTTGAAACCTTTTTTGTCAATTCATTTTAGGGAATTAAGGATTATTGCAGCTATATAACATGTCAAGAAGGCCAACCACCTCCCGCCGGTTTGTTGATAGTGGAAGCATTCCGCTTGTGGGGTCCTTGCAAACTAAATCACGGCAGTCTGTATTATCTGTTGGACTCTTAGTTGTGGTAAGCTGCTCTATTTTTGTTTTTTTCTCCCTTTTTCTTGATGGAAAATGATACTTTCACTGAATTGTTAACCTTTGATCAATGAGTGAGATCATATCGATAAATAAGTCTCACCATGATCAATGATCTACAATGTTTTTGTAGTAACAAAATGTTGTAGCAATATCATTCTCGTTTTCAGATAATGTCCGATGCTGGTTTTCATCCTTTCAAGAAAAGTTTAGCAGCAGTTCCTTAAACAAAGAGAAATTGTGAATATATGAGACTATTTGGATTTCATTTTCCTTGCATCACGGTCACTAAGTATAACTTTCCTGAACTTTTCAGGGTGCATTGCTGATTATCGGATATGTATATCATGGTTCAGGTCTATTTCTTACCATTAATTTATATGGGGACATTGCTTATTTACGCTTCTATTGCTTTCACTTTGAGTTGTCGCAGTAAAGCCAGGGATTTGATCAGTCTTCCTCGTTTATCTGATTTCCTTTTACTTCTATTGCTATTCATTGTTTTACAGGCGGAAGGAGTGGGGATATTGATGCTGTAAGTAGACTTGAAGGTAATACTGTGTCAAAAGTCTAGACTTCATATAAACTCTTCACTCTCCATCGACATTTTCTTGGGGCCTATTAGATACACAGAGCACTGTTGTACACTACGAGTAAGGTGCTAGACAAGTAAAAGTGTATTTTAGACTATACACAAAGCGCTGTTTCCATAACTTCAAAACTAGCGCTTAAATGATAGTAAAGGGTACTTTGGACTTTTTGATTTAAAATTAATGACACTACCTACTTTCTTGATTTGTGTGAGAACTTTTATAAAGACTTTGTATTTTGTGACGGATGAAGTACTTAAAAGGGCAGACATGAAGATGGATTGTTCTCTTGTTGAACTTTAAAGAATTAGTTAAGCTTTTGACAGCAAGATCCTTAGATGAAATGCATTCAACATTGCAAACTCGAAACTGTTTGCTTTTCAAAAGGATTCTTTTGTAATATATGTTTCGATAGTTTGATGAAAAACATCGAACTATCAAAACCATTGAAAAGTGTACTTTTCCTATATCAGAAAAAGTGACCGTAACTATCAAATAATGTTTTTTTTTATTATATAAAAAAGCATACGGTTTCATGTTCCCCGCAAAGCTTTCAGAAGTAATTTCTGAATGATTTGTATGCAGGTGGTGTCTCGTGTACATCAGAAGTGCAAAGAGCATTGCCAATTTTGAAGAAGGCGTATGGTGATAGCATGCACAGAGTGCTACATGTTGGCCCTGAAACCTGCTCAGTGGTCTCAGCATTACTAAAAGAAGAGGATACTGAAGCTTGGGGAATTGAGCCGTTTGACTTAGAGGATGCAGATGCTAACTGCAAAACTCTTGTGCCGAAAGGCATTGTGCGTTTGGTGGATATCAAATTTCCTCTTCCATATCGGGCTAAATCATTCTCCCTTGTCATCGTATCTGATGCATTAGACTACTTGTCGCCTAGGTACCTTAACAAAACTCTTCCCGAGTTGGCAAGGGTGTCATCCAACGGTTTAGTTCTTCTATCAGGTGATCATAATCAAATTTTTGTTTTTTGGGCCAGCCTGATTGAATTGCACAAATCTGAAAAGCTTCCACCTTTCTTTTTAAATCAATCACCACCCGAATGATGAAAAATAGAGAAAAAAAGGAAAAAAGGGTTCAAGGCTTCCCATCCCTGATCTTTTTTCAATGAAGGCCTATTTTTTCTGGATGTATCTGGTTGAAGTGCACAAATCTGCTAAGTTTCAACCTTTACAGTTTTCTGATTTTGCTGAAAATGTGTCATTCTTGCAGGCTATCCTGGTCAGCAACGAGCAAAGGTGGCAGAACTTGCAAAATTTGGTCGCCCTGTAAGTCAATTATCCATGCTCACTTCACTTCAGTGATTGCACGCAATCTCTGTGTTTAAAATATAAAAGATAATTAGCTCACTTTACTTGCAATGCGGTTTTCAATATCTGAATCGCCTACGTTGGATGCGCGCTGACCCTTAATAATTTCATGATTCATCATGGCTTTGAGACATAGTCATATAATTGTATCTTTCTCTTTCTTATGAAGGCAAAGTTGAGAAGCTCCAGCTGGTGGATAAGGTTTTTTGTCCAAACAAAGTTAGAAGAGGATGAAGCAGCCACTAAAAAGTTTGATCAAGCAGCTCTCAAGAGGTCATTTAAACCTCTCTGCCAATTTTTCCACCTAAAATCATTCCACTGATAAACCTCTTCACGGCGGTGTATCAAGCATATTCATTCATCATATTTGGTCACGGGAATCGAAATCATAGTATTCATTCATGATCTACAAACTGTACATTGATTCAAAAGTTTATAATATATGACTGTAAAAGTTGAAAGGAGATCTACTCAAGTAAATCATATTTGTTGTTGTTTGATTTCTGACGTCTTTGGTTGCTTTTTATTTATAGCTAGAATGACAACACCGTTGTAATGAGGTTTTAGTTTAATCCCATGATTCCCATGCCATTAAGCCCTACCACTTTGTGACTTAGACTAAGAAAACATGCACCTTTTGTAGCCTACTCGAAACTCCTGTGGGATTGACCTTGACTCTCAATCATCTTTGCTACAGTCGACATTCTACTTTTGCTAGTGAAGTTTGAGCCATAGCTAGGATACCGTCAATCATTCATTGTCATGAAATTCTTGAATAGGGTCGAATAGGTTAAGTCTCACAACTTGATATTTTTACGATCCATGGTCTAAGGATAATTATGCAAACCGCCACGATAAAAAAAGATATTGTTAGTGAAACATGTGGTGTATCCAATGTACGCATTCTCAATCCTCGTCTATGTAAATGTTTAAGCCTTGACGTACGTACTTTAATAGATGAGATTCATTACTATTTTCTTAAGATAGAAAACACGTGATACCTGCTCGTCTATTCATATAAATTCTTACTAATTCAACTATGCATATTTAAGAATTACTTAAGGTAAATCAATTTGTTTTTCATTATCCCATTATGATTTCTCTATTGTGATTTAATTCTAGAGATGCTATTATATAAAATTTTAAAATATGATTTATGAAAAGACATGTATAAATTAACAAATGTCAATTTCATTAATAATAATGATAGTGCATAAACTGAAATTGTAACAATGAAACCCGACCCGATTGAGATTAAGGCAACACTAAAAACACCCCACTTATGATCGGGAATACCCAACAAGAGCAAGGAGACGACGAGGCTTAAAATGAATTCCATGCCGAATTATACTCTTGACATAGCGTAGAACTCTTTTGAAATCATGTCAATGCACAAAATATGAGCATGCATGAATTGATTCATTATGTTTATGTGAATGGAAATGTCATACACAATATAAGTAAGAGATTGCAGGGCTCCCACTGTAATGTGGAAGAGAGTAGGGTTACTCATATGTTTCAAGCTATTGAGTTTGCTTTTTTTTTTGGAGTGATCAATGGTTGACGGTGCTTGAAATGTAGCTCTAAAACGAACAAGGCGGTAGGGTTTCGGAGTTCTTTCTCCAGGAAAACCCTCCGACGCTCAAGTTAGTGATTTGACAGTAAAATGAGTATATTGTAAATTGCGTGTAGTAATGATTATATGAAAAAGCCTACCCTGCATGAGAGGGAGCTGATTCCTTTATATAGCTCACCCATGGTGGAGATGGTGTCCAATCAATGATGATGTTGTGAGTCAGGATTTTAACCAGGTTGTAGCATTAGATTGAGGTCCAATGACTGTAATGCATATGATGCCTCTCATAGAGGATGACCCGCGTCATGTCAGTCACGAGGGACGGTGGACGAATTTTCACCATGTCGTATGTCTAAGAGCGGCATTGTCCTGCAGCACATCTGCCATTCGTTGTATATAAGCGACCTGCGCCATGGATGGGGATGTTCTCCGGGTGGGAGTTGAGGCCCTTTTTTCTGTTGAAGGAATCCAAGTTGTGAGCTGAGGCTAGGTTGGCCTAGATGCTAATGTCAATCTCCGAACACTTAGCGCATAATAAGATCATCTGATGAATGAGAATTAGCTCGACCCATATGTTGAGGTGGACTTATACTCATAATTCTGTCTAATGAGTGCCACGTGTAGGATGATAATTTTACCCACATCAAATGCCCCCCAAGCCTAAGCTAGAATTTGTATCGTGGGCTAGGTATGCAAAAAGAGAGGACATGTCATGATCTGAGAAGCTGAAGTCGGAGTGTAATTGTTCTGTTGTAAGTGATGTCTTGCTTATATGAAAAACCCGACCTCTAAGCACGTGTGTCTCTCTCTCTCTCTCTCTATATATATATATATATATATATATATATATATATATATATATATATATATATCTAAACTTAGAAGTTACTATTATATTTAGATGTTGTACTACCAAATTTGTCGTTTGCGGCCTTCTTTTTTTTGCCCATTAGTTGCTAAAACGACGTCGTTTCATACACCACTCCATCCATCATTACATCCATCCACCACCGCCCAGCAGATTCAATGGCAGCCGACCAGGTCTCCCTTGCCTCTTTCTCTTCTCCCACCGCCTCAATCATATTTCCATCTTCCTCTCATAATCTTTCCTCCAACCGTACTCATTGTACATCAAATTCTTATGGCGCCGGCGAAGAAAAGTGGAAGACGTTGGTATTAACCAGAGATGTTGACGGTGGTGAGTCGGGTTGCGGTGGATCTTGAGGTTGAGTGTTCTTCATCATATAATCGGATCATTGGTAGGTCTGAATAAATAGTTCTACTATGTTTTGTATTTAGTCGGCGGAAACAAAGCGGAGAGAGTTAAATATTGTCTCATCTTCATCCGATTTACGTCGATGTATACCCTTTGAATTGCAGGTTTAGCGAAGACGATTGAGGTGGAGGCTTCTCCAACGAAGAACACTTGGTAAGCACCGGTATAGAGTTACCAATTTGCGACCTTCCTTTGATTTTATGTGCTTTCTCTGTGTTTGAAGCAGGTTTTCAGTCCAGGTTATATTTTAACTCTTGAAGCAGCTCAGAAACAATAATGAGGCGGTGAAGAGAAAACTGGGAATTGTTTGAAGGGTTGTTGTCTGTCTCTCTTTGCCGATGATTTGTTTTTTCTAAAAACTAACAACCCTTTGATGTGGAATAAAATATGGCAATGGTATAATAGTACCCCAGGAGATTGTTTCGATCCTTGGTGTTTCTATTCTTCATAGCCGTATTAATGCATTCATTCATTATTTATTTATTTTCTTTTTTCTTCTACGGGATTTTGGCTGCCATGGATGCAGTGGTGGTGGTGCGTTGTGGAATTGATAGTCTACAGAGGCTGTGATGATATTTGGTTTTGATTTTGTTTTTCTTTTGAGCTGATGGTTTCCGGCAATTGAGAATAGCCAACCCGCAACTTGGTGCGGCTACTACCCAGATGGTTTGTATGCTTCTTGAATTCCGTCTTGTTGTTCGTTTTATTGGTAATCGATATAGTAAATTTTCCGATTGGATTCCTTCTTGTTACGGCTAGGGATCAAAAAGAGATCTTTGATTCCCAATTTTCTTGATTTATCTGCATTTTGGAATAAATCTCCTTGAGGAATACCAATTTTAGTGTGTGTGCCGTTTTCTTTCACTATGTATTTTTTTTCCCCTGTCTTCTTATTGCTTCACTGACAATGTTGAAGCTTATATCAGCAAAGGAATTTGCCTACAGATGCAAAACATGGGTAGACTTGCTTTTGAGAGCTTTGCTGAAGCTGTCAAATTAGATCATCAAAATGCTTGCGCTCTCACTCATTGTGGCATTTTGCACAAGGACGAGGGCCGCTTGGTGGAGGCTGCTGAGGTATAATTGCTGCATTCTTTTTTTGTTTTTTTTTTTTTTGTTTTTTGTTTCAGCCTATAGATTTCATTGATTGACAATTACATTGCTCCTCCATTGAATTGCTTTATCAAAAATCACATGCTTGAAGGTACTTCTATAGGTACTCCTGAATTGGTAGTAAAAAGCATACCATGTTGATTATTTCCCAATTAGGCGACTTGGTTTGATTTCATCCATTTAGGATAACAATGGCGTTGGTTCATGCACTGTATCTTCGATTTCATCATTTTATGATAGTGATGGAATGGGATAACGTGTTGAGCGTGATACATTTTCTATGTTTCAAGTGACCTTCGACGTTTGATGATGGGGCATCGACATAATTACCAGGAATATCCAAGGATCCATAGTGGTGTCAAGCTGACTTGATTTTTGAAGAACTGAGAATTGTGTATGCCAGAGGCACGTAGTCTGTTTATTGTCTTGTAGGTGTGCATCAGCCAGCTTTGGAACTGCCATTGACAAGTTGATACTCAGTTTTTTTTTCCTCTGCCAGTGACAGATTTTTGTGCTAACCTTTTTTTAGCTCTTTTTATTTTTCATACTTCCATAGTCAATTCTGGTCAACTAGGTTACTATGAATACTACCTTCACATACGGTAACTGTATCAGAACGCATTCTGTGCTTAAGTAGATAGGTTGTCTGCCTGAAGTTAATCTTCTATGTCTACAAACGTTTCTTTGTGCAGTCATACCAGAAAGCTCTACTGGCTGATTCTTCATATAAACCTGCTGCAGAATGTTTGTCTATTGTATTGACTGATCTTGGAACCAGCTTAAAGCTTGCTGGCAACACACAGGAGGGAATTCAGAAGTACTATGAGGCAGTCAAAATAGATCCCCACTATGCTGTAAATTTCTTTTTTCCTCATCATTTTTTTGTTTTTATTTTTTGGATACACGGCCATTAAAATTTCCAATTTTCCATTTGAAGATTTTAACTCTGTATTTTTTCTTTGACAGCCTGCTTATTATAACCTTGGTGTTGTGTATTCTGAAATGATGCAATATGATCTGGCCCTAAAAATTGTTATGAGAAGGCTGCGATGGAGAGACCTATGTATGCTGAAGCCTATTGCAATATGGGTGTCATCTATAAAAATCGTGAAGACTTGGAGTCTGCAATTACCTATTATGAGAGGTGCCTGCCTATTCTTGACCCTTTTGCCTTACCTAGAAAACCACTCACCCTTACACATGACGTGTAAGGGGGCGGAGGATAGTCACGCAAAAACCAAAATATGAAGTAACAAAACTATGTTCTGAAGTTTCCTTCATCTGATCTATTCTTACTGTGCTGTTTTCAGATGTTTGTCTGTGTCTCCAAACTTTGAGATAGCAAAGAATAACATGTCAATTGCCTTGACTGATTTAGGCACAAAGGTGATCTTCTGTTACACATTGCTTTGCTTCTCTTGTAGTCATTTACTCGCACTTTGCATCAGCTAATTTAATATCTTAATGGTTTAGTGACCAGGCATTCATCCAAATGGTGCTTTTCGCTTAACGGTTTTTTGCTGGTGCTAAAACGATGATCTCTGTTTGTCACCATTTTTTATCGCTAGATTCGTTACTAGAATAGTTTTGGTGGGCTTGAAATTTACATAGGTGCTATGTAAAGCTTTCTTTAAATACCTTTCTGGAGAGCTGCTGAAATAACCAGGATACAATTGGAGATCAAACATTGGAATTGTTGAAGCCATAATTAAGTGATTGTCGTATGAAAATTCGTGCTGTTTTATTTTCTTAAATGTTGATGCATCTGGCTTTCCTTGTTCCTTTTGTCCACCCCCACCTTCCTTGAACTCGAAAGCTTTATTATTATTTAAACAGATGAAATTGACAAGATATGATCTTACCATTCAGGTTAAGCTAAAGGGAGACATAGACCAAGGCGTGGCGTATTACAAGAAGGCATTGTTCTACAATTGGCACTATGCCGATGCCATGTATAATTTAGGTGTGGCATATGGTGAAATGCTCATGTTTGACAAGGTAATTTGTGATGAAAACTATATCCTATCTTTATCTCCCATCAGTCTGATTTCAAGCCATTGTTTTAATAAAACATTTGCTTCCTTGTCCAGCGCCTTGGTGGTGTATCATGTTTTTTTTGTTCTTTTGTTTAAAGTTTGTCCAATAAGTTCGGTTTTCTTTTTCCCTTTCTAATGGAGTATTCTGTGTACAGGCTATCGTATTCTATGAGCTTGTTTTCCACTTCAATCCCCATTGTGCCGAGGCATGCAACAATTTAGGAGTGATATACAAGGACCGAGACAATCTTGATAAAGCAGTTGAATGCTACCAGGTATTATATATTGCTTGTCCATGTTTATTAGGTAAGTGTTTTACAAACGTTAAGTTGTTCAATTAATAATGCTTGTATAATGCTTGTATAATTTTGCAGATGGCTTTGTGTATCAAACCTAACTTCTCTAAGTCATTAAACAATCTAGGAGTGGTCTGTACAGTACAGGTTCAGTGACTTTAAATTGTTTTGTAGAGAATGTTTAAAATAATCGAGTGTCGGAATTTAGTCAAATATTTTGATGGGCTTCGCCTGGAGGGTAAAATGGATGCGGCTGCAAACATGATTGAGAAGGCCATTGTTGCCAACCCAACATATGCAGAAGCGTATAACAATTTAGTTTTCTTTCTCCCTTCCTTGCTGTATGACAGAATGGGCATAATTTCAATTTTTTTTTAACTTGCCTTATATGTATAGGATAATGCTCCTTTCACAACCACTCAGACACGAGTGACACAACACTCTTTTACACCATTGATCATGATGTAGAACCCATTGATCATTATGTCGACAGTAGACCCATCGTAATCAAGGATGATCATGATGTAGGACCCATTGACTGTAGAACGGTTTGTGCAGGTAGGTAAAGGTTTATCTAAGGATGACAAGGCTCAACAATTGGCTTTTCAACATTGGATTGAGGCTGTAAGTTCCTTTTGTTATTGATATTCCTTTTTGTTGTTGTTATTTTGGATGCATCCTTTTTGTGGAAGAGATGTACATATCAGTTAGTTTGATGTTTGATTTTGTAGATTGATCGGAGGCACCGGTATGGACATGGTTTACATTCCTATTATGAAGAGTGGCGTAAAGCTGATTCTGGTCAACCCTTCTTTTACTGGTAGGATGACTGTCATTTGGTTATTTGTTTTATCATAATAATTTACGATATGGATAGTCAACCTTGATGGCTGTTTTGTTCTAATAACGTGGTTTTGACCATTTCTCCAGAGAAGCTGATTTTATCATTGTAAGAATGCAATTTAGAAACTTCTTTACCAGCTTCATTCCATTAATCTTTAGCTCATAACGAACATTTAAATTATACCGTAGGATGTGGTTGCTACAAAGGTTTTTATTGTGATTATATTTTCTTCTTGGGGATAGCAAAGCAGGGGAAAGGAGGGGGAGGGGGTTACATGAAATCTATCATAGTAGTTGCATGCTTAATTTCTACAATTCCCACTTATTGCTGGGTGAGTTACATGATATACTACAGCTATATGTACCTTATCTTTGGTCTTCATACTACAAGTTCGGCGACTATTGTATAGTCTGGCTCTGGTTTTATTTAGTTGGTAACCAGTAATAGTTGAAAATTTCCTTATGCAACTTGTGCAGGTTAGATCTGCTTTAACTGCTAACCTAAAAGAAGACGAGCGTGTGGTGAATTTCGAGATACTAGAGCAGAAGAATCAGCCCACTCAAGCAGCAGTAGCAGATCACAACATGCCTCCCCCGAACCAAGCAATGTACTTGTTTTTTAGATTCTGGTCTTTGTATTGACCAATTATGAGTTTTGTTACGTTACGTATTTCTAACTTTCGGATAAACGGTTTTTCTATCATTCTTTTCAAATGCAATATGAATTAAACCTTTGCTACCCTATATCCATTTACATGTTTTTAAAGGCAAAAAAAACGAGTGGGCCCCGTGCATCGCACGGGTGCAACCACTAGTGTATATATATATATATATATATATATATATATATATATATATATATATATATATATATATATATATATATATATATTAGAAAGTGCACGTGTTTTTATTAATTCAAAATTTCAAGATGAAATAATCAACAACATAGCTTACAAGGAGAGTTAGAGATAATGACAACTTTTGGAATATTTTTGAGAAACAGGACATCCACACATTTTTTATTGGGAGAAGGACAATCTCTATAATTTTTATAGCCAAAAGGACAAAAAAAAGAAAATTAAAAATTAAATCCGACGCTAGGCTGGGGTGGGACGCCGTTGTTGTTTTTTTTTACTCCTCCATTTTCAAACACTCATATCTTTTGATCTAGAAATCCAAACGCGATAAAAATTTCACTGAATTTTTTCTTTGATGCTCTTCGTTTTGAGACTTGGTTTGATGTAATTACATCATTTTTCGTGAGATTCACTATGTCGAAATTCACTCAGTGAATCCTGAAAATTAGTGAATATCGACAGTGAATTTCGAACAACAGTGAATTTCGACAGCGGATTTTTTGAAATCACGTCGGAATATGTTGAATGTGGTCTGGAAAATAAAGAGCATGAAAAAATAAAAAATTTGGTGAAAGAATTTTCAAATTTGGAGTTGTAGATTGAGAGATATGAGTGTTTCAAAAAGATGGATGAGAGAGAAAGTGTGTTGGTGGATTTTTTTTTTTTTTTAAGCATGCGCCAAAAAATTAAAAGATACTTTTGTCATTTATACAAAAGTTTCAAAAAGCTGTCATGTTTATGTCATTCTCTCTCATTCCCCTTAATTAAATAATAAAATAAATACACGTAGAATATTCAAAATTTTTGCAAAGTTATCTAATTTTTTTCATTTGTTTATTAAATTAGAGGAATTATTTTAACTCATTTCTCTTTTTTTTTTTTTGAGGCCAAAGATGTTTTATTAAGCGCTATCAAACGCGAAGGCATTGATTACATCGGAAGGTGGGTACAAATCCCTAATCCTTAAACTCACTTCTCATTTAATTAGACCATACTTTACACGTTGCATTTTTCATTGTACTAAAGGATGATAAACATATTTAATGACAAGATCATACAAATGACTCGTATAAATAACAAGTTTGCCTCAATTGTATAATGATTTTTTGGAAATTCTTTTATTTCTTCTTAACGTACCTGATGATGCTGGATATCGTCGATTATATTACTCGGGCCTAATTTACCTTCTGAACGACTTATCAAGAATATTAACAAGTGGGATCGTGATTTATAGGTGAGTTAGACTGAGCCTGGGAGTTATGTTCTCTCAAGTTGCCTACGTATCCAATCCGTGTAATTGGAATCAAGTCTCCGTAGTTCCTTAGGGTAGTTTATATATGGAGGCGTCTAGCCCCATTTCTTGTTGGACAAGCATTGGACTCTTAAACTCTAAGGATTATTACGTGTCAATCTTTGATAAGAGATAATTACGCATGCATTTAAACTATAAGATCCGTGTCCTATAATCTAGGGATTCTTCCCAACGTTATCCGATAATATAGGCACGTGCTTGAATTACCCTCATAGGCTCGGCCGGGAAAACCCCGGTCTGTCGTCGCTCCTCGAATCGTCTCGACCGGGGTTACCCGACCTCCCATCGTGACCGAGCCGGCTCGTGGTCGAGTCGGCGAAACTTGAGATCGACCTCCCACCTAGGGTAAGGTTTGATTAACATGGGGACCCTGGCCCCAATATTTTTCCATGTATTTATTACAAGGCCACTCTTTGAGTGACACATGGCGAGGTCTACTCTGGCCATCATCATAAGCCCCCCAGGTCGGCCAGACCCCGTTAGGGTCGGGTAGACCTGACCTAGGAGGGACGTCGCTCTGCCTTTTCATAGAGTCAAGGTTGGCCTTGCCACGTGGCTGCGTTGCTGCCATTAGTTAGTTATGACAGGCACACAAAATGAAGCGTTCCTTTACACGTTATAATGATGTTTGGTTTTCCTAATACCGCTTTTTGGGGGTTATAACCCCCTAGTCTCATCACGTCCTTTCAGACGTTACTCCAAGTCGGACGGTTGCCATTCTAACCTTCAACCTTTTCAGAACAAGTAAGCTCTTTGTGCTTTGTCTATTTTAATTTCCTTTATGGTTAATGAGTGAGCCAATTATTCTCACTGATAGTTCAATCGAAGCTTTATTCGCATCTGAATCAGAATCAGAAAACGAAACCTCCCATTCTAGGGTTACCTCTGAGAAACCTGTTCTTCCACCGGCCGGAAAACTCTGTTCCCTAACCCTTAATCAATCGCCGGGGATTTGAACACTTGGTTCTAGCCCCTCGATACGATCCATCTTACACTGGTCCGCCGCGTTCTTCTGGTACCTCAAAATTCGTTCTGAACCTAAAAGCACACATGGCTTTGAAATCTCAAGCCGCTTGTCATGGTATCGACACCAAGCTGACCAAAAAAGACGTAGCTTCCTCTTATAAGCAGTACAACCTGGAGAATCCCTTGTTCAAACCCACAGTTCCTGCTCTTGGCGTCTATGCTTATCGGGCTCCGGCCGGCTGCTGTGCCGTCTACAAGGAGCAGCTCCTATGTGGCTTAAGGTTTCCCATTTTTCTAGCTATATTGGCCGTCTTAGAGCATTACGGGCTGGGCCTAGCCCAGATTGTTCCGAACGGTATAAGGGCGATAGTCGGTTTCGCTATTTGGTGCCGGTGCGCCTGCATCCCCTTCACCGTTCAAACATTTCGACTCTTCTATCAATGCAAACAAGTGACGGATCAGGCTAGGTACTACTGCTTTCCCCGACGAGGAGACTTTTACAAAGAGGTCCAGTTTACCGAAAAGGGTGAATCTTCCTACAAGGGATGGAAATCCCGATTCTTCTTTATTTGCCCTGAAGTTGAAGCCAACCTGGGTAGATGGAATTCTGGCGACCTGGGAAGCGATCCTCGACCCACAGATGTTGACAAGAAGCTGATAGACAACATTCAGAAAAGTCGCATCTATATCGGTGCGAAGAAATTTTCCTCTCAACTGATTGAATCGGCCCGACTGTCGATTGCTGGGCCCGATCCTAATAGGGAATTAACCAGGGCAGAATATAGAACTTGTAGGACCTTTGCTTTTACTGCTTTTTGCTGTCGAGTTTGTGAAATACTTGTACTAATTCTCTTATGCCTTCCTTTGGACAGTGTCATCCTTTGCTGAGTTGGTCGACAATGTTGATGAGGAATAGGAGGTTCCTGTTGACGCCCATCCGGAACATGACTCAGAGAGGACTGTGAGCACCGACGGTCCGCCGGGAACGTGCTGAGTTCCGAGACGACCAGGATCCTATCTGAGCTCCCGGAGGATTCCCCGGTTTCCTCTTCTCCGGTCACTCCAATGGAGGTGGAGGATGAGGAGGAAGAAAGAGAGGAGTTCCGGCTTCAGAAAAGGAAGCAAGTGGTGATCGTGGACACCCCTCGACGGGGTAAATCCAAGAAAAAGAAGACGGTTCCCCGTCATGTTGAAGAGATCGATGATGTTGATCTAGAGGAACATGCACCCGTGGGTCAAGGGTGTCTAGATGAACTATCCGACCAAGACTTAGCTGCGGTGGTAAGTCATCTTTCGGTGTCTTGACCTTTCAAGTACTTCTATTCTTTATCTAATCGGTTAAACCTTTCAGGGAGCCCAAATTGGTCAGGGATTTCTGTAAAGACTCGCTGAGTCGTCGGCCACCAAAGAAGCTCAAAAGAAGAGTATCGAGGAGCTGAAAGCAAGCCGGAGAGGCACAAGGAGTCTTCCAAGGCTAAGGACGAGGAGACCAAGGCCCTAAAGGAGCAGCTCGAGGAGGTCAGGACTCAGTGTACAGTGGAACTTCAAGCCGCATTCAACAAGTGCACCGCTGAGAACTCTGAGCTAGGGCAGGCCTTGGTTAAAGTTCGAGGTGAAAGGGATGCTCTGGAAGCCTCTATCCCTACTCGGATCAACCAGGCTGTGCAAGAGTATAAGTCTTCTGACCACATTGCTCGAGCTCTGAAGGCTTTACTGAACCCAGTCATGCGTAGCATGGCTATATTGTTGGGGTTGATGAGGCAAAATAGCAATGTGCCGAGTTAGTCATCTCCCAGCTTCCGTATTATAAAAGCATGTATAAGGCGGGTGTAGGCCAGATCTATGACGACCGCCTAAGAGAGTTTAAGGAAGGGAGGACATCGGGGCCAAGTATGCTAAACGCCGACCTGCCCCTCAAAGCACTGAGCCGACTCCTTCTTTGAAGGAGCAAAACCTTGATGGCTAGAATTGATTGCTCTTCTTTGTGTTGTTAATATACATTTCGTTTATCTGAATTTTTGAAAAACTTGTATGTTTTCTGGATGTTAGTGGTGCTCTACCCACTGTACTTTTATTTTTATTTCTTTTTGAAATTGATTTTGGGATTCAACACTTATTTCTTTTTGAAATTGATTTTGGGATTAAAGACTTACCTGGCACCCGTGCATCCCCTCAGTATGGCATACTTTGCTAAGTGCAATGGATGGCATACTTTGCTTGCTCGTTGTAGTCTCGGGCCTGATCTGCAGACTCGGGAAGTTTGTGGTATGCAAACTTTCTGAGTATGACCGTAGTACTCAGTTAAATTTTGGCCTCACATGCAGACTTAGAAAGTTTATGGTATGCAAACTTTTTGAGTATGACTCGGGAAGTTTGTGGTATGCCAACTTTATGAGTATGACTTGTAGTGCTCAGTTAAATTTTGGCCCGACCTGCAGACTTATGAAGTTTGTGGTATGCAAACTGCGCAAGACTCGGAAAGACTTGCGGACTCGGGAAGTTTGTGGTATGCAAACTTTCGAGTATGACTGCGATACTCGGTTAAATTTTGGCACGACTGCGAGACTTAGGAAGTTTGTGGTATGCAAACTTTCTGAGTATGATCTGCAATACTCAGTTAAATTTTGGCCTGACCTGCAGACTTAGGAAGCTTGTGGTATGCAAACTTTCTGAGTATGACCTGTAGTACTCAGTTAAATTTTGGCCTGACCTGCAGACTCGGGAAGTTTATGGTATGCAAACTTTTTGAGTATGACCTGCAGTACTCAGTTAAATTTTTCCCTATAAGGGCTATAAATTAATAACGTAATACTAGTAAAAAGGATGAAGAATTTT
Organism: Gentiana straminea; assembly: GCA_036785695.1. Classification (NCBI taxonomy): domain Eukaryota; kingdom Viridiplantae; phylum Streptophyta; class Magnoliopsida; order Gentianales; family Gentianaceae; genus Gentiana; species Gentiana straminea. Next base: position 1,246,994 of record JAVUPR010000427.1, read on the forward strand.
ATTAATTTTCAGTGATGCTTTTTTACATCATTATTGAAAATAAAAGACTAAACTGAAAAGTAAAGAAGGCAAGTCTGGCACCTGTCCTAGACATAAAATTTCCTGAGATTGTTGGCATTCCAACTGCGAGGTATGTCCTACTCTTGCATCATCCAGCTGGTATGAGCCTTTTCCATGAACTTTGACCACCTTGTAAGAGCCTTCCCAGTTCGGGTTGAGCTTGCCCCGAGGACCTTGCTTGCTGATCTCATTCTTTCGCAGCACCAGATCCCCTTCTTTGAAGTAGGAGTGCTTGACTTTGGAGTTATAGTACTGAGATATCTTCTGTTTGTACTTAGCCATTCAGATGTAGGCCACTTCTCTGGCCTCTTCCAAGTCATCCTTGGCTTGCCTGAGTTCATTGTCTTGATGTGACTGGGCATGGAGCTCGGTCCTCGGAGAGGGGAGTCCGATTTCTGCCGGGATGACTACCTCGCATCCGTAAGCTAAGGAAAAAGGAATTTCACCAGTTGTTGAGTTCGGCTTAGTCCTGTACGCCTAAAGTATGTTGGGTAAGTGTTCAACCCAATTCTCTCCCTCTTCTAGCCTTTTTTCAGACCAACCTTGACTTGTCTGTTTGTCTGTTCAACTTGGTCATTAGCCTGTGGGTGGCCAACAGAGGTAAAGTGATGGGTTATACCCAACTCGACGCACCATGATCTGATTGTCCTGTCTTTAAATTGCGTTCCGTTGTTTGAGATCAGGATTTTAGGTATCTTATATCTACAGACAATACTTTTCCATAGAAACTTCTGAATGGCCCTGCCAGTGATGATAGTTAGAGCCTTGGACTCTACCCATTTAGTGAAATAATCGACCGCCATGAAGAGGAACCTCAGGTTGCCTAGTGCTCGAGGAAGAGGTCCGACCAAGTCTACCCCCCATTGATAGAAAGGCCAAGGGGAGACTATAGGAATCATTTCCTGTGATGGCTGATGAGTCAAGTTATCATGCACCTGGTATGCCTTGCATTTCATGACTAGTTCGTTTGCATCAGCCTGCATGGTGGGTCAGTAGTACCCAAATAATCGACACTTTCTCGCCAGGGTCCGCGCACCCGTGTGATTTCCACAAATGCCGAGGTGGATTTCTCTAAGGAGATAATTTCCTTCTTCCTTCGAAGCACATCTGAGCCAAGGCGATGTAAAGGATCGTCTATATAAAATTTCATTGAAAAGGGAATACCTACTTGCTAAAAGCTTCATCTTTCTGGTCTGAGACTAGTCAGTCGGTAGAATGTCATGTTTTAGATAGGACACTATGGGGTCCATCCATATAGCCTGTTGAGTGACTGGCTAGACTCCATTCAGGAGATAGCTTCACTCGGCTAGCTGTTCTATCAAGACTCTTTTGTCTGAGAAGAAGTTAGAGGCTAGCTTTGAGAGGGCGTAAACTCTCTTGTTCAGAGACCGAGAGACCTGCTCGATCTAAACTGATTTGAAGTTCTTGAGTAATGCTTGTGCTACCGCCAAATGCTTCTTCATTGGTTCTTCCTTTGCCTCGTACTCTCCTTTGACATGATTGACCACTAACTGGGAGTCACTGAACACTTGTAGATTAGTAGCTCCGAGTTTTCTAGCTAGTCGGAGCCCGGTGATTAGAGTTTCATACTCTGCTTCATTGTTTGTGGCCTTGAACTGAAAGCGCAAGGCATAGGAGAATTCTTCTCCTTTTGGACTTATGAGCAAGAGGCCTACCCTGCTCCTTCTTTTCCTGCTGCCCCGTCCACATACAGGGTCCATGACTCAACCTGTTCTGCTGGTGGATCTTTTTCAAGTTCCACCTAAAATTCCTTCAACTTAGAAGTCCGATAAAGCTTGAGCTTTTATAGCAGTTCGGGGTTAGAAGTCCAGGTCATACTCTGCAAGTTCTATGACCCACTTGGCTAGTCTCCCAGAGGTATCTGGTCGAGCTAATATCTATCATAGAGGCTGATCTGTTACTACAATTATCGGGTGTGGTTGAAAATATGGTCTCAACTTTCTTGAAGCATGTACAAGAGCCAAAGCTAGTTTTTCTGCATTAGTGTATCTGACTTCTGGTCCATGTAGAGCCCGGCTTACGTAGAACACTGGTCTCTGTACCGTGTCCTCTTCCCTGATCAAGCTGTGCTGACTGCTTCTTCGACAACTGCTAAGTATATCAACAATGTTTCTCCTTCCTGAGGAGACGTCAATGCCGGCAACTCGGCTAAATAAGCCTTAAGATCCTGGAATGCTTTTTGGCTGTCCTCATTCCATTGGAAACGACTTGTCTTCCTCAAGACCTTGAAAAATGGTAAGGCACGCTGTGCCGGCCTAGACAAAAACCTATTTAGGGCACCCATACGCCCGTCAGTCTTTGCACTTCTTTGATGCTCCTTGGGGGTGGCATTAACCTTAGCGCCTTGATCTTGTCGGGGTTTGCTTTGATGCCTTCCTTGGAGATCATGTACCCCAGGAACTTACCCGACCTGACCCCAAAAGTACACTTTTTGGGGTTAGCTTCATCTGAGTCTGTTTGAGCACGCTGAATACTTCTCTGATGTCTATCATGTACTGATCAAGGGTCTTGCTCTTGATCAAGAGGTCGTCCACATAGACCTCCATACATCTTCCAATATGTTTTTCAAAGATCTTATTCACTTCTCTCTGATAAGTGGCTCCGGTGTTTTTGAGCTTGAATGGCATGGTGATATAACAGAAAGTACCTAGCTCGGTAATGAAGGCAGTTGTTAAGGGTCAAATTGTAGTGTTTTTAAGGATATATTTCACCTCAATTTCCCCCATATACGTATGATTTTCATAGAATTCGAGGTTTATAGTGAAATATTGAGTGAATGGTGATTTAAAGAGTTAAATATGAAAACGTATCAATTTATACGATTATTTGATTGTTTTATATGGTTTTGGATATTGTTATGTGGTGTTTGGATGCAATGTAGATACATGTTTTTGACTTGGAAGAGGATAAAGATGGAGATAAAGCTTGGAATGAAGCATTCAAGCAGCCGAACTTCCGATGCAGTTCTTGATATGATATACACTGATTTGACTCTCGACCTCAAGAGAAGAGTTGTAGGGCTTGAAGAGAGGATTCTACAGGATCTTGAATCACTTCATTCCGACTTACGAGGCCCGAGATATGAGCGTTACAAGTTTGAATAATGATGCTGTGGTATTGGAAAATCCCGAAAACGACTCGTAATACGACGGGCTAATCAAAAAGGCGTTTTCTGAAGAAGAGTCCTTAATGAAAGTTGTAGAGTTTTCCGAGAGCTTAATTATGACATTCGGATCATAATTTTTGGAGGTCTACAACTCAAGATATGAATTTTAGAAGTTGCAGCCTTTTAAACGAGCGTCCAAGCCAAACCGCCTCAGCACAGCCGACATATACTTTAATTCCCTAATTATTTAGGAATTATTCAGCAGCATTAACCGACCATATCACCTATATATATGTGCAGCTACTCAAACCCTAGGGGATATATCACAACAATTTTCTTCCTGCGGCAACACATTCTTCGAGCCGCATATTCAACTCACAAATAGAAGATGATTTTCTCTTCTCTCATAATCGTGATCATCATCATGATGCAAGGCTAAGCACATCGCGGTAGAGCAACGGATGAAACCACACAACGTCATCACAACCATGAATCGTTAGTTTATTTTTATTTATGATTTCGAATATTGTTTTATTTATCGATTGAATCTTGGATTAATTGTTAAGTGTTTTATTAGATAGGAATGTCAATGAAACCATATTTTGCTTTGAATTTATATGGAAATATGATTCAATAATAGAGCTTTCCAATCGATACGGTTAATAATAATTTGAGGAATCACTTGTTGTTAATTGGGTTGTTTAATTTGGGAACAAATTTATGATCTTGTTATGAATGTTAATTTGTTTTGCTTGGAAAAGAAAACGAATCCTAGAAATTGATTTAAAGGAATTTAGTCGATTTCGAGATTGATCATACCAATAAATCGTATTTGGATCATAAAGTGGTTGCGTGATTGTTGTGTGGTGGATCCTTGTTGTTTTACCGTTCTTTTAAATCTTTGATAAACCGAAATCGTTCGTAACAATCGTTAATTGCTACGTCTAGTTAGTTAATTAGTGTTAGAAACCCTAGTTGTTAATCCTTATTTTTCCGCAAATTTTCGTTACTATTCATCGTTACTGTTCATAGTTACTGTTCATTGCCTTTTAGATCATAATTAGTATAAAATTTAATTTTAGTTAATAAGTTGTGACATTATATATAATAACTGCACCTTAATCCGATTAACATTCGACTCCCTTAGGACGACCCGGTAACACCCTTTACTACGAACCTTATACTTGGGGTGTTCCGGTAATTATAAATTTAAAACACGTTTTTACCGAACAGCAGTCTTCTCTACATCCTCGGGATCCATGGCTATTTGATGGTATCCCTTATATGCATTTAAAAATGCAAAGATTTTAAATCCCACAATTGAATCAACTAATATGTCAATCTTAGGGAGTGGGTAACGGTCCTTAGGACAATCTTTATTCAAGTCAGTGAAGTCCACACACATTCGCTAGCTTCCATCTGGCTTCTTCACCAATACTGGGTTGGCTAGCCAGCTCGGGTATACCACTTCCCTTATGACATTTGCCTGGAGGAGTTTTTCTACCTCCTTCTGAATGGCCTCCATTCTTTCCTTGGCAACTTGTCTCTTCTTTTGCCGAACTGACTTCCTGCTCAGGTCGACGTGGAGTCTGTGAAGGGCTAGCTCGGGTGACAGGCCTGGCATGTCTTCAGTCTTCCATGCGAATACGTCCTTGAACTCTTTTAATACTTTGAAGAGTTCTTCTTTTTGCTGTTCTAGGATCCATGATCCCACACTCACAGTCAAATCCTTGTGATCTCCCCATAAGCTTACTGTTTCGATTTTATCTTCTGAGGACCAGCTCTCTTCCTCTTATGGGAGTAGTTCTTCATAGAGACCTGCTGCACAATTATCTTTCTATTAACAGTGGCCATGTAACATCTCCTGACTGTCTCCAAGTCACCCTTGATTTCCACTGAACCCTGACTTGTTGGAAACTTCATGCTGATGTGGGCTGGGTAGATTACGGCTCGCAAGTCTATTAGTGCATGTCTTCCCATAATAACATTGTAGGCTGAGGGCGCTTTGACTACAACATAATCCACCATAAGGGTCCTGCCCCTAGATTCATCTCCGAAAGTCGTCGGCAATCTAATCATGCCCATGGGATGGATTGGGGGTCCAACAAACCCAAATAACGGACCTGATACATGTGTCAGGTCAGTATCCTTTATCTTCATTGATTGAAAAACATTATAGTATAGCACATTGACCGCGCTACCCGTATCGACACAGATACGCTTCACTGTGAACTTGTTGATTACAACTTCAATAACCAGCCCCTCGTTATTAGTGACTAAGGGCTCCCAAGGACCGTAAATTACCTCACCGGAAAGCTTTTGTCTTTTGTTGGAATCTGAGGGAGTAGCAGACCTGCTGCTGTCCCTTTCCTCGGGTCGAGAAGAGATGCTCGGGACACCTGAGATCGTGTTGATCGTGTTGATGGGACGGTTATCGACCTGCCCGTCAGGGCCCGAAGACTGATCCCTTCTACGGCGGTAGTCATCATGTCGGCCTCGGTCCTGACCGAAGTTCCCTCTCTTGAACTCTCTTCTCCCTCTGGGTTCCTCATTCTGTGATCGGTCTATAACCTCATCCAATTTTCCTTGCATGACAGCCGCATCAATATCTCTTTGCAAGTCTCTGCGTCATGACCAATATCTTCGTGATACTTGCAGTACTTGGTCTGATCTCTTTTTTTTCCGAGGACCCCTCAGGGGAGGAGGGACTCGGGAAATGCCTTTTCTTTGCATTATAGCGAGGACCTGGTCGCGCGACCTGTTTAAGGGATGAAGTCCCTTTCCTGAAGTGCACCTTTCTTTCCCAGTCGGTCTGATACCAGGGATGCAACTCGATCCCACACTGTCTTACGCTTTCTATCAGATCTGTCATCCGACTTCTCATTTTTGGAGCTTTTCGCTTCCCTCTTTAAACGGTTAGCCTCCTCTCTCCGGGCGTACTTGTAGGCCAGGTCCATGCATTCTTCCATAGACTTCGGGAGTCGGCTGTTTAATTTAGCGTATAATCGACCTTCTCGTAGACTTGCAACAAAAGAGGTGATTAAGAGGTGCTCCTTTGCGTTCTTGACCTGCCTTGATTCTTCATTAAACCTCTTCAGGTATTGCAGCACAGTCTCCTCCTTCCTCTTCCTGATGGTGAAGAGGTACGTAGCGTTCCTCTGGAACGGTTTAGCCGTGACGAAGCTTGTAGGAACATTTTCTTGCCAAAGTTTCAAAGTTGCCGATTGACTGAGGCGGTAACTTCCCAAACCACACACGGGCCTTGCCCCTGTAAGTAGGGCGGGAAAGGCCTTACACTTCATCTGTTCTGTTGCACAATCCAAGTTCATGTGTGTCAGGTATTGAAACAGGTGATCCTGAGGATCCTTTGTGCTGTCATAGGACTCTAATTTGGGAACCTTGAACCTTTCAGGACGCGGATAGTTCAAGATCTGTACGGAAAACGGCGACTCAAACGACAGATCGTCCGATCTCCGACCTAGAATTCCATCTAGCTCTACTCGGGCAACCTCCTGGGCTTGGATGTTGACCTGCCTTTTCACGACGTTGGAGGTAGAGGATATGGTATCTCCCCTATCATCTTTACGTAGTTGGTTGTTCTGAGGAGTGTTGTTTTCTGGAGCTTCTTCCTCTCGCCCTTTTAAGGCTAAACCCAGGACGCTTTTGAATGCTGTCATATCCAGATTTCGTAACGCCTCCAATAAGGCTTGTTGGGCAGGATCTGCCAATACTTCTTCTTGCTGGTGTTGGTGCTGGCTAGTGGTAGCAGTAGGGTCTTTTTCTCCACCTTCGATCTGTCCAACACTTGCTGTAGTGGAATCGGTTTCCTGGACCAATGGATCTTGAACATGGGTCTTTTTCCCTGTATTTTTTGGTGGTGCTATTGTTAAACCTTGATAAAATCACTGAAAGAAAGCCCTACTTCTAGCGCCAATTGACGATGCTGGATATCGTCGATTATATTACTCGGGCCTAATTTACCTTCTGAACGACTTATCAAGAATATTAACAAGTGGGATCGTGATTTAGAGGTGATTTAGACTGAGCCTGAGAGTTATGTTCTATCAAGTTGCCTACGTATCCAATCCGTGTAATTGGAATCAAGTCTCCGTAGTTCCTTGGGGTAGTTTATAAATGGAGGCGTCTAGCCCCATTTCTTGTTGGACAAGCATTGGACTCTGAAACCCTAAGGATTATTACGTGTCAATCTTTGATAAGAGATAATTACGACTGCATTTAAACTATAAGATCCGTGTCCTATAATCCAGGGATTCTTCCCATCGTTATCCGATAATATAGGCACGTGCTTGAATTACCCTCATAAGGGAAAACCCTGACGTCCTGCGTCAGGCTTCCTCAAATCGTCTCGACTAGAGTTACCCAACCTTCCATCATGACCGAGCCGCTCTGCGGTGGTCGAGTCGGGTAGTTTTGAGATCGACCTCCCACCTGGGATAAGGTTTGATTAACATGGGGCCCCTGGCCCCAATATTTTTCCATGTATTTATTACACGGCCACTCTTTGAGTGACACGTGGCGAGGTCCACTCACCCAAATAACATAATTAAGATAATGCATCTACAAAGTGACGTAAAAAGTAATAATATCCACAAAAGTTATGCAAAGAGTCTCGTAGTTATTGCTGAAAAAACTATATATTTGTTGTGGTATTCATAGTTGCATGTGTAATGTGTATGCATTTGTATAATGCATGTTAGCCAAATAACACAATTAAGATAATGCATCTAAAAAGTCACGTAAAAAAGTAATAATATCCATCACAAAAAGTTATGCAAAGAGTTCGTAGACTTTACTTTTGCTGAAAAACTAGCGTATATATTTGTTGTCATTGGTATTCGCATAACAGTTGCATGCCGTTGCTATGTAATGTGTATGCATTTGTATAATGCATGTTAGCTCATAATATTAGACGATTTTTTCGAAGATAATAAACACATATTGAAGGTTACATATCATGACATCGAAGGCGGTCTTAATAAAATAGAATTTGACGAATACTATAAAATAATACATATATATTCTAAAACTGTTTAGGGACGTGAATAGTGCATCATCAAATGTGAGGATGAACTGTTCATATCTCTAAAAATAAATAGGGATGAAGCCTCTGGTGTGGGAACTATTTGAGATAAACTCTATTTTTTATCTTCATTTTAGGGATAGAACACCATATAGAGCTTCTGCCACGAATGCCCTTATAATGTTAAAAGTCTAAAATACTATTTGACTGCCATAGTTGTAAAGTAGTGAAAAATTGGTGTGTATAATAAATTAGGGGTAAAGAGAAAAAAACTATAATAAATGTTTAATTGGTATTATAATTAGACTTATATTATAAGACAAAACCAAACAAACTACATAGAATTATATTTTGGGACGAATGGAGTGTTTGATAATTTACTACAATGGCCGGATTACTCTTACCATGGAAGGATGATAACTTGTTCACCGTATTGTTCTTGTGTCCTTTTTATATCACTCTGATTGAATCGAGGCAATGAAATACATATTTCTTTTACATTTAAAAGTGGAGTGCGATTATGCGTATGATTTAGTTTGGGACTATCTTTTCACACAAATGTTGTTTTACACTTAGCAAGAGCCGAAAGTGGGCTTCGTTTGGATATTCCACACGTCTGTCATTCTGACCATAAATGAGTCCGAAAAATATATACTATTCTCGCCGATTTATGGTCAATTCACACAGCAGCCATTCTGACCCAATTTGAGTCAGAATGCGATCATTATACTGATTTTATTCTAGTCAGAATTTTGAGTGTTTTTCATACTCAATGCCGGTCAGAAAGGCATTCTGACTAAAATTGAGTACAAAATCTTCTAATATTCAGTCTGAAATTCAGTCAGAATCAATAGTGGTGCTCTTATATTGTTGTTGTTATCCTGACCCAATTCTAGTCTGAATGTGTAGAGTATTCCGGACTCAATATTGGTCAGAATGATGCTCTGACTATGTATGAGTTTGGAAAACTTCAAACATTCTACCTAAAATATGGTCAGAATCAACCAGTGTGGACTCTCAACACGTATATTCTGACCATATTTCAGTATGGATAATGTGTCATATTCTGACCAAACTTTGGTCAGAATGAACGCGCGTAAAATAAAAAAAATAAGGGCGAAATTAAAAAAAAAAAATCTGTGTGGTAAGATAAAAATTTGTGTGAAAAGATATTCCCTTTAGTTTTAATATTGTTTGTTTAGTATTCAGAAGTGAGTTGAAAAATATTATTTGTTTAATCATCCCAAGGACAATTCGAAATCAGATGTTTATCCTTATATTTTTTCTTAAGTTTATAGCCTTTCTTTCTTTAATTTAATTAATAATTTTATGGGGAAACTCAAAAAATACCCTATGTGTATAAAACAATTTTTCCTATACACCCCTATTTTTCGAATTTTTTTTTATGTCCATCGCCTTAAAATTCGACGGTACCGTTCAAAACTGGACGGTACCGCCTTATTTACCGCTGAAATTGTCGACGGTACCGCAGATAAGTTTGACGGTACCGTAGATAAGTTTGACGGTACCGTAGATAAATTAGGTATTACGTCCAAAAGATATTCAGCTTCAAATCATATTCCACCTTATTCTTCCCCTCATAATCAATTTTCTTTTTTACGGGCATCCTCCTCCTCCCCTTCCAGCATCCTCCTCCTCCCCTTCCGGCAGCCCTCTCTCCGGCATCCATTTTATCTTCTGCCTCCTCTCTCCACTAAAGCTATATCCATTGTAGAAAACGCGATTTTACAGAGATTCATTTGAAAACGACATCAATCGAAAGCCAAATCCGGATTGTTGGTTTGAACTACTCGTCAATCGAAGATTCCGCCATTGAAGAAACCTTGGTGTTGCAAAGGTGTGTGATACTTTTTATTTTTCAGTTTTTTTTCTTTCGATTATGTTCTAAATTTTTCAGTTGATTTTTTTTGTTTTTGATTAGCATTTTCCAGAATGATAATGGGGATGTGTTTTTTTATTTGTGCAATTGTAGATGTCGAGAAACGTTGGCGAATGGATTGTCCCGGTAAATGAAAGAGACGGCGTCCGGTATAGCTATAGGGGGGGGAAGTAAACGTTTCAAAAAACTTAAAAGTGCGTTTGATAGGTTTCGGGATTTGGAAGAACGTGTTTTGGAGTCTCCTCAGGAGCAATGTATAGGGCTATGGAACACTTTCGCTATTCGTCACCTGTTGTGTATAATATGTTGGTCCGATCGGTAACCTCAGATGCAGAGGATGTTGGTCCGATCGGTAACCTCAGAGCATGTCATTAAAGTTCATGCAGAAATCATCTCGAAGAGTCGAATAATTTGGTACGTAATATGCGTGTTACGCAAAACAACCGATTCTTACATACTTCACGATTGCACAGAGATAAATCTTTTATTCACACAAATGAATAAAATGTAACCTGCAACGGCTCAAGTATTAAATCAATGCTAGTTGTCGGCTCATGCAATTGCTCGGCATGGCCCTGCTCATTACGAAACGTGTCAATATCGGCCTGTTTTTCTTGGTGGTGGTGATGTTGGTGCTCATATTGCTCGTAATTGTGCGTTTGCCGGGCATTACCAGCATGACTAGATGACGGAGGTGGTGGAGGCGGTGGAGGCGGTGGAGGTGAATCAACATTACCCCCATTGATACCTGCAACATATCTTACATTACTTATTAAAAACAGTTATAAATATATACCCCCACATAATCAACTTCATAGTACCTGTAATTGGTTGATAACATTTCTTATGGTCACCATACCATCAGATACGAAGTTAATTTGTTGGGCAACACCAACTCCCAACTCCCGAATGTCTTTTGAATGCTCCTCTTTCAACCCTTTAATCTCTTCCCTTATAAAATCTACCTGTTTATCGACATGCTCTCGAGTCTCACGAACAGCCACCATGACATCGCTAATAAGCTGTTTCATCTCTGCCCGCATTTCAGAAACCGCTCTAAGATAAACACTTTCATTGCCATCGTCACTAGATTGGGTTGGTGCGGCCTGAGCCTGAGAAGCGGTAGCAACGTACGTATCGATAGGCTGTAAAATGGTAGGTGTTGGGGCAGGCTGGGACGGTGCATCAACCGGTACTGGATATGTATTAGGAGCTGTTGAAATCTCATCCTCTGTCAACCCATTTGCCGTTAACAACATAACCTCGTCATCAATCGGGACTAAATGTCTAATAACATCCTACAATAAATCAATTAAAGGTATCAATAATCAAAATCATAGTAAATAAACTTATGCAGCAAAAAAAAACATTAAAAGTAATAATTACCCCTGTCATGTCATTGAACACATCTGTCATAGGGTTGAAATATATACGGGATGTAACAGATCTCCATCTCAAGATGCGAGGTACATCATTGTTATTGCGCACGGCAATCTTCTCTACAACATCAGTCGGCAACGACTCACACCCCCACGCAACTAAAACGGGAACCAAACCATGTATGTCATCAGCAGGCAAGCCTTCTTCCTCAAGTTCATCCTCGGTGTTCTTCTTACATTTTTTCCAAGTATTCTTCTTATTGACCTTCTTCTTTTTGCATTTCTTTCCGGGGGGTTTCGTCAAGAGATCTATCCGCTTATTCCATTCGAAAAGACTAACATCCCAAAAGTAGGCACCCCAAGGATAAGCGAGAAAGCGTGCCGTATCATCTACCAAATTAAATACAAAACTTGATACAAATTTGCCGGATGCCTTCCCGTACATAACGACATCTATCAAGTAAACCAAACCTAACTTGTACACATTCTCAGCACTCTCTTCATCAACCAACTTCTCCTCGATATCCTGTATGCGGATATGATCGACGTTAATATGAAATGGGCCGCCGGAATAAACACCAGTTGTAGGATCACGGTGTTCTATCAAACTAGACGGTCCGATCTCTTCAATGGACCGACGGTCAACATCTCGTCGGCAAAAAAGATAGCCCGCTAATCGGTGCAAACTCGGAGCCTACCTAAACGGCATATTGTATCCTTAAACCTAAACAATAAATGATCCTCTGCATCTGAGGTTACCGATCGGACCAGCATATTATACACAACAGGTGACGAATAGCGAAAGTGTTCCATAGCCCTATACATTGCTCCTAGAGGAGACTCCAAAACACGTTCTTCCAAATCCTGAAACCTATCAAACGCACTTTTAAGTTTTTTGAAACGTTTACTTCCCCCCCTATAGCTATACCGGACGCCGTCTCTTTCATTTACCGGGACAATCCATTCGCCAACGTTTCTCGACATCTACAATTGCACAAATAAAAAAACACATCCCCATTATCATTCTGGAAAATGCTAATCAAAAACAAAAAAAATCAACTGAAAAATTTAGAACATAATCGAAAGAAAAAAAAAAAACTGAAAAATAAAAAGTATCACACACCTTTGCAACACCAAGGTTTCTTCAATGGCGGAATCTTCGATTGACGAGTAGTTCAAACCAACAATCCGGATTTGGCTTTCGATTGATGTCGTTTTCAAATGAATCTCGGTAAAATCGCGTTTTCTACAATGGATATAGCTTTAGGGGAGAGAGGAGGCAGAAGATAAAATGGATGCCGGAGAGAGGGCTGCCGGAAGGGGAGGAGGAGGATGCCGGAAGGGGAGGAGGAGGATGCCCGTAAAAAAGAAAATTGATTATGAGGGGAAGAATAAGGTGGAATATGGATTTGAAGCTGAATATCTTTTGGACGTAATACCTAATTTATCTACGGTACCGTCAAACTTATCTACGGTACCGTCAAACTTATCTGCGGTACCGTCGACAATTTCAGCGGTAAATAAGGCGGTACCGTCCAGTTTTGGACGGTACCGTCGAATTTTAAGGCGATGGACATAAAAAAAAATTCGAAAAATAGGGGTGTATAGGAAAAATTGTTTTATACACATAGGGTATTTTTTGAGTTTCCCCTAATTTTATCTATGTTTTTTTTCTTTAGGTTTTTAGATTTATCCGTGAGCATATCTTTCAAAAATTTGTTTAGTATTTTCCCAAGTTTGTTAACCATATATTTCCTTATTCTAATTTAATATTTAATTAAATATTATGCTTACCCTTTCTTTAGTTTACGGGAGAAATAATATTTTTCGGATGCTATCATTATTCTTATTATTTGCGGTGAGTAATTAATTCGTATATTTATCTTGCAATTATGTGAATGAGTCAGTTTAATAGTGTTTATTTAGAATTCAAAAGTTGGTTGATTGACCTTTCAAAAAAAAAAACATAGGTTAAAAGAAATATTTATTTTATTTACTTTGATTGGTGAGTATGTTTATTTGTGTTTTTATTTATCAGATAAACACACTCTTTTTAATTGAGGTTTATCATGTCTTCTTGATTATTGTTAGGTGTATTTCGTACGCTTTTTTTTGTCAGTTTAGATTAGATAGATAAACGATTGTTCAAAAAAAAAAAGATAGATAAACGATTATATTATTTAATGGGAAAATAAATATAATATAATAATTCTTCTTCCTGAAAAAAAAATTCTTGTTACGTTTATTGTTCGATTGATGATTAAATTCATCCTATTACATTTAATGGAAGTTTAATATTATTTTTACGTATATTTTTATATAGATAGATTGTTCTAGTTACTCTCTCAGAGTATCAGTATTTGACATTTTTTTTGCATGTCATCTTGATTAGTTTTAATTTAATTAGATATTTTTTTTTTAATTTTAGTTTATCACCTTTTGACGTTGGGTTTTATTGTTAGATAGATGTATTTTCTTGCGATTACTGTCATGGCGCTTTTAATCTTTTTGAGCTTTTTGCCATAGTCATTTTGGAACATTTTATTCCTTTTAACACTTGTAATTTGTGTGCATCCAGGGCCGGTCCTACGTTTTGAGAGGCCTTAGGCGGAGAAAAAAAATAGGGCCTATTAACACGAAAAAAAAATTCGACCAGAAGAATGATTTTTTTTAAGTATTCAAATTCATTTCATCATTTTCATACCCAAAACATACATATATGCATATTACTAAATATTAATTCAAGTATTCAACAATTCAACAACGCTTCGGAAAGCGCATTTGGAGGCGAAATCACTAATCGAAAGTATAATCGTCAATTTCATCAACCGATTTCCGCTCAATCGATATTATGGCCAACCCATTCAAGCGTTCTTGAGTCATCGTCTTCGAAGATGGGTCTTTATTAAACTTCAACTTGAAAAACTTATGAAATTTTTTATTTTTTTGTATTATGAAATTTTATGAGGCCTTTTTATTGGGTTTTTTTAAAAAAAAAATAATTTGGCGCTTTTTATTGAGAACTTTTTTCCGAAACATTGGGCGCTTTTATAGTTTTTTTTTTTTTTTTTTTTTTTTTTTTCGGGTATAAGCGAAGACGTATATGTCTTTGCCATTTTTTGATGCAAGACGTGGGCTAGCAGCTGCTTTACTGCCTAAGGGTTGGGCCAGCCCTGTGTGCATCATGTCCATTACATTCACACACAACGTTATGATACACTCATGTGTTCTTTCAAAGTATTCTTACATATGTTTAAAATTTGTAACATTAAGATGACGACCGATATTGGTTGACGAAGAAATATAAAAGTGCATATTCATTTCAGTAAATCTCATATTTTTTGTATTAATTTGCTTTTTATTGCATGCATGATGTTCTATTCATCATATTGTTCTTGTGTCTTTTTGAAAATCACATGGGGTCTTTCCCACCTCAGAATGTAATATTGGCAGCTTGATGGATAAAGAGTAATAAAATGCCTTGGTTTCTCAAAAATAGAAAAAAAATATTGGATTAAAATTTTACATTTGATTTACGTTTAATATTATTTGTTTAGTCTTTCGGTGGACAAATAAAAATCGATTGTTTGACTTTTAATTTTTCTTAAGCAGTTATAACCATTCTTTGTTTAGTCAAATTAATAAATTTATTCCTGGTTATATTTCTTTAGTTTAATCGGTCTATTGTCCTTATTTTATCTTATTTTTGACTACGCAATTCTTACATGTGATGAATTCGTAAACATAGCTCCTGGTTATTTCTTTATATACGTTTATATTTAATAATGTTGGTTGGAGTGTACCATATTTATTATAAGGAATTATTTGTTTGTCACTATTAAAGAAAACGCTATTATACCCCCTCTTATAATCGGGTAAAATTATTATGGATATAGTTTGAGATTTCTTAATTATTAAATCATGTATGTGGTAAGTGTATATAATTTTACACTTTCGTTCAATAACATCTACCTACAATATTTGTTAAAAAATTATTGTCAGTTGGATTTATTAACCATAAAGTTGGAGAGTCATTAATCATGTCACATGACTATCGAAGTCTAATTATTCTTTGTATAATGATCGATCATATATTATGAGCTTTACATAACCTTTTATTTTAACCTCGATGACGATGAATAAAATCCCTCATCATATTGATTAAAAAAGTGCATGACGATCGATGTTGATTGACGAAGAAATATAAAAGCGCGTATTGATTTCAGGAAATCCCATATTTGTTAATTTGCTTACTATTGTATCTGATGGATGATATTCTGTTTACCATATTGTTCTTGTGTCTTTTTGATAATCACTTGGGGTCTTCCCCACCTCAGAATGTAATCTTGACATTTTTTATGGATAAAGAATAATATAATGTGTTGGTTTCTGTAAAATATAAAAATAAACTTGGATTAAAATATTTACATATGATTTATATATGCTTAATATTATTTGATTAGTCTTTCAGTGAACAATGAAAATCGGTTGTTTATGGGTTGAAGGGTGGGTGATGGGCGAAATCGCCCGTTTATGGGCGGTTTGAAGGGCGGTTCCGCCTATTTATGGGGAGTTTCGCCCATGTTAAGGGGGATAAGGATAGTTTTATTTTATTTTAAAGGGATGTAGATTTCGTTTATATTTTAAAAAATAAGGTATGATTCGAATTTCCTCAATTAAATATTGGATCAATAGTTGTTTTTAATTAATGTACGTGTAGAATTTATCTCATATATATTGCTCAAATATTAAAATTAATGTACGCATAGTATTTTTTATTTGTCCCTAAAAAAAAAAGTATTTTTTATTTGTGTTTTTTTGTTGTTTTCCAAGCGTCTTATCCAAGTTGTATTTTTTTTTTCCAAGCGTGTTGCTTGTTATTTTAATTAGTATTTTATTCAATTGTTATTAGTATTTTATTATTAATATAAAATTTTAAAAATAAGAAGAAACGATTTTAGGGGAAACATCGGGGTAAAGAACCGTAAGGGGTAGGAAACGATTTTTGGATCGCAAAAGTGTGTGTGTGTGTAGTATATATATATATATATATATATATATATATATAAAATATATATTAACAATATTGTAGATAGTTTTCTTTATTTTAAGTATTTACCCATATTGATGTATAAACCTAAGTGTAAAGAAAAACAATTGACAATTTCTTTTGACCAATATACCGAATTTTCTAAAGTCGACCCTCCTCTAAAACCTTAAATAAAATCTTCTTACACCTTAAGTTGTTTAGTTAGTTATGGTGTGACAACGGCACTATAGAAAGTTAATAGCAAGTCCAAGACTCTAAATTATTAATATCTTCACCAATTTATTAGGACAAAAAGATCGAATGAGAACCTTCATGGTTAGAGTTTAACCATTTAAGCAAAGGTTTTGGGCTTGTCAAAGCCACTATTTCCTCTAGTATGCATATATAATAAGAGAGCAAGTGGAAATCCTAAATAAGATGCATTCATACTCTAAGGACCTAGGATAGACTAAAGAACAATACGAGGAGTGGATGTATCCAAACTTATTGAATAAGAGGACTCATGAGGAAAGCCTATGCCATAATAAAACAAGTTTTATAGTGACAACTTTCCTATGGTGATATAAGTCATATTAGTTATTTTGGCACTGATATCAAGTTATAAAATAGAACAAAATTAACCTATTCATAATATTAGCGTACTTTTTCATTAGATTACTGGACATTATAGGGTGACACTTAAGCAAAATAAAACACCAGATTATTCCAATTTTATCGGATGTCCCCGCAGGGACTCGATTTTGGTCCTGATTTTTCTCCGGTGACAATTTTACCAGATTATTACGGGACTAAAATTGGCCTTTTTCTCACGTGTCGGAGCGTGTCGGGAGCGTGTTGTGTCGTAAATGTGTACGCCCATATTAGGTGTCGGTGCCAAAGCGTTCGTGCAAACTCATGCAAAAGTGGTAGAAAAATGAGTAAACATACTTATAATTTGATTCCTCGTCGCCTGAGCCTACACGTGTCGGAGCGTGTGGGGAGCGTGTCGTGTCGTAAATGTGTCGGACACGGCGTACGAATATAGCTCAGCTCAACTAATGAAAACGAACTACTTCAACACATTTTTTCAGAGTGTATAAGTAATGACCCAAATACGTAATTATGGGCAATTTTGTAATTTTTCAGATTCGTGTCTTGCGTTGCAACGGCGGGTTCGAGCATTCTAACGACATACGTTTTCTCAATTTTTATTTTTTTTTTTTTTTTTTGCGTGTTCTGCGTTCAGGGAAAATATAATCTTAGGATGCACGAACGGCCGCTGCAGTGGCCAGGTACCGCCGGTGCAACGACTACTTAATTTGCATACTGTGGAGTGTGGACAATATTGTTTGTTCATGTTCATCTTCATATTCAGGGTCGTTTCAGTTTTCGATTGATGTATTTTTGCTTTGATTTTTGAATCCTTTTTTTAATATTTCCACGTATCTATGTATGAAATCACAATAATGTACGATTGATACATTCGAATTGTCATGAATTGAGCATTTGACGAACTATGTTTTTTCCCCCTTAATTAGAAAACAAGGTGTTACAATATAATTACACATTTACAGGCTAAATTACAATTTTCGGCCTGTAACTGGACACGTTTTGCAATTTTGGTCCTAGTTTTTCTCCGACGACAATTTCAGTCTTATAAGTGGTAAAATAAGCATTTTTTTTTTTTTTGCGAAAACCGAAAAAATGGTGATTGATACATTTTCTGAAAGTTAAAGCCAAAAATTGTATTGTTTATTCGTCATCCCAAATCATGATATCACGTAAATCATAGTTGGAGGGGGTTCTGTAAAGCTATACAAATTGCCACATAACTTAAAACTAAAAATCTAGGGGTTTCGAACCTACAATTTTTTTTTTGCAAAGAAGAAAATGTTGTAATTGAGGGGTTTCGAACCTACAACTTAAAACTAAAAATCTAGACACTTCTCCATCCGAGCTACAACTACATATGTAATTTAAAGAACAACATAATTTTTAAAGACATGTTCTATATAAAAATATTATAGTAAATCTAATAGTACAGACAATTTTATTTTTTTTGTATATATATATATATATATATATATATATATATATATATATATATATATATATATATATATATATATATATATTCGTATTAAACGTGGTGATAAATTTATTAAATGTTTATTTTAAATAATATTGGAGGTTCTTAATTTTTTTTTATGTATAATATATATTATATAATGCATGTGACTTAATATATATATGCTTGTTTTTTTTATATGAAATTTGTTGAATAAGACGGTTGTGACAACGAAAAAAAAATACATCTAGATCATATGGTTTTCAAGCATTGAAGTATTGAGTACTAGTACCGCTACTTAATATATGTTTATTTTTTTTATCAAATTAGTTTCTTTCTCTACTAGTACCCAATACTTCAATGCTGGAAAACCATATGATCTGGATGCATTTTTTTCGTTGTCATAACCGTCTTAATCAACAAATTTGATATAAAAAAACAAGCATATATTAAGTCACATGCATTATACAATATATAATATACATAAAAAATAAAATTAAGAACCTCCTATATTACTTAGAATAAACGTTCAATAAATTTATCACCACGTATAACGAATACTATATATATATATATATATATATATATATATATATATATATATATATATATATATATATATATATATATATATACTTTTTAAAAAGAATAAAATTGTCTGTAGTATTAGATTCTCTATCATATTTTTATACTGAACATTTTTTTTAAAAATATGTTGTTCTTTAAATCACGTATTTGGTTGTAGCTCAGATGGTCTAGTGTTTAGACTTTTAGTCTTAGGTTGCAGGTTCGAATCCCCTCAATTGCAACATTTTATTCTTTGCAAATGCTTACATGGCATTTTGTGCTGACGTGGAATGATGACGTGTCAACTTGGGATGACATGGCAATTTTTTGATCGGAAAATGTGTACAGTCAGCATTTTCGGACTGAAATTGTCGCCAGAGAAAAACCAGAACCAAAATTACAAAATGTGTACAGTCAGCATTTTCCGGTTTTCAGGACTATTCTTGCAAAAAAAAAAAAGACCACTTATACGACTGAAATTGTCGCCGGAGAAAAACCAAAACCAAAATTATAAAACGTGTCCAGTTACAGGACGAAAATTGTAATTTAACTCACATTTACATTACTCCTAGTTGAATAGTAAACCATGGAAGTGAGAAGAAAGATTTAACCGGATTTCACTAATTCAAATGGATTTAATTTAATGTATAATTAGTTGCTGAAATGAACGGTGACTTTATAGTTTACTGCTAACTATTGAAAGTGACCCTGCAACGACCGACTAAAATCGTCTAGGTCTTTGCATGTAAATTCTTGTCGATTGAATGATTGGGCAAGGGTTGTGACAAATTCAAGTACTCAAAATTTGTACAGTCCTTGTCAAAAAAAAAAAAAAAAAATTTTGTACAGTCAGCATTTTCCGGTCTTCAGGATTATTTTTGCAAAAAAAAAACCACTTATAGAACTAAAATTATCGTCGGAAAAAACAAGAACCAAAATTACAAAACGTGTCCAGTTACAGGACGAAAATTGTAATTTAGCTCACATTTACATTACTCCTAGTTGTTGTTGAATAGTAAACCACGGAAGTGAGAAGAAAGATTTAACCGGACTTCACTAATTCAAATGGATTTAATTTAATGTATAATTAATTGCTGAAATGAACGGTGACTTTATAGTTTACTGCATACAATTCAAAGTGACCCTGCAACGACTGACTAAAATCGTCTAGGTCTTTACATGTAAATTCCTGTCGATTGAATGAATGGGCAAGGGTTGTGACAAATTCAAGTACTCACTCGGTCCTAAAAATAAGTCATTTTGAGAACCGATTAAGAAAAAATAACTGAATGTCATAAATTTTAAAAAAAATATCTTTTGATTATTATTAATAAAATGTATATAAAGTATTTAAAGTAGTTGAGTTGTTAATAAATTAAATGTAAAATAGAGAAAAATGTAATAAATACTTCATTGGTAATGTAAAATGACTTATATTTTGAGACAAAAAATAATAGATATAATGACTTATATTCTGGAACAGATGAATTATTTTGAGACAAACAAAACAAGATAGAATGAGGTTATGGTACCAGAAGATGTACCATTTTTTATATACCACACTATCTTTAGGGTAAATCCAATGATACGGGCCAAAATTAAATTTTGATCTCTATAAGAAGACATTAACATCTTCAATAGATAAAAATAGTAAGTATCAAAATTAGATATAATATAAGGAGAGATATCATTTTTGATTCCTTGGATAATACCTTCCAAACACTCCACGTCCAGCAACTGCAAGTAGGAGAAGAAAACCAAAAAAAAATTGTTTTCTGCCATGTGCGCATGTCTCCCCATGGTCCCTACTTTTTTCCCCTAAACCTATTAAAATATAATAAAAGTCTGCACGTCTAAAAAAACAAACAATAAACATCAATACACTGCATCAAAGAATGTCATGTAGTAGATTTGAGTATTCGTATTTTATATCAATACACCATCGTATATAATTTTTTAAGAAATATTATTAAAAAACAAATTTATTAGCTACAACTTGTTGCAAATTCTTCTACTAAAAAAAACTTGTTGTCCACTCAATTTTTTTTTTTGTAAATTAATATTTATTTTCACGTATTTAAATATGGATTTTATATACGATAGACATTGTATATAAATGTTTAAAATAATTGTAATTACATAAAAAATAATAAGTAGCACAATAAACCAAAAGCTATGGAACTTGGGTGTGGGTCTTTTGTCGAAATGGAAAGGTCGGGGACATGGAAAAATGTGAATGAGGTGTAGAATCGGCTAATAATTTATATTATTATTAAATCATCAAAATATTTAATAAAAACAAAAAAGAAATATTGATACTAATGAATTTAAACCCTCTCATAGAAAATAAATATTTGATATCCAAGTAAATAGTATCTGAATGTATCAAAATTTGATTTTGATACGCATAATTTAGTATCATGGGTTAGACTTACCCTTACACAGACATATCATGAAATCATTAATATTTTCTTTATAATGGTAGCCGCCTGCAGTAACATGTACACGTGAGTTCAATACATCATATTTGATCATTTAATACAACAATTATCTCCAAAGATGTACTATACAATTTCCAGTCACAAAAAAAAAAAAAAGTTCTGTTCATGACGGCTTGACTAGTACGACTGTACGAGAAAGATGGTTAAACACGGCTCCTCATTAATTGAGTTAGGCAGCAAAATGCTTGAGACAATATGAGTAGTGATACATCCACTAATTTTTCAACCACAACATCTGACAAAATATAATCAATATCATATATTTTGTTGGGATCCACCACAAAAAATAATTGATCACTTTAATCAAAGGTTTTCACACATATAGTGGTTTATACACTACACACAAGTGTAGTACACATATCATTTTTCAGACAATATTTAGAAGAATTTTCAACATCTTTATGTGAAACTGGAAAATAAAGAATATCCGTCTTTCTATCCATCATATCTCAGTTTTATATAAGTTCATAATTTTATATGTGTTATAACATGATAGAGAATCCAGATGCAAGATAGATAATTAACAGATGCAATCTAACAGTAATAATCAATGCAAATAACAGAAACAAGAACACATAATTTAACGTGGTTTCCGGCGTTGTGCCGACTACTCTACGGACATAAAAGAGATATTTTGTTATGCACTGAATTTCAGACGGATTACACACACTACAATGATCAATAGAGTTGGTATTTATAGGCACATATCCCTAAACCCTAACCGCCAAGAAGCTTTGTCGGATTGCCATAAATGCCCCAGATGTTGGATCCTCTCGTCGATCCAACTCGGTGATCATGCCGGATGTAGAACTCATTGCATCCAAACCTCAAGCATTTCATTGACACTGTAGAGAAAAACTTAGCAGACTTTCCAGACTTCTTTTTTTTCACAGACTTGGATACACTTCTCAGCAGACCATTACTCTGTTGACTACCAGATTAATACAAAAATCTTGACACAAAATGGATTAATTAAAAGTATCTTTATCCCGAATGTTTCTCTATCTATCGTTCTATCTTTCCATCATTCTATCATTTTATCATTCTATACATCTATTGTTCTATTCATTCATCTATCCATCTATCTGTCCGTCTATCTATCTATCTTTCTATCGTTCATTTGTTCTATCTATTTATCCTTCTATCCATCCATCTATTGTTCTATCTAACCATCCATCTATCCCTCTATCTATCTATATCATATATGTATGATGTAATATCGTCGGATGGATCATGGATCCACCCGATTACGCAGCGGAAAGTACAAGATCTAGATCTAAACAATCAAAGCACATAAAATAATAGATCTAAACTACGAGGGGTTTAGATTACCAACCTTTTTATGGTGCAATTACTCCAAGAACAAAAGGTCAATCCAAGCTAGTTGAGAAGCCAAAGTCTTCCAACGTGTGTCTCCAAGCACCACCAGGTGGATGGTGTTTCAAGCCGCTTGACCTCCTCGATATGCTACCGGAATAATCCCGCGGATTATCCCAACTCGAAACCCTAGTGTTGAAGCCAAAAAATCTAAGCTTCCAACACTCATGTATTTCGCATTATGTGATATTTAAGGCTTGAGAGAACTCTCTTTATATAGGAGAGTAATCCTTGTCCTCCAAGGATTTAATAATTAAAAGATAATTATTAAATTAATCCTTTATTTAAATATAAGATAAATATAATATATATCCCAAACAAATTAGGATAAATAAATATATTATCTAATATTTCATGAATTATAATTTAACAAATAAAAGATAAGTCACATGTTAAATATTTGTCCAAGAAAACTAATTTCCCAATAATTAAATAACACGTGAAAAATGCGGCCAACCCTAAAATTATAAGGCCACACGCATTTTTCCATCACATTGCGCCAAGTCCACGAAAAGTTTCTTTTTCCATGTATTTAATTATTTAGTCCAACTAAACAATTAATGCACATATAATTAAATAGTCAAATCCAACTATTTAATATTAATTGAGGTGAAACGACGAGAAAACATATGCTATGTTAGGAGTCACGTCGGGGACCATTGACCCATATTCAGTAGCTACAATAAATTGAATAATATTATCCGTCAGACCAGACAATAATATTCAATCTATTAATTCTGGGATTACACCACCATAAACCCGAAACTGAACTCTGCCGAATATAGATAACTTACACTCAACCATGAGTTGATAAGGTATCCACCGATATAATGATTACATACGGATAAATCCTCCATAGACTGTTCGTTTCGATTCGGGATATCTCCGTAAACCCTTCTCGAAACCTCTTATCCTTATTTACCATTAACCCCTAGTGATCAATTAGTTCATAACTAATATAATATGAACTCCCGGGATCGATCGGTTTAGGATTAACAAATAAAGGAAGCGTCTCGTCTACTTCCCGAGGGAAGGAATGGATTCAGTATCTGTGATAGCACAGACTACTCACTCATCCTAAAATAGAGCCAACGAGAAGTGTTGGACCACATACTACGAAGTGATCCTTACAAACACATCAAACTCTACCCTAGTCTAAGCAGTTGTCTGTGATCACCTCAGGATTGAGATTAATCCATATATGATCATCTTGTGATTCGATAAGACTTCTCGATCATGGAATTATATCAAGAACTCAAATCAAATCGGTCCAGCCCTATATGATTATCATCATATATAAATGCCTCACTGGGTACCCTATTACCGACAGTCCGGATAAGACTGTCACACCTAAAGTGTTCTGGGCATTATTAGCAAATTAATCTTGAGACCCGTACTCAGATTAATAAACGCTATGGACTAAGTTAATTTTAAGTACATCTCACTAACTCAATCCTCTCGTGTATAGCCATACACTGAGTTATGTGATTACATAAATGAGGTACTTAGGGTTTTCAGCAGTGTCTTAATTATAAGCATACATACATATAATAAGATGAATTATTAATTATGTCCTAAAACAATTACATAATTGTCTTTCAGGCACTACACCTAACAATCTCCCACTTGCACGAAAGGCTAGTGGATTAATTGTTTTAGTGCACACCCCTTTATATCTATATCTACAACATTCTCCCACTTGCTCAAAACAAGAGAGACATATCCCTCTAATTTGTACCCTCCAAGCGCATCTTAGTAATTCATCCTTCCAAGCACGACCGGAGTGTGCCGCCGCAGGGTAGGTCAGTGACCCGGCGTGTACTTAGAATCCGAATACCATGTGACTTGGTACACTGATCAGGTAGGTTGGCGGCTTGGGTCAATCTTTGGGATCGAAACGTCGCCTTTCCATCTAATCCGGTGGTACACTTTCAATATGCCTTTGAGTCAACACTGAGGACAAGATCTACTTAACGATCATCCTTAATCCGACCTAATGCTAGATTCAGTGTTATCACTTATATTCTAGTTTTCACCTGAATATACTAGCATATTATTCCTCATTCTCCCGAAGAGACTTGAGGATTCACTAAACATCCTATTTCGTATTCAATAGCAGGTTTAGATAACCATTCCTGAGAGGTAGGGTAGACTACATCGTTGAATGTTGCATAAATGCAAGAATATCTTAACCAGGTGAATGGATGGGATTGCCAATAATCGATTCTCGAGAATTTGAACGAATCAAATCCTTTAGAATGAATCCCGATGGCATGTCAGACTCTGACTTCAGATAACACAACCATGTTGTTCCCAACTGTTTCAGTGTTACCATTCACAAACACTAATCTACATACTACTTTACTAATATTGATGCCCAGTCTACGAAAGACTAATCAATATTCTGGTCAAGTCCACATATTAAAATATATGACTTTGAAATGACCTAGAGGTTTGCTTTAATCCCCAAAGGATATAAGCTATGGCAGGCTTCCTGCCAAAGGTTCTTTCTGAATAAATTAAGATACCGTTAGTCTCGCAAAAAGGTTTTACGGAATCACCCCTATTTTCTGCTTTGTAACGAATCCATTATTTGTTCTTTGCTAAAACCCTTCTGTTCTGAATAAATTCAGATTCCGTTGTTCGGCAAGGAAGTCTTAGGGAATCACCCCTATTTCCTGCTTTCTCACGAAATCAAGCAAGATTGAGTGGTAAGAGAGATCACGGTCTGGTTAACTCTCTACCGTTTAGGGAACCACCACTAAATTTTTCTCAGCTTTGCGTTGAAAGTTAAACTTTCCTATTCATTCGACTCTTTTCCCTGTAGTTCCAATTACTCCCACTGGGCCTGAGATACTCAGGTGGTTCTACAAGAGTTTCAACAGAACTGGAGCGCAAACAACTCCATTCACAGGGTTATGGCTTTTAAACCAACCTCTATGATCAGGATCCTATACAGCCCACGAAGGACTATAAGTCATCAATCTACCCTATAGTCCGTAAGGTCCTGCAATGGGTAATGGACAAACCACACTCCCACTACGTTCGGGGTGGATTGATATACCGATCTAGTTTAGTAGTTTTTTTATTAGTGTTATCACCAACTGCCGGTGTTGGATGTGGACTGAACAAATCAGTTAGTAACATCTTGAGTACAAATACTTCAATATCCAAAGCTATGATTTATAGACTTCATCAGACCGATTTTGACAGTATAACCGTCTTTCTCTGATTTTATGAGTTTTATAATCAACCTTTACTCAATGCATCAAGATATTTCACGATCTGAACGTGTGCGCCAAATTTCCAGTCCTACCTTCAAGTACTCGGTGCTAAATGCCTCTATTTACGGAAGTGGGGTGAACCGAATTCACTCCTTATCCATAAATGCGTAGGCATCTTTTAGGTAGACTTCTCGGTTTTTGATTACAACGTAAACTGTTATTTTGCAACCAATATCTTAAATGAGTTCAGCAGCGTATCGTAGCACATCAATAAGTATATAAGGTAAATTTATGGTGTATCCCTTAGTGAAAACATTTCACTGGGAGGCAGTCCTAGCATCAGTCCCGAAGACTACGGAATGCCATATTTCTAAGTATGGAATTCTGGTGAAATCAGAGATTTCCTCCAAATATTTTGGATAAACTTACCGGAGTCTCGAATAACTGACAGACAAGATGTCACTACTTCAAAATCTCCCACTAGCTTGTTGTTAAGGGTGATTTTATGTGATTTATACCGTTATATTTCGTAACGATTTCTCCCATAATCTGATAAATTGCATAGAAAAGTAAGTGCTTATTAGATTTATTGAGCAAACGAGTTTTAAATGTGTTTAAATGCAAAATCGAGATATTTACGTGATTTTATCGGTGTTTTATGTTTATTCGTATGATGTTACATTTTGCATGTTTCTATCATGTTGTTAGGTACGTTTTCATGATGAGTAAGGAGCTTAAACGATGATCACATGAAGATGGAAGAGTTGAAAGATGTTTAAGTGAAGAATCATTGAAGAAACCGGAACCAGGCACTTCATGGGGATTTTGTCCACACTTGTAGGCACTTTTAGGGAAAGTTGTCTTGATGGAAGTTGTAGAGGATTGAAATAGCTTTCCAACGCATGTTGAATCACCTCATTTGGAGCCCTAGAAGTGAAGTTATGAGCAAACTACTGGAGCAAGGTAGTGGACGGGCGTCCATAAAAGTGAACTGGCGTCCAGAATCGTATTTTACATTCAGAGAGTTCAGACGCGTTCTGAACGAGCGTTCATTCTCCGTTCATAGAGGTTGGACGAGCGTCCAAGATAGTGGACGGGCGTCCACGGCACCGACTCGGCGAAACCGACCTAAAAATCTATAAATAGGCGCGATTTCCCAAACCCTAATCATACAATTTTCGAACCCTAAACCCTAGGGGCGGCTTGGCTGCGTTTTTCCTTCAGTTTTTCTCTAGTTTTATGCACTTAAACTTCTAGATTAGATTAGATAATTTCATGTACTTTTTATTCAACAATTCGATGTGCAAAGGATGCTAGGAGGCTAAATCCTCCTTGAACGAGCGTTGTGAAGCCGTCCGTTTCAACAGTTTGATCTCGAGTTCGTGATTGTTTTGTGAGTTCTTTAATACAAGTTGTTTCTTTTATCATGTTTACATTGTTTATTGCATGCTATATCGAAAGATGTTTGCTTTTGTGTTTGTTTTATGTGATGAAAGTCATGTTAACCTTAGAACACCATGATAAAAGTTTAGACCTTTAATCTAATCACAACGAAAGTTATTAGATTGAATCTCTAGATTAGAAATTGAAAGATTTCACGCCTAGGTTAGAAAGACTTAATCTTTAATCGAAAGATCGAAGATTAGAAAACGAACTTGTCTACGAAAGTAGGTGTTCATGCCTTAGATAGGTGAATCACAACTTGAGTAGAGATCACGAAATAATCCGAATTAGTATCAAACGTTGATAGGATAGGTGGAACAATTGCTCGTTCGTTCGTTAAAATTTGATTTAAATCACTTGACTCGAATTGCTTAGCTTAGTTTAGTTTATTTTATTTTTCTCGCGACTTAGTTAGTTTTTATTGCTTCCAATCTTTCCTAGCATTGGATTAATCTCCTCTCGTCTAGTTACTTTTATGCAATATTTGTTTAGGTAAGTTTTCGTGACAATAATTAGTTAAAAACAAAAGCTAGTGGTTCACAACAAGTCTAGTTCCCCGTAAGATCGACCCGGCATTAGCCTCCATACTACGATCCTTGCACTTGAGGTTAACCGGTTTATTACTTGTTGTTTTGTATTGATAAAATCCGGGACAAGTTTTTGGCGCCGTTGCCGGGGAACCGGACGGTTTGCCTAGTTTTTGTTTTTGTTTGTTTTTCGTTTTTCTCGTGTTAGTTTTTTTTTTTTTTCGTTTTCTCGCGTTTTAATCCCCGTTTTTAGGTCGATTCCTAGGAAGATTAACCTTTAAGTAGTTAGGATATTGGTGTTTTAGATTAGGGTTAAAGTTTCGTTAGTGATTAGTTTTTTCTCCCGTTTTTCCCGCTTCGTTTTCTTTACTTTTCTCTCGTTCGAAATCGTTTCGTTCTTTTTCCGGAAAATTTTGCATATGAACGAGCGTCCATACCTATGAACGCCCGTCCACCGTAAAAATTTCAACTCGTTCGTTTCGACCCCTCGACGAGCGTTCGGTTTTTCGAACGCCCGTCCACTTCAACCTCAGTGCGTACGCCCGTCCGGGACCTTGGACGCCCGTCCGTCCTCCCGTTTCGTTGTCTTTTCGTAGGTAGGGTTTTTGTTTCTATCCTTTCTAGTTTCCACATTGATTCGGTGACATCTAAGGTTGAATCATCTGACTCCACACCTTTCACGATCAAATTTTAGGATAAAAGGGTCCGTTTTAGCACTTGATAGTATTTTGGCCATAACTTTCGGCTCGAGTGTCGGATTGGCGCGCAGGACCCCAATTCGGAAAGCTCGTTCCGACGCCGACGACGTGGCAGACGGCCGGGGGCCGTCCGACACCGTTTTCGAGGTCAAAATCCACTGTTTTCCCTTCCATTTTGGGCTCAGAAGATTTCAACACGTTTTTGGTGTTTCCTGTTTTTCTGTTTTTTTAAATTTTTCGTAGTTAAGTTTCGTAGTTTTTGATTCCTCTAGGTTTAGTTATCCTTTCCCTCTCCGTCCGATCCGTCCTTTCGTCACTTTCTATCATTTCTTGCTCAACACCTTGAGTTGGTGTTCGGTTTATGCAAACTCGTAGTCATAAGGGACCACTAATCTATTCCCCTGACCCCGAGCGGACCATAGTCCGACCCAATAGGCGGAGACTTCGTTTCGACGAAGGAAACGCTCTAGATCAAGAATTTGAGCAATATCTTTCAGAGAAATTGAAAGAATAGTAATAATGGCAGCGGAAGATAGACGGACGTTGGCCGACTATGCCATGCCCGGTACAGTCACCATCAACCCGGCTATCGTCATGCCTACCATTACTGCTCCAAACTTCGAGCTTAAACCCGGACTTATACAGATGATGCAGCATGCATCAATTTTCCATGGTTTCCCATCTGAAAACCCCCACACTCACTTACACACATTCTTGCAAATATGCGGTACTACCCGTATCCAAGGTGTAAGTGAGGACGCCATCAAGCTTAAACTATTTCCATTTTCCTTACGGGGGGAGGCACTCGAGTGGTATCACTCTCTCCCCTCTGAATCCATCACTACGTGGGCGGAGCTCGAGAAGGAATTTCTAAGTCAATACTTTCCTCCTTCAAAAATAGCCCATTGTCTGAACGAAATCTTCACATTCCGTCAGCTGGAAAATGAGTCATTCTTTGAGGCGTGGAAAAGGTTTAAGTCTCTCCTGCGCAAGTGTCCCCATCATGGCTTGCCAAAGCTAAGGCAAGTCCATACTTTCTTCAGTGGATTGACCGAGCTCACCAAGGGCATGGTCAATAGTTCCTCTGGTGGGGCATTTCTCAAGAAAACACCTGATGAGGGGTGGGCGTTGTTCGAGGACATTGCCAAGTACAATTATGCCCCCTCTTATCAAGCCATTCAAGCACCTCCTCCGCCTCCCAAGGTCGAAGAGGTGACTATGCAAAATCTCGTTGCCATGTTGCAGAAGCAAATGGAAACCTCTCAAATGACAAACTCGCTCAAAACTTCTCAAATCCGAGTTATCGGCTCCTTCACCTTCACGAACTCTCAAGTTCCGTACCGTGAAGCTTGCCGTCGACCGGCCATATGACCGGCCAATGTCAATTTTCTTCCTCTCTCGCTCAAAGCAAGTCAATGTTGTTCATGACTATGGACAAGCATAATCCAATCGCATGCCAAGTATGTGATAGCATGGGGCATATCGCTCGCTTCGTCCCATGATTGGGCGAATGCGGAAGTCAATGCTTTCTCGGCCGTACAAATCGAGATTCAATAACCAATTCTCTCGCCGTATCAGTTTCCAAAACCAAGGGTTTAATCAATCTTCGGGATTTAATCCTAATTCGAACTTCAATAGAAACCCTGGTTATAATCGAACCCAAGCTATAATTCTTCCAATCCACAAGAAAGGTTCAATCGAATTGGCCGCCCAATTCTAATTTCGCATTCCAAAGTCGGCCAAGCCGCCCATTTCCCGTAACTTTCAAAACTCTCAAGGCACCTCCCACCAGACGATATAAAAGCCGAATGGAGTTCATTTCGGGAGGAGCAAAGCAGACGATGAAAAGCCTTGAGAGGCAAATCGGGCAATTGGCCGAGCAATTAGCCTCTAGACCGTCGTGCGCTTGCCCGGCCTTCACGGAAAAGAATCCAAGAGGCGGTCAAGTCGCTCAAGCCGATTTAAGCAACGCCCAATGCACCGACCTCGTGCCAATAATGCAATACGGTAAAGAGGAGGCCGGTGCGATGAACTTAAGAAGTGGTTCTCAAGTTGGTGGTCCCCCCGGCTTCCAGGGAAACCACTAGCCCCTCCCCGCCGCCGATAAGGCGGGGAGGGGAAATTGAGCAACCATCATCCCCTCGGCCGCAGAAGGCAAATCGTGGCCGATCCCCCGATAGAAGAAAGAGTTGAGATTCCTCAAGTGGCCGATCCCGAGGAATAAAGAATCAATTGGAAGTCCTCGGGTGGCAGATCCCCCGAGGAATGATGAGTTAAATGATAGTCGTGGCCGATCCCCCGACTAACAAAAAGAATGAAAAGACGGTTCGGTGGAAAGATTTGGAAGACAAGGCCGTTAGTTCGTCCTCGAAGAAAGTATTTTCCGAGGATGATTTGAAAAAGCTTCCCTTTCCACCTAGAAAGAGCAACATCCCGTTGAGCGAAGATAAGAAGTACGAAAAGGTGCTTAAATTGTTAAAAAATCCTCGTGTAAATCTCGCCATTATCCGAGGTCTTGGTCGAGATGCCCAAGTATACAAAGTTCATCAAGGATGTTGTATCTTCCAAGAAGAAGTTAGCGGGAATGGATCAAGCGGTTGGTAAGGAGTGTTCTCTCGGTTAATTATGAAAGCTTACCAATCAAGAGAAGCGACCCAGAAAATTTGTGCTCTCATTGCGGATGGGGGGATTGGTCTTCCCAAATTCCTTATGTGACTCGGGTGCATCTATCGCCTTGATGCCATTATCCGTGTGCAAGCAAACGGGTTTACAAAGTCTTCTAGAACCCACTACCATGAACTTGCAGTT
Source organism: Gentiana straminea (assembly GCA_036785695.1). Lineage (NCBI taxonomy): Eukaryota > Viridiplantae > Streptophyta > Magnoliopsida > Gentianales > Gentianaceae > Gentiana > Gentiana straminea. The sequence continues at coordinate 1,278,743 of JAVUPR010000427.1, forward strand.
CGATAGATCTTCAAAGAAAGCCTCGTGGATCCTAAAGGACGTATTGGTTCAAGTTGGTAGGTTTACCTTTCCCGTTGACCGGTATGTCTTAGATATGGAGAAAAATGAAAATGTCCCTCCGATTCTTGGAAGACATTTCCTATCTACAACTAGAGCCCTCATCGATTGTGATGGTGGGAAAGTAACTATCCGAGTTGGTGACCAAGAGGTGAGCTATAGCGTTTCTAAATCTATTCAAGTACCCTCCGGTTCTCCAACCGGCTTTTCCATCGAGGAGACGTCGATGACTTCAATGACTTCATGGATAAGCAAGTCTTGGTCGTAAGCGAATATGAGCGATTGATCGATAATCCGAATAATCATGGTGTGGTCAATCTAGACCGGTTAGTTGTACCGATTTTGAGGATGGGCTACGAGAAGAAGCTTTGGCGTAGGGCCACTAAGTAAACTCGACGATGTTGAGTCGAGGAGTGGAGATCTTAAATCAAGTCTAGAGGAACCCCCGTAGACTTGGTTCGAAGCCGTTGCCTAAACATCTTAAGTATGTATTTCGAGAGAAGGTGACAAGCTTCCTTTGATCATCTCTCGCCAAGCTATCTCGAATAAGAAGAGCTTAAACTGTTAAACGTCTTGCGCAAAAATGAGAAAGCCTTTGGATGGCAGGTGGGAGATATCCGAGGGATATCTCCCGACATCTGTATGCACAAGATCAAGACTGAGGAGGGTGCAAAACGTGTAAGACAGCCCCAAAGGAGGCTTAACCCTCACATGCAAGAAGTAGTCAAGAAGGAAATCATTAAGCTTCTAGATATGGGTATCATATACGCCATTGCTGATAGTGAGTGGGTGTCCCCGACTCAGGTAGTCCCCAAAAAAGGGGGAATTACTATTGAGAAGAATGAGAAGGGAGAGGAGATAGCATTGAGGCTAGTTACGTGCTATAGAGTCCGTATTGACTATAGAAAACTCAATGAGGTCACAATGAAAGATCATTTCCCCTTCCATTCATTGATCAAATGCTTGAGCGTCTAGCAGGCACGCATTCTATCGCTTCCCGGATGGATATTCGGGATACTTCCGTATACCCATCGATCCCGTTGACCAAGAGAAGACCACTTTCACTTGCCCTTATGGGACATTCGCCACGGGCGGATGCCATTTGGTCTCTCGTAATGCCCTGCCCACCTTTCAAAGGTGTATGATGGCAATCTTTGACGGGCTAGTTGAAAAGTGCATGGAGATTTTTATGGATGATTTCTCGGTCTTTGGTCAATCCTTCGACGATTGCCTCGATAATCTTGATCAGTGTTGTCTAGATGTGTGGAAAAGGACTTAGTGCTCAATTGGGAAAAATGCCATTTCATGGTAGATGAAGGCATAGTTCTTGGCCACAAAGTGTCGCCCAAAGGTATAGAAGTAGATAAGGCCAAGGTTGAAGCTATTGAGAAGATGAGTTATCCTAAGAATGTTCGGGAGGTCCGAGGTTTTCTCGGACATGTCGGCTTCTATAGGAGGTTCATCCAGGACTTTTCAAAGATTGCCAAGCCCCCGTCTACTTTACTCAAAGAAGACGTTACTTTTGATTTTGATGAGAATTGCAAGCGCGCGTTTGAGGAGCTTAAGAGTAGATCGATCTCTCGCTCCAATTCTTATATCGCCGACCGGAACCTACCCTTTGAGCTTATGTGTGATGCATCCAACTATGTCGTTGGTGCGCCTTAGGGCAAAAGCTTAATGGAAAGTTCCGCCTATCTATTATGCCGCCACACACCGAATCCTTCTCAAGTTAACTACACGACAACCGAAAAGGAACTATTAGCCGTAGTCTTTGCTATGGATAAGTTTCGTAGTTACTTGCCGGGTGCTCAAGTGATTGTGTGGACCGACCACGCCGCTTTGCGATATCTCATGACCAAAAAGGAAGCTAAACCGCGCCATCGCGTTGGATACCGACCCTCCAAGAGTTTGACGTTCAAATCAAAGATAAGAAGGGCGTGAGAACGTAGTGGCGGATCATGTTTCTAGGGTGTTAAATGAGGAAAAGGATGAACCAGATGATATAGATCTTTACTTTCCTCTAGAGAACATTATGTTGATAGACGGTTGTCCTCCCGATGTTCCATGGTATTCCTCCATTGTAAACTACCTTCATGCCCGTTATCTCGATCCTGAAATGTCTTATCAAGAGAAGAAGAAGTTCTTCTCTGATATGAAATATTTCGTTTGGGATGAACCTTATCTTTTCAAGATCTGTAAAGATGGTTTGCTTAGGAGATGTGTTCCAGAATCCAAGCAACGCGATATAATCGAGCAATGCCATAGTGGACCCACAGGTGGTCACTTTGGTCCTTGGAAAACGGTTGCGAAGATCTTCCAGTCCGGTTTCTATTGGCCCACGATCTTTAAGGACGCAGAAGCTTTCTGCAGAGCTTGTGATCGTTGCCAAAGAACCGGAGCTTTGACAAGGCGGTTTGACATGCCGTTGAAACCCATCCTTGAATGCGAAGTCTTTGATGTTTGGGGCATCGATTTTATGGGACCATTCCCATCATCTTGTGGCAACAAATACATCTTAGTCTTCGTTGACTATGTTTCGAAATGGGTGGAGGCAATTGCCACTCCTCACAATGATCATAAAACGGTCATGAAATTTCGAAGAAGAACATCTTTGTGAGGTTTGGATGTCCACGTGCCTTGATCGGTGATGAAGGGACACACTTCGCAACCGACCTTTGGAAAAAGTCCTCGAGAAGTATGGTGTTCGCCATAAACCGGCACACCATATCATCCGATGACTAGTGGTCGTTGAGCGAAGCAACCGAGTCTTAAGAAAATCCCGGAGAAGACGGTGAATAGTCATAGAAAAGACCGGAGTTTGAAGTTGGACGATGTACTTTGGGCATATAGGATCGCCTATAAGACCCCTATGGGTACATCGCCATATCAAATGGTCTACGGGAAACCATGTCATCCGCCCGTCGAGCTAGAGCATAGAGCTTATTGGGCCACAAAGTTTTTAAACTTTGATGCCCAAACTTGTGGACAAGCATCGACTTCAAGCAGCTATACGAGCCGGACGAGTTCGGACTTCGTGCATATGAAAGTGCCGGATCAAGAAAGAGAAGATGGAACTACTCCATGACGCCAAGATAAAGAAGAGAGAATTCCGTGTCGGCGAGCAAGTTCTCTTATACAATTCTAGGTTACATTTGTTTCGGGAAGTTGAGAACACGTTGGTCCGGTCCTTTTGAGATTCTCCAAATCATTCCTGGAGGTGTTCTAGAACTACGCGGTTATCCAGACCAACCGTTTCGAGTTAATGGTCAAAGGTGCAAGCACTACATTGGTGAACCTAAAGAAAAACCTTTGATTGTTAAATTTCTCGATATTCTCGGATGTGGTGTTCCAGAGGTCAATGAATTTGATGAGTTTTCATCCGATTTATTCTCCGAGAATGACGGTATTGGTTCATCGCCAGAAGTTCTAGCGGTGTAGTTGGGATATGGAGGAGTATGAAAGAGAGCAAAAGCTTAAACATCATCGGAGGAATCGAGAAGAAAGAAATCAGCCATGGGGAAGATTAAACGAGTTTGGAAGGCTATAAAAGATTTTACCCCATGTGTTAGATGTCGTTGTTTCGCAGCCACACTACGGACCGGAGCTTAAACGAGGTAGTGGTCGGCGTAAAGGTTAAATGGCCCGATCCAGCCGAGCTTCAAATGTGTCGAGCTAATGACAATAACCATTAGCGCTACTAGGAGGCATCCTAGATATCCCTTATTATATTAGTTTCTTTCTTTAGTTATTTTTCCTTGTTCTAGTTGTTTTACTCTTATTAGGATTGTGTTGTTTTTATCAGTCAGCCGTCCTCATCTTATACAGGGTCGAAGTGTGGTTTTGCTTACGATTTCCTCTTATCTTTATCTCTATCACTTTTGCGCGATATGGTTTAATCCCTTGTATCCCCCGAGGTATTTCTTTGCTTTTCAAGTGTGCAGGGTATTTTCGGTAGCGTTTGTGAGTTTCGGATGAAGTCGGTTTTCCGGTGGATGGTCCACGCCCATCGATTTCCTCAACATTTTTGGACCTCGGCTCCGGACCATTTCCAGAATTGCCTCTTTCGACATACGAACAGCTAAGTTTTCCTTTCCTTTTATTTTCTCCACAACATGAGGACATGTTGTTATTTAAGTGTGGGGGAGGGGAATGATCGCTATGTATCTACCATTTGCTTAATATATGATGTTTCTGTGCAAAATGGGGGCTTAATTTTTCAAAATTTTTCGACACTTTTGTTTTTGTTTTGTCCCGAGTAGGCAATACACGTTTTTGTTCGGTTTGTTATATTCATTGATGCTGTATACCATATTTTCAGTGAGTTAGTTGTTTCACCTGACACTATTTTTCACGAGCCATAATGACGATGAGCTATTTTATAAAGCTATACCCCGTTTGGATTAGTGATTTTTGATTTTCTTATAAGTCGTGTACTTAGTGCTACGTATGTATCGTGAGATTTATGATAGTTTGTATTTAGTTCCGTAGTATGTTATACTGTGAATATCTAGACGTTTGAATGTGATAAGTAACACGTAACTATTGTCAAATGAGAAGTTGAATAATTAAATGAATCTATCGGGTGTGTCGAAAGCTAGTCGATGATTTGAGTGAGGTAGGGTATACCACGTATGTCCTATACCACTATGATGACTAAGAGCTCACGACAGCTAGGAAAAGTCGCCTTATGATTGGAGTAAGGTAGGGTATTATCTCGAAATGTCCTATTCGCTATGAGGGCAATAGCTTCTTCTAATGTGTGTTTAAAGTGAAAAAGTTAAATCAACTAAAGAAGTGTTATGAAATGTATATAAGACTAAGTTATCGTCTATCTTATCCCCGTAGAAACCGACAGATATGCTGTAGGGATTATCCTCTTGAGTATTTCAGAAAGGCCCTAGATATATTCGATCATTCTTCTCGGGATATGTCACGTTTGTAGGGTGCACCTTATGAGTGTCACTTATTACTAGTCTACGAGGGGGTATTAGCTAGTTTTGCTTTGAGTTTTTCAAGTTTGGATTTAGTGGAAGTTTTCTATGGCTATGCACACACACGATGGTGAACTTCTAAGTTATTGAATATATGTTATATTTGTTGAGATGTCTATACTATCTCGAGCTTGATTTTGTTTTGTTTTGCTCGGGACGAGCAAGGTTTAAGTGTGGGGGAGTTGTTAAGGGTGATTTTATGTGATTTATACCGTTATATTTCGTAACGATTTCTCCCATAATCCGATAAATTGCATAGAAAAGTAAGTGCTTATTAGATTTATTGAGCAAACGAGTTTTAAATGTGTTTAAATGCAAAATCGAGATATTTACGTGATTTTATCGGTGTTTTATGTTTATTCGTATGATGTTACATTTTGCATGTTTCTATCATGTTGTTAGGTACGTTTTCATGATGAGTAAGGAGCTTAAACGATGATCACATGAAGATGGAAGAGTTGAAAGATGTTTAAGTGAAGAATCATTGAAGAAACCGGAACCAGGCACTTCATGGGGATTTTGTCCACACTTGTAGGCACTCTTAGGGAAAGTTGTCTTGATGGAAGTTGTAGAGGATTGAAATAGCTTTCCAACGCATGTTGAATCACCTCATTTGGAGCCCTAGAAGTGAAGTTATGAGCAAAATACTGGAGCAAGGTAGTGGACGGGCGTCCATAAAAGTGAACTGGCGTCCAGAATCGTATTTTACATTCAGAGAGTTCAGACGCGTTCTGAACGAGCGTTCATTCTCCGTTCATAGAGGTTGGACGAGCGTCCAAGATAGTGGACGGGCGTCCACGGCACCGACTCGCCGAAACCGACCTAAAAATCTATAAATAGGCGCGATTTCCCAAACCCTAATCATACAATTTTCGAACCCTAAACCCTGGGGCAGCTTGGCTGCGTTTTTCCTTCAGCTTTTCTCTAGTTTTATGCACTTAAACTTCTAGATTAGATTAGATAATTTCATGTACTTTTTATTCAACAATTCGATGTGCAAAGGATGCTAGTGAGGCTAAATCCTCCTTGAACGAGCGTTGTGAAGCCGTCCGTTTCAACAGTTTGATCTCGAGTTCGTGATTGTTTTGTGAGTTCTTTAATACAAGTTGTTTCTTTTATCATGTTTACATTGTTTATTGCATGCTATATCGAAAGATGTTTGCTTTTGTGTTTGTTTTATGTGATGAAAGTCATGTTAACCTTAGAACACCATGATAAAAGTTTAGACCTTTAATCTAATCACAACGAAAGTTATTAGATTGAATCTCTAGATTAGAAATTGAAAGATTTCACGCCTAGGTTAGAAAGACTTAATCTTTAATCGAAAGATCGAAGATTAGAAAACGAACTTGTCTACGAAAGTAGGTGTTCATGCCTTAGATAGGTGAATCACAACTTGAGTAGAGATCACGAAATAATCCGAATTAGTATCAAACGTTGATAGGATAGGTGAAACAATTGCTCGTTCGTTCGTTAAAATTTGATTTAAATCACTTGACTCGAATTGCTTAGCTTAGTTTAGTTTATTTTATTTTTCTCGCGACTTAGTTAGTTTTTATTGCTTCCAATCTTTCCTAGCATTGGATTAATCTCCTCTGTCTAGTTACTTTTATGCAATATTTGTTTTAGGTTAGTTTTCGTGACAATAATTAGTTAAAAACAAAAGCTAGGGTTCACAACAGTCTAGTTCCCCGTAAGATCGACCCGGCATTAGCCTCCATACTACGATCCTTGCACTTGAGGTTAACCGGTTTATTACTTGTTGTTTTGTATTGATAAAATCCGGGACACTTGTACATTTCGTATGACCCTTAAAGTCGGTATGAACAAGCTATGTAACTTCTTTGAATCTATTACTCTTTCCCGATTGAAAAGGAAACTTAGGCATTGTTCTTTTGAGACAGGGTTCCTTTGACTGGGAGATATGAATCACCCTAAGCCAGTCTTCAGATCTTGTCTTTAGGGAATATGCACTAATTAATAGTATATAAAGAAGTGTTTATCTAAATACGGAAACCATTTGCGTTTATATTGTTTAAGATGTGTTACATATACCTATTCAGCATTTCTTAGTGGTTCTGACTTTATCAAACAAAAGGTCCGAGTCTTGGGTTCATGCTACGAATGTTATATTCATCGTCAATAAGGAAAACAAATTATCCTATTGAAAATGAATACGTTCGTTCCAACGAATCCGAAGCAGAAAATAAATTTTCTGTGATACTCAGGAATTGATTCCGAGATTCATTTCCTTATATCACTCCCACTAATCTATCTGAAATAACTGCCCGTTGTCTATTTTATTTATCGTTTAATGCAAAGCTACCTAGTTCTTCCAAAGAACTTAGCTTTCGAGGAAATTTCTGAGGATGCATTGGTTAGTGATACGAAATCACTTTCCTTATCCTCTAGTTTCCAATTTGTTAATATTTCGGTTTAGCCGTAAACTACTTAGTTTAGATGACTAACACATATAACATTCTTTCCCATTCTCAACTTTCCTTAAATGGAAACAGTATTGAACTAGCAGTTCGTTTGAGTAGAAACCACTCTTGAACTGTGGGATGTCTGATGAGAGTGTTACTAGTTTGGACTATTCAAATTTTCTAATCGTCAAATCATAAGACCAAAGCTCCCACTAGTTTATCGGTTCCAAATCTCGTGTAACTAGCAACACTTTGTTCAAATGGTTTGAGAGATCATAATAAAGCTCCCATTAGTTTATCGGTTCCAAATACTGTCTAACTAGCAACACTTTGTATTTATGATTTTTCAAAGATTAGAAAAACAGTCAGAACTAAGCTCCCACTAGTTTATCAGTTCCAAATACCGTCTAACTAGCAACGCTTTATTCTTGTTTTTCCGATAAATGGAGAAACTCCTGTGCATTATATTACACATTTCTAATGATTTAGAAAAACAACAAATCATAAGGCTAAGGCTCCCACTAGTTTATCGGTTCCAAATACCGTCAAACTAGCAACGCCTTATGTATATGATTTTCCAATTTTTTAATTTAGAAATTTGTTGTGTAATTACACTTTTAAAATTCATTAAATGAATTTGTCTGATAGTCCTATATTATCTTTTGTAAACTAAGTGTGGTCGTCTCTCGTTCAACACGAATGACAGAAATGACATACCTATACTATGTCACTTAAAATTTAAAGGCTCAAGAGAATAAATCTCTTCCGAAAAATTAAATGCATTGTTTGATAATTTACAACGTACTTGTTACTTTCCACATTTTTAATGAAGTTCTATTACTAACAGTTTAGTTGCCTAGAGATTAAAGTTGTAAAATAAACATGACATAAAGTTAAATTCAAAAAATAAATTTTCACTACTAGATTTTTATTTTAGGAATAATAAACTTGTTTAAAGTCTATCCTACCATTCCAAGTATTTAACCTCGCATCGTACCGCCGCCTTTAGGGTCGGTATCAGCATGATGACGGTTAAACTGAGACAATCTCTCTCAATGATTAAGCTTCGAGAATCGAACATCTCACGGGAATCAGACATCCCGGGCCTTAATCATTGATTACCTTCCATTTTCTAGCCTAGATATTTCGAAAATATCCATAAAGAGTGTGACCTATTATATCAGATCTCAAAGTACGCCCCGAGTATGCCGCCTTTAGGGTCGGACAGTGACCCAACGAGTACCCGAAATCCTATCCTTTCGGAGACCAAGCCTTGAATTTTGATAGGGGTGAACACCATCCTTAGGGGGCCGGAATCAAAGCGGCACGAGGCGTCACCCTTCTCTCACGTGCTTGCATCTATAGTAGAGGCCGTAGGGTTGGTTGTCGCCTTCCCCGCTCCCACTCAATAATTTGAAAAAATGATGGGTTTACTAATTACGGTTTCGGTCTTGACAATAAGAAACAATAAATCAAAGCAGTGTTCTAAAAGTCACTAGGCGCCAGTCGGGCGGCCGGGTGGGGAGTTGGGAGTAGTCGGCTAGGCGGGGGACTAGACGGGAACTAGGCGGATGTGTATTTTTTTTAAAATTATTTTATTAATAATATTAATAATAATGGACTTGTCAAAAACCAAAAAAACAAAATACTACTACAAACCCCCAAAAATAATGATACAACTACTCTAGAAAGTACTAACATATCATAAGTCTGAAAATTCAAGTCACAAAATAAAGACATACAAACATACATGATACGTCATACGTCTAAACTCGAAAATAAACACATTCAAAGTCACGTAGTCAAGTTAAGCTTAAATTGAAAGTGTGACACAAATTCAAATAAATTCTCCATTTTCATCCACTAAGTCTTCATTTTTTTTTTATTTAATTAGGGCTTCCCAAAATATATCTAAATATATAAAGACTTATAGAAAAAAATATATTATATAAAGCTTTCTCCGAGTTGGCCGAGTTTGACCTAGTTTCCCGCCTTAAACCCGACTTGAACCCGCCCAGCCCGACTTCCAGCCCGCCTAGACAAGGCCGAGTGGTGTAAATTCGGGTCGGTTGACTTGGCCGATTTTTAGAACACTGAATCAAAGTAATCCAAACAGGGTCGGTTAGGCCGTCTTATTCGTTGGAACACATGTGATAGTTCAGGCTGATCCGGAAAGAGAAGCCCCATTTAGCCCGAAGGCTTATCGGCTATGCTAAGTCTTGTCGAACCACTGTAACGTACATCACACGTGGTGGGGAGTCAATTGAGCCGAAGCTCGGTTGAACTCGCCCAACCATGGTTAGACCATTTCCGAACCCGTGTACTATGATTTTCCAATTTCTAAATTATCAACCAAAGCGCAATCTCGTTTTTGTTTAAGGTGGGTTCACCGAAAACTCAACGATTTATCTAAGTGGGATTCACCAAGAATCCATCACTAAAATGGTAACGATTGACAAAACCCGGTTCCTCGGTTTTTATAATTAGTTACTTATTTTAATTAACTACCACATATTAATATATTAAAAAAGCTTTTAACTAATTATACGAGTTATACATGCCTAATTTATTCGAAATAAACTAGCTACATGTATGCATTGGAGTGGATTCATGATATGATGCATGTCATAGCAATTTTCCGGTTTCTATCACATAATTTCGATCATACACGAAAAAAGATGCGGAAAAAATTAAACACTAAGATGGACCGTTGGTACCCCCGACTAATCTATTTTCTAAGGAAAAGTAAAAATTTAATCTACGTCTTCAAGTCTTTGATTTGGAATCTTGAACTCGAACCGCCGGATCACGAACCACGAACACCCGAGAGGAGAAAGACTTTTGAATAAAATAAATCCAATTTATCATACATAGTAGTATACATATTAAATTTACATACGGCTTTTCGCGACCTTTTTGGTCGTCCGCCTTTAGCGACGTTTTGGTCGTCGCTATAGGTATACCTCCCTTTTAACATAAACGACGTCGTACTCTTAATTCTGTTTCAAAAAAAAAAAAAAAAAAACCGGCAGTATTCCTACTGTACTGCCCATGGTTTTGTTGAATTATGTGGTCATATCTGGATCATTCTACACCTTTCCAGCCGTTCTATACATTCCTCAGACCTATTCATTGCCTCAACGCCGCCCTTCTCCCACCGCCTCAATCATGTTTCCATCTTCCTCTCATAATCTTTCCTCCAACCGTACTCATTCTTCATCAAATTCTTATGGTGCCGGCGAAGAAAAAGTTGAAGACGTTGGTATTAACCAGAGATGTTGACAGTGGTGAGTCGAGTTGCGGTGGATCTTGAGGTTGAGTGTTCTTCATTATCTAATCGGATCATTGGTAGGTCTGAATAAATAGTTCTACTATGTTTTGTATTTAGTCACCGGAAACAAAGCGGAGAGAGTTAAATATTGTCTCATCTTCATCCGATTTACATCGATGTATACCCTTTGAATTGCAGGTTTAGCGAAGACGATGGAGGTCGAGGCTTCTCCAATGAAGAACACTTGGTAAGCACCGGTATAAAGTTACAAACTCATCTCGTTATGGATATGAATCGGATGCGTATGTCGAAATCGGTCAAAATTGGCTAATATCGGCTAATATCGGTCACTTTTCACCGATTCATTTTCCGATTTGCGACCTTCCTCTGATTTTATGTGCTTTGTCTCTGTTTCAAGCAGGTTTTCAGTCCAAGTTAAATTTGACTCTTGAAGCAGCTCAGAATCAATAATGAGGCGCTGAAGAGAAAACTGGGAATTGTTTGAAGGGTTGTTGCATGTCTCTCTTTGCCGATGATTTATTTTTTCTGAAAACTAACAACCCTTTTTTGAGGTGGAATAAAATATGCCAATGATATAATAGTAACCCAGGAGATTGTTTCGATCCTTGGTGTTTCTATTCTTCATAGCCGTGTTCATGCATTCATTCATTATTTATTTATTTTCTTTTTTCTTCTACGGGATTTTGGTTTCCATGGATGCAGTGGTGGTGGTGGGTTGTGGATTTGGTAGTCTACACAGGCTGTGATGATATTTGATTTTGATTTTGTTTTTGTTTTTCAGCTGATGGTTTCCGGCAATTGAGAATATCCAACCCGTAACTTGGTGGGGCGACCACCCAGATGGTTTGTATGCTTCTTGACTTGTGTGTTGCTGTGATGCTGAATGCTTATGTAATATGCTGTTAGGATTTTGATATTTGCAGTGTGTGATTAATTAATCTCCATTCATCCAATTGTTATAATGATGACTCATGTAATTACAATCTTTGTGAAGAAAAAAATACTGATGGAAAAGGTTTATTTTATAGTGCAAAGAATCTGAACATGTCTTAGCACATTTTAGCATTCTGAATGGGTGTCAAAGTACTATTTTCATGGTGGCTATTTAGCATGTCATGATACATCACACATATCAAATTCTGTTAATGCTTTGGAATGGACATAGAGCCGTGCCCTTAGTAGCTGTTGTGCTTGTGCGGGGCAGTCTTTAGTTGTGTACTTGTGTATCTTTGGTTTAATTTAAAATGACCTTCATAAGTTCAGGTCAAAGCTATCTTACTATTAAAAGCTTATTCTACACTCAAAACTAAAGAAGCTCAACCATTTACTCCATGTCTGTGCATGGAGCAAGGAACATTATGTGAGGTAGGCTGATCACGTACCATTAAATGAAACAGGTTTGAGAAATCCTTTTACGACTTCGTGCGTATCATGGATGGGTAATTGAGCAAATAGCCTAATACTGCTATTACACATTAAAATTGATCAATATACTATAGGGACCTAAACCTTGCCTGTGTAGGAAATCATAATGGTTCTTAGGAAGGATTTCCATAAAGAATAAGGGTTTCTTCTGAATTTCATCGGGCTCCAGTCAGTGAAATAATTATGAAGCATTTGATGTGGCTACAACTTCTATAAATACCGTCCTAAGTACTTTTGCTTTGTAAAATGTATGATGCAACTGAATTAGAGTAAGGAAGCTATTTGAGGATATACATAAGGCTGATCCCTAAAACATTGTGTCTGGTTTAGCACTCCAAGCTATAACATTTTTTTTTATGCGGTTTAGGTTCTTCTGACTCCGTTTTGTTTAATGTCATATCTTAGTAAGTTGCAATCTCACTAAATTTGGGACTTCTTCTGTTTAGCTTCCTTTGAGCAAGAAAAACAAGAAGCGCTTCAAGGAGGAGTTGGAAGAACGGCTTATCTCCCTCATTGCATCTTTATTTGGTATGTGAAGTGCTGATTTTTCTTTCAGATTTTGTTGCCCTTGTATTTTTCTGCTTTGAGCTTCCATGTATAATAAGGTATAACTATGGAAACATTTGCGAATTCTTTGGTCTAAGCTTTTCCAATATGGTTTTCAAGACAAAATGATAATAGTTCATGGACTGCCAAAATCATTGTTCTCGTCATGTCTGAAATGCGTTCTGTGAGTGATAACATACACTCTTACCAGATTCAGTGTACTCTTTCCTTTGTATTAACGGTGTTAACTTGTCAATAAATTACAGAATCCTTCTGATCAAATTTATTGTTGAGTCGAGTCACTGATTTCTTTAGTTGTCACTAAATTATTGCAATAAAAATTCTTTTATTGAACTCTGAAAATGCTGGTTTTGATCTTTTTTTTAGGATTAAAGTTTTGATCTTTGTTGAATTTTAAAAACATTTTATGCCAGAGCTTTTTCTGTTTTGTTGACAAATTATACTCAAAAGTATGTCTGAAGATTTAAATTGAGTTCATTTGAGATTTTGGATCGAATCTTAGGCTTGTAGACTGCATTAAGAACTTTTGCTGTCTTCCTGGTTCTGTGGATTTCGTTCGGTTTTCTGTTTTACTGTCCTTTTTTTAGTTTGCAGATTGAGTGGCGATGAGGTGCTTTTCTATCTTGCTCGGACATAGGTTAACGAATGCCATACTTGCATCTGATTTTTTGGCGCTTTTTGTTGGTTTAGTCACTTGTATTGTTAAGGTCCTGGTAGCAAATACGACTTAATTAAAAGTAAGGTTTGCATATGTCAGGAATATATTGACCTGACTATTCTCTTAAACCTTATAGTGGGAACTTTAGCAGTGATAATGTAAACAAGCTTCTTGTTGGCAACAAAAGTGATCTTGAATCCCAAAGAGTCGTTTCCTACGACACCACAAAGGTAGTTCCTAATCCAGTTTGGTCCTTGTAGTTTTAATGTGTACAGTTTACTCCCTGCATTTTTGATATTTATGTGTACTTCCTCTATACCCATGTCCGGTTGTTTTCTTTCTCAGGCATTTGCAGATCAAATCGGGATTCTTTTCATGGAAGCAAGTGCAAATAATTGCACAAACGTCGAACAAGCTTTTATGACTATGGCTGCTGAAATCAAGAACAGGTAAAACAAAATCAGTTAGTTTGTAATTAAAACTTTACGCAGTACCTGAAAAAGAAAAAAAAGAAAATCGTCTTTGATTCTTCATAATGTTTTCGAATGGATTGTAGGATGGCTAGCCAACCACCTATGAACAATGCTGGACCACCAACAGTACAGATCCGTGGACAACCCATGAACCAGAGATCTGGGTGCTGTTTCAATTTTCATGGCAGAGGATTGTTGATGTAGATTGTGGGTGCTACTTAACCTATTGCGTAAGACTAATGTTGATAAGCCAATTTGTTATTGGTAGTTTCTCAATCTGTTCTCTTCTGCTTTTAGATAAAAGGCAAGCTGCATCAAACCCGTTGCGGCGAAAGTCATTGATGTGGGTACGAATTCCGTAAATGATCCAACAAAGAAAGCGAGGCTACGATTGATTGGAGATGTCGATTTTCAAGAAACATGTAAAGTTGCCGGATGGATAACTCGGGTTCCCGCATTTGTTGGACCGATTACCGTTGCGGTGCTGCGAAGAACAACCTGGATGGAGCAAAGCGTGTAATTTGGTATGAGCATTAGCAGTAAGCATCAGTTTTACAATCTGCTTTGCTCGTGTCTTGCATCTTGTCCTATACTCCATTTTGACAGGTTAAGGCTGCTTTCTAGAATTTATGGTTTGCGTTTCAGTTTCGGGATTGCTTGTCTATCTGGTTTAAGTTCAGGTCTGCCATATGTTTTGCTAGGTAAACAAGCAAAACATATGTTTTGCTATAGGTCTGGAAAATTGTCAATACGATGGTTTAATTCGTAGTCAGTTCAATTTAATTCTTCGTTTGATTTGTGCAGCTACAACTATGTCTAGAGTTGTGTACGTAGTTACTGCTATCTATGTATAAATCACATTTTTATAGACCAAGTCTATCAATCGAATCGAATGTATGTATACGTAGCTTCCTCAAAAGCGAGGGCAAAAACGTGCAGAGCACGTTGCCGCCACTAGTTTCTAATTAAACCTCCCCTTTTTTTTTCCTTATGCGGCTGATTTATAAAAAAAATTCAAGTATTTTTTTTAAAATTTTTTTTATACGCTGCCTAAGTCGGCCAGTAAAAAAAAATAAAAACCAGATTATAAAAAAAAAACTAAACAGCCGTATGTTTACCCTAGCCGCAAGCTAGGGTTTTAAAAAAAACAGATCTTTCGCGGCGGGAGTAAGCGCCCCTACATGTGCTGCTGCCTATTTTAAAAAAACAAAAGCTGTTGGGACGTTTTTAGCGCTGCTAAAGGTGTTGGACAGCCTTAAAATTAGGGTTCTTGGCCGTTTCTCCTCGTTCATACATTGGGTTTCGCCTTGATCTTCATCTTTTCTTCAAGATCTTCATATTTCGAGCCCGGAACATCATAAAAATTACAAAGATTCTATCTTGTATAATATTTTCGATTGCATAAAAAAAATACAAATCCTATGCTCGATTGATACTAATCAAAAAAGCTACAAAATAGATCTACGGGTAAACAGTACCAACTCCAATCCATCTCTTCAACCACGACAATCACAAGGCAACATACATGATATAAAATTCGATGCACATACATACATACGAAATTTAAAAAAAACATCTAAAACATGCTTTTTCCACTCCTAGATCTAAAATTCACATACTTTGATTGATAGATCAAAGGCTCTGATACCACTTGTAGGATGTAATATCGTCGGATGGATCATGGATCCACCCGATTACGCAGCGGAAAGTACAAGATCTAGATCTAAAAAATCAAAGCACATAAAATAATAGATCTAAACTACGAGAGGGTTTAGATTACCAACCTTTTTATGGGGCAATTACTCCAAGAACAAAAGGTCAATCCAAGCTAGTTGAGAAGCCAAAGTCTTCCAACATGTGTCTCCTAGCACCACCAGGTGGATGGTGTTTCAAGCCGCTTGATCTCCTCGATATGCTACCGGAATAATCCCGTGGATTATCCCAACTCGAAACCCTAGTGTTGAAGCCGAAAAATCTAAGCTTCCAACACTCATGTATGTCGCATTATGTGATATTTAAGGCTTGGGAGAACTCTCTTTATATAGGAGAGTAATCCTTGTCCTCCAAGGATTTAATAATTAAAAGATAATTATTAAATTAATCCCTAATTTAAATATAAGATAAATATAATATATATCCCAAACAAATTAGGATAAATAAATATATTATCTAATATTTCATGAATTATCATTTAACAAATAAAAGATAAGTCACATGTTAAATAATTATCCAAGAAAACTAATTTTCCAATAATTTAATAACACATGAAAAATGCGGCCAACCCTAAAATTATAAGGCCACACGCATTTTTCCATCACATTGAGCCGAGTCCACGAAAAATTTCTTTTTCCATGTATTTAATTATTTGGTCCAACTAAACAATTAATCCACATATCAATTAAATAGTCCAATCCAACTATTTAATATTAATTGAGGTGAAACGACGAGAAAACATATGCTATGTTAGAAGCCACGTCCGGGACCATGGACCCATATTCAGTAGCTATAATAAATTAAATAATATTATCCGTCAGACCGAACAATAATATTCAATCTATTAATTCCGGGATTACACCACCATAAACCCGAAACTGAACTCTACCGAATATAGATAACTTACACTCAACCATGAGTTGATAAGGTGTCCACTGATATAATCATTACATACGGATAAATCCTCCATAGACTGTTCGTTTCGATTCGGGATATCTCCGTAAAACCTTCTCGAAACCTCTTATCCTTATTTACCATTAACCCCTAGTGATCAATTAGTTCATAACTAATATAATATGAACTCCCAGGATTGATCAGTTTCTAGGATTAACAAATAAGGGAATTCTCTGTCTACTTCCCGAGGGAAGGAATGGATTCCATATCTATGATAGCACAGACTACTCACTCATCCTAAAATAGAGGCAACGAGAAGTGTTGGACCACATACTACGAAGTGATCCTTACTAACACATCAAACTCTACCATAGTCTAAGCAGTTGTCTGTGATCACCTCAGGATTGAGATTAATCCATATATGATCATCTTGTGATTCGATAAGACTTCTCGATCACGGAATTATATCTAGAACTCAAATCAAATCGGTCCATCCCTATATGATTATCATCATATATAAATGCCCCACTAGGTGCCCTATTACCGACAGTCCGGATAAGACTGTCACACCTAAAGTGTTCTGGGCGCATTATTAGCAAATTAATCTTGAGACCCGTACTCAGATTAATAAACGCTACGGACTAAGTTAATTTTAAGTACATCTCACTAACTCAATCCTCTCGTGTATAGCCATACACTGAGTTATGTGATTACATAAACGAGGTACTTAGGGTTTTCAGCAGTGTCTTAATTATAAGCATACAAGCATATAATAAGATGAATTATTAATTATGTCCTAGAACAATTACATAATTATCTTTCGGGCACTACACCTAACAATATATACATCTATACATCTATCTATCAATCGATATATCATATCTATCTAACTATCTATCTATCTATCTATCTGTGTGCACATACGCATATTAGATTTTTTTTTGGCGGAAAGGTAGGGGATTTTAACTTTATTGTATGAAGGAAGAAGATCGAACCTTGTTTGATACTAGGAAGTCTGATAACATTTTCTCATATGTCTAGTCTAATCCCCATCTACTTATAAAAAAATTTGTTACCCTTTTTTTCTAGATCCTAAACGGATTAGTTGATGTGGATCCTCGTCCTGATTATCGCCGATTTCAAACCCTTGTGAATTGAACTTATTTTCTATTGAATTACACATCTTTCAAAAACTTAAGCTGGTAGAGAGATTAATAATTGATATTGTTGGCCAACCGGGTCCCTATATAAAGGGAAAGGGCCCCAAGCATTTGAACGTCTTTGTGGTTTTTTGGCAAGCTTACTTGAGGTTTCCAGCGTACTTTTGTGCAATCTCAATCTCTTCGTCCGACCTCTTAAGGCGAGTTCTCTTGGTTTTTCCATGATTTAGGATGAGTCGACGTGTGATTCTGTGTTTGAATGTCTTTTCATGCTTGCTTTTTTGACGACCTGTGTAAATCATCCGCTGAATGTCGTATGTGTATTTTGCCATTAGCATCCGACCGTTTTCTACATTTGCTCGAAGAATTAGGGTTATGGTTCCGTCTTACAATATCCGATTTTACGGGAGCGAGGTGTTGAGTTTGGTCGATGGGGGCAGCTCGGCCCTGTTTTGGGTTTCGGCAACTAACTATCCACCTCGCTCTCTCCTTTTGTAGGCAATGGATTCTGGCAGTGCAAACATAGGCGAAGAGGCGAGCATTGGTATCTCGGCTGATCATGTTGATGTGACAGGGCGAGCTGAAGCGCCTGAGGTGAGGTCTTTTGATCGAATTTTTCTAGATGTCCAATCTTACTAGCAGTGTACCGGGTCAATTGTAGTCTTGTAAGTGGTCAGGTCGTATCCACAAGGATTGTGAGGTTGAACACAAAAAATCTGTTATTATCTTGATCTAAGTCGCAACATTACAAGAAGGTAAATATATCTAAGAGTCTACTACTGAAAATGGTGATAAATGATAAAAACCTAGCCAAGATATTGCATTGATCAAGCAAACCTCTATTAGCATAATGGGAATGAACTACCTACCAACCTTCCATTAGTGTTCAAGTGTTTGTTACCGGTGCACTCCTAAGCTAGCAATTCCCCATCAAACGAGTGTATGAAATTACTTCATGTCTCCTCCTTGGTCTAAGTACCTTAAACCTAATGAATTGACAAGATAAACACTTGAATGCAAAACTCCCCGGATAAGAAATCAAGTTCCAATTACGGTCAAATTTACCTTCCGGTTCACCTATTCCTTTTCCCACACCAAGCATCTCATTTCGGTCTCAACTAAGTGTGTGTGTGCAAGTGCTAGGTGATCAATCCAACACCAACAAGCAATTCAACGAAAATAGGAAAAGATAACAACACAAATGAAGCTATGAAATACTAACAAACATTCCAAATCAACCAATAGAGATTAATAACTATCACAACAACATTATCTTGGCTAGAGTAGAACTAGCCACTCATAGGTATGAAATACAGCATGTCAAGATTGAATTCATACTAATGAGAATAATTAAAACAAGATAAAGAATAAGAAATTACCAATCACAAGCAATAACTTGAAAATGGAACTTACATTAACTTCAAGAAGCTCCAATGGACTTTTGTACACAAAAGTGAAAGCCTAGCTCCAATCAAGTATTCCAAAAGATTAAAACAAGGATTCTTAATGTTACACTTGTAATTAAAAGCTAAACTTTGGTTAAATTTTGGCTAAAAGAGCCCCTTGGGGCATGGGGGTGTCTCCAAGGGAAAGGGGAAATTGAGAAGATGAAGTTGGGGCTTAAGGATTTTGTAAAATTCGATCCTGATGAAGTTTATATGCTGAATTCTGCTTTCTGCGACCTTTGGTGTGCGCCGCTAAAGGTCCGGCGCGCGCCGGTAAAAATATCTCTGATAGCTTCTTTTGTGACGCTCGGCACGCGCCGTATAAGTCGGTTCTTCACAGGAGTTCGGTAAAATGGCCATAACTTGAGTTGTAGATCTCCGATTGACGTGATTCAAAATGCATTGGAAAGATTGTTTGAAGATCTAAAACTATAATGCAGAAGTATTCTCCAGAAAATGCTCTAATTTGGGTCAAATTTCTGTTGAAGATAGGCTACGGTAGAAACACTAAAGACAAATGATCTGTTTGACTTTGATAGCTTCCGGCACACTCTTCTAGCCCTCAAAAGACGTGATTAGGCTCAACACATGCCATAACTCGGGTTCTTGGTCAACCTGTAATCCTACAATAAATCCCCAAAATACCAAGTGTAAACCCGACACGACGCTCCGGTTACTAAACCGGTACAAAACCTATCAAAATATGATATTTTATATTGTAATTACTATATACACATTTGGATGGAACTAAGAAATTAATGACTTGAATTGGTACAATAATGTTCAAAGTGGTATCAGAAATGGGGTAAAATGTCATAATAATGAGCGACAATTTGTCTCTCATCACAACTCCCCACTTAGATTTTGGTCGTCCTCGAGCAAAACAAGCGATAAAACAAAATGAATGAGGGAAAAATTCATGAAGATATATGATGTAAGAGACAACCGGAAAACGCAACCATTATATCCATAACCACACGTTAACCTCAAGTTAAGTGTGTAACAGAGTGTGTAGGTGTGAATAGTCTCTTAAAATTGTTATCAAGCAATTAATTATGAAATCATACATGCAAGACTTGTAAAATGCAATCTATAGGTTTAAGAATGATACCAATCTCCACTAATCAAGGCATTCGGAGTCAAGAAGATAGGTCGGGTAGGACTTGCAAGCTTGTAACGTTAGGCCCGGGTAGTTGGCTAAGCGAAGGGTAAAAAAGATATATCAAAGAGAACAATTGCAAGATAGCAAGCCTCTACACATTCACTTCCAAAAATGTCGAATTGGTATCTCTTCTTTTTCTTTTGCAAAAATCGTCGAGGTGGCCACCTTAACAAGGAACAAAAGAGATAAGAAACACCACTTCGAAACAATGCAATTCCCCAAAGCTTGAGTTACTTGGACTTGTTGAACTTGTCCTCCAAAATTGACTTCAAAACTCACCATTTATTGAACATTATTCACAACTTCATTGAGCTTTCCTTGATTTGTTTTTGAACTTTTTGAGAAAAATTGAATATTTTGATGTTTTTATTTTTATTTTTATTTTACCAATGGACTTTGAACTTCAAAGGATACCATCTCAACTTGTATCAAAACAATGTCATCCAACTATTGCCCAACTTCAAATGTCACCACAACAATACATAGACACTTGCTAAATGCGGGTCATCAAGGGAATGTAGACCAAAATTAGGCTAAGTGTCGGATATAATGAGGCTAATCACGAATGGCTAATTTTGAGTGGGGTCTCACCACTCTACAAATGCTGGGATGGAGACATGTGGAAATCATGTTCGGGAAGGCCATTTGGCTATGGTCGAGTCAAAGAAATGTCATAACCGTCGTCCCTAACTTCGACTCCAAACACCTTTCTATTTCGCCTCGAAAGGATATCAAGCCTAAGTTCTAGTTGCTATGGAAGCGTGCTTACATGATATCATACAAAAGTTGCATGTTAACAAAAGATTGAGACTATACGTGCACAAGGAATTCATGTTACACAAATAGATTTGGGGTTAAAATGCACTTACGGTTCATATTGGTTATACACATCCAAATTGATCATTACATCTTCAAATCCATGAAATATATGCCTTGCACAATTTATTTTAATCAACTAGAGAATGCTCGAAAAAGATCGAAAACTAAGGGATTTTCTGATACAAAAATAAGCACTAATGCCATTGCTAGACCAACCATGACTCCACTCCCCACTTACGAACTTGCATTGTCCCCAATGTAAAGTGAGGGTAAAGAACTGGTTGGGAAGCAATGGTGCACCAAAACAAGTCAAAACAAATACCGGATGCAATAAAAGGGTGGGTGGGTGGGCATGAACAAGAAAGAAAACCAATGAAATGACAAGCGATCCCAAGTACGAGCAAAGTATCAACCAAAATGTAGAGACAAAAAGATCATTGGCCACACCGGCCTCACAAACGAGCAAAAATATTATACTTAAATTTTTCAGGCTGCCTCCCGGTAGCGCTTTTGTTTAACAATTACTCATATAAGCACGTAGCAAATAAGCACAAAAGACAATCGGAAAATGATGCTTAAGGAATAATAAGAAAGATAGTACCCGTAGATTGCTAAATTTATTGTCTATAGCTAAACTTTGCCTTGCTTAGGTCTTTAATGCACGGATGGTGGGTCATTCTTATGCACCGCATCCGTCTTTTTCATCAAAATCGGTCTCCAACATAATGTAGACAAATGCCACCAATCCCAACGATTCTTGACCTCTTCCTTCGATTTCTGAGATTTTGGTTTGTGAGCTTTCACATTATCGCTCACGTATTCTTCAACTACATGCGTGTTAGTATGATCCACAACAACGGGACATGAAGTGTCCACAAAATAACAAGATTCTAGTGTAGTGCGTGGATATTTCAATGAAGTGTAGATGTTGAAGACAACACGCTCATCATTCACTCCCAAACTAAGCTCTCCCTTACGAACATCGATCACAGCTTCCACCGTTGCTAAAAATGGTCTACCAAGGATAAGGGGTGTAGTGTACCCTTCCTCCATATCCATAACAACAAAATCGACGGGGAAGTAAAACTTATCAACTTTCAACGGGGAAGTAAAACTTATCCATACCCTCAATGACTCCCATTGGGCGTTTTTTGGATCTATCCACAAGTTGGAGAGTCATCTCCGTACGTTTGAGCTTGAATATGCCAAGTTTCATGAAATCATTATAGGACATGGGGTTTATACTCGCACCAAGATCACATAGCACCTTCTTAAACAAAAATCCCCCAATCTCACATGGGATAGTAAAACTCCCGGGGTCTTTAAGCTTAGAAGGGAGCTTATGTTGAAGCACGGTGGAGCACTCCTCACTGAGACAAACCGTCTCATACTCTTCCAACCATTTCTTGTTGGATAGTATGTCCTTAAGAAACTTACAATACGCCGGCATATTAGTGAGTGCTTCGATGAAAGGGATATTAATAGTTAAGTGGCGAAAAGTGCAAGAAAACGTGCATACTTCTTGTCCAACTTCATCTTTTTAATTTCCTCATGAGGGGGATAGGGAAGTGATTCAAGATCAATTAAAGTAGGGTTAGAATGTATACCTCCCTTACCCTTGTCGTTTGATGAAGATAGTGAAGCTTCTTTGAATGCTTGTGCATTTCGTGGACGTCATGTGTCATCATTCTGCACCATTTTCCTTGAAGGACGTCCAGAAACTTTTTTCTTACTTTCAGCGTGCACCGGGTTATGACCGGCGTGAGCCGGCTTCACTGCAGAATTCTCTGGTTTCTCCCCTGTAATTCCGGAGTGAGCTGGGCTAAGTCCGGCGTGAGCCGACTTGCTTGTGCAAATTCTAGAAACTTTTGAATCATTCCCGGTGTGAGCCGACATTCCATTGATGGTTTCCTCTCTAACATGATCGTTGAATAAGGTCCTTAACTCACTAGCTCTCGGGTTTTTCAACAATCTCGGAACCTTAATCCGTTCCTCTTCTTCTTTCTCCACCTCAACATAGCCATCATTTCTTCAAAAATCATCAACAATCGCCTCTTCCTCTTCACTCATCCTTTCATCTTTCTCATCATTCAAATCTTCTTCAACGTCATTGCTTCCTTCATTATGCCCATATAACTTTCCACTTCGAGTAATAACATGGATTCCTCTCAGGTTTCTCTCGATGTTGCTTGGTAATCCACCTGGGGGTCTACTACTATTTCTCTTGGCTTCCCTAATCAAAAGGTCTTCAATACCTCTCATTGATGCTTCCATAGTTCTCATTCTTGTATTTGACTCACAATGGAGGTTTTCAAGTTGACAACATCTTGGTACATCACACCAATAGAAGTCATCATCGTTTGCATATTGGCGGCTTAAGTAGCCACAACTCCCATCAAATTTTCCATCAAGCCTTTCAAATGAGAAACCTCCTCCGTTGATTGAGAACTTTGTTGAACAAGGTCTTGTTGAGTAGGAACTTGTTGGTAAATGGGAGGTGGATCAAAAACATTGGTGTGAGTGTTGCTCAAATCCCGACGTTGTCTCAATAAACTCATCTCTTCTTGTGTAGATGCATCGGAGTTTGACACTTCTTCAATATGAAAAACACCCAATGGCACATCATCGCATGCTCCATGCTTCAACTCTCTCTTCCGCGCTTGTAATTCTTCAACCCTCTCATTTATCACCTCCATTTCTCTCAAAATTTCTTCCTTATTCTAATTATGCACATCCCCAATGGCAACTTCCGTTTCACTTGGGCCGGGATCCCACAATTTCTCATTTCTTGTAACTCTTTCATTAGCCTTATAAACATCTTGGGCGGTGCTCATCATAAGTGATCCATGGCATGCCAAATCAATTTGTGCCCTTGACATTTTATGCAAGCCCCTATAGAATAATTGGACTTGCATTTCTAACGTATAATCATGATTTTGACACGCCCTCAAAAGCTTATTAAAACGGTCCTAAGCATTGTCCAAAGATTCAATTAAATTTTGCTTGAAAGTAGTAACTCTTACCTTCAACTTCAAATATCTACCTGGTGGAAAGTATTGCTTAAAAAAGTCAGTTTGTATGTCATCCCATGATTGCAAGTGATGGTGGGGAAGTGACATTCCTTTGCTTGACCCTTCAATGAAAAAGGAAATAATGCAAGACGGGTTAATTCTTGACAAGCACTATTTTGGAATCCCGTATTGCATATTTCATCAACGTTATAAAGATGTGAATGCGGGTCGTCATGGACCTTTCCATGGAATTGAGCTCTACTCTCCACTAGACCGAACATATGAGACTTGATTGAAAAGTTTTTTGCATCAATGTGAGTTAGCCAAATTGGATTATGGACTTGGTTTTTTCTTTGAATGCTCACAAAGCGGTCTATATTGGTAAGGTGGATTTGGGGGTGGATCGCATGGATATGGTTCTTGGTGTGGTGGAGGAATTGGTGGTGGTGGTTCGAGTGGAGGTGGTGGAATTTGTGGATATGGTTCTTGTGGTGGTGGTGGGAGATAGTCATTTGGATTTAAGGGATTTTGTTCAAAAAGGGCATTTTCATGGTTATACCATCCTTGTGCATTTCCTTGCACCTCGTCCATTTCTCTTCTTGGTGTAACGACTCTTGTGAAGATGCTTCACCAAGATCCAATTCACTACGAGCTTGGCCAACCTTATTCTCAACAATTCGATCCCTAATACAAGTGTTGATATCCGGGATGTAAGGAGTATTGGAGGCCTTACCACGTCGATATTGGTTCATCAACTACAAGATAGAAAACAACAAGAACACAATTAATAGCACTTGGTGACTTACCAAAGTGGTAAGCACCAAAAAAGTAAAAAAAATTTTTAGAAAATATTGACTTATTCTCAAGAATTTTGAGCTAGTATAAGTATCAACCGTTACACAATCCCTGGCAACGGCACCAAAAACTTGATCAAACTTTTCTAGATGTCCAATCTTAACGGCAGTGTACCGGGTCAATTGTAGTCTAGTAAGTGGTCAAGGTCGTATCCACGAGGATTGTGAGGTTGAACACCAAAAAGCTATTATTATCTTGATCTAAGTCACAACATTACAAGAAAGTAAATGTATCTAAGAGTCTACTACTAAAAAGGGTGATAAATGATAAAAACCTAGCCAAGATAATGCATTGATCAAGCAAACCTCTATTAGCATCATGCGAATGAACTACCTACCAACCTTCCATTAGTGTTCAAGTGTGTGTTACTGGTGCACTCCTAAGCTAGCAATTCCCCCTCAAACGAGTGTATGAAATTACTTCATTTCTTCTCCTTGGTCTAAGTACCTTAAACCTAATGAATTGTCAAGATAAACACTTGAATGCAAAACTCCCCGGATAAGAAATCGAGTTCCAATTACGGTCAATTTTACCTTCCGGTTCACCTATTCCTTCTCCCACACCAAGCATCTCCTTTCGGTCTCAATTAAGTGTGTGTGCAAGTGCTAGGTGATCAATCCAACACCAACAAGCAATTCAACGAAAATAGGAAAAGATAAAAACACAAATGAAGCTATGAAATACTAACAAACATTCCAAATCAACCAATAGAGATTAATAACTATCACAGCAACATTATCTTGGTTAGTGTAGAACTAGCCACTCATAGGTATGAAATACAACATGTCAAGCTTGAATTCAGACTAATGAGAACAATTAAACAAGATAAAGACTAAGAAATTACCAATAACAAGCAATCACTTGAAAATGGAACTTACATTAACTTCAAGAAGCTCCAATGGAGTTTGGTACACAAAAATGAAAGCCTAGCTCCAATCAAGTATTCTAAAAGATTAAAATAAGGATTCTTAATGTTACACTTGTAATTAAAAGCTGAACTTTGGTTAAATTTTGGCTAAAAGAGCCCCTTGGGGCGTGGGGGTGTCTCCAAGGGAAAAGGGAAACCTGATGAAGTTTATATGCTGAATTCTGCTTTCTGCGACCTTCGGCGTGTGCCGCTAAATGTCCGGCGCACGCCGGTAAAAAATCTCTGACAGCTTCTTTTGTGACACTCGGCACGCGCCGTATAAGTCGGTTCTTCACAGCCTTTCGGTAAAATGGCCATAACATGAGTTGTAGATCTGTGATTAATGTGATTCAAAATGAGTTGGAAAGCTCGTTTGAAGAAATAAAACACTCATGAAGAAGGCTTCTCCATAAAATGCCTCTAAGTTGGGTCAAATGTCCATTGAAGATAGGCTACGGTAGAAGGACTAAGGACAAATGATCCGTTTGACTTTGATAGCTTCCGGCACACTCTTCTAGCCCTCAAAATACGTGTTTAAGCTCAACACGTGTCGTCACTCGGGGTTTTGGTCAACCTGTAATCCTGTAATAAATCCCCAAAATACCAAGCGTAAACCCGACACGACGCTTGGGTTACTAAACCGGTACAAAACCTATCAAAATATGATATTTTATATAATAATTACTATCTACACATTTGGATGAAACTAAGCAATTAATTACTTGAATTGGTACAATAATGCTCAAAGTTGTATCAGAAATGGGGTAAAATGTCATAATAATGAGCGACAATTTGTCTCTCATCATCTTTGCCAAGGAGATGTCGCGTTAGAATGATTTTGAAAAGGGAGTTAGCCGCAGGTGGAAGGAGAAGGAGGGGAATCCTCGGCCTGCACCGACCTTGCGTCTGCATGCGTTTGAAACTATTGATGTTTATCGGTATTCTTTTGTGGAGGGGAAAGACGAGCCTAGGGTCGGTTATAGAGAACCTTTGGACCAGGTATTACTTCATTATGATTCGATTTACAATGGGCTGCGGCCCTCTTTTGATCCATTCTTCATGGAGTGCTTAGAGGCTGTTTGAGCGATGCCCGACGATCTTGCTTTAGGGGCAGTTAGAATTATTTCGGCCTTCATAGCATTGAACCGCATTCTGGGGTTTGAGCCTACTCTAGCGGCTCTCTTTTGTTTTAATGTCTTCGGCGGGCATGTGTTGGTGCGTAGTCCATTGAAGAAAATGAGGCTTTTTTATAATCTGTCGGGTAAGGTGAGTGACTGGAGCAGTAAGGGTTTGTTGGTCGAGTCCCGCATCGGTTGGCCGTTCCAATAATGTGAGTCGGGCTCTATAGAAATCCCCGATGAGTTGAAATCACAATAGCTAGCGGACCTGTTGGACCGAGACCAACTATTGTATGATGAGGGTGCAAGGTTCCTTGGCTGGAACGATGTAAGTAAGACTCGGGAGCATTTTTTCAACTGGTGGCTGATGGTCGTTTTACAGTAAGCCAACTATAACCAGCAGGGTATCGAGTCGGTTGTACTATAAATGGCGAGCATGGTTGTATCCCATAGGGAATCTGGTTAAGTATCAAAGTCGGTATCGTTCCTAGTTCAGGCCAACACAAATACTGAAGACGGTGATTTGTTAGATCACCGGTTTTACAAACTACTATACACAAAATAAAAGAGTTTAAACTATGAAAAAAGAGATAGCCAAGTTGTGATCCAATATAATACTTATCAAACCCTAGCTAAATCCGGAAGTGTTTTTGACTTACTTAAACGTTCTCGATGTCACTCTAAGGGTGTCGTTTCCTAATTCCAAGAACATACATTATTTCAATAATCTACGTTCCTATGTCAGGTTCAACAGACCGCTGACCGGATTTAATTGACCTAACACGGCCTACGATCAATGAAATTCTCAACAAGTTGATACAAACCTCACACACGAAACCAAATCTAAACAACTCGGTAGGTTTTACAGGGTGATTCTAGAACCCCGGTTCCCGTATCCTCTCAAAAAATACATATATAATGACGATACGTGTACTATGACTACCGAGTCACGAATTCAATAAATGTGATTAAGTATAAGTTCTAGAACTACGGTAACATCGAGAATCAATAATCACAACATCAAGAACACCCTAAGAACAAACTAGGATTCTATTTTGAAGATAATCGCATAACTCGGCTATATAACGATTAGCTACTCATTATACTAAGAATAAAACAAGAACTCATTGAAGAACATAAACATACAATCAAAAGAAAGGTAAATAAGGTACCTTTATTGACAATAAAGCTAGAAAATCCAACAAGAAGAAAACCAAAAGTAGTTTACAAAATCAACTCCAGAATATCGTAATTAAGATCGATCCAAGCTTGACCCTTCAAAGATATGCTAAGATTAGCTTACAAACTACTCTAATGGTGATTGGAAGGTGGAAAGGTGTATTTACAGAGTTTTGGGTCGAAGGGGATGAAGATATGGATGAAAATCCACTCAAAATGCATTTTATAGTGGGTTGTGCAAGTGGACCATTGGCCCGTAGGCGCCGGCCTGTGATTCATAGGCCGTGGCCTATGACAGACATCAGATTCCTTAGCTCCCAGCATCTTGTAGGCCGTGGCCTACAGTTTATAAGGGCCCGGCCTATGAACAGAGTCGATTTGGGACACTCTCTGTTGTTCATAGACCATGGCCTATGATCCATGGGATGTGGCCTATCAACTTTTCCTCCCAAAAGTGGATTTTTCACCATTTCGAAGCTCTGAAATGCATTTTCCAGGTATCTCGTACACCTAGTTCCTGAAAAACACCAAAAATGACAACACACATAATCCCTACGGGACACTAGGGTGACCGAGATTACAATAAAAACACCGAAAAAGATTGAGAATCCTGGATTATATGTCCAGATCTCGTAAACATTGAATCAGTGCAATATGTGTCAAAACCAAGCCAAAAGTGTCCGGAATTAAGTAAAACGAGTCGAAACGGGGTATAAAACACGTAGGAAAACATAATCGAGTTGACTCTCATCAACTACCCCCGACTTAGCGTTTGCTCGCCCCTGAGCAAAACCGAGCGTTTCAAATAGAAATAGAGTCAATACTGTCACTGTATAACGAGTCTCTCGTATCATATAGGTAAGACAATAATAAAAACACGAATACATAAAGATTTGGTTCTACCTTGTGTTGAATAATGAAGGTGTGTCTGTGAAAATAGCTCCGTTGACATTAACTATTAACGACCGGTTCGGGTTATAGACGCGTAACATACTAGGGTTACACCATAGGCTTATACATGATCGCATGCAAAGCACTTACTGGCAATAGGACTTGGTCTATCGTAGTAGAGTACATGCGAGTCAATGTCGATCCCACAGAGACTCGTAAGAACATCAAATTATCAAGATTGAGCTTGTCACAATTAACGGTTTACGACCAACTAAAATATAGACACTAGTAAATTGGTCTCACACACTAACAATATTATGCTAGCTCACACGGATGTAAACAAGAGTTTCTAATGTATTAGTTCAATTATGAGTAATTAGTTATTTCCCCCACACATGCAACAGTCCTCCCCATTGGTGAATTTTAATTCATTGTTCAGCTACGTGTACAACTCTTAACCCTATCTACTCCAACCATGGTAGTAGACAATCTATACGCAAGCTACTCTCCTTAATTGGTCCATAATAGCCCATACGCATAAAGAACTAGAGCTGTAGGTATTGAGCGCTAACTCATACCGCAAACCCGCCTAGACAGCTATCGACACTGATTAGCACGTTCCTAGGGTCCATCAAGATAATGTCCAAACTAACACTTCACTATCAGTACTTCATGCTAGCTTACGAAGACATGCAAATAGTTGATCAGGCTACTAACATGTAAATTAAATCTATCGATCAATGTAGCTGGCGCCGATTATCATGAACTAATTACCAGGTATTCAGATCTAGCGATATAGACCGTCGCAGATATGAAGAACACAACCACTATTTCATGATTTCTTCACCAACGAATTAGATCTATAACACATGGGGTAAAATAAACTAACTACTACATAATTAAACTAAATAAACAATTAAAACATACTAGTCGAATAGAACAACGAGAGATCTACATCTTGGAAAAGAGAGAAAATCATACCCTCGAAGATGAGCGTAGATCTCCCTCGGATCTCTCCCTAGGCGGTGACTCCGTCGTCTCTGCGACCAGAACACATAAAATAAAGAACAAAGAACTTTTATTGCATAATAATTGTAAATTGTGTGGTACTCGTGTTACATTGAATTCTGAGGTGAGGCCTCTTATTTATAGCTATATAAACTGACTTAAAAACACCTAGTTCTACCTCTCATCCAAGAAAATGCGCTTCAGAAGATTCTGGACCCTCGGTAAGTCGGCGGCAGACCTCGGTAAACCGGGGGTATTTTCGTCATTTTTCCTCTGCCGACTTAGCTTGGAATGTTGTGGAATACCCTAGGCCCAATCCTTTCGTTCAGTCCACTCCAGATTCGTCCATGATGCTCAGCCCAATATTTCGTATCCTGAAAATAATCAAATAATGCACGAAATAATATCGAAATAGGGAAAATAAATGTTAACTGCAACTTTCTCGACTCGTGAACCCGACATACGATATTCAACTCAATTGGTTCATATTTATAGGTCGAAACAACTGTTTTTAGCTAGTAATGGACAGAATGTTGATGCCCTAGGATAGACTATTTTGACTGTCATCAACTACCCCCCACTAGCCTTTTGCTCGTCCTCGAGCAAAGTATCAAGGCGAAATGTACCTCCAAGAGCAATCTCCATCAACTACCATATATTCAATCAAGATTTCAGGCAGAACATACACCAAGCCACAATCCATAAGCTCCCTATTAATCACTACTTACTATGCATCAATGTGTCGTATGGTGAATCAGTCGTGATAGTGCGTTCGTGAGGAGAATCAATTGTATTAACCACGCAATCTTAACTTACCTGCGCATACACTCGATCATCTTGCCTTCGGACTTGGTTACACAACATGGTACCTTAATCGGGCCGGGCAGACTCGGGGACTGAGTCTTGCTCTTAAGTCCTCGTTTGTTTCCTTTCATGTGAGGGTCGTGCCCTTTTTACACGAGTTTGCTTCCCTCACTGCCTTTATTGCATATATTTTTTTTCTTCTTCTTTTTTTTTTCCATTTTTTTCGGGCAGATTTTCTCACTATTTTTTCTCTCTCTCTCTCACAAGTCCGTTTTGTCCCGGTTCCTCTTTTGGCATTCAAGTTGCTTCCCTTGTCTTACAACAATTTGTTAAAGTATATAGACAGACAAATAATGATTCCCGGTTAAAACAATTTATCAGCTAATCGTAAACACTTCTTGTTGGATGTAATATCTCCGGACGGATTTAGATCCGCCCGATTATGCAGCGGAATAAACAAGAGGATCACGATCATATAAAATTAAATACATAATTTAAGATCTAACTACAAGAAGGTGAGATCTACTTACCAATCAAAAGTGAGATCCAAAAGATTGATGAAGTCGAGATCCAATTTGAGATGCCACGATCTTCCGATGTGTATCTCCAAGCAACAACCGGTGGATGTTGATCCTTGATGCTTGACCTCCTTGATATGCTACCCACAAAATCCCGAAGATTTTCCCAACTCTAAACCCTAGCTATTGGCCGAAAATTCTAAGCCAATACTATGTGTATGATGGTGTAATGTGATGATAGAAAAGGCTTAGGAGAACTCTCTTTATATAAGAGAGAAATCCCTGTCCTCTAAGGATTTAATAATTAATAAAAAATCAATTATAATAATAATTTTCCATAAAAGATACTCCTAGAATAATGTAGAATAAATCTAGAATATTTAAGGATCGATCTAATATATTTTCCTTAATTAATCATTTAACAAATAAACAATTAATCACATGTCTTATAATTATCACGAAAACTAATTTTTTAATAATTACCAAGACACAAAACACGCCCCCAATACTAGAAAATTAGGATTCACACGAAATTTCACATAATAGGCCGAGTCCACGAAAAATGTCTTTTCCATTTATTTTATTATTTAGTCTAATAAATAATAAATCGCACATCAATTAAATAGTCCAACTACTTAATTATTATTGAGGCCCAACGTCAAGAAACATATGCATGTTAGGAGTCACATCGGGGACCATGGACCTATAACCAGTAGCTACAATAAATTAAATAAAATTATTCATCGAACATAACAATTCTTATTCAATCTATTAATTCTGGGATTACACCACCATAAACCCGAAAATGAACTCTATCGATTATAGATATATAGTTACACTCTAATCACTGAGTCGATAAGCGTCCATTGATATAATCATTACATACGGATAAATCCTCCATAGATTGTTTGTTTTGATTCGGGATATTTCCGTAAACCCTTCTCAAAACATCTTATCCTTATTTACCATTAACCCCTAGTGATCAATTAGTTCATAAGTAATATAATATGAACTGGGCCCATCGATCAGTTTCTATGATTAACAAATAAGGGAACTGTCTGTCTACTTCCCGCAGGAAGGGATGGATTCCATATCTGTGAAGTCACAGACTACTCACTCATTCCAGAATAGAGCCAACGAGAAGTGTTCAGATCACATGTATCCAAGTGATCCTTAACTAACACATCACACCCTACTTTGAACCAAGCAGTAAACTGTGATCACATCAGGATTGCGATTAATCCATATATGATCATCTTGTGATTCGATAAGATTTCTCGATCACGGAATTATATCGAGAATTCAAATCAAATCGGTCCAGTCCTATATGATTGACATCATATATAAATGCCCCACTAGGTACCCTATACCGACGGTCCGGATAAGACGGTCACACCGTTAAGTGTTCTGGGCGCATTATTGGTATATTAATCATAAGACCCATACTCTGATTAAATTCACCACGGACTATATAGTTTTAAGCATATCATCACTAACTCAATCCTCGTGTGTATGCCATACACTGAGTTATGTGATTACATACCGATATACTTAGGGTTTTCAGTAGTGTATTAATATAAGCATATATGCAAATATTAAGATGAATTATAAATCCTGTCAAAAACAATTACAGAAATTGTCTTTCGGGCACTACACCTAACAATCTCCCACTTGCACGAAAGGCAAGTGATTAATTGTTTAGAGCATACCCCTTATACACAACATTCTCCCACTTGCTCTAAAAGCAAATAAGATATATCCCATAATTCTGTACCCGCCAAGTGCATCAAACCATTTAGATGTCAAAATACACTCCGAGTGTGCCACCGCAGGGTCGGTCAGTGACTCAGTGAGTATGCAACATCTAAATGCCATGCGACTTAGTATACTGATCCGTTAGGTTGTCAGCTCGAGACGATCTTTAGAATCGAAACGTCGCCGGTCCATCCAATCAGGTGGTACTCTCCCAATATGTTTTTTTTGACCTCTAGTGACTGCGCAGATCCTTATCAGCTACCTCTCCACTGTTTTCACAATGAAGTGGTATCGGCTTACCAGATTTGGAATTACTCCCAAATATGGAAGGAAATCCTCAATCTGACTTAAAGTCAGAATCACACGAGTAAACACTGAGCCCGAGATCGACTTAACGATCATCCTTAATCTGACTTAAAGTCAGAATCAATGTAATCATTTATATTCACGTTCGCACCTAGATATACTAGCATATTATTCCTCATTCTCTAAAGATACTTGAGAACGTACTAAACTTGCTATTTAATACTCGAATCCAAGAGTCGATTAACGTGGACAAGTAGAGGTCACGAATAAAGAGATAAAAAGAATCTTAGAGAAGACTG
Organism: Gentiana straminea; assembly: GCA_036785695.1. Classification (NCBI taxonomy): domain Eukaryota; kingdom Viridiplantae; phylum Streptophyta; class Magnoliopsida; order Gentianales; family Gentianaceae; genus Gentiana; species Gentiana straminea. The sequence continues at coordinate 1,312,476 of JAVUPR010000427.1, forward strand.
TGAATCCCACGAGGAAATATTGGTCTTTGAAATTAGATGACGCTCTTTGGGCGTACATAACAGCTTATAGGACCACAATTGGGATGTCACCATATATGATAGTGTTTGGAAAAGCGTGTCAATTACCAGTAGAACTCGAGCACCGAGCCCTGTGGGCTACGAGATTTCAAAACATGGATGAGAATTTAGCCGGTGAGAAAAGATTATTGGAATTGAATAGATTGGAGGAGTTTAGACTTCAAGTGTATAAGAATGCTAAGATTTACAAGGAAAGAATGAAGTGTCTGCACGATAAAGGATTCTGCACAACACATTTCAGAGATAGAGATAAGGTGCTGGTATATAATTCGCGTCTTCATCATTTTCCTGGGAAGTTGAAGTCAAGATGGTATGGACCATATGTAGTCATGAAAGTTTTCAATTCAGGAGCGTGTGAAGTTCGAAATGAATACTCTGGGAAGACTTTCATAGTAAACGGCCATAGGCTGAAGCATTACCTAGAGCACAAGTATAACCCTGAGTTGGAAGTCTTTACGTTGACGGATCCAAAGTACAAATGAATGACCTATTAGTACAGTCGAGCTGGCAACTAAAACTCAAAACTATTTCTACACCCTTATTTATTGCTTTTGTTTAAGTTATTTCGAGTCAATAAAGTAGCATGACAATCGCAATGTTCTTTTCATCACATGTATCTTCGGTCGAATGGATAGAGATATATGTGGTTTTTTCCTTCACGATTCTCATGTGATACCCTCGTAAAAAAGTTTTCGCGTCTTGCCGAGGCCAATAACAGAACAAAGTGGCTTAAACTATTTTTGCACATTCCTCCAGTATGCACAATTACCGCCACCTTATTTTCTTATTGCCATTCGCATGTTACTCACAGTTTTTGGAAGTATTTTGGAAAGCAGGTAAAAACTTGGAAGATTGGATAACCTAGGAGCTAATTATTCTGCTCTAGGATTCACTTTGACTCAGCCGACCAATTTCAGAGCTAAGTACCTTTCATTTTCCTTATTATTAGTCATTGGGAACAATGCCTATAATAAGTGGGGGTAGGCGGTCTTAGCTGGATAATCGATAAAGGGAAAAATTTTGAAATTTTTCACACTATTTTTAGCTTGCTTATTGCACGTTTTCGAGTAAGGAATCGGTAGAAAAGGAGCCCAAGTTCAATTTGAAGTTAGCTATAGCGTATTCAATTTAGTATGGAAGAATGAGCATATATTATGTTGCATGAAGTAGTAACTTATTAATTGTTATTCTATCATTGCACTCAATTATTTGAGCACAAAATCTGAGTGAAGAGATGGATTGGGGTTGGCACTGTTTACCCGTTAGATCTTTTGTAAACTCATATGAATTCGTTATATGAGTATAGGAAATTTTGTAATTAGTTTGGTGTAATTTTAAATTTCCTAGAAATAGATCTGTTTTGTTGCTATTCGTCTTTTCTGTTTTTCTCTTTGATTGAACCGTTGAAACAACAATCCCTCCAGTCAGAATAAAGATAAAAAGTTTCTGAAAAATCCCTCAAAATTTGGTGTCGATCGGAGTCCATCTCGATATCAGATCGCTGCAATAAAGTTGCTGCTGTAACAAAAAAGCACAGCAGCCATAAAAACCCTAGTTGTGAGTTCGTCGAATTTCTGGAAGAGTTTGGAACGTTGGGACAAAGTTCCGACCGTTCAGATTGACTAACATGGAGTTATGACCAAGCCCTAAAAATTTCAGGTCGATCGGGTTTTGTCTCGATGCCCGATCGGCTCCGGAAAGACACTGTTACGCCGCAGTTATAAACAGATGCAGCAGTTGGAATGGCGGATTTTTGGAGAAAATTGGGCCATCGAAACTCGTATCCAACCTTCCATATTGAAGCAGGAGGAGTGAAGAACAAGCCCACAAAGTTTCGTGACAATCAAAGTTCGTTTGGATGCCCGATCATCGATGAAACGGATCAGCGGCAGATTGTATTAGAAACTAGTAAACCCTAGTTAGGGTTTATTTATTTATTTTCTAATAGGTTAGATACGGGGGTGCCAACGGTCCATCTTGATGTTTATTTTCCGCACTAGTATGTATGCTTAGGATGTATACGTAGAACCGGAAAATTGCCATGACATGAATCATATCATGAATTCCACTCCATATGCATACATGTAGCTATTTAATTTTGGATAATTAATTAGGCATGTATTCAACTCGATTAATTAGTTTAAGTTTTAATTAATTGTTGTGGAAATTAATTATTAGAAAAAAATTAAAGACCCGAGGAACTGGGTTTTGTCAATCATTAAGATATCGGTGATGGATTCTCGGTGAATCCCACCTTAAACTGTAACGAGATTGCGGGTTTGTTCCGTAGTGTCTACGGGAAAGTTTGACAAATTTAAGAAATCAGAAAATCATGATACATGGGTTCGGAAATGGTCTAACCATGGTTGGGTAAGTTCAATTGAGCTACGGCTCGATCGACTCACCCTCCACGTGTGACGTTTGCACGAGGGTTCGGCAAGACTTAGCACATCCGACAAGCCTTTACGGCTAAACGGGGCTTTTCTTAGCCGGATCCGACAGACAATCACATACGTTCCAACGAATAAGACGGGTAGGCTTGCCTACATTATCGACACCATTCGAGTACATGATTTGTTGTTTCTTAAAATATTGTCAAGTCCAAAACCGCGATCAGTAAACCCACCACTTTTTCAAAATATTGAGTAGGAGCGGGGAAGGCGACAGCCGACCCCACGGCCTCTACTATAGATGCAAGCAAGTGAGAGAATGGTGACGCCTCGTGCCGCTTTGATTTTGTCCCTCTTCGGATGGTGTTCACCGCTATCAAAATTCAAGGCTTGGTCTCCGAAAGGATAGGATCTTGAGGACTCGCCGGGTCACTGACCTGCCCTATGTCGGCATACTCGGGGCGTACTTAAAGGTCTGATATAGTAGGTCACACTCATCAGGATATTTTAGGAAATATCATGGCTGAAAAAGGAAGGTAATCGACGATTAAAGTATGGGATGTACGATTCCCATGAGATGTTTGATTCTCAAAGTTTAATCATCGAGAGAGATTGTCTCAGTTTAACCGTCATTGTGATGATACCGACCCCCTAGGCGGCGGTACGATGTGAGGTTAAATCCTTGGAATGGTAGGATAGACTTTTACAGTTTATAATTCCTAAAATTTATCTAGTCGTGTATGTATGAATTTTTTCTGTCAATTTTATTTACAACTATCATCTCTAGGCTACTAAACTGCTAGTGTAATGACTTCAATAAAAGTGGAAAGTAACAAGAACGTTGAACTCATCGAAGAATGCAATTAAATTTCGGAAGAGATATTCCTCTTGAGCCTTTAAATCTTAAGTGACATAGTATAGGTATGTCACTGCTGTCACTCGTGTTGAACGAGAGACGCACTTAGTTCAAAGATGATGTAGGACTATATAAAATTCTATTAGTGAATTTTAATCGTGTGGGTAATCACACAAGAAATTTCTAATTGAAAAATTGGAAAATCATAAATAAAGTGTTGCTAGTTAGACGGTATTTAGAACCGATAAACTAGTGGGAGCTTTATTCTTATGATTTGTTGTTTTTCTGAATCATTAGAAATGTGTAAGAGACTGCACAAGAGTTTTCCATTCCCTGGAAAAACATGAACAAAGCATTACTAGTTAGACGGTATTTGGAACCGATAAACTAGTGTGAGCTTAGTTCTGGTGATTTTCTAATCTCTGAAAAATCATAAATAAAGTATTGCTAGTTAGACGGTATTTGAAACCGATAAACTTGTTGGAGTTTAACCTTATGATTTGTTGATTTATTAGAAAAATCAAATAGTCCAAACAAGTAACACTTTCATTAGACATCCCACAGTTCACGAGTAGTGTCTACTCAAATGAACTGCTAGTTCAAGACTGTTTCCATATAAGGAAAGTCAAGAATGGGAAAGAATGTCTATACGTGTTAGTAATCTAAACTAAGTAGTTTTAAGGCTAAACCGGAATATTAATAAATAGAAAATCAGAGGATAAGGAAAGTGATTTCGGATCACTGACCAATGCATCCTTAACGATTTCCTCAAAATCTAAGTTCTTTGGAAGAACAAGGTAGCTATGCATTAAACGATAAATAGAGTAGACAACGGGCAGTTATTTCAGCTAGAATAGTGGGAGTGATATAAGGAAATGAATTTCGGATTCAATCCTTGAATATCACAGAAAATTTATTTTCTGTTTTCAGATTCTTTGGAACAAATGGATTCACTTTCAATTCGATAATTTGTTTGTCTTATAGAAAGTGAATATGACATTTGTAGCACGAATCCAAGACTCGGACTTTTGATAAAGTCGATGAGATCCATGGAGCAATTTTTAGATAGAAAGCACTAGCTCCCAGTGCGACTTCATAAAAAGCAATCAAAGATAAGATCGAAGAGAATGAAACGCACGTAGTGGTCATTATAGAGCTTCCTTCTGATCCTAGAAAAAGTCCAAAAAAACCTGCTACTCCACTACCGAGCAGAGGCAAAAATACGATAAGTAGATACATAATTTCGAGTGTGATCAGAAAACCAAAATCGGACAATGACATAGCGACCTGTGATTGAGTGATCGACGCTCGACCGAAGGAATGAGTCACCGGTCTGCCACCCCCGTTACATAAACGAGCCTATAGATTTGGTTTAGAGTCGAGTGATGAACCTTATGATTCTGCCGTTAGTGAGAAGCAAGTAAACTCTATAGCCCTAAAGCATTAAAACATATGTACTTTTTACGAGTGGCGTACGCACCTCTCACATTCCAACATAGTAAACTATGTAGAGAGAACCACTAAGAAATGATGAAAAGGTATATGTAACACATCTTAAACTATTAAAGGCAAAAGGTTTCCGTATTTAGATAAACACTTATTCATACTCTATTAATTAGTGCATATTTCCTAAAGACAAGATCTGAAGACTGGCTTAGGGTGATTCCTATCTCCCAGTCAAGGAACACTGTCCCAAAAGGAACAATGACTAAGCTTCTTTTCAATCGGGAAAGGGTAATAGATTTAGAGAAGTAACATAGCTTGTTCATAATGACCTTCGGGGTCTTGTGAAAGATACAAGTTAGAAGGAGCTTCTGAGTAGTGACATCTCGTCAGACAACTACTCGAAACGCCAGTAAGATTTTCTAAAATATTTGGAGGTATCTCTGATTTCACCAGAGATAGAGTATTCCATGCTCAGTAATAGGCCATAGCATAGTCTTGGGACTGATACTCGGCCTGCCTCCCCGTGGAATTTATCCACTGAGAGATAACACCATAAGTTTGCCTCATATAGTTATTAACGTGCTACAATACACTGATTAACTCATTTAAGATATTGGTTGCAAAATAACGGTTTACACTATCATGTAAAACCGAGATGTCTACCTAGAAGATGCTTACAAATTTGTGGAAAATGAGTGAATTCGGTTCACCCCACTTCCGTCAATATAGGCATTTAGCACTTAGTGCTTGAAGGTAGGATTGGAAATTTTGCATACACGTTCAGATGATGACTGTTTGTCCAATATCTTATACGTTGAGTAAAGGTTGGTTATAAGATTCTTAAGATCCAAAAGTGACGGTTATACTGTCAAAACCCCTTCTGAAAGGGTCTATGAATAACAACCTTGGACTTTGGAGTACGGTTACTCAAGGTAGTTACTAACTGATTAGATCATACCACGTCCAACATTGGTTGTTGGTGATAACACTGATAATTACTACTAGATCAGAATATCGATCCACCAAGAACGCAATGGGAGTATGGTTTAACCATTACTGATGATGTCTAAATCGTCACAGGTGTCCTTGCGGTGTATAGACGGTGGATATCTGGCTGGATTTAAGGTGGTGTGATGCTCCGGCGGTTGGCGGTATGGAGGAATAAGAATGGACAGAGTTTTGGCTTGCAAGTGTAGTGTATATTTCATCCTCTTTCTAGTTTACAATGACCACCCCTTTTATAGAGGTGGGTAACTTAGGGAATAAGCAATCTATGAGATATTTTACTAAATATAGGTTTAACTTAGATACTAAGCAAGACGAAATATCTAAGATACAAGTGGGAGAAAGATCAGGATCAATCGGCGGCCATCTTTCCAAGGTCGCACGGAGCAAGCCCTTTACGGCCTCGCCCCCTCGGCGGCCCCTCTTGACTTGCCTGGGTGAGATTCACAGGATCTGTTGTACTTGCACGGGACCGAGATGCTTTGGTCACGGCGTGGTGAGACACAGTGGCCGCCCTTTTTGCGATCTCCCCTGTCATGCCGGAGGGTGGCCGCAGTGGGTTGTCTCTCACTGTTGAGGTGGTGGAATTTATTTATATCCATCAATGGCCCCCTACTCCGTGCTTTAATGATATTCCCTGAAGATATGAAGGATGGAGTAATTATCAACACCTTTTGTGACCTCGTCGTCGGATGCGACTTGTACACTTAGGGCCGTGTTTTTAAAACAAGCGACCTTCGGAGTAACTCGGGGTCTGTTTTTGCGACCTTGTCGTCTGATGCGACTTGTTCACTAAGGGCCGTGCTTTTAAAGCATGCGACCTTCGGAGTAACTCTGGGTCTGTTTTTGCAACCTTGTCGTCTGATGCGACTTGTTCACTAAGGGCCGTGCTTTTAAAGCATGCGACCTTCGGAGTAACTCTGGGTCTGTTTTTGCGACCTTGTCGTCTGATGCGACTTGTTCACTAAGGGCCGTGCTTTTAAAGCATGCGACCTTCGGAGTAACTCTGGGTCTGTTTTTGCGACCTTGTCGTCTGATGCGACTTGTTCACTAAGGGCCGTGCTTTTAAAGCATGCGACCTTCGGAGTAACTCGGGTACGTTTTGTGGGGCGAGATCGTCAATCGTGGGCGACGTCGGTCCCACGGGTATCATTCTCGCCGAGTAATGCGGCCGCCCGCGCAGCGCCTAGGCATTTGCACGTGAGCATTGATGGGACGCCCCTTCGAATTTCAAACCGACAAGCGCCGCCCCAATCTGAACCGTCGGATCAAGGGTTCCCAACCGTTCGATCGTGGCCCCCTTGCCTATATAAGGTTTTCACCCCTCAACCTCCTCACACTTTTAGCATTCCTTATTTCCTTTGTAGTTTATCGACCGGAATTGTTTAAGGTTTTGCGGCGGAGCTTTGAAGGTTTTGGGATTTCAGGGTGGTTCTTTTGAAGATTCCGGCCACTTTCTTGAGCATTTCCCAGTATTCACGCGGATTTTCTCTTTTCTTCAGTAAATCGGGTAAGAATTCCTCGCCTCTAACTCTTTTATTCATTCATTCCTGCGTTATTTTTCAATAGGCATCATTTTCATCTTTCTTTCTTCAACGGGGATGCAACTTGGATTCGTTTCTGAATAAAAATGGGGTTTTTCCTGGGGAGAGATTATAGCTCTCCCGGGAAAACTGGTGTTTCACCCGTTGGTAGTCATGCTTTTCCAACTCGCAAGTCACCAGTTCGAAACCTGCTTTTCTCTGTAGTTTTATTTGCGACCTTTCTTGCAAGAACGGAGGAGGCGGTATTGAAGTGGGTGCGATCACCTTCCTGGGCTAATTCATTATTATACCAGGTCTGAAAGCTCCACCTTTTTCCTCCCTTGTTTTTGCAGGATGTCGGGGAATGATCATTCTGGCGATGATTCTGCGGAAAGGGAGATTTACGATTATGCTGAGGACGACCCCATATTATCCGCGGCCTCGGTTGGCGATCTCTTGGACGAGGTTGAGGTGGAAAGTACTCGCGCGAGATGTTGGCGAGATTACTGCTGATGAGGTCGCTACTATGGATGCCGACCCTTTTGAGTTGGAGGCCTTCATCTCTGCTAGAAATCCGCCGCATAGAGTGAGCCTTAAAGAGAAAGCACGGGCTCAAAAATCTCCAACCTTTCACGAGGCTGAAAAAATCGCGTCCCCGGCCGAAAGACATGTTGCGGTCCCGAGTACTAGCGGTGCTCCCGACCACGACGAAGCTTATGTTCAGGACGCCGCAGTTCATGAGTTAATGGGGTCCAGTGAGGACGAAAATGCTGAATTGCCTCGGAAGGATATCTGGGTGCCCGCAAAAAAGCAGAAGAAGAAGAAGAAGAAGAAAATTGCGAGCCAAACCATGACAGTTGGTGAAGCTGCCGCGGCCGCCACCCAGCCGAAGAGCTCTCGACCTAACAACCCTGAAGCTATGCGGGAGTTTGGGATCATGTCGGCGTATGAGAAGGATGTTGAGAAGAAATGGTCCCGACTGTGCAAGGGCAGCGACCTCAATAGGACCATAAATAGTATATTTGGAATCGACACTAGTGTGTATCGGTTTTCTTTTTTCGATTATGAGAAGGAGTCCGACAAATTTAAGCCCGGGGATCACAAGGATTACGTAAGCGCGCGCCGCTCCGAGGACACCCTTATCCTGCACTTCCATCACTTGCATGCGGGTCTGAGACCGCCCTTCGATCCCTTCTTTGTGAAGATCTGCAAGGAGATGCAGGCGCTTCCCTACGATTTTGCCGTCGGGGCTATTATCCGTTGATGGCTTTCACAGTTATGTGCCGGATTCTGAAGATCGAGCCGACGTTAACTTTACTGGGGGCAATTTTATTCCTTCTGTGGGACGTCTATTCCTGGACAAGTCTCCCTGAGGGCGAAGACTCCCCGCCTACTATTCCCGCTTCCCAATAAGTTTCACAAATGGGGGCAGCGGGTACTGAAAGTCGAGTCGAAGGTAGGTTGGCCTTTTCCTAAGGCAGAAGTCCGCGGATGCAAATCCACGCTTTTAATTCTTGACCCCCCTGTGAGTGAGCGGCGCTATGTAAAGGGGCTGATGACGTTAATTCAGTCGGACGGGGCGGCGCCCTCTCGGAGAAATGTTTCCTGGGTTGAACTTCTTGATCTAGCCGAGCCTTTTGTATGTATGGCGGGCCTAGTAGGCAGGGGGAATGCCGCGCCCTTGGTACGGATGGGTCCTGAGAGCTGCAATCCGGACTGGATTGGGGATTGTCATATCAACAAATGTTTTCCCTCCGAGTGTCCGGAATGTGGGGGCGATCTATACTTAGGCCGCTCCGTAACTTTCTTTGTCCACTTGTATTTATTTGTATATGCTCATTTTGTTTTGTTGGGTTCTAAACGCGCTTTCCTTTTGTAGGTATGGATCCAAATGCTCGCGGGGCTCACCGAAACAAGCTTAATGCGGAGGCGGACAAGGCAGCCAATGCTCGACAGGAGGCTCTGAAGAAAGCTCTAGGGAGAGTGCCCCGAACTGTGGATGCCTCGTTTGTCGCCGAGACACATAACCCGGAAGCTACGACCTCTTCTGCCATTGTTGCGACCTCCTCTGCCCTTGTAGCGAGCCTAGGTCAGGCTGGTGCCTCGACAAAGACTCATTCCCCTGCTAAAGAGTCGCACGGCGTAAAGTGACCTCAACCAGAGAAGGCGAAGGATGATCGCCCACCCAAACGGTCCGCTCCCAGTCCGGTGCATCTTGAAGAGGTTGAAATTCCGGTGGAGAAGAGCGCGCCCACTGAGACACTGCCACAAAAAACTTTGCCTCGAGGTCACTCTGGGAAAGAGGCCCTATGGTTGGATCCGAGCTTTACCCAGGATCTTGACCTATCCAAAGCTCGCCGGGTTGGTGAAGCAATTGCTGATGTGATTCCTCTTGGGCCGATCCCTTTTGACTATCCTGATCATGTTCAAGTGGAGATTGGTCGGGGTATACTAGCCCGCTTTGCGGCTCAAGATAATACTCCGCCTCGAGATGAGATCGCCGAAATCAGAGATTTGAGCGGCCAGTTTGGGATCGCAGCTTCTATGGTAAGACCACCTCTTTATTCTCTTCAAATTTTTTTTTGGCTCACTCCCCCTCGCTTTTCCCAGCTCGGCGCTCGCTTGAATAGGGTGCTCGAGGCCACTGAGAGGCGCGAGGCAGAGATGATGAAGGTGACGGCGCAGCTAGGGGCGACTGACCAGGCAAGAATTACTGCCGAAAAGAAAGCTAGGCTCGCGGCTGGCGAGGTGGAAAAGATGAGATCAATCCTGGAGGAGCACTCTAAGTTGGATGCTGAAATCAATGAGAAAGTTTCCACCTTGACCAAGGATTTTGCGGGGGCGCAGGAGGAGATCGCTAAGTTGAGGGATAAGCTCGCTGAGGCGGACACAGTTGCTAAAGAGGCTGCTAAGAAAGGCGCCGAAGAGGCGTGAGGAGAACCGCCGAGAGGCCGTTGAGGAGGCCAAGGCGGGGTGTCGCCGCTTACAAGAATACGGATGACTTCCTTGACCTCGTGGAGCATAGCTTTGATCAGGGCTTTAGTCACATAGCTCGCTGCATTTGGGCCGACCGAGGCAGGGATCACATCACTCTGGCAGACATGGCGCGGTGGGTGAACATGCACCAAGGTCATCCTAACTTGTTGGTTTTTCACCCGGAGATTCCCTATGCCGGTGAGCTTATTACCTCGATTCGGGCCCGAACGGCTCGGTCGTGGCGAGCCTGTCTGGGATCCTGCTCCTGTTAATCCTGTGAACTTTGAGGCATTGAAGAAACCGCCGTCCTCTGAGCAAAGTGATGAGTTCGTTAGCACCCCACCTACCCCTCATGATCTCTAGATCTTGGATTTTCTGCGAGCCCTTTTAAAATTTGACTTGTAACCTTGACTATTTATCTTTGTGATTTGCTTGAATTTTGTGTTGTAATATCTTGACAATTTACTCTCTGCATTTTCTGTTTATAAGATTTGATTTTTCCCGTCCCTGATTTGTGTTGACTATCTGGCGGTCTTTTACATAATTTGTTGGAGTGCGCGGTCACGAAACGTCGTCGTCTTGTCTTGACCATGGTCGCTGAGCGGTGTCCATTGTCAAGATTTCTGCTGCCCTACGAGTAGTGTTGTCAGAAATTTAGACTCTCAGAGCAGCCTTTGACTGTCATTAACGTAGAGTTATGACCCCTAGTAGATAGGTGTCGGGTGTAACCGTAGTCATGGATCTCGGTCTCTTTATGGTCCGGCGTTCTCGTTTGCCTTGGTTATATCCTCCTTTTAGTATAAAAAGGGAGTACCTTGGAACTCATTACGCCTCTTGCCTTATACCGAATTTGCTCTCTTTCTTCGTAATTTGTTCATTATCCTCTTTGTTGTTTTATCCCCCTTTTGCTTTGCGCTATGTCTCACCCGGGGAAAGCGGCCGGGTTCGGATATATAAAGCTCGTCCTACTCGTGATGTATCCCCTTTCTTTCTTTGCCTCGACGTTGCTAAAGATCATTTACGGCGCTATTTTGAGTGGGTTGAGCTGCGAAGGAGAGGGGTTTAAATCGAGCAAAGTTGAGGGTGACGGCTCTCTTTTGCGCGTACGTCTTTATGGGTGGGCAGATTTTGTTGCACCACCTTCGTCAATACTTCCCAATCTTTCAATAGCGAGGGAGTTCTATTCCATCTTGTCCGAAGTGGCTTCTGAGGGGACTGCCAGCTGCATTACCCTTCGTGGCGTCGCGGTCACCTTTACTCCGGAATCTATCAATGGTGCCACAGGGATACCCGCTATCGACCCCTCATCTCATTATGAGCTCGCTTGGAACCTTGCCGATGAGTCAAGTAGACAATCATGCTTGCGACGAGCCCTCCGCGAGCTCTTCCCCGATTATGAGCGACCTCGTGTCTTGGGACTGCGTCCGATCTTTCTCGCAGCAACCGTGAGTGGAAAAGGTTCATCAACTCACGCGCCCTCTTGTCCACGGATAACGAGGCTGTTAGTGAAGCCGAAGCTTTGCTTTTGCACGCTATTCGCGATCATCGCGTTGATATTGATTGGGGGATCTTGATTCATCGGGAAACGGTTAATTTTGCGGTTTCTATGGACCGACATCGCCGCTTCCCTTTTGCTTCGTTAATAACGAAGCTATGTAGCTTAGCGAGGGTGCCGAAGCATTCACTGGACCGTTATAGGTACACTCATTAGATAGAGTGTAATCCTCCCTTCTTTTTTTTTTTTTTTTTTTTTGAGATCGCAAAGTATGGTAGGCCGCAGATTTGTCGGAAACAACTGTATCTCTTAATAAACGAAGATGGCTCTTTTATTCCGATTTCCCTTTCCCTATGCCCTGTTCGTACGCGGGCATACACACGCTTTACATATAATATTTTTTCAGATTGTCCGCATGCCAGGGTCGGTTGTACTCGCGACCTTGGTTGTCACTTAGTACGTAAGTTCCTTTTTTGACTATCCGAGCGATCCTCTCTGGTCCTTCCCAGTTTTCCGATAGTTTTCCCTTCTTGGCCTCGTGGCCGGTGGCTTGTCTCTTTCGCAAAACATAATCCCCCACGGAGAAGTGATGCCCGCGAATACGTTTGTCGTGATAACGCTTCGCCGCCTGTTTGTAATTAACTAAATGGCTGTATGCCTGGATGCGCCGTTCCTCTACTAGATCAAGCTCGAGTCTACGTGCCGCGGTATTATTGACCTCGTTATAAAAAACGACCATGGGGCTTGGTAAGGCCATTTCCACTGGCGCCATAGCCTCAGATCCATAAGTTAAGGCAAAAGGAGTTTCCCTCGATGTGATTTTTCACGACGTCCTGAGTGCCCATAGAACCGCCGGAAGGTGATCCGGCCAGTGGCCTGCTTTCTCACCTAGGCTCTTTTTTAGTACACTTAGGACCTGTTTGTTGGCATTTTCGGCTTGCCCATTCCCTTGTGGGTAACACACGGATGATTGCCAATGTTTAACATTGTTTTCTTCACAAAATTTGTCGAATTCGTCTCGAATTGAGGTCCGTGATCGGAAACCACAACTCTCGGAACTCCGAATCTTGTCCATATTTGATCGAGCAAAAAGTATGTTATATCCCTGGTGTTGGTTTTTACCAAGGCCTTAGCCTCGACCCATTTAGTAAAATAATCCACTTGCGACGACTACATACTCGCATCCCGAGCGACCCTTCCTCAAAGGTCCGATGAGGTCAATTGCCCACATGTCGAAGGGCCGGGCCGCTACCACTATGCTTTGTTCGGCGAGGGTAGCCAGGGATACCGGCGAACTTCGACAAACATCACATGCCGGGCATATGCTTTGGCGTCTTCGCTAGTTTCGGCCAATAGTATCCGGCTAGGAGTACTTTTCGTGCTAGCGTTCGATTGGCGGGGTGGCCGCCGCACATTCCCTCGTGTAGTTTCGTTAGAATGCCCGTTACCTCCTCGGGTCGTACGCATCGCGAAGGGGTTTTGAGAATGAATGACGGTAAAGCACATCGTCCATAATCGTATATCTTGCGCCCACTTTTACCAAGGCCTTAGCTTCGCACGGATCGCCGGGAAGCTCCCCTAGCTCAATGTAAGATTTCATGGTGTCGACCCAACAAGTATTCTTGGGTGGAAGTCCATGACCTCGACTTGAGAGATGGCGGGCTCGAGAGAGATGCTCGACCATGATTCTAGGGTCGCACAACGCATCTTCATTGGTCAATTTGGATAAATAGTCCGCCCTATGATTATCCTCTCGGGGAATGTTTTTGAAGCGGCAATATGCGAAGGCGCTTTCGAGTTTTTTGACGAGGTTGATATACCTCGTAATATTTCGCAATGAATGCCGAAAGAGCCATTGATTTGATTCACAACCAACCGTGAGTCGCAAAATACCCGTATATTTTCGACTTTCATGGCTTTGGCGAGCTTTAAACCAGCGATGACGGCCTCATACTCTGCCTGGTTATTGGAAGCGGTGAAATCGAATCTCAGAGCCTGCTCAATTTCCTCTGATGTGCTCGGCTCTAACTGGATTATCCCTGCGCCGCACCCTTTGTGACTGGCGGCCCCATCGACGTAGAGTTGCCAGCAGTGACTTGGCCTAAGAGGCTCGTCCTCTGCGGCTACCTTATCCTGGTTGTCTTTGCGGCAAACCTGCTCCGTTGTTTCTTCGTTGAAGCTTGTTTCTAGTATGAAGTCTGGGAGGGCCTGGGCTTTTATAGCCTTCCGAGGCTCATAACGGATGTCGAACTCTGTAAGTTCGATAGCCCACCGGAGCGATCGACCGGACAAGTCCGGTTTATGAAGAACTGTCTTAGCGATGCATTTGATAGGACTACGATGGTGTGCGATGAGAAGTAAGCCCTTAATTTGCGGGCGCCTATAACAACACAATAAGCTAACTTTTCAATATTAAAATAACGACTCTCTACGGGGCTTAGAGCCTTGGAAACATAAAAAACTGGCTTCTGCGAGCCTTCCTCTTCTTTTACAAGTACTACGGCTACGGCCCTATCTGAGGCTGCCAAATATAAAAACAAAATATCCCCTAGTTTTGGGCTGGTTAACAACGGCGGGCTTGACAAGTATTCTTTAAGGTCTTTAAAAGCCTGTGAGCATTCCGTTGTCCAAGAGAAGGTACCCGCCCCTTTCAAAATTTTGAAGAAAGGCAGACTTCTTTCTGCAGATTTTGAGACAAACCTACCCAAGGCTGTGATTCTGCCGTTTAGCCGCTGTACTTCCTTGACACTGGTGGGCTCGCTCATGTTGATTAAGGCTTCGATTTTTCGGGATTTGCCTCGATCCCCCTCTGACTCACCATGAAGCCCAGAAATTTTCCTGCCTGGACTCCAAAAATACATTTTGCAGGGTTTAGTTTCATTGAGTGGTCTCTTATATTGGCGAAGGTTTCGCGAAGGTCCACCAGGTGATCCTGGCGACTTGATTTTACGACCATATCATCAATGTAGGCCTCCATGTTCCTGCCTATTTGTGTGCTAAAAACTCTGTTCACCATTCTCTGATAGGTCGAACCTGCGTTCTTTAGGCCGAAAGGCATCATCTCGTAGTAATAGAGTCCACCTGCTGCCCTAAAGGTGTCATTTCTTTGTCCTCATCCGCCATTTTGACTTGGTGGTAACCGGAATATGCATCCAGAAAACTCAGCGTTTCGAATCGGCGATCCCGTCGACCATTTTGTCAATTCGAGGCAGCGCGTAAGGGTCTTTGGGGCAAGCTTTGTTCAAGTCTGTGAAGTCGACACACATCCGCCATTTGCCATTATGTTTCTTTACCATCACTACGTTTGCCAACCAGGTGGGATACTGAAGCTCTTTGATTATGCCTGCCGCCAGAAGTTTTTTGATCTCGCCTTTTATTGCGATTTCTTTTTCCATATAGAGAACTGTCGCGCTCTTTGCTGTATCGGCCTGAAGTTGGGATCGGCACTTAGGTAATGCAAAGCGACCTCTGACTCTACGCCCTCATATCGTTACCTCCCACGCGAAGGCGCTCATGTTGACCTTCGAAGCCGATCAATTCTTCCCTTTCTCCCTCGGTGGTCCGCGATCCTATTTTTATCCTTTGATCGGGATATTTGTCGTTTATTATGACCTCGACCAACTCGTCCTCAGCAGTGAAGTCGGGCTCGTCTCGAACTTGTAAAGTCTCAACCTCCACTTCTCTTTCCGGCATTTCATTCAACGTGGCGACCTGATCCCGAACCGGGCAAAAGCCATCCAGCCTGGGTCGCTTGGAGTCGACCCTGTTCTTTGTCATATAATCGAGGAAAGATCCGGGTCGGCTGATGGCGACCCCAATCTCCTCCCCTATGTGAAATTTGACCCTTTGATGGGGAACGGACACCACCATTTGAAATTTTTTCATGGCTGGGATCCCCAAGATAATGTTGTAGTATGAGGGGAGATCAATGACCAGAAAGGTGATCATCTCGGTTCTGCATGGCTCGTAGTCACCCAAAGTGATGCTGAGGTCGACCGTTCCTTTAACCCGCACAGTGTCGTTGGTAAAACCCTCGAGCACCCCGAGGTAGGGTTTCAACTTAGCTTCTCCAAATCCGATCTGTTTTAAACAGTCGAAGTAGATGACGTCGCGACCGGCCCCTGTGTCGATCATTACTCTGTTGACGCCATGTTTGTCGTTTATTCCGATTTTGAGAATAAGAGGTACTTCCATGGGGCCCTCGCTTGTGGCCAATTCACTTTTAGTGAACATGATTCCCTTCTCGTTCTCCCCCAATACCACCTGTCTTTCAAAGCCGCGCGTATTAATCTGGTGTATCTGAGATTTCAGTTGATTGTTGCCGGGGATATCCCCATGGATAACCTGGACCTCCTTCTGATAGACGCGAGGGTGGCGACCTTGTCCGGTACCAGTGTTCCCGTCTCGCTTATACTTGGCCGCCGGTCCCTCGCGGATTAACCTTTCTATTTCTCGCCTTAACGTGAAACATTCGTCTGTGATGTGACCGTGGTCCTTATGATAGTCGCAGTATTTGGATTTGTCGCGACTGTCGGGATCACCCCTCATAGGTTTGGGTTTGTCTAAATGTTCGCGGATTTCGAACAATATTTGAGATGCTTTAGTATTGAGCGGGGTAAAATTGTCCTCGCTGAATTTATAAGGCTTTCTTGTTTCGCGGTCGTGGTTAGCATCTCGCCCTTTTTCCTTCTTATGTTCCTCTGCGCGATCCTCTTTCTGTGAAGGCTGTTCTGCTTTGGGCTTCGCCCTCCCCGAGGACGGCGCTTCGCCGACTCCCATCATTCGAGCCCTTTCCAACATTTCCCTGAGACCCGCTTTAGGGGGTCATAGGTTGAACTCAGTTTTCATTGGTCCCTTGGCGATCCCTGTGAGGAAACATGTGACAACTGCATCATCCGGAATGTTTCTTGTCTGATCGTATATTCTGATGAAACGTTCATAATATTCTTTTCCGGACTCATGTCCTCCCATGCGAACTTCGTATAGGTCCTCTATAGTTTTCTTTGGTCTACTCGCCGATTCAAACTCTCTGACGAATTTCTCGGAGAGATCCTCCCAGCCTTTTACTGAGCCGCGGGGAAGTCCACGTATCCAAGATGCGGCCCTATCCTGCATGCTTCCAACTAAGGCGATGCACCAGGCAGATTTATTTTGTGTCGCCAGGGTGATGCGACCTTGGAAGGCGGTGAGCCAGTCGTTTGGGCAAGAATTTCCGTTGTAGTAATTATAGCTGGGATAGCTAACCTTTTCGCAACCGGTAGGCAATGTTTCTGTAATTCTCTTGGCGAGCACGTCGATTCCTGAGATTGGGGCGGTTCTCTCGGCTGGCCTTGACTTTTTCAAGTCGGCGAGCTCATTTTTCATTATCTCCATCTGTTCTGCCCAAACAGGGTCGATACTGGGTCGCCACAACGCCTGTGTGTTAGCCCTCTCTGGCCTGCGCTCTGACTCCCCGCAGTCCTCCGATTCCTCCCGGCGAGCTCTCTTTTCACGGATAATTACGCGGGCGTCCGGTGCGTCCTTGTCTCGTCGGGGAAGTAATCCTCCCTCAGGAAGGCTGAGACGACTTGGGGCCGAGGCCTTGTCCTTCTCACCCAACCTTTTGAAAGCCGAACCTTTTTCGTGTGATTTTTCCTCCTGGTGATCGCGATCTGGGAGAACCGAAGTCTGCACAACGTTTTTCCTGGGTCCTTTGCGGCCTGAGGAGCGTACACTTTCTTCTATCTCGACCCCGTGAGTCCGGCTCGTCGACCTTTATTCACCGCCGCGATAGCGATTTCATCTCTGGGGGGATTCGGGGGTCGTATCGGCATTGGAGCTTGGCCCTTTGCTACCAGACGGGAGTTGGCTAGGTACATAGTTTCCGCATACCTCGCGTATTCCCTTATTTCCGCAGTCTCCAGGTCTTCTTGAAGATCTGGCTCTTTCCTAGGGGTTGATCTCTGGCTTTGCTGCGATCGAGATGCTCCTCTGGTTTTCCCATCCAATGTTGCTACGACCTCTCTTGACTTAGCCTTCTGATTTATCAAATTTCGGGCATCGCTAGGGGCCAAAACTCCCCTTTGTGATCCTTCCCCACCCGCTTGCGCAATTTCTTGTGTCTCTATCGCGACATCGGCTTGTATATGCGTTTGTATAACGCCTCTCACGAGAGTTTGAGGGTTCACCTGTTCTTTGCTTCCGGTCATAGGTTATGACTATTCTTGTGATTAGGACTCGCCTTGAGTCGGACTTCCCTGTCAATCTGATACGTGATTTCTATATGATGGAGCCGGTCAGGTGAACTGCCGTTTTTTGATTGTGTGTGGAGTTATGAGCTTATGAAGCTTTCGTTTTCCCGGTAACGGAGCCAACTGATGATGTATAAATCGTCACAGGTGTCCTTGCGGTGTATAGACGGTGGATATCTGGCTGGATTTAAGGTGGTGTGATGCTCCGGCGGTTGGCGGTATGGAGGAATAAGAATGGACAGAGTTTTGGCTTGCAAGTGTAGTGTATATTTCATCCTCTTTCTAGTTTACAATGACCACCCCTTTTATAGAGGTGGGTAACTTAGGGAATAAGCAATCTATGAGATATTTTACTAATAGATAGGTTTAACTTAGATACTAAGCAAGACGAAATATCTAAGATACAAGTGGGAGAAAGATCAGGATCAATCGGCGGCCATCTTTCCAAGGTCGCACGGAGCAAGCCCTTTACGGCCTCGCCCCCTCGGCGGCCCCTCTTGACTTGCCTGGGTGAGATTCACAGGATCTGTTGTACTTGCCTGGGACCGCAGATGCTTTGGTCACGGCGTGGTGAGACACAGTGGCCGCCCTTTTTGCGATCTCCCCTGTCATGCCGGAGGGTGGCCGCAGTGGGTTGTCTCTCACTGTTGAGGTGGTGGAATTTATTTATATCCATCAATTACCTATTGTGGTTTTCTGAAGACTTTGCAGTTTACAGAGGTGATTGATAACCTATGGTTCCTTGCGGGCTGTATAGGATTCTGATCAATAGAGGTTGGTTTAAAATCCATAACCCTGTGAATGGAGTTTTGGTACTCCAGTTCTGTTCACACTCTAGTAGAACCACCTGAGTGTCTCAGGCCCAGTGGGAGTAATTGGATCTACATGATAAGAGTCGAATGAATATAAAGTTTAACTTTCGGTACAAAGCTGAGTGGTCTATGGGTGATTCCCTAACAAATAGAGAGTTAACCAGACCGTGAACTCTCTCACCACTCGGTCTTGTTTGATTCCGTTAGAAAGCAGAAAATAGGGGTGATTCCCTAAGACTTTCTTGCCGAACAAACGGAATCTGAATTCATTCGGAACAAAAGGGTTTTAGCTAAGAATAAATGCATGATTTCGTTAGAAAGCAGGAAATAGGGATAACTCCCTGAGACTTTCTTGCCAATCAAACGGAATCTGGATTGATTCAGGAACCAAGGCTTATATCCTTTAAGGATCAAAGAAAACCTCTAGGTCATTTAAAAGTCACATATTTCAAGTATGTGGACTTGACCAGAATATTGATAAGTCTCGTCATAGGATCGGATGTCGTATTGGTAAAGTAGTATATACATTAGTGTTTATGAATGGTAACACTGAAACAGTTGGAAACAACATGGGTGTGTTATCTGAAGTCGGAAACTGACATGCCAAGATTCTCTTTATGAAATAATCGGACTATATTCTAAAGGATTTGATTCGGTCAAATTCCCGAGAATATGTGACTGGCAATCCCATCTATCCTAATGGTTAAGATGATTTTGCATATCGGTATGCAACATTCAACGAAGTAGTCCTACCCTACCTCTCACGGAATGCTTCTCTAAACTTGAGGATGAATAGAAAATGGGATATACTCTCTTTTGATAAGAGAAATTCAGGTAATTACAATGTCTGGGGATGATACGCTGCTGCAATCTTATGTCGAACCCCATATCTTATCATCAATTTTTCAAACAACCTATTACAGATGTGACTCCCTCCGTCATTAATTATGGTTATGGGCACTCCAAACCTCGTCAAAATGTTTTTCTTAAGAAATCTCAGGACAACCCTGCTATCATTAGTAGGTGAGGCCACTGACTCCACCCATTTGGAAACATAATCAACTGCTACCAGGATGTAACGATTTGATTCTGACGATGTGAAAGGCCCAACAAAATCAATCCCCTAAACATCGAATAACTCCACTTATAAGATACTCTACAGTGGCATCTCATTCCGCTTAGAAATGTTACCAGTCATTTGACATGAATGACAGGCTCGTGTAAACTCGTAAGCAGATTTATGAATTGTTGGCCAATATAACCCACACTGCAGTACCTTTGCTGCTGTCTTGTCTGGTCCATACTGACCTCCAGCTTCTCTAGAATGACATAGGCTCAAAACACTTGGAATCTCATCATCATGGACGCATCTTCTAAGAATGGCATCAAGGCATAGCTTATATAGGTAGGGATCGTCCCAATGATAATGCTTCAGATCCGTGAAAAACTTCTTATCCACATTCGTGAATTCTGGTGGTAGGTATCTTCCTGCTAGATATTTGACAATGTTGGCAACCCAAGGGTATACCTTGCCCACTCTAGATGTATGATGTCGGGTCTGAGATTCTACCGGAGCTACTACTGAGACGACAAAAAGTTGTTCATCGGGAAAGCTCTCCTTGATCTCAGTCGATTGCTTTTCCTCTAGCAAAGTTAATCTCGACAGGTGATCAGCCACCTGGTTCTCAGATCCTTTTTTATCTTTAATCTCGACATCAAACTCTTGTAAGAGTAGAATCCATCTTAACAATCTCGGCTTGGAGTCTTGCTTGGTTAGAAGGTACTTCAGAGCTGCATGGTCAGTGAAAATAGTGACTTTCGATCCTATCAGGTATGGTCGAAACTTGTCAAATACGAAGATAACAGCTAAGAGTTCCTTCTCTGTAGTCGCGTAATTCCTCTGGGCACTATTAAGGGTACGACCGGCGCAATAGATAGGCTTAAATATTTTATCCTCCTTTTGCCCCAGGGCTGCTCCAACGGCCGTGTCGCTCGCATCACACATAAGCTCAAAAGGTTTGTTCCAATCTGGTGCTACCAGAATTGGGGCGGTTATAAGCATTTGCTTCAATGTGTTGAATGCTTTCTTGCACTCTTCTTCAAACACAAAAGGCACATCCTTTGCAAGTAATTCCGTCAAAGGTCTAGAAACTTTAGAGAAGTCCTTAATAAATCTCCTATAAAATCCTGTGTGGCAAAGAAAGGCTCGCAACATGTTTAAGTTTGTTGGAGGGGGTAGCTTCTCTATTACCTCTATCTTTGCCTTATCAACCTCCATTCCTTTCCTTGAAATCTTATGACCCAACACTATTCTTTCTGTTACCATGAAATGGTATTTCTCCCAGTTAAGTACAAGGTTGGTCTTTTCAAATCTCTTCAGCACTCTACTCAAGTTGTCCAGGCATTTATCGAAGCTATCTCCAAATACAGAAAAATCATCCATGAAAATCTCCAGAAAGTCTTCCACCATGTCTGTAAATAAAGACATCATGCACCTTTGGAATGTTGCTGGTGCATTGCAAAGTCCAAAAGGCATGCGATTGTACGCAAAAGTTCCATAGGGACATGTGAAAGTTGTTTTCTCTCGGTCCTCGGGGGCAATATGGATCTGATAGTAACCTGAATATCCATCTAAGAAACAATAAAAACCATGACCGCTTCATCTTTCAAACATCTGGTCGATTAATAGTAGGGGAAAATGATCTTTACGAGTTGCGTCATTCAGTTTCCTGAAATCAATGCAAACTCGATGTCCAGTAATTAATCTCATGGGGATTAACTCATCGAACTCATTAGGTTGGACAGTGAATCCTCTTTTATTGGGCACCACGTGGATCGGGCTCACCCATTCACTGTCTGCAATTGGGAAAATGATTCCCATTTCCAACATCTTTATAATATCTTTCTTAACAACATCCTTCAGTTGTGGCGTCAACCTCCTTTGTGGTTGTGCTACCGCTTTCTTCTCTGGGGTCTCTTATGCATGCACACCGATGGGCTTATTCCTCTAATATCTGCAATTGTCCACCTGAATGCTCCCTTATGCTCTCTCAGTACTCTTAAAAGTTTATCCTTCTCTAAAGGTGATAGTAACGATGAAATTATGAGGGAAGAGTATCATCTTGTAAGTATACGTACTTCAGGTGAGATGGCAAAGGTTTCAACGTTAAATTCCTTGGTGGCTCCTCTAGTGATGACCGTAACAGCTTACCAGTCAATTGTAAGTCAAAGAACTTATACCACGAAGGTCTATGAATTGTTCCTCCTAAATCCACAGAAGATATAGGCTCTACTTCTCGCACTTGACCTTTGCTACACCCAGGCCAGGTTTCATCATAACATTCTTCATCCTCTTTTAGGAGCAAAGTCTCTGCTACCTCAGGGTCTAGTGCCACTTGCTGATATAATTCTAAAACAAGCTTGTCTATGGCATCTAGCATGAAGCACACTTCTCCTTCGTCTTGTGTATACTTGATGGAATTCATCACACTGAACACTACTTTGTCCTCATTCACTATCACAATTAGCTCACCCTTATGAACATCTATCAATGTCTTACTTGTCGCTAGGAAAGGTCTTCCTAGGATTAGTGGAACATCGTGGTTAGCTTCCATATCTAGCACCACAAAGTCTACGGGGAATACAAACTTATCAACTTTTACCAGAACATCATCCACCACCCCACAAGGTTGCTTCATAGATCTATCAGCCAACTGAAGGGGTATAGATGTTTCATTTAATTCTTTCATGCCTAACTTATGAAAGATGGAGAGTGACATTAGACTGACACTGTCTCCAAGATCATACAATGCTTTGTAGGCACACTCCTCCAATTGTGCAAGGTATGAGGAAGCTCCCAAGATCTTTACACTTAGGAGGCAGTTTGCATTGCAAAACTGCTGAGCATTCCTCGTTAAGGAAAATTGTCTCAAGGTCCAATAATTTCCTCTTGGTGGAGATTGCTTCTTTCATAATTTTTACATACTCTGGCATTCTGGCCAGAGCTTCTACCAAAGGTATATTCACTTGCAACTTCTTAAACATTTCTATGAACTTTTTATAACGAGCATCATCATTATTCGGTTTATATTTCCTAGGGGGATAGGGTAAAGTAGCAGGATTAATAGTTACAGTTCTTGTAGACTTACCTGCTGCCTGCTGATGCTCCGCCTGCGTCCACTGTATTTTCAGACTCCCGGTTTACCGGCCCCTCTTTTTCTCCTGATTCTGCTACGTCCTACTGCTGACTGCTTCCTGATTCTTCTGGACAGTTGGTATAACTGGTCCCGGAAGTTCCTTTCCGCTTCTAGTCGTGATTGCATTCACGTCCTTCAGATTCTTCTCAGTGTTTCTTGGCAATCCCCTCGGAGGACGGGCTGACACATGTTCTGCGATCGGCCCCACTTGGTGCGACAGATTCTACAATAAGGTTTCCTGATTGGTCAGTCTTGTATCATTATTCTGACAATATGCAGTGAATTTTGTATTCAGCTCAGTCATGGATTCAGTAAGTTGATTGACCGTGTCGGTCACAGTTGAGCTCATTTTATCCATGGTTGCTTCCCAACCACCTGACTTGTTAAATTGAGGCATGAATCTGTCTCGGTCTCTCTCCACCTGTAGAATTACTTTGTCAAAACCCCCAGTAGGGTCACTCAGTCGAAAACCAGGGTGGTCATGAGAACCTGGGCGATATCCGCCCCCATAAGGATTTCCTTGCCTCCCTATATAGTTCACATCTTCGTTGTTGGTTGCTTCGATCTCTTGTACTTTCTCAACCTTGGCAATGCGATCTTGCATGCCATTTATCTTCTCATTCATCGCCATTAGCTGGTATAAGATCTTTTGAGAAGTATCTTCTCCAAATACGCCTTCAGCTACTTTGGCGGTCTCAATTTGATGCGTTCCCTATTGGCTTGTTCGTGCTATTTGCTCCAATTTTTCTTCGGTTTCTTCAGGTGATAGCAATGCAAAACATCCATTGCTTGATGCATCAACTCTCATTTGCTCACTTGGGTGTAATCCGTGATAAAAACTTTGAATTCGTACGGGCTAAGTGATATCGTGGTGAGGGCATCTCCTCTGTGCTTCCTTAAATCTTTCCCAAGCTTTTTCAAAAGTTTCGGTGGGTTTTTGCTTGAAATTCATAATGTCTTGTCTCATCTGTAGTGACTTCCTAGTTGGGCAGTATTTATTCATAAACTTCTGCAGCAGATCGGTCCAAGTTTGGATCGATCCTGGTGCTAGAGACAATAACCATATCTTTGCTTTGTCCTTCAAAGTGAATGGAAACAACTTTAGCTTAATGTTATCTTCAGGCACTCCTGCTGGCTTGACTATTCTGACTATCTCCAAGAAGTTGGTGCATGTACACTAGGATCTTCGTTCGGTACCCCATGAAAGGTAGTGTAATTAATCACCATCTGTATCACATTTTGCTTTGGATGAAAGATCTCAGCCGCATCCTCTGGCTGAACAATTGCTGGCACAAACTGCTCAATCGTCGGGATTACATAACTCTGTAGAGTTCTTCTATCTGCTTGTACCAAAACTCCTGCTCCATTTTGTTCATTTTGTCCATTCTGCGCCATGTTGATTTCTGTATCTTCCAAAGGGGGAATCTCTTCTTCTCTCTCACCGTGATCTCCTTCATTCGTACTCACATCGTCCGTCAGCCTAACAGATCTCTCTTGAGTTTCCATTCTCTTTCGTCTAGCAAACTTTTCGATCTTTAGTATGAATCTCTCGAGTTTGGCTGCCGAACTTCATGTAGCGTACTACAAGACACAAAAAGAAAAAAAATAAAAAGTTAGTGACTTGCCTCGGTGGCTGTTACACACGCCTGGCAGACTCAAAAATACAGACACTGGCTACTGACTCGACGCTGAACTGAAAGAACCGATTCTGCCGAACCTGAGGCCCTCGGTTTACCACGGTATACCCCCGGTAAACCGGATGCAATTTTTTTCCAGAATTCAATAGAAATGACTCTATCCGACTTTAGTATAAACAGACTATAAAAAAGACTCAATTAAACAGACTCAAATATATACAAACACTCAATCTCAAATAAAAAGTATTCTTGACACGAGTCCCCGGCAATGGTGCCAGAAAGTCTTGATCGCGTGCAAAGCACTTACTAGCAATAGGACTAGGTCTATCATAGTAGAGTACTGGCGAGTCAAGGTCGATCCGACAAAGACTCGTAAGAACGTCAAATTATCAAGATTGAGCTTGTCACAATTAACGGTCTACGACCAACTAAAATATAGACAGTAGTAAATTGGTCTCACACACTAACAATATTACGCTAGCTCACACAGATGTAAACAAGAGTTTCTAATGTATTAGCTCAATTATGAGTAATTAGTTATTTTCCCCACACATGCAATAGCCCTCCCTATTGGTAAATTTTAATTCATTGTTCAGCTACGGTTACAACTGCTAACCCTATCTACTCCAACCATGGTAGTAGACAATCTATACCCAAGCTACCCTTCTTAATTGGTCCGTAATAGACCATACGCATAATGAACTAGATCTGTCGGTATTGAGCGCAAACTCATACCGCAAACCAGCCTAGACAGCTATCGACACTGATTAGCACGTTCCTAGGGTCCACCAAGATAATGTCCAAACTAACACTTCACTATCAGTACTTCATGCTAGTTTACGAAGACATGAAAATAGTTGATCAGGCTACTAACATGTAAATTAAATCAATCGATCAACGTAGCTGGCGCCGATTATCATGAACTAATAATTTACTAGGTATTCAGATCTAGCGATATAGACCATCGTAGATCTGAATAACGCAACCACTATTTCATGATTTCTTCACCAACGAATCTATAACACATGGGGTAAAATAAACTAATTACTACATAATTAAACTAAATAAACAATTAAAACATACTAGTCGAATAGAACAACGAAAGGATAGTTCGAGTGGCGGTCTTACCACCCTACAATAGGCTAAGAGGGGTAACTATGGATTAAATGCTAGGGTGGCATTTGGCTCTGATCGGGTCAAAATAAATGCCAAAACCGTCATCCCGTACCTAACAACGTTGACCTATCTATTTCGCCTCGAAGTTACTAACATAAGTTCTAGGTAGCCGGGTCATACGACAACTATAATCGTTCACTAGTCGAGTAATTATGACGTCGAAGCTATTATGTGAAATTATTTGAATATTCAACACAAGATCGAAACTACAAAGTAGAATGCATTCAAGTAATTAACACATGTCAATCTACGGAAAACGAAGGCTCGTAACACAATAAACACTATCAAAACATTAAAAATTTGAAAAAATAGCTCGAAATTTCAGTAAAAGGCGATTAAAAACTAACGCACAACTCGTTAAAACATTAAACCAGAAAAATTGGCTAACTAGCCCCCACCCCTACTTTAAAAAATGAACATTGCCCTCGATGTTTAAATTAAATGAAAACATAGAGAATGAAAGGCTTCGCTTAAATATGGAAATGGTGAAATTTCGGCATGTGGCATCCATAAAACGAACTCTCAGGATATTTGTGCTTATATAATATACAAAACCAACACCAAAGGTTTACCAGTATGGAGTATAGGAATGTGTAATTTGGGATGCCATATAAATAGAGTAGAAAGTAAGGCCGGAAACATATGCAAAATGCCAAAGCTTGGATTTTCAAAACCTTTTATCTAATATAATATCATAGCTAGATTAGGAGTTTATTTACATAAACTAAAATCCAGTTGCAGCAAACTAAAGGTCATATGACTAAATACGAAGATGCATTATATATGTAGGCACATATTGGAATAAGCTAACAAACATATGTTGCATAGCACAAACAGATTAGAGACTAGAGTGCTGGTTCTGCAAATTTCCAGATTTGGAAAATTAAAACAGCCAACTTAATTTTATAGCATACATATGTATATAGTGAAGTCCATAATCAAATATACCAATAGCCACACTTCATTTTGTAACGCCCCCAGACCCCGGGTCTGCTAGCGCTAAATGAGTCATAAATGGTCAGGTCAACTGCTTAGACCGCCGTCCACGCTTGGTCTAAAAGGGCTAACCCGAGTTGACAAGACCTTGTCTCACACTTATATGGGGGTGAGAAGGACTTCATTTTACCGATGTGGGACTTTACATAAGGGACTGACGTCCTCGCCAGGACGGCCAAGACTTGTCCCAGTGGACTTGTCCAAGTTCGTCCCTACCATAGAATTCTAGTGGCGGCCCCCACCGCCGCTCACGGTGTGGCACTTAGTTCCGTATGATAGTCGGCTCTGATACCATTCTATAATGCCCTCCGACCCCGGGCCTGGTAGCGCTAAATGAGGCTTAAACCGCCGTCCTCGCTTGGTCTAAAAGGGCTAACCCGAGTTGACAAAACATTTATCTCTCACACTTATATGTGGGTGAGCAGGACTTTATTTTACCGATGTGGGACTTTACAATATTTATAGCAACTGTACTATATAAAAATTTCAAAATTGCAGACAGTAGGGGCTAAGCAGAGTAAGTTAATATAACGTTAAATAGATAATTATGCATCATACAAACCAAAACGTGACTGTTACGGTCATTTACAGACGAGATACTTACAAAGTGCGGCCTAAACGTGGCCTAAGAACAGTCCAAAATGAGGCCTACTATGGCCAATATTAACCGATAAAAGTTAAACAAAGTGGTGAAAATGAAACGACCGAAAATAAAAGTAGCAAAGTATTCATAATACAAACTAAAGAAATATAGTGAAACACGAGGGGAAAGAAAAGAAATAAATTGACATTATGAGTTTAGAGTCCTCAGCTCAACTTTCTACCCTGAACTATGTCAAGGATAGCTATACCAAAACAGAGCAAACCGTTGCTTCTCCCTACCAAAAGCGTAGGAATTGAGCACCCCCTGAAAATGAAATACGAGAAATATGGGGCTCAATCCCCACCACCACGATTGGTTCGATGAATTCATTGCACAAAACAACGAATTCACTTCCCCAAACTAAAACATATAACAACCAATAACGACTCTAGCACCAAGTAATAACAAGTAGGCTCAATATTCACAACGAACTCAATAGGGTACACCCCTACATTTATAGAACTAGGGCTAAACAAAGACGGAATATGTGATTCAATAGATACAAAAGTCTTACCATCCTCGTAGCATTCATCGGGGTGACTTCAATCATACTTTCTCATGCTCTCCTCTCAGCCTCATCCCTCTCGATCATTTGCTCTACTTGATGCTCTAAGTTTCGTATGACAGCTTGCATTGTTGTCATATCATTACGACATTCTTTGATATGATCTTGGACCAATTTACTCAACGGTTCAACCGTTTGCTCAAGTGGCACCTGTAGCTCTGTTAAGGTCTCTGATTCCGGAAATGGAGAAGTATTGTTAGGAAATCTACGCGGGAACGCAGCGGAATTTAAAATTTTATTTCCTATCGACCCAAGATCGACTTCGTTTAAGCAATAAAAAACAAGTAGTAGACGGCGGTTACTTGGTTGATCTAAAAGATCGATGCTTTGACCGTCTAAGGAGAGTAGTTCTGCATAGAGCCGCCCAAGTGTTCGGCCTCTACCGCTAGTCCACACGAACAGCCCGCCGGAATCCCATCATGGATTGCTATTGGAAAACTCCGGTTGCTAGACCGGCCCTTTTCCCCTCTCTCTCCATGTAATACCCTACTCCCGTCCCCTAGGTCCACTGGGGTCATTCTAGGAGGGGTTGCGAAGCTCTCGCCGCGACTTCAATACCAAGACTTAAAATCCCAAAAAAAAAACGACTAGTTAACAAAAAAAATCTAACATGAATTCAGCTTATTTAACCACTACGAAACAACTTCCGAAAACGTAAACATTAGTGGAGATAATACCTTCACCTATGAAGATCTTCAACCCTTCACGACTTCAGTTGTAATGATCGGCTTACCAACTAGAGTACCCTTCTCCTTATGTGCTATATATATATATATATATATATATATATATATATATATATATATATATATATATATATATATATATATATATATATATATATATATATATATATTCGAGTGCTAGAATTGTTCTAAGTAAAACCATGAACCTCCTTCCAACTATGTCTATTTATACTAATAGAAGAACACCTCACATAATTTACCCTTAATTAGTACTTGAATTGGTGAACTGACGAACGGAAGAAAACTACAACAGGTACTTAAAGTATCAGTTTTCCTTGTAGAACTTAATTCCAAAAATAATTGATATTTACTGCTCATAATTAAAATTAGAGAAGACAGAATACGTGGACTAAAAAAAAAACAAACATTGCATCCCTGCTTAAATCAAAATAATAATAATAGCATAATATAGTGTTATTCATAATATAAGTAATTTAATTATATATTTGGTCACTAACACAATTATACGAGTAACTATTCTTATTTTGACAACTATACCCTTTTCGTTTTATGTCATAAAATTCGGGGCGTTACACTCCAACTCTCTATAGGATGCTCTCTATTTTACACAAGAACTATGAGCTCTTGCAATTATGATGTACAAAAGAGCTTGACACCCACACTATATTTATAGTGTATGGGGCGCCCCCTAGTAGAGTAGAGGAGAAGAAAACCTTTTCCAATAAAATAAGGAAAATATATTTGATTGATTTATCTCATTTATTATAATATCTCATATTAAATAAATCTAGGATATTGTCAATATCTTATATTGAATATTTCCAAGATATTGTCAATATCTAATATTGACTATCTTTATTTTATTACCATAAATCAATTTACACATGTGTATATATATCACATATATATTATTACACAAAATAAATCTATATATGTATATACATTTGGTGCGCACATGCACATCATATGTGCAAGTCACGTATGAGTGCATATATATATAAATATTAATATCTAATATTAATATATGGTAATACCATTAATTAAATTACACAATCCAAGTGTATCTTATACACTCCAAAATTGCGCCACCTTTAGCCATAAATTGGCTTCCGGAATATTCTTTAATTAATATAATACTATTAATATCTTGTATTTAATTTATTCATAATAAATAAATACCACCATATTAATTTACCACTATAACCTTTATAGTCTCGAGATAAACTTTCCTTATTTGGTTATCATCTATAACCACATTTTAATCCGACTAGATGTTCATATGTGTGTGACCCGATAGGCTTCCGAATATGTTGGCCGTAGACACAAAGTGCAAATTACGAAAATGCCCTACATGCCTAACGATCACGGGATAGCGTCTAGCAACACACCGTGACCCCCAATCATCGGAAGAGTCAAATGCAATGACTACTACCTTTCATGTGAAACAGTTACCGTGTAACTTACAATCCTATCGCTGTAATAATATCCATACGGTCGTACGTCGAGTGTCAAACATTAACGACCATATCTTATAATCTGGATATCATGCTCTCTCGAAGTAACTCGTTTACTCCCACTTTGCAAAGATTCACGAGAGTAAGACATTCCTTATAAGAAGGCCATTTCGGATATTCGATCCCAATCATAGGATACGCGATTCCCAGACGACCAATCATGTATACTCCGCATGCTTCAATATCATACCCAATCACCACCGCATGATCGCCCCATGGATAGGGGAAGCCTCAATAGTGTCAAAGCATGACAATCCACACCGTGATGCCATGAAGACTCCGGTCTTAAGGATAATTACACAACTGTCACATAGTGTGACACTTATCCGTGTAAGTGGGTCGATCTAACATACGCATTCTCTAATACACGTCCACGTACGGTCCAAGTGTCTCTACACTTCGATAGACGAGATCTATCCCCGCCCTAAAGAGAAGACATCTAATACGTGCTAGTCCGTTTATACTATCAATGCCCCTGTTTAATAGTACATCGGCCCTAGAGACATTTAAGTATCAAACTTATTAAAGTGATTAGAGATCTCATCAACCATAATCGCCTATCATGGTTTCTCTATCACAGTTTAATATTAAGGACGTTATCATATAACAATTCATAATTGGTTCTTTAAAAGAACATATATATGACAATAGAAAAGCCATTTTAATATATGTATAAACATAAAGAAATAGTAGAAATGATCCGACCCGGTCGGATCCGGTCCAACCCGATTGGGTTTAGGCTACTATTCCAACAAGTATCGTATTGTTGATCAAAGTAACTTGAGACATTATCCCACTCATTTCCGTATGATATGGTGTAAGGATTGAACTGGTAATAGGGTTGTGTTCCGTAACCCAAAACACCGTAGTTGTAGCCTCCGAATGTGTAAGGAAATAGCCATAATTTCCGTAAGGGTTCATTATCTGCAAATCAGGGAAACAAGACGAACACAATCACAGTATAGTCACTACCACTACCGAAATAAATAGTGTGCACTTCAAAAACAACAAATAAAACCAGCTATACAAAGAAAACAAATAAGAAAAACGACCTAATCTTATGAACTTAACTAACTCATAGATATCAACCGGAATCTCCGGCAACGGCGCCTGAAAACTGGATGGCCCTTTTACAGTAAGCCAACTCTAACCAACAGGGTACCGAGTTGGTTGTACTATAAATGGCGAGCAAGGTCGTATCCTACATGGAATCTGGTTAAGTATCAAAATCGGTATCATTCCTAGTTTAGGCCAACACAACTACTGAAGACGGTGATTTGTCAGATCACCGGTTTTACAAACTACTATACATAAAATAAAAGAGTTTAAACTATGAAAAAAGAGATAGCCGAGTTATGATCCAATCTAATAGTTATCGAATGCTAGCTAAATCCGGAAGTGTTTTTGACTTACCTAAACGTTCTCGATGTCACTCGAAGGGTGTCGTTTTCTAATTCCTAGAATAGACATTATTTCAATAATCTACCCTCCTATGTCAGGTTCAGCAGTCCACGGATTTAACTGACCTAACACGGTCTACGATCAATGAAACTCTCAACAAGTTGATACAAACGTCACACATGAAACCAAATCTAAACAACTCAGTCAGTTTTACTAGGTGGTTCTAGAACCCCGGTTCCCGTATCCTCTCACAAAATACATGTATAAAGACGATACGTGTAATACGATTATCGAGTCACGAATTCAATAAACATGATTAAGTATAAGTTCTAGAACTACTGTAATATCAAGAATCAACAATCACAACATTTAGAACACCTCAAGAACGAACTAGGATTCGATTTCAAAGATTATCACATAACTCGACTATATAGCGATTAGCTACTCATTATACTAAGAAAACAACAAGAACTCATTGAAGAACATAAACATACAATCAAAAGAAAGGTAAAGAAGGTACCTTTATTGACAATAAAGCTAAAAAATCCAACAAGAAGAAAACCGAAAGTAGTTTACAAAATCAACTCCAGAATCCCGTAATTAATATCGATACAAGCTTGACTCTACAAAAGATATGTTAAGATTAGCTTACAAACTACTCTAATGGTTATTGGAAGGTGGAAAGGTGTATTTACAGAGTTTTGGGTCGAAAAGGATGAAGATATGGATGAAAATCCACTCAAAATGCATTTTATAGTGGGTTGTGCAAGTGGACCATCGGCCTGTACGCGCCGGCCTGTAATTCATAGGTCGTGGCCGGTGACAGGCAGCAGATTCCTTAGCTCCCAGCATCTTGTAGACCGTGTCCTACAGTTTATGGGGGCCGGCCTATGAACATAGTCGATTTGGGACACTCTCTGTTTTTCATAGGCTATTATGGCTTATGATCCATGGGCGGTGGCCAATCAAGTTTTCATCCCAAAAGTGGATTTTTCACCATTCCGAAGCTCCGAAACGCATTTTCCGGGTATCTCGTACACCTAGTTCCTGAAAAACACCAAAAACGAC
Organism: Gentiana straminea; assembly: GCA_036785695.1. Taxonomy (NCBI): domain Eukaryota; kingdom Viridiplantae; phylum Streptophyta; class Magnoliopsida; order Gentianales; family Gentianaceae; genus Gentiana; species Gentiana straminea. The sequence continues at coordinate 1,345,190 of JAVUPR010000427.1, forward strand.
AACACACATAACCCCTACGGGACAGTAGGGTGACCGAGAGTACAATAAATACATCGAAAATATTGAGAATCCCGGATTATATGTCTGGATCTCGTAAACACCGAAACGGTGCAATAAGTGTCAAAACCAAGCCAAAAGTGCCCGGAATCAAGTAAAACGAGTCAAAACGGGGTACAAAACACGTAGGAAAACAGAGTCGAGTTGACTCTCATCAGCGGCTCGCATGTACCGGTGAGCTTTATTGCGTACCGGCGGGGATCTCAGGATCCCGCCTGGAGGGATGACATCCTTTGGTTGAGATCGTTCATGATGATATTGACCTTGATTGGTATGCCTTATGCCATGAGGGGGAGTTTCCTTTGAGCTGTAATATATGTATGGGAAGGAGCCGAGATCGAGCTGTCGGCCCAGTAATTATCCATTTTTCTGCTCTTTTTGCCCTTCGGGTTGGTCTAGGGTCTTGTCAAATATACGTGTTTTGTGTAACGTTCGTGCTTTACATTGCTGTTTCTGATTTGATTCCTTTTTGCAAACTGATGGCTTCATATTTGTGTTGATAACATGGACATTACGGAACTGCGAGTTGAAAGGAGGAGGCAAACCCAGTTGCAGAGGGCGGCAGAGAACATAACATGGCGGTTAGTCAGCATTTCATTCCGCCAATGTTTTTGAGTGATCCTAAAGCGACCGAGACCACCAAAGTGTGACAAGCCAAATCGTTGAGCGAAGGAGAGGTTTGACCACTGGTGTTCGAACTCAAGAGGCGGTTCCGGGTGTGATCCATAGTGAGGCCGTTATAAATCTTGAGAGCTTGGATGAGGCAAACTTTGATGCCTCTGAAGTGAAGAGGTAGAGGAATGATGATGACGCGGGTATATCCACTGCTTCTAAAGGCTCTGTGGTCAAGAGTTCTCGGCGGGTCCAACTGCTCAATCGTCGGCACAGGCTGAGTCATAAACTTTTCAAAGGCGACGTTGGAAAGAGCCTTCTACTGAGGCTGCATAGGAGGTGGATCAGGACTTAGGGGTTGATCCACCTGAGGGAGGTGTACATGCTGAGAGCATGGTCTCTTACCCACCTTCCAGGGAGGGGCTTGTGTGGCGGAGAGAAAATTTAGTCAGCCCGAGACTCGGAAAGAGGGAATGGTTGTAGCGGCTTCAATTAACGAGGTTACTTATTAGCGTTCTTGATGGGGCGACAATTTGGTGTAGCTTGATCACATTGTACGAAGATATCTTTGGGTTAGTTTTGGCGATCTTAATTTATTTAGCGTTTTCTACCTTTCCTTTTTCCATTTTAAGTTGGTGACAGGGGAGAAGCGAGTCGTCTTGGCCCGCTGGAAACTCTAGAAGAGCTACAGAGCCAAGGAGCAAAAAGTGAAGGCTTTGGGGCGATCTTGAAAGTGAAAACAAACGGGCTTCCGATGCGGAAGTTGTCAAAAGTTCCATATGGACATGTGAAAGTACGTTTTCTCATCTCTTTTGTTGCAATAAATATTTGTAAGTAACCTGAATAACCATCAAGAAACAATAAAATTTATGTCCACTTAATCGTTCTAACATACGTACGATAAATGGAAGTGGATGATGGTCTTTCTTGGTATGCTCATTCGGTTACGAAAATCGATACACATTCGATATCCTGTGACTTCCTTGTTGGAATCCATTCGTGTTTATCATTCTCTTTATCGTGAATCCGCCCTTTTTAGGCCTTAGCAGGTAGGACTTACCGTTCCTTTGTCGGATATGGGAAGATTATCCCCGTTTCTAGTAACTTAATAACCTGTTTTCTTGATTACTTGTTGCATTTCGGGTTGAACGATGGTTTAGCCTGTTTATTCAAGATGATCTTGTGTACACAAATCTCGGGACTTATTCCACTAAATATACGCCACTTGTCCGTCAACGCTTTCTTATAACATTCTTAACAACCGATCTTCTTGTGACTTTCGATGATGAGACAATAACGGGAAGAAATTATCATTTTCAAGAAGAGCGTATTTGAGATTTGAAGGGAGAGGTTTCAGTCCAGATTCTTTGGTGGCTGCTACTGCCGAAGGCAATACTGGTCATTCGATTTAAAAAATCATCATGATTTCTTTCATTTCTTGTTGTCTCCTTTATAGATAGATAAGGCTAAACATTCTTCGAGCTTATCTTCAAAATTCTTTGATTGACACCGTTCATATATAGAAGATATGCAGCACTACATGAATGAACTGATTACAACGATTTGTATGGATGCATCATAGCCTTAAAGATATTAAAGGTGACTTCATCTTCATTGACTCTTAAAATTAATTCGCCCTTTTGGACATCGATAAGAGTTCTTCACAGCAAGAAATGGTCTAGAATAAGAGGTCATGAAAAACGTTACTACAAAGTCTGTTGGAAAGTAAAACTTATCTATCTTAACCAATACATCTTCGATGAGACGTTTTATAGACCTATACGCAATACGGAGAGTCGTTTCGGTGAGTTTTCCTATTCCGAGTTTCCTATAATATCTCATGGTTCCCGTATTATTACGAGCTTGGGTAGACATCACACCATCATATTTTCCATTAATTTTTCCCGTTTGTCCAACTCCTTACACGGATACCGAGTTGAACTTTGAAATGCTTGTTATACTTTGCGTGGTGTGTTGTGGGTATAATGCAATCGATGAATTTCCCTGGTAACTTTGGTTTTGATTATTGTACGAGGTTTTTGTATTGAGTCGGGTAGGGTGGTTGTCCTTTACTTACTTGGTTTTTCTGTGAACAACTTGAGCTTCAGCTGCGTCGACAAGAGACACCCACGTCATCAACGTCGACACGTGAATCCTTTCTCAATTTACGACAAAAAAGTTGGGCTTGTGTGGCGGAGAGAAAATTTAGGCAGCCCGAGACTCGGAAAGAGGGAATGGTTGTAGCGGCTTCAATTAACGAGGTTACTTATTTGCGAAATCTTGATATGACTGTTCTTGATGGGGCGACAATAGTGGTGGGTGCTGGTGTAGCTTGTCAGATCACATTGGCAGATCAAACGAGGAATTTTTTACGGCTCATCCACGAAGATATCTTTGGGTTAGTTGGCGTAAAACCGTAATTAAACCTAAGCAAGGTCGACGTAGTCGTTCGACGTAGTCGTTAAGGAGGCCAACCGTGAAAGGAGCACGTTAGAGAAAAGGTGATGAGTCTGTATCATCTTGCTGATAAGAGGGCTGGGGCTCTTGAGCTTGCCTAGGTAGAGCGAGAGTCAGTGATGTCCGTCTTGGGATCGGCCCTGGAACAACTTGCCGATGAGAAGAGACTTAAGAATGACCTTGCCGAGAAACTAAAAAATGCAGAGGCCGAGGTCGAGGGCATGTTGCAAGAGGCCCAGACGTGAGCTGTCATGGATTTCAAAGAGTCTGAGACTTATACAGACACGTTGCTTGCTATTAAGCTAGAGGGCGATGACGCGTCCCTACTTTGCCACAACTAGTGAATTGGGCTTCTTCGATGATGTTTGATCCAAGCTTAAGGTCCTTCCATAACCTGCTTCCTTATACTGACGAGGTGTTGGGAAAATTTCAGGCAAAGTTGCGAGAGGATGGTGTCGAGACATGGGTCCCTCCTCAAGTAGAGACTGATAACTTGACCGCTTTGATAGAGGGACTAGAGGGAGGAAAGGCCCACTCAGGGATGGAAGATGGTCATTCACTTGGGGTTGCTGACCAAGCTCTACATTCTCGTGATGAGACTGACCGGGATCCTACCCAAAGAACTTAGTGGCGACCTCGTCTTTTGTTTTTTTATGACTTTGCTTTGTAATCTCGTAAATTTTTTGGGCTGTGCTCTTTGGCATTTTTCTAGTTTGGCTCGCATAACTTTTTCTTCCTTTGGTTTGAATTTGCTCAAGTATTTGTTGTATTTGTTCTATTTTCAATTCGACCTGCATTTTTGTTGAAAATTTTCCAATTTTGAGTGGCGAAGTAAACTTCCGAGCGATTAGCTTGAGACGCGGAGCTAATACTGTCGAACTGCGTGTAGCATAGTGGCCCTATTGTTTGTGACAAGGTCCTGGGCGCTTGAGCGAGCTTGTTTGAAATACGTGTACTGAGTTCTATTTTCCTGCGCACCCTCAGATCTGGGCTGAGCCCCGGATAAGTCTCTGGAGGTCTGTAAAATCTGAGGGATCAGGGATGATCCTGACGAGAAGGATCCGTCCGGTGATCTGAAGGGCTTTGAAGAGCTGAATGAGGTTTCCGACATCATCCTGTGGATATGGATGCAGGTCTGATGAAAATTCTGATGAATATCAGTCAGAAAACCAAAATCTGGTGGTTAGATGTTATCGGAGATCATAGAGTGGTCGTAGATCTGATAAGAAAAGATGCCAAAAATCAAGTTTCCGTTAACGGAGCCAACTGATAATATCAGAATTATCACAAACAAGATTATGCAGTGCATATCTAGCTATTTAAGTGTGAATTTGTATGTTTTATGTCAGTTAGTCTCAAGAACAATATAAAGATCAAGTTATAAAAAAGAGGTTCTTTTGGGGGATTATGGCTGAGCCGAATTGGGTGCCTATGTACCTTTGAGTGTAAGGGATTAAGTCAAATAACGTAGTTCTGGAGTGTGAGGGGACACCGTTATTTATAGATGACATAGTCGGTATTTATTGTTGGGCAGGAAGATACGTGTGTCGGCGGGCGAGTTATGATAGGCGGGCTTATGTTGAGGCCGCTGTGAGCTCTGCGCTGGTGATTGCTTGAGCTCTGTCCGAGCTGGTGGCGAGCTGGATGGACCCTGGTATCTGAGCTGGGTTGCATGCGGGTTGATCGTCTTCTGTCTCGGTAGATCATGAGAGCTGGTAAAGGCAGGAGCCGGGTTTTATTCCTTTGGCGTGACTCGATTATGATGGGCGAACGATTTGAGCAGCGAGCTTTATCCTTTGTTGGGCTTATGTATGGGTAGGCCTCAGATTCGTGGACTGTTTGTCGGGCTTGGCATATCAATATATGATGTACTAGTTCAGTTATAATCCTTTAGACTTGCATTTTTGGCACAATTTCATGCTTAAATTACATATATAAATTTTATAAGACCTCTACATTGATGATCCAAACCTAAGAGAAAATTTTACTCAAGCTACACAAAAATACTACACAAAGAATTGGGATCGTCTGCTGTGATGTGGCCTGGTGTGCCTTGCTGTGACGCCAAAACGGCGTCGCTTGTACTCAAAGCGACGTCGTTTTGAGGTTGGTCTTTTTTTTTAATTCGGAACCAAACGGCGTCGCTTGGACTCAATACGGCATCGCTTTATATTCATAGAATCGTCTGCTGTGTAATCATCACAACAGAGGATCCGACCTCGCTACACAAAAACCGTGATTTATCTGTGTTACAATGCAGGTACATGTTTACTCGTATCTTAATCAAGTTGAAAAAGCCTCAAACAACCCACTTCTCTACTCACACCTCCATCAGATCAAATGGAAGGATTGAAGTATTTGTGTTACTAAAAGAGTACAAATAGAAGAGAAGAAGAGATAGGTCTGGAGCAAAACTAATACCCAATGCATGATTCTATTTTTTTTTTCAAAACTAGCTATACCATTGCATTTAAAGATCCAAACCAAGTGCCAAAGCTGATCATCTACTTAAAAAATGATTTAGGACACTAATGAGCAATAACTAAATGGATTGTAATGGATGGGGGCTGATTAAACAACATGTTATGACGGATCGATCAAGAAGTGATGGTGATTATGAGTAAAGATAAAAGATAAACAAGCATGTAAACACAGAAACAAGAAGAACACAGATTTAACGTGGTTTCCGGCAATGTGCCGACTACTCCACGGACAAACGAGGATATTTTTTTATCAACAGAAAGTGAGTTTTTTTAAGTTACAACTAATATAGATGGTATTTATAGCCTTGGGAATCCAACCTTAACCGACTAAACAGCCAACCCGGTAAATGACTGAAATACCCCAGAAGTAACTTAGATAAAACCCTAATAAACATGCAGCAGACGTGTTCCCCAATTCTGCTGAGGCTCAGCAGACTTGTCTTCAGTAGACTTACCATCAGCAGGCTGATCAACCCTGCTGAACTTGCCCTCAGCTGAACACCAGACTTCAGCAGATGCTTTATACATTGCTGACCAAAAAACATGTTTCCAAAACCAGACTCAGTAGCATAGTTTAAGTCACCATTACAAATCTCCACCTTGACTTCAACTTCATGCAAACTGACCAGATGCACAACCAAGTGCCAGAAATCGTCTTTGTCTTCAGATTTGAATACCTCAGCAGATCTCCACCTTCAGTTGAGTATTCCCAGATTCAAATTAACAGCTTTGGATATTTAGCAAGTCCAGACACAACTAAAACTTGCTCCTTTGAACTAGTTTAGTGAACATATCAGCAGGATTCACATCAGTGCTGATCTTTTCCACTTTAACCCTCCTCTCATTCCTTAGAAAATGGTACATAACATCAATATCCTTGGTTCTCTCATGATGAACCTGATCCTTAGCCAAACATAATAAACTAAGACTGTCACAATACAATCTAGCTTGATCTTGATGCAGACTCAGATCATTGACTAGCCCTTTCAACCAAATTGCCTCCTTTGTTGCTTCTGTCAGTGCCATGTACTCTGCCTCAGTAGTAGATAATGTCACTGTACCTTGTAAAGTTGCCTTCCAACTTACCATAGAATCACTCAAAGTAAACACATACCCAGTCATAGACCTCCTGCTGTCCACATCAGTAGCATAATCGAATCACGGTCGTGACAAAAAATTGAGTACCACCTCTCGTAAATGAGTCCAATATCCGATGTACCCCTAAGGTACCCGAATATCTCTTCTTTATCGCTTTCCAGTGTTCCTTTCCAGGTTGAGCCATAAACCTATTGACAACACTGACTGCCTGAGCTAAGTCTGGCCTAGTGCAAACCATGGCATACATTAAGCTACCCACTGCACTAGCATATGGAGCCTTAGACATGTATTCTTCCTCTTCAGCTGACTGTGGAGCAAACACATAAGACATATGTAGATTTCGTGCCATTGGAGTATATATAGGTTTGGCTGCTAACATGCCAAACTTGGATAATACCTTTTCAATATGCCCCTACCGAGACAAGAACAGCTTCACTGCTTCCTATCTCTATAGATCTCCATCCCCAGAATTTTCTTTGCATTCCTCAAATCCTTCATCTCAAATTCAGCCTTGAGCAGATTCTTCAGGGCTTGAATGTCAGACTTGTTTGCAGCAGCTATCAACATATCATCTACATACAGCACCAGATAGATGATTGATCCATCCTTCAACTTGTTGTGATAGACACATCAATCATATGAACTCTTGCTATAACCCTGCTGGATCATATAGCTGTCAAACTTCTTATACCACTGCCTTGGAGCCTGCTTAAGTCCAAATAAGGACTTCTTCAACTTGCACACATATCCTTCTTTACCAGGAACTTGGAAACCCTCTGGTCGAGTCATGTAAATCTCCTTATCTACATCTCCATGTAGAAAGGTCGTCTTCACATCCAATTTCTCAAGTTCAAGATTCTGATATGCCACTATTGCTAACAGCACCCTGATGGAAGTATGTCTGACCACTGGAGAAAATATTTCTTCATAGTCTACCCCCTCTTTCTAACTGAAACCCCTAGAAACCAAACATGCCTTATATCTAAAACCCTCAGCAGATGTCATTTCTTCATTTTTCTTGAATATCCATTTGCAAGTCACCACCCTCCTGTCTTGTGGTTGTTTGACCAGATTCTAAGTCTCATTCTTCTGAAGTGACTCCATTTCTTCTCCCATAGCAACAAGCCATTGGGATGCCTCAGAACATGTCACAACTTCCTTGTAAGTGTTAGGTTCAAAACCATCCACTTCTTCAGCTACCTGTAGTGCATATCCAACCATATCCTCCTCAAACCCATATCTTCTTGGAGGTCTGATATTGGTCCTCCTAGCTCTGCTGAGAGCTATACCTTGCTGACCAACATCAGCAGTTTGAGTCTATGATGACCTTTGTTCAGCAGACTGGCTTGGATCCTGTTCTGGATCTGCTGACTGTTGACTGTCCCTTGTTTATTCCATTAATCCAGCAGGCTCTGCTTGAAGCTCCACCTGGTTATCAATCTTCTCAGTCTCAGATCCAATTTTAGATTCAGATGTGGCTCTCACAGATGAGTTAAGCATAGAGTTTTCATCAAAAACTACACTCCTGCTGAGTATAACCTTATTTTCAGCTGATGACCAGATTTTATACCCCTTAACTCCATCTCCATATCCAACAAACACACCCTTCTTGGCCCTAGGCTCCAATTTGCCCTCACTGACAAGATAGTAGACAGTGCTTCCAGAAACCCTAAGTCCAGAGTAGTCTGCTGACTTTCCTGACCAAACTTCAAGTGGTGTTTTAAGTTTGATCCCAGTGTGAGGCCCCCTATTGATTAAGTAGCAGGCTGTACTAACAGCCTCCCCCCAAAATCTCCTTGCTAGACCAGAATTAGAGAGCATGCACCTTGCCCTTTCCAGAAGAGTTTGATTCATTCTTTCTGCAACACCATTCTGTTGTGGAGTATCTCTGACAGTATGGTAACTAGCAATGCCTTCATTCTTGCAAAATTCATCATACTTAGACCAACAAAATTCTAGTCCATTATCAGTTTTATGTCTCTTGATCTTCCTCCATGCCTGATTTTCAAAGAAATCCTTCCACTGCTTGAAGTGCGTGAATGCTTCACTCTTTTGTTTCATCATAATTACCACCCAAACCATCCTCGAATAATCATCTCTAAAAGACACCAAATACCTGTGACCACCCAATGACTCCACTCTTGAAGGTCCTCAACAATCAGAATGGACATAATCAAGTGTCCCTTTTGTGATGTGGATTGCTTTTGGGAACTTCCTCTTATGTAGCTTCCCAAACACACAGTGTTCACAAAATTCCAGTTCCTTGACCTTATGTCCCCTAAGTAGATCAGACTTAGATAGAATTTGCATCCCTCTTTCACCCATATGACCTAATCTCATATGCCACAACTTAGTCAATTGTGACTGGTGAACCTCTGATGATGCAACAACAAAACCTGATATAGTAGACCCTTGTAGTATGTACAAAGTCCCCTGCTTGATACCCTTCAGAATCACACTTGAACCCTTATTGACGTTCACGACTCCACATTCACCCTTAAACTTGAACCTTTTGCTGTCTAGTAGACTAAGTGATATCAAATTCTTTGTCATTTGTGGAACATGCCTAACCTCATTCAATGTGCAGAATTTACCATCATGTGTCCTAAGTTGGATTGTTCCAATCCCAACTATTTTACAGACCTTGTTGTTGGCTATAGCAATATGACCTCCATCAACCTGGTGATAAGTTGAAAACCACTCCCTGTTTGGACACACATGATAAGATGCCCCAGTGTATAGAATCCACATCTATGTGCCCTACTGACTCTGAAACTGTTAAGGCCAAATCTTCTTCAAAGTTGGTGTCTTGTTCTGCCAAAGCAACTGTACCCTGTTGCTTTTTCCTCTTTGGACATTCATTTTTCCAATGTCCCTGCTCCTTGCAGTAATTACAGATATCCTTAGCTTTAGGACCCTTGGAATTCTTTTTGAATTTCTTCTTCCAGAATTTCCTGGCCCCATCCTGACTCCACTGGCTACCAACCCAGCAGACTGACTATCTGTTCTAGATCCAGATGCCTTATGGCGTAACTCTCGAGCATGAAGTGATGACCTTACATCCTCCAATGATACTGAGTCCTTTCCAACAATAAAGGACTGTACAAAGTTCTCATATGATGCTAGCAGTGACACAAGTAGAATCAATGCAGCATCCTCATCTTCAATCTTCACATCAATATTTATTAAATCAAGCAATATTGTGTTCAGCTGATCTAGAAGATCCCTCAGCTGAGTACCCTCATGCAACCTTAAACTGAACAGACGTTGTTTCAACAACAACTTGTTGGTTAGGGACTTATTCATATACAGACTCTCAAGTTTGGCCCACAATTTCTCAGCAGTGTCCTCCTCAGCAACCTCTATGATAATATCATCTGACAAGCACAACATAATTGTTGAATGTGCTTTCTCCTCCAAACTGGCTCTCACAGCAGCACTTTCTTCTGTTGATTTAGACAAGGGACCCCATTATCCCTGCTGCTTCAACAAAGCACGCATCTTGATCTACCACAGACTAAAATTGTTCCTTCCTGTAAACTTGTCAATCTTAACATTTAAAGAAGACATCTTTCTCACCAGAAAAACTTGTGTAGATCCCAAATCCTAACGTCAATTATGACCTTGGTGCCAATCTACCTTGCTTAAAACAGATAAACATATTTCTTGATAAACCTGGACGCTCTGATACCAGTTTGTTATGACATATCGATCAAGAAGTGTGATGATTGTGAGTAAAGATAAAAGATAAACAAGCATGTAAACACAGAAACAAGAAGAACAGAGATATAACGTGGTTTCCGGCAATGTGCCAACTACTCCACGGACAAACAAGGATATTTTATTATCAACAGAAAGTTACTTTTTTTAAGTTACAACTAATAAAGATGGTATTTATAGCCTTGGGAATCCAACCCTAACCGACTAAACAACCAACCCAGTAAATGACTGAAATACCCTAGAAGTAACTTAGATAAAACCCGAATAAACATGCAGCAGACGTGTTCCCCAAGTCTGCTGAGGCTCAGCAGACTTGTCTTCAGTAGACTTGCCATCAGCAGGCTGATCAACCCTGTTGAACTTGCCCCCAGCTGAACACCAGACTTCAGCAGATGCTTTATACATTGCTGACCAAAAAACATGTTTCCAAAACCAGACTCAGTAGCATAGTTTAAGTCACCATTACACAACATATACAAGTAACACAAATCTGTTCTAACAACTTTATTTTTCTTTCAACGGTCAAGTGAGCTCAAATTGAAGTGTTCAACTATAAATAGAAGACTCCTCAGCCCTTGAAGATGTTAGACAATCAATATCCAATTAAGCTTTGTAGATATTCAAGCTCAAATTAAGCTAAACTCACGCTTAATTGGTTATCACTCAATCTTTGCATATATAATTTTTTTTGTCTGTTCTTGATTGAAATTGAACAAAAAAGACTTTCTTTCTAGAATAAGTTACCGGTAAGAAGATTATTGTTCTTACAGATATACATTGTGACATCCTTAATATAAAGGATCAATCTTTAGAATTGATTAGATCAGGTTGATAGCCTTAAACATGATAGATGTCATATTTGTATTAGTTGGTTGGCTTGAATTCAGTTGTCAATGACTTAATGAGGAACAAGGATTTGAATAGAGAAGAGTATCTAGATCCCGAGCGGTTGAAGGTCTTGAAGCTCAACATTTCAAGACAGACAATGAATATGTTTTAGGTGTCACTGCATTTAACTTAGAGTGTTTGATTGCTTGAATTGATCTTGCTCAAGTTTATTGAGTAAGCTGGTCCATTAAAAACTATGTTTAAGTGTTCACTAATCAAGCTTGAACATAATTCAAAATTTACACTTGATTATACACTTGATCTTAGAATGATATCTAAGTGGTGCATGAACATTTTTTAAAAGGGAGAATTTGGATTGACAATCATTCAACCATTCCCCTTCTAATATGCAATATCCCGCAAAAGATTTTAAAGAATTGGTATCAGAGATGAGATTAATGAATCAAAGAACCAAGCCATTGTGAATATGAGAAGTTGATTAGAGAGAAAAAAGAACTTGTTCCAGCCACCTCAACATCGTCTGTTTGGACAACCTGCACTTTTCGTGATAATTAAATTCGATTGATCCAAGTTAATTTGGTAATTGTATCTTTCACTTTAATTGTTCATTTTGTCAAAGCTAAATCTTAGATTTTCAGTGCATTTCAAATTCTTGCATTAGTATGACATTTTCTAGCACCATACCAGCTGACGATGCCAAGAATTGAACCTACCCACGTGTCACCCCCACATCAGCACAATAATAAATAAAGATAGAGAAAAGCCTCAATAAAGGGCCAGAATCCCCAGTACCCGAGCTGCATGAGCTCGGTCACCATCCTCCGACATCTCCAGGTCGGCCTTGATCAAACCTGCTGCCCGACCCTATAGGTTGGCCCAAGTCCCTCTCGGACCAAACCTCTTACGCATGCAAGAATCCGAGTTGATCCCAGCTCGGCTATCTTCCCCGACCTTCGTAGGTCGGCCCAAACACAGAAGGGTTCAACCAGTTTAGCTCAGGCCATCTAAGTCAGCTAGAGTCCATCCTCAATCGTATTTCCCACGTGTGTGATAATCAGATAAGTATGGGAAGAATCCCTCATATTTTATACTCTAATCCTGACATTCAAATACACGCAAATATCTCCAATAATTAAGGAGATTAAATCGTAGCTATCTTTTCCTTAGGGAACACGGAAATCCAGGCCCAAAAAGGACAAGACCCATGCCGCTTTAGGGCATAACTCTCCTCTATATAAACCATCATCCCTAAGGAGCTATGAAGACTTGATTCCAATACACACATTGAATACGTAGGCAGCTTGAGAAATAACATCTCAAGTCCAGTCTAAACCACCACCAAACCCCCCCCCCTTTTTTATCGTGTTCTTAAGGCTTTTGGAAGGTTTTCTTTAGGAGAATGGCCCAGGATATATCATCGACGATTTTTAGATCGTCAAATGGCGCTAGAAGGAGGGCTCCTACCGGCAACTTTGTTAAAAGTCCACTAGCAAAAACGCAGTCAGATCTATGGAAAATTTCCGGAGATTGAGCCGTCAAAACCATAAATCCACCGTTCGTATTGAAGAAGAAGGTGTCAGGAACAATCCCTCCAAATTTCGTTTCGATCGGAGTTCGTTTCAATGCCCGATCGTCGCCAAAAAGTAGTTGCTGCTGCTGCATCACCAAAAAACACAGCAGCCAGATCGGTGGTTTATATCCAGAGATTGAACCGTTGAAATGAAAATTCCACCGTTCATATTGAATATAAAGGAGGGAAGAACAAGCTCTCCAAATTTCGTGCAGATCGGAGTCTGTTTCAAAGCCTGATCGTCGCCGTAAAGTTTCTATTGCTGCCGTATCACCAAAAAACGCAGCAGTCACCTCGGCGGTTAATTCCCGGAGATTGAGCCGTCAAAAAAAATTTCCACTGGTCATTTTGAATAAGAAGGTGATAGAAATGAGACCACCAAATTTCGTGCCGATCGGAGTCCTTATCAATACCTGATCCTCGCCGGAAACATGCTGCTACAACACCAACAGAAGCTGCGAGCTTTCTCCCTTATTTTTCAAGATCCGAGCCGAGCTCCCCAGCTCTCCATGATCCGAACCGAGCTCCCCAGCTCTCCAGATCCGCGCTCTCAAGGTACAAGCTCTCATCGGGTTTTATTTCTACAATGGTCACACTTCTTATTTTTGGAACTCTCCTGACCTAAAGAGTCGGGACGAGCTTTCTCATATTTGGAACTCGCATTCGGGTGAACCTTCTATAAGTCCGATTTAGTTCGGTATCATATTTGGAACTCGCCTTCGAGCGAGCCTTCTATAAGTCCAACTTCAGGTCGGCATCATATTTGGAGCTCACCTTCGGGCTCGCCTTCTATAAGTCCGATTTAGTTCGGCATCATACTAGGAACTCGTCTTTGGGCGAGCCTTCTATAAGTCCGACTTCAGGTCGGCATCATATTTGGAACTCGCCTTCGGGCGAGCCTTCTATGAGTCCGATTTAGTTCGGCATCATATTTGGAACTCGCCTTAGGGCGAGCCTTCTATAAGTCCGATTTAATTCGGCATCATATTTGGAACTCGCCTTCGGGCGAGCCTTCTATAAGTCCGGTTTAGTTCGGCATCATATTTGGAATTCGCCTTCGGGCGAGCCTTCTATAAGTCCGATTTAGTTCGGCATCATATCTGGAACTCGCCTACGAGCGAGCCTTCTATAAGACTGACTTCAGTTCGGCACCGACAGATTACACCAATAAGCAAACGGTATGTTAATTTACTATTATTTTGTTCTCCATTATGCATGGTCTTTATTAATTTTACAGGACAAACTCATGTGCAACTCTTTCACGCGAGAAGTCAGCACTAGCCTGGCCCTGCTCGTCGTGTTTTAAGACGAGAAGTCAGCACTAGCCTGGCCCTGCTCGTCCAATACTTTTACGCGTGAAGTTAGCACTAGCCTGGCCCTGCTTGCCGTGTTTTAAGATGAGAAGTCAGCACTAACCTGGCCCTGCTCGTCCAACACTTTCATGCGAGAAGTCAGCACTTGCCTGGCCCTTCTCACCGTGTTTTAAAACGGGAAGTCAGCACAGCCTGGCCCTGCTCGTCCAATACTTTTACGTGAGAAGTCAGTCCGAAATGGCCCAGCTCACCCAATAATATGCGGAGCTGTCATCCGCCCTGAATGCCATAACTCCGCATCGGTACGGTCAACAACACCTCTGATGCACCAAACAGTCCAGCCCGCGATAAGGACATCGCCCCATCAGGTTCTCCTTAACTCCATTTGAATGAATTATTGACTCGTTCTATTATATTTTTTTATCAAAAGCTCAAACTCACTGAAATAGTCAGAAATACTTCTGACTCCCTTAAAATATGATACCTGAGCTCCGCCAAGTCGGGCTCAGCAAAAATCATGCGAGGTCTGACAAATCCGACCTAACTCGCAAAAATTTAACATGCGAGGTCAGCAAAACTCCTGACTTAGTTCACCAAAAATGACATCCGTGCTTCCCATGTTGGATCTAATGAACATGCCCGCTAAACTGTCTGCAGGCCAGCCAAGCCGAGCTCCGCAGGGCGGACTCCACTCCAAACGCTATGACTGACACTTGAGCTCCGAAGGTCGGACTCAACCTGATCATCAAAGACCAAACTAATAAAGTCTGCGTGACAGACTCAAATAATTAAGTCTACAGGCCAGATTCGAGATTAGACAAACAAACAATCAAGTATGTCATCCAAAAACTGAGTTAGTGCATGGCATACTGAGAGGCAAGACATCCCATGCTATAGAGCATTCAAGAGACTAAAATTTCGGATTAAGAAAACTCATCAAGATTACACCCGAGCTCCGTATTACGGAACTAACTTAAAATCAAATCTGCAAGACAGATTCGACATAAGCCCCGCTCGTCGTAGACCCGGCTCGCCAAGATAAAGAAGATACCTCACCAGCTCAGACAACTTTGTTTGGAGCTCGGACATGGCCTGCTCCCTACCCTTTGTCTCCGCATCCAACTGGCCCGACACGGACTTCAGCTCCGCCTCTTTTACCAAAAGTTGATCCTGGAAAGCCTTTATCTCCTTGTCTCCGAGCTCAACGGTGCCCCTGAGCTCTCCTCAGGTTTGCCTCAAGTCGGCTATCTTCTTTTTGTTGACATTAGACTACCTGGAGGCCTCCCCCAACTTCCGGGAAACCTCATGAACAACTAAGGTCCCATACATAAGCAGAATTAAAAAGGTTAGTGAGACTACCAAAAGCATAGCATCAAAATAAAAAGGATAAATCTTAAGTCTGCAGGACTATTCGAACTGAGCTTCATAGGACAAACTCAGCAAATTTTGTCGGACAAGCTCATTAGGTCCCCAAGTCGGACTCGAACCAAAGTCCACGGGTTGGACTCAATTGAGTTCCGCTGATCGGACTCAATGAGTTTGCAAACCATTCTCTTTAAGTTTGCAAGTCGGACTTAACTGCATTCGTTCTCTATAGGACAAACTCGAGCAAAAACTTGACCAAACCTTTAGTATGCCATCGAAAACTACAAGTTTTATGCATGGCATATTAGGGGGCAAGATACCTCTACCATTATCGAGTACTTAAAGAAGTGCTCGGAATAAAGTTAAGGCTGAGAACTTAACGAAATACTCCTTCTATTGTACATATGACAATTTCATTTGAAATAAAATTTCAAAACAAAAAACTACAAGTCCACAAGCCTTCTGACCTAAGAACCGAGGGCTAGACTCTACGGTGGCTCAAAAGAAGCAAGAGCCGAGGTAAGAGCAGCCACAGCACGGCAGGAGTACTAGGACACAATGTCCACTCCCTCCGAGAAGTCCTTCAAACGGTTGTCATAGACCGCATCCATGCCCATCTTATAAAAGCCTCATTGGGGAGATTGTCCTTGACAAAGTCAGCAATCTGACCCTTTGCCTTATCCACCCCAAAAGTGTAGACATGGTTAGGCCGACCTAGCCTCAGGTCAGCAATCTTCTTCAAATCTCTTGTAAACTCGCCCAACTCGGGGAAAAACGTCCTGGCCACTCCAGGTTCCTTACAAAGTAAGAAACACTATCAAAGTACAATAATCGAGTAAGAAAAGAAAGCTTGCGTATTCCATGGACTCAAAGCCAACATCATCTAGCTCCACATCAGTCCTCACAGAGACCGGCTCATGTTCCATAGTTCAAACTCAATAAAGTCTACAGGACAGGCAATCCAAGCCTTGCATGTCCGGCTCAGCAAGCATATGTCAACTAAAAAGTACATTGAGTCCGCTTAATAAAATGGCATCATAGCCCGTCCGCTTAGTAACGGAGGAGTCAGTCCGAATTGGCCCAGCTCACCGTGCTTTTAAACGAGAAGTCAGCGCTAGCCTGGCCCTGCTCGTCTTAAACTTTCACGCGAGAAGTCAGTCCGACCTGGACCCTCCTCACCGAGAAGCTTAACGCTAGAAGTCAGTCTGATAAGCCTTCGAGCGAATCTTTTATACGCCCGACTCAACCTCGACACCGTATTTAAAGCTCGCCTCCGAGCAAATCTTCTCAAAATTGTGTCCTTACGCTCTCAAGCCTGACGCGCTTAAACCGGTCGCTATCTAAGCATGGCATCGACAGATTATGCTAATTGAGCCTTACATTATCTCAGTAGATCGCTCTGCAACAGTCATTTTGGCAAACGGTATATAGCGTTGTTACAACTTTATACCATGACCTCTCGTTTACATCTCTGAAAGCTTAAAGAGTACAGGGGCATTGATGTGTCGAATTAGTCCAAGTCCTCTAGTTCTGGAAAGAACCCATGGATCCGAACCTAGCCCATACGTAAGGCCATAAACAGATAGGCCCTTCGGCCCAGCCAGTCCGCCGCTTAATAGGCCGGACCAAGCCAAGCACAATCAAACCCGCCTCGCACCATCATCCAAGTAACAAGCAGCTAGCTTGATACAAAGCACTGGGGGCTCGACCTGCTCGCCCCTGCAGTCCGCCATCCTTCAACACGAACAAAGACAACACAACTAGGCAACAAAGTTTGTAAACGACGCACTCATGCATCAAATCTCGCGGCTCGCCAAAGGCTCTCGTTTCGCAAGCTCTTCAGCTCGGCAATTTAAGACCGATCTCGGTTCGACAATGTCCTAGTTTGCCAGCTCGTCCAATAGTTTGGCGACAGCTAACTCATGGCTATATATATAGCAGCATCGCACCCTTGACAAAAGAGGGATCTAATTTTGAAGAATTACGAAATTTGGGCTTGATCCCTTACAAGTTAAGGGTACGTAGGCAGCCTTATACGGCTCAGCTCATGATCGCAAACACAATCTTTCTTCTTGTTCTTAAGCGTAGCCGTGCAACCACCAGTAAAATCGCTCACTCATGGGCTAAAACGCCTCGAATCCTGGAATGACAACGATCAAGCACAACTCATAAGTTTACAGGTCTAAGATGACCGCACCGAGTCGCCCAGAAGGACAGATCCGAGCTGGCCTCCGGAGCCCAGCTGGATATGGGGGGCTAATGACGATGCCAAGAATTGAACCTACCCACGTGTCACCTCCACATCAGCACAATAATAAATAAAGATAGAGAAAAGCCTCTATCAAGGGCCAGAACCCCCAGTACCTGATGTATGTCAACCGGAAGATAAATTTCTACGATGTTTTACTCCAATTCCTTAATTATATAGTGACAATTCGTTCCAATTATAGCGAAATTAGTTATAAATCGAATCGATCTCATTTCATAATTTTATATAACTAATATCTAAATTTTATCAATAAATGTCAAGCTCGTTATTTATAATTTATTATCAAGTGCTATTAATATTATGATATTGTTTGTTGTGCAGTGGAAGTAGAGAGAAAGAGAAAAGAAATTGGAGAGCAATCATTTAATTTCATGCAAAAGTTCAGACTTGTTGATGTCATGGCTCAGGCCATGAAATCAAAGAGACTTTCCAGCAGATGCATTAAATGAGGGTCAAATCTCAACCACTCTTGTTACTCCTGGCGCAGGCCACAACACCCATGGCGCAGGCCATGGTATTAAAAATGCAAATTTGGCAATATTACTATTGCACATCAGAGAAAAAAAGGGAGTTCGACAGATAGTTTTTTGAAGAAGCTTGAAGGCAACCTCACCACAAGGGCTCTCTTAGCCAAAATTTCCGTCATTTAACAACAAAATCTTTTGTAAACACTTTAGAATCATCATTTTGGGACTAAAAGCTTGCATGGATATAGGAAGCAATTAGCTTGTGTTCTAGCTTCATCAAACTTGAAGTGGATGAACTCCATTTGTGGATTCATCACTCAATTTGGTATTCTCTTGACTTTTACTTTGATCTAATTGTTCTTATTATTATGTATGCTAGCTTTAGTTTTTTAGTAGTTATAATAATGAGTGGCTAGTTCTTTGTATTGACTAAGATGATTTAGTAATGATAGTTAATCCTTTTGTTGTTTTGGAATTGATCGTTTTTGTTGCTAGCTTTCATTGTGTTGAAATCCTCTTCCTTGCTTTGATTGATAATATGTGTATTGGAGTAATTAACCAATGTATGTACCTACACAATTAATAGAAACCGAACGGAGACGTTAGTTGTGAGACGAGGGTAAGAGGGACGGAAGGTAGAATCGACCTTAAAGGAATTCGATTCCTTATCCGGGGGAATATTGCATTCAGGTGCTAATCGTGCCAAGTCATTAGGTTTAAGGTGCTTAAGCCAAGGATAAGGCACAGTGTAATTTTATACACTCAAATGAGGGAAAATTGCATGTTTAGAAGTGCACCATTCACACAATAGCACACCAATGTTGATCGATTCCAATCAATTTAAGGGAATTAACTTGAACTAAAGATCATCTTAGTTGATTTCTTTTATCGTTTGAACAACCCTTATAGCTAGTTATTAGTCTTTTAACAAAACTACGATTCGGATCAAGATAATGATAACTATTCAAGGTTTAACCTCACATTTCCCTTAGGAGACGACCTTGACCACCACGCTAGACTACGATTGACTCGGTACACTGCCGGCGAGATTGGAACCCTAGAAAGTTTGCATCAGTACCCGAGCTGCATGAGCTCGGTCACCATCCTCCAACCTCTCCAGGATCGGCCTTTACTTGTGATCAAACCTAACCCTGCCCGACCCTATAGGTTGGCCCAAGTCCCTCTCGGACCAAACCTCTTATGCATGCAAGAATCCGAGCTGATCCCAGCTCGGCTATCTTCCCCGACCCCCGTAGGTCGGCCCAAACACTGAAGGGTTCAGCCAGTTTAGATCGGGCCATCTAAGTCAGCCAGAGTCCATCCTCAATCGTATTTCCCACGTGTCTGATAATCAGATAAGTATGGGAAGAATCCCTCATATTTAATACTCTAATCCTGACATTCAAATACACGCAATTATCTCCAACAATTAAGGAGATTAAATCGTAGCTATCTTTTCCTTAGGGAACACGGAAATCCAGGCCGAACAAGGACAAGGCCCACGCCGCCTTAGGGCATAACTCTCCTCTATATAAACCATCCTTAAAAAACTACGAAGACTTGATTCCAATACACACATTGATACGTAGGCAGCTTGAGAAATAACATCTCAAGTCCAGTCTAAACAACCACCAAACCCCCCCTTTTTTTATCGTGTTCTTAAGGCTTTTGGCAGGTTGTCTTAAGGAGAACGGCCATGGATTTATCATCGACGATTTTTGGATCGTCACCAGCCATTTCAAGCTTTAAGCCACCACCCTTTGATGGCAGCTACTATGATCAATGGAAAACCTCCATGAGAGTTCACCTTGAGTCTCTAGATATTGATCTTTGGTACGTTATTGAGGATGATCTCATCCTCCTTAATGAATTGAGTAGATATAAGGCTAGGTATATATGTTGCTTCATGCAAGTCTGTCAAACAAATTTGTAAAAAACTAGAGTTGAAACATGAAGAGCCAGCTAATTAGAAACAGCTAAAATTAATATGTTAATGCATGCATATGAAATGTTTAAAACGCCACGTAATTAGCAAGCTTTAGATATGGATTTAAGGATCACGGAGATCACTAACTCTTTGGAATCACTTGAGACGAACTTCACCAATCAAGAGAGAGTTCAAAAAGGTAAACCAGTCATTTTTGTTGTGGTTATGAACAAGTATGTTGCAATCATACATCTCTTTTAGATATTGAGAGCAGTGGCGTACGCATAATTTTTGTTCAACGGGGTCCATGCATTTTTTTAGAGTAATTTTTTTTTCATTGGTGTTCATAAATGTTATTTTATATGAAAACTTAAATAATTTATTATTTTAACGGTGTCTATTTTTTCACACCCGTTTATCTACACATACACCCCCCCCCCCCCCCCCCCCCCTGATTGAGAGCCTCTGTGGTTTTTAATATTTGATTGATTGTGTTCATTGTAATATGTTTCTATGTTTTCTATTAAACAAGTTGCTTAACATTTTCTTGTTTTCGTTTTTTCTGATAGGATACGAAATTGACGTATGCATATATATATATATATATATATATATATATATATATATATATATATATATATATATATATATCTCGCATCTGTCAAATTTTTTTTGATTGTTATTATTATAATAGGGTATTTTATACTTTTATTATAAAACTTATTGCTTCAATTTTCTTAAATTGTGTGAAAGTTGATCCTCAAAAAAATAATAATAATAATTATTGTGTGAAAGTTTTTTTTATATAGAAGAAATCCTTACTTATATTTTAGTTCTTAAAAAAAACCCTTATATCTTGAAACATTCGGACGTATGTATATACATTGATAAATCAAAGTCTAATGGGATGAGGTGCTGAACGAGGCTAGAAATTAGCCGAAGAAAAGTATTTTTTTTTTAAATTTAATTCTTTTAACCATTATTTTCCACAGTTGAAAAGCAATTCGACCTACGTAACCCTTAAATAATAATTTGAACATTCAACGTTGCAAAAAACAAAATAACCAAAAAAAAAAAAAAAAAAAAGAAGTTAAATTCCACATTTTTTTTGCTATATATATAGCAACTCTTCCATAATACCCCATATAACATTTCCCCTATTGTTTAACCTTATATTTTATTGCAAAAGAATTAAATATGGGTTTTCGTTCCATATTATTCGCAATTGTTCTTAGTATGTTATTATTATTGCAATACAGTGAAGCCCAAAATTCTCCACAAGATTACGTAGATGCCCACAATTCAGCCCGTGCACAAGTTGGAGTTGGAAATATTGTATGGGACAACAATGTTGCCGCCTATGCACAGAACTATGCTAATCAAAGGATCAACGACTGCAACTTGGTTCATTCCGGCGGGCGTTACGGGGAGAACCTAGCCGAAGGCAGCGGCGATTTTACCGGTGTGGACGCTGTCGGATTATGGGTAAACGAAAAGGGTAATTACGATTACGGCTCCAACTCGTGTGTCGGAGGAGAGTGTTTGCACTATACCCAAGTGGTCTGGCGTAACTCGGTTCGATTAGGGTGCGCTAGGGTTCAGTGCACCAACAATGGTTGGTGGTTTGTGATCTGCAGTTATGATCCACCTGGCAACTTTATTGGGCAACGTCCTTATTGATTTGAGTAATTCTTCTTCTTTTTCATTCTTCAACGAGTTGAAGAATGAAAGACCGATTTGGGATGTTGGAATAAAGAAACTTTGTATGATCATGTTTAAAACGATGATTTGTAAAATAAATAAGGTGATCATTCAATAATGACGGGAGACAATAAATAAGTTTCAATTAATTAATGAATAATTGTACTGTTATTTGCCATTCTACCGTACGTGAAGGAAGCAATAAGTTTCAATTGTAATATCAAGCGTTTCGTATATATATAAGTTTCAATCGTATATCTTATTTTGTAAAATGTTTGACTGATTTTTTTTTAATTTTAATTTTATTTTTGCCTTTTTATTAATTTTTTATTAAGAAACTTTGTATAAAATTTAAAAAACAAGAAATGTTTGACAGTTAAACAACTTCAATTCATTGTGACATCCACCATCTTTCCTCCGCCCAGGCTTATCAGCCGTTCCGAGGGCAGGCCAACACAAAATTCGCAATTTCAAGACCTATGTATTTATGTTATTGTGGTGTAATTTTGTTCATTTTATTTTATACTTAAACTAAATGATCGGAAAGCCTCAAATTTTTATATCCGAATTCAGTTTAAAAAGTCTGATCAATTTTTGTTACATTCTTTATATGCTCATCAACTCATATATCTTGATAATAGTTGTTATTGAATATTTTTTTCACATGGTTAAGCGTATTAAGATTTTTTCTTGGTCTAGGACGCTTCGATCACACAGGGACGACCCTGAAGCTTATGTGACTAATAATTTGCTAATTGAAACCATATTCATGGAGAAAAATATGTAACTTATTTTTATTTGTGTTATTTACGGTATATTTTTATTTATGTTATTTATGGTAGATAAGGTGTGATCCAAATTTTAATTTAAACACATGTCGAATTTGCTCATTGATTTCCAGATGCTTAACAACACTATCATTTTTTGGTAAAAACCGGATATTTAAATTAATCGAAAGGTTGTACAACTGTTCAAAGCGAATAAAAGAAAGCTATACAGGAGGAAAACAACTAAGCTAAAGTATAGAGTTATTTTTGCCAGGCTAGATGCAACTCTCGCGCCTTTCGAATAGCGTGAGATATGAACACTGCCTTCGGGGGCCGCTGTCGGTCTTCATTGTGGAACTCTTCATTTCGCCAATACCATAAACTCGAATTCAGCTCTCGGAAAAGAAATCGCCAAAAGTCAATATTGTCTATCTTGAACATGTCTTTCTGAAGACAACCGTTAAGCCAAGTGGGGGCGTCATGAATGTTGAAGAACTCGTGCCAATATTGGTGGTGCACAACGTCCTTCCACAATGCACGTGTCCAATTACTTAACAACGCTAGCATTGTTTTCCAAAAAATAAAAATAAAAATTAACACTATAATAAGTTTCTTGTTTTCCGCATGATTAATCACGCTAATAGATTGTGATTTTCTCTGCTTTAATCATGTTTTCTTTTCTTTCGGCTATTCATAAGTTTAGTTTGAATATTAAAAAATTTAGAGCATGATTAGATTATGATTTCTGAGAGGGGGAGACAATTTTTATTAGTCACAATCAGCTAAACATGTATGAATTTACATGGAGAGGGTGGGAACCCATATCACATGTAAAAACCGATTAAGTGATATTCTTTTATAATAACTGATTTTGAGACTTAATTGATACTTAGAACACACTTAAAAAATCATTGGTTATAAGAATAAAATAATAATGTTTGGACAAAATTACCCATCTAAATATTCATTGTTTCTGAACCTCTCCGCCGCTGAAAATCATTTAATTGCTCTGTAGTATTTTTCTAAGCATATCGCACAGCTTTTTCCCCTCCATGACACGATTGCCGGCCAACTTTATTGCATACCCCCACCGTAATTCTCCAGCACATCAAATTCCACTGCCTTAGAGTGACGACAATGGGCCACTTTAAAACCCCCCTAAATCAGCTATATAGTGGATAGTCAACCTTTAGCTCTACAATGGCACCCCAAACCAACTTCCTATCCCCAATTTTAATTAAGGTTCCCTTAAAAAATAAAGGTTTTGCTAATATGAACAGTTACAATTTCTCTTTCCAGCAACTACACATATTCATTTCAGCAGCAAAAAAAAAAAAAAAAAACTTTCATTCTAGCTCCCAAAAATATAGTCATTCAAAGAATTATATTGCAGTCATGCTATTATTTGAAGAAAAAAAGAATATCTCTAAGCATAATATTTTTTTATTTCAAAAATAACGTACGATATTCTTTTTATGAATGGATGCGATATTTTTTTTTTGGACAAGAATAACGTATTAAAATTTCATCTTGTAAGTATAAAATAATTCCAATTTCTATAAAAAAAAATATAAAAAAAGATAATATATATATATATATATTAAATTAATTATATTAGTGTGTGAGAATAAGTAATTTTAGAGAATTAATATAGAGAATTATATAGGGAGTACTTATTGGAGTGAGTTGTTCTATAAGGTGCTGAAAAAGTGATATTGGAACGGAAAATAAGATAAATGAAGTGGGTAATAGGGATCACCACTGTGGTCACTCTTAAAACCATAAAAAAAAAAAAGGAAAAAAGAAAAAATCCATAGCCTCACGATTCCCCACCATTTCCCTTTTCTGCAGGGAAAATGATTAAGGTACATATCATTTCCCCACCCTGTCCCCCAATCCAGTTTTTTGTGGCTATGGTTTTTGCTTTTTTATTATTTTTTATAATTTACTTCCACAAATGTATGGCTCTGATTTCAGTCGGTACCTTTTTATGTGTATTAATCGGTACCTAAATCACTATCCTTTCTAGAGAGTCTAAATTCCTATCTGAAATGTGAGTCCAATTTGAAATAGAGAATATTCACGATTAGACATTCTTTCTCGTCGACTTGGGTTCAAACAATACGAAGCTGGTCGATTTATTCTCAAATTCCCTTATGTTTTCGAGATTTTTGATCACCCAGTTCAGAGGATTTTGTATTGCAGGTTTTCACGTAAAGCCCAGCTAGAAATGAAGCAAGAAAGTCAAGCCCTTTTAGCTCAAGTACCTGATGCCGTGTTTTGGCTTTGAAAGCTTTTGATGACGTCGAATAATGGTAGGTTAAGATTGGAGCCTATACGAATCGCGTGAAGAGAGTTCGGATTGCCGGATGATTTTGAGCAATTAGTTGTTTTGAAACACCCTGAATTCCTTAGATTGTTTGATGTTGATGAAACTAGGAATAAATACATCGAAATCGTCGAATAATCACCAGATTTAGCTCATTGGGATAACTTCTATGGAAGAGATAGTTTTTGGGGAAACTTAATGATTTCATTGCTTGAACAAGGATATAAATACAAGTAGAAAATAACTACCACTGAGCCACTTCCTATAAATAAGGAAACATGGGATCATGGCTTAAAACTAGAAATAACTACTCTAGTAATGAAGATCATGCTGAAAATGGGAAATAACATGGCTGACATAGCCTTAGGTAATAAAAACTTAATTAACATAATAATTAACAATATCCTTTTAACATTCTTTCCCTTAATCTGAGCTGTCTGTTCAGATTACTTCACACATTCCCAGATTCTCTCTAAGTTTCAGAAATTGATCCCTCTTGAGTCCTTTAGTCATAATATCAGCTAATTGATCTTCACTTCTGCAATGCAATGCGCAACTCAATGATCCCTTCTTCATATAGATCCCTTAGAAAGTGATACTTCACATCTATGTGCTTGCTTCTGTTGTGTAAGACTGGATTCTTGGACAACATAATAGTAGAATTGTTATACCAGTACATAATGTTCCCAGTCTACTGAACTTGTCCTAGAACTTCCAGCAGTCTTCTTAACCAGATCAGTTGACATGCACCATTTGCTGCTGCTACAAACTCTGCTTCTGTTGTCGATAGAGTGACTATTGGTTGCTTCTTTGATGACCAACTGATAGCACTTGTTCCATACATAAACACAAAACCAGAAGTACTCTTCCTATCATCAACATCTCCTGTATAGTCAATGACTGAATATCCAGTCAGCTGAGCCTTCCCTGCTGAACCATACTTGATGCCCATGTTGATGGTTCCATTTAGGTATCTTAGGATCCTCTTCACATAGTTTAAGTGGTCTGCTGAGGGTGACTCCATATATCTGCTTGCCACACTTACGGCATACATGATGTCAGGTCTTGTTGCTGTCAATTATAAAAGACACCCTATCATCTGTTTGTATAAGGTGGGATTCACTTTACCACTTGCTCCTTCTTTTCTGAGCTTTAGACCAGCTTCACAGGGTGTAAGTTCTGGGTTCTGTCCTCCATTCCAAACTTGCTGAGAATTTCAGATACATACTTCTTTTGAGAAACAAGTATACATGACCCAGTCTGCTGAACCTCATTGCCCAAGAAATATTGCATTAGTCCCATGTCTGTCATACTAAATTTGGTCTTCATTGCTTCCTTAAACTCTGTTATCATGCTGAGTTCACTGCTTGTAAAGTTAAGTGTTGAATAGGTGTCCTGGACCCAATCGGGTTGGACCGGATCCGACCGGCTCAGGTCATTTACAGTCTATTTAAGTTTTTGTAATAACTTTATTATGATTAATAAAAGCACTTTTGTTATTATATACTTTGTTTATTTATTATACTAATTGTGATATTGTGTATATGATAACGCCCTTAGTATTAAACTGTGATAGAGAAACCATGATGGTGATTATGGTTGATGAGATCTCTAATCACTTTAATAAGTTAGATACTTAAATGTCTCTAGGCTGATGTACTGTTGAATAGGGCATTGATAGTACGAACAGACTAGCACGTATAAGATGTCTTCTATCTTTAAGGGTAGGGATAGATCTCATCTATCGAAATGTAGCGACACTTGGACTGTACGTGGACGTGTATTGGAGAATGCGTACGTTAGACTGACCCACTTACACTGTTAAGTGTCACACTATGTGACGGTCGTGTAATTATCCTTAGGACCGGAGTCTGCATGGCATCTGTTGGAAAGGTGTCCTAAACCCAATCGGGTCGGACCGGATCCGACCGGGTCGGGTCAATTACAGTCTATTTAGTTCATGTAATAACTTTATTATGATTAATAGAAGCACTTATGTTATTATATATTGTTTATCTTCATGTTATTTGTTGTACATATATAGTAACGTCCCTAGTATCAATCTGTGATAGAGAAACCATGATAGTGATTATGGTTGATGAGATCTCTAATCACTATAACGAGTTTGGTACTTAAATGTCTCTAGTCTTACATATCATCAAATGGGACATTGATGGTATAATCAGACTAGCACGTATTGGATGTCTTCTATCTTTTAGAAGATAAGGATAGATCTCGTCTATCGAAGTGTAGGGACACTTGGACTGTACGTGGACGTGTATTAGAGAATGCGTACGTTAGACTGACCCACTTACATTAAGTGTCACACTATGTGGCGGTTGTGTAATTATCCTTTTGACCGGAGTCTTCATGGCATCACGGTGTGGATTGTCATGCTTTGACACTATTGAGATTTCTCCTAACCATGGAGCGATCATGCGGTAGTGATTGGGTATGATATTGAAGCATGCGGAGTATACATGATTGGTCGTCCAGGAATCGCGTATCCTATGATTATAAGGAATTTCTAGCTCTCGAGAATCTTTGCAAAGTGGGAGTAAATGTGTTATTCCGAGAGAGCATGATATCCAGATTATAAGATACGATCGTCAATGTATTGACACTCGAGATACGATCGTATGGATATTGTTACAGCGATAGGATTGTAAGTTACACGGTAACTGCTTCACATGAAAGGTAGTAGTCATTGCTTTTGACTCTTCCGATGATTGGGGGTCACGGTGTGTTGCTAGACGCTATCCCGTGATCGTTAGGTATGAAGGGCATTTTAGTAAATTGCACTTTGTGTCTACGGCCAACATATTCGGAAGCCTATCGGGTCACACACATATGAACATCGAGTCGGATTAAAATGCGGTTATAGTTGATAACCAAATAAGGAAAGTTTATCTCTAGACTATAAAGATTATAGTGGTAAATTAATATGGTGGTATTTATTTATTATGAATAAATAAAATACAAGATATTAATTATATATATAAATTATGTTAATTAAAGAATATTCCGGAAGCCAATTAATTGGCATATGGGGCGCCACAATTGAGTGTATAAGATACACTTGGATTGTGCACTTTAATTAATAAGATTGCCATAATATTAATATAAGATATTAATTGATTTTGGAAAAATAGATTTATGGTAATAAGATAATTATAATCAATATATGATATTGGCAAAATAAATTATAATTAAAGAGATAAATCAATCTAGTTGATTTTCCTTATTTTATTGGGAAAAGGTTTTCTTCTCCTCCACACAACTTTGGGGCGCCACTTCCTCTATATAAAGGAAGTGGGTGTCAAGCTCTTTTGTACACCACAATTGCAAGAGCTCATAGTTCTTGTGTAAAATAGAGAGCAATCCATAGTGAGTTTGTGAGGGAAGAAAAGGGCCGGTCTAGCAACCGGAGTTTTTCCGATAGCAATCCAAGGAGGATTCCGGCAAGGGGTTCGTGTGGATTAGCGATAGAGGCCGGACGCGTGGACGGCTTGCGGACTGAACTACTCTCCGTTGACGGTCAAAGCGACGATCTAGTAGATCATCAAGGTATAACCGTCAAACTACTTAACGTGTTTATTGCATTAAACGAAGAACGATCTAGAAAAGGGAAATCAAATTTTAAATTCCGCTGCGTTAAACTAGTGATTTCCTAACAGCATCATGGTGTGGATTGTCATGCTTTGACACTATTGAGATTTCCCTTAGCCATAGGGCGATCATGCGGTAGTGATTGGGTATGATACCGAAACATGCGGAGTATACATGTTAGGTCGTCCGGGAATCGCGTACCCTATGAGTAGGACTGAATATCCGAAAGGGCCTTCGCATAAGGAATGTCTAGTTCTCGTGAATCTTTGTAAAGTGGGAGTAAATGAGTTATTCTGAGAGAGCTTGATATCCAGATTATAGGATACGATTGAGATACGATCGTATGGATATTACCTATAGCGATAGGATTCTATTTACGCGCTAACCGAGCACATGAAAGGTAGTAGTCATTGCGTATTGACTCTTCCGATGATTGGGGGTCATGGACGTGTTGCTAGGCGCTATTCATGATCGTTAGAGGTGAATGTCATTTTCATAATTGCACCTTATGTCTACGGCCAACATATTCGGAAGCCTATCGGGTCACACACATATGAATATCGAGTCGGATTAAAATGCAGTTATAGTTGATGACCAAATAAGGAAAGTTTTATCTCAAGACTATAAAGGTTATAATGGTAAATTAATATGATGGTATTTATCTATTATGAATAAATTAATACAAGATATTATTCATATTGATTAATTAAAAAATATTCCGGATGCCAATATTGGCCATATGGGGCGCAGACTATAGTGTATTAAGATACACTTAGATTGTGCAATTTAATTAATAAGATTACCATAATATTAATATTAGATATTAATTGACTTTTGGAAAATGGAATTATGGTAATAATATAAAGATATTCAATATAAGATATTCACAATATCTAGATTTATTAAGATATTAAAATAAAAGAGATAAATCAATCATAGTGATTTTCCTTATTTTATTAGGAAATGTTTTTCTCTCTCATCAATCTACTAGGAAGCTTCTCCCAATCAGTTTGGGAAGACATTGGGGCGCCACTTTCTCTTATATAAGCAAGGGGTTGACTAGCTGAGTGGCGGTCTCACCACCCTACAATAGGCTAAGAGGGGTAACTATGGATTAAATGCTAGGGTGGCATTTGGCTCTGATCGGGTCAAAATAAATGCCAAAACCGATGTCTCACACTTATAAATTCTAGACCTTTATGTCTCACACTTATATGGGGTGAGAAGGAATTTATTTTACCGATGTGGGACTTTGCATCCTCCTCCCTTATAAGGGACTGGCGTCCTCACTAGGACGGCCAAGACTTGTCCCAGTGGACTTGTCCCAGTTCGTCCCTACCTTAGAATTCTAGAGGCGGCCCCACTGCCTCTCACGGTGTGGCACTTAGTTCCGTATGATAGTCAGCTCTGATACCATTCTATAACAACCCCAGACCCCGGGCCTGGTAGCGCTAAATGAGTCATAAATGGTCCGGTCAACAACTTAGACCGCCGTCCTCGCTTGGTCTAAAAGGGCTAACCCGAGTTGACAAAACCTTTATCTCTCACACTTATATAGGGGTGAGCAGGACTTTATTTTACCGATGTGGGACTTTACAATATTTATAGCAACTGTACTGTATCAAAATTTCAAAATTGCAGACAGTAGGGGCTAAGTAGAGTAAGTTAATATAACGTTAAATAGATAATTATGCATCATACAAACCAAAACGCGACCGTTACGGTCATTTACATCCGAGATACTTAGAAAGTGCGGCCTAAATGTGGCCTAAGAACAGTCCAAAATGAGGCCTACTATGGCCAATATTAACCGATAAAAGTTAAACAAAGTGCATAAATGAAAGGACCGAAAATAAAAGTAGCAAAGTATTCATAATACAAACTAAAGAAATATAGTGAAACATGGGGGGAGGGGAGAAGAAAAGCAATAAATTGACATTCTGAGTTTAGAGTCCTCAGCTCAACTTTCTACCCCGAACTATGTCAAGAATAGCTATACCAAAACAGAGCAAACCGTTGCTTCTCCCTACCAAAATCGTAGGAATTGAGCACCCCCTGAAAATGAAATACGAGAAATATGGGGCTCAATCCCCACCACCACGATTGGTTCGATGAATTCATTGCACAAAACAACGAATTCACTTTCCCCGAACTAAAACATATAGCAACCAATAACGACTCTAGCACCAAGTAATAACAAGTAGGCTCAGTATTCACAACGAACTCAATAGGGTGCACCCCCGCATTTATAGAACTAAGGCTAAACAAATACGGAATAGGTGATTCAATAGATACAAAAGTCTTACCATCCTCGTAGCATTCCTCGGGATGACTTCAATCATACTTTCTCGTGCTCTCTCTCAGCCTCCTCCCTCTCGATCATTTGCTCTACTTGATGCTCTAAGTTTCGTATCGCAGCTTGCATTATTGTCATATCATTACGACATTCTTTGATATGATCTTGGACCAATTTACTCAACGGTTCAACCGTTTGCTCAAGCGGCACCATTTGCTCTGTTAAGGTCTCTGATTCTGGAGATGGAGAAGTATCGAGTTGTTGATCAAAGTAACTTGAGACATTATCCCACTCATTTCCGTATGATGTGGTGTAAGGATTGAACTGGTAATAGGGTTGTTTTCCGTAACCCATAACACTGTAGTTGTAGCCTCCGAATGTGAAAGGAAATAGCCATAATTTCCGTAAGGGTTCATTATCTGCAAATCAGGGAAACAACACGAACACAATCACCGTATAGTCACTACCTCTTCCGAAATAAATAGTGTGACACTTCAACAACAACAAATAAAACCAGCTATACAAAGAAAACAAATAAGAAAAAAGACCTAATCCTATGAACTTAACTAACCCATAGATATAAACCGGAATCCCGGGAAACGGCGCCTGAAAACTTGATGGCCGTTTTACAGTAAGCCAACTCTAACCGACAGGGTACCGAGTCGGTTGTACTATAAATGGCGAGCAAGGTCGTATCCTACAGGGAATCTGGTTAAGTATCAAAGTCGGTATCGTTCCTCGTTTAGGCCAACACAACTACCGAAGACGGTGATTTGTCAGATTACCGGTTTTACAAACTACTATACACAAAATAAAAGAGTTTAAACTATGAAAAAAGAGATAGCCGAGTTATGATCCAATCTAATAGTTATCAAACCCTAGCTAAATCCGGAAGTGTTTTTGACTTACCTAAACGTTCTCGATGTCACTCGAAGGGTGTCGTTTCCTAATTCCGAGAATAGACATTATTTCAATAATCTACCCTCCTATGTCAGGTTCAAAAGTCCGCTGACCGGATTTAACTGACCTAACCCGGTCTACGATCAATGAAATGCTCAACAAGTTGATACAAACCTCACACACGAAACCAAATCTAAACAACTCAGTCGGTTTTACAGGGTGATTCTAGAACCCCGGTTCCCGTATCCTCTCGCAAAATACATGTATAAAGACGATACGTGTAATACGATTATCCAGTCTTGAATTCAATAAACATGATTAAGTATAAGTTCTAGAACTATTGTAATATCAAGAATCAACAATCACAACATCTAGAACACCTCAAGAATGAACTAGGATTCGATTTCAAAGATTATCACATAACTCGGCAATATAACGATTAGCTACTCATTATACTAAGAAAACAACAAGAACTCATTGAAGAACATAAACATACAATCAAAAGAAAGTCAAAGAAGGCACCTTTATTGACAATAAAGCTAGAAAATCCAACAAGAAGAAAACCGAAAGTAGTTTACAAAATCAACTTCAGAATCCCGTAATTAAGATCGATACAAGCTTGGCTCTACAAAAGATATGTTAAGATTAGCTTACAAACTACTTTAATGGTTATTGGAAGGTGGAAATGTGTATTTACAGAGTTTTGGGTCGAAAGGGATGAAGCTATGGATGAAAATCCACTCAAAATGCATTTTATAGTGGGTTGTGCAAGTGGACCATCGGCCCGTAGGCGCCGGCCTGTGATTCATAGGTCGTGGCCTATGACTGGCAGCAGATTCCTTAGCTCCCAGCATCTTGTAGACCGTGGCCTACAGTTTATGGGAGCCGGCCTATGAACATAGTCGATTTGGGACACTCTCTGTTGTTCATAGGCCATGGCCTATGATCCATGGGTGGTGGCCAATGAAGTTTTCCTCCCAAAAGTGAATTTTTCACCATTCCGAAGCTCCAAAACACATTTTCCGGGTATCTCGTACACCTAGTTCTTGAAAAACACCAAAACGACAACACACATAACCCCTACGGGACACTAGGGTGACCGAGAGTACAATAAATACACCGAAAAAGATTGAGAATCCCGGATTATATGTCCGGATCTCGTAAACATCAAAACGGTGAAATACGTGTCAAAACCAAGCAAAAAAGTGTCCGGAATCAAGTAAAACGAGTCAAAACAGGGTATAAAACACGTATGAAAACAAAGTCGAGTTGACTCTCATCAGCGGCTCGTATGTACCGGTGAGCTTTATTGCATACCGGTGGGGATCTCGGGATCCCGCCTGGAGGGATGACATCCCTTGGTTGAGATCGTTCACGATGATATTGACCCTGATTGGTATGCCTTATTCCATGAGAGGGAGTTTCCTTTGAGCTGTAATGTTTGTATGGGAAGGAGCCGAGATCGAGCCGTCGGCCCCAGTAATTATCCATTTTTCTGCTCTTTTAGCCTTTCGGGTTGGTCTGGGGTCTTGTCAAATATACGTGTTTTGTGTAGAGTTCGTGCTTTACATTGTTGTTTCTGATTTGATTCCGTTTCGCAAACTGATGGCTTCATATTTGTGTTGATAACATGGACATTACGGAACTGCGAACTGAAAGGAGAAGGCAAACCCAGTTGCGGAGGGCGGTCAGAGAACATAACTTGGCGGTTAGTCAGCATTTCATTCCGCCAATGTTTTTGAGTGATCCTAAAGCGACCGAGACCACCCAAAGTATGGCAAGCCGAAACGTTGAGCGAAGGAGAGGTTGGACCACTAGTGTTCGAATTCAAGAGGTGGTTCCGGGTGTGATCCGTAGTGAGGCCGTTATAGACCTTGAGAGCTCGGATGAGGTAAAATCTGATGCCCCTGAAGTGAAGAGGCAGAGGAATAATGATGAAGCAGGTATATCCGCTGCTTCTAAAGGCTCTGTGGTCAGGAGTTCTTGGCGGGTCCAACTGCTCAATCGTCGGCACAGGCTAAGTCATAAACTTTTCAAAGGCGACGTTGGAAAGATCCTTCTACTGAGGCAGCAGTGGAGGCGGATCAGGACTTAAGGGTTGTTCCACCCGAGGGAGGTGTGCATGCTGAGAGCCTGGTCTCTTACTCACCTCTTGGGGAGGGGCTTATGTGGCTGAGAGAAAATTTTAGGCAGCCCGAGACTCGGAAAGAGGGCATGGCTGTAGCGGCTTCAATTAACGAGGTTACTTATTTGTGAAATCTTGATATGACTGTTCTTGATGGGGCGACAATGGTGGTGGGTGCTGGTGTAGCCTGTCGGATCACATTGGCAGATCAAACCAGGAATTTTCTGGCTCATCCTGAAGATATCTTTGGGTTAGTTGGCGTAGTGTCTATCAAGGTAATCTTCTCCCGTCCTCTTTTTAGCGTTTTCTACCTTTCCTTTTGTCAGTGTACTCTGGCGACCTAATTTATTTCTATTTTCAGTTGGTGACGGGGGCGAGGCAAGTTGTCTTGGCCCGCTGGGAACTCTAGCAGAACTACCGAGCTAAGGAGCAAGAAGTGAAGGCTTTGGGGAGCAAGCTTGAAAGTGAAAACAAGCGGGCTTCCGATGCAGAAAGCAAGGTCGACGCAGTCTCTAAGGAGGCCAACCATGAAAGGAGCGCATTAGAGAAAAGGTGATGATCGAGTCTGTATCGTCTTGCTGATGAGAGGGCTAAGGCTCTTGAGCTTGCCTAGGTAGAGCGAGAGTCAGCGATGTCCGCCTTAGGATCGGCCTTGGAACAACTTCCCGATGAGAAGAGACTTAAGAATGACCTTGCCGAGAAACTAAAAAATGCAGAGGCCGAGGTCGAGGGCAAGTTGCACGAGGCCCAGGTGCGATCTGTCGCAGATTTCAAAGAGTCTAATACTTATACAGACACGTTGCTTGCTATTAAGCTAGAGGGCTTCGATCAAGGCTTTCGTCACTCCGTGAGGTGTATGCCGAGGCATTTGGATGACCGCGTCCCTACTTTGCCACAACTAGTGAATTGGACTTCTTCGAAGATGTTCGATCCAAGCTTAAGGTCCTTCCATAACATGCTTCCTTATACTGATGAAGTGTTGGGGAAATTCCAAGCAAAGTTATGAGAGGCTGGTGTCGAGACATGGGTCCCTCCTCAAGTAGAGGCTGATAACTTGACTGCTTTGATAGAGGGACTGGAGGGAGGAGAGGCCCACTCATGGATGGAAGATGGTCATTCACTTGGGGTTGCTGACCAAGCTCTACATTCTCGTGATGAGACTGACCGGGATCCTGCCCAAAGAACTTAGTGGCGACCTCGTCTTCTTTTGTTTTTTTATGACTTTGCTTTGTAATCTCGTAACTTTTTTGGGCTGTGCTCTTTGCCTTTTTTCTAGTTTGGCTCGCATAACTTTTTCTTCCTTTGGTTTGACTTTGCTCAAGTATTTGTTCTATTTCCAATTCGACCTGCATTTTTGTTGAAAATTTTCCAATTTTGAGTGGCGAAGTAAACTTCTGAGCGATTAGCTTGAGACGCGGAGCTAATACCGTCGAACTTGCGTGTAGCATAGTGGCCCTATTGTTTGCAACAAGGTCGTGGGCACTTGAGCGAGCTTGTTTGAAATACGTGTACTGAGTTCTGTTTTCCTGCACACCCTCAGACCTGGGCTGCGCCCCGGATAAGCCTATGGAGGTCTGTAAAATCTGAGGTATCGGGGATGATCCTGACGAGGAGGATCCGTCCGGTGATCTGAAGGGCTTTGAAGAGCTGGATGAGGTTTCCGACAAAATCCTGCGGATATGGATGCAGGTCTGATGAAAATTCTGATGAATATCAGTCGGAAAACCAAAATCTGGTGGTTTGATGTTATCGGAGATCGGAGAGTGGTCGTAGATCTGATCAGAAAAGATGCCAAAAATCGAGTTTCCGTTAACGGAGCCAACTGATAATATCGGAATTATCACAAACAAGATTATGCAGTGGATATCTAGCTATTTAAGTGTGAATTCGTATGTTTTATGTCAGTTAGTCAAGAACAATATAAAGATCAAGTGTATAAAAAAGAGGTGTTTTTGGGGGATTATGGCTGAGCCGAAGTGGGTGCCTACGTACCTTTGAGTGTAAGGGATCAAGTCAAATAACATAGTTGTGAGACACCGTTATTTATAGATGACATAGTCGGTGTTTACAGTTGGGTAGGAAGATACGTGTGTCGGCGGGCGAGTTATGATAGGCGGGCTTATGTTGAGGCCGCTGCAAGCTCTGTGCTGGTGATTGCTTGAGCTCTGTCCGAGCTGGTGGCGAGGTGAGGGAGAGTTGGTTGGCCCCCGTATCTGAGCTGGGTTGCATGCGGGTTGATCGTCTTCTGTCTCGGCAGATCGCGAGAGCTGGTAAAGGCCGGAACCGGGTTTTATTCCTTTGGCGTGACTCGATTATGATGGGCGAGCGATCTGGGTAGCGAGCTTTATCCTTTGCTGGGTTTATGTATGGGCAGGCCTCAGATTCGCAGACTGTTTGTCGGGCTTGGCATATCAATTATATATATGATGTACTAGTTCAGTTAAAATCCTTTTAGACTTGCATTTTTGGCACAATTTCAAGCTTAAATTACATATACAAATTTTATAAGACCTCTACATTGATGATCCAAACCTAAGAGAACATTTTACTCAAGCTACACAAAAATACTACACAACGAATTGGGATCGTCTGATGTGATGCGGCCTGATGTGCCTTGTTGTGACGCCAAAACGGCGTCGCTTGTACTCAAAGCGACGTCGTTTTGAGGTTGGTTTTTTTTTCTTTTTTTTTAACTCGGAACCAAACGGCGTCGCTTGGACTCAATACGGCGTCGCTTTATACTCACAAAGCACCGTCTGCTGTGTAATCATCACAGCAGAGGATCCGACCTCGCTACACAAACACCGTGATTTATCTGTGTTACAATGCAAGTACATATTTACTCTTATTTTAATCAAGTTGAAAAAGCCTCCAACAACCCACTTCTCTACTCACACCTCCATCAGATCAAATGGAAGGATTGGAGTATTTGTGTTAGCTAAAAGAGTACAAATAGAAGAGAAGAAGAGATAGGTCTGGAGCAAAACTAATACACATTGCATAATTCTATTTTTGGTTCAAAACTAGCTATACCATTACATTTAAAGATCCAAACCAAGTGCCAAAGCTGATCACCTACTTAAAAATGATTTAGGACACGAATGAGCAATAACTAAATGGATTGTAATGGATGGGAGCTGATTAAACAACATATACAAGTAAGTAGTAACACAAATCTGTTCTAACAACTCTATTTTTCTTTCAACGGTCAAGTGAGCTCAAATTGAAGTGTTCAACTATAAACAGAAGACTCCTCAGCCCTTGAAGAAGTTAGACAATCAATATGCAATTAAGCTTTGTAGATATTCAAGCTCAAATTAAGCTAAACTCACGCTTAATTGGTTATCACTCAATCTCTGCATATATAATTTTTTTGTCTGTTCTTGATTGAAATTGAACAAAAAAAGACTTTCTTTCTAGATTAAGTTACCAGCAAGAAGATTATTGGTCTTATAGCTATACATTGTGAGATCCTTAATATAAAGGATCAATCTTTAAAATTGATTAGATCAGGTTGATAGCCTTAAACATGATAGATGTCATATTTGTATTTGTTGGTTGGCTTGAATTCAGTTGTCAATGACTTAATGAGGAACAAGTATTTGAATAGAGAAGAGTATCTAGAATCCTAGATCCCGAGTGGTTGAAGGTCTTGAAGCTCAACATTTCAAGACAGACAATGAATATGTTTTAGGTGTCACTGCATTTAACTTAAAGTGTCTCATTGTTTGAATTGATCTTGCTCAAGATTATTGAGTAAGCTGGTCCATTAAAAACTATGTTTAAGTGTTCACTAATCAAGCTTGAACATAATTCAAAATTTCACACTTGATTATACACTTGATCTTAGAATGATATCTAAGTGGTGCATGAACATATTTTCAAAGGGAGAAATCGGATTGACAATCATTCAACCATTCCCCTTCTAATATGCAATATCCTGCAAAAGATTTTCAAGAATTGGTATAGAGATGAGATTAATGAATCAAAGAACCAAGCCATTGTGAATATGAGAAGTTGATTACAGAGAAAAAAGAACTTGTTCCGGCCACCTCGATCAACATCGTCTGTTTGAACAACCTGCACTTTTCGTTATAATTCGATTGATCCAAGTTAATTTGGTAATTGTATTTTTCACTTTAATTATGCATTTTGTCAAAGCTAAATCTTAGATTTTCAGTGAATTTCAAATTCTTGCATTAATATGACATTTTCTAGCACCATACCAGCCATTTCAAGCTTTAAGCCACCACCCTTTGATGGCAGTTA
The DNA here is from genome assembly GCA_036785695.1 of Gentiana straminea. Lineage (NCBI taxonomy): Eukaryota > Viridiplantae > Streptophyta > Magnoliopsida > Gentianales > Gentianaceae > Gentiana > Gentiana straminea. The sequence continues at coordinate 1,383,373 of JAVUPR010000427.1, forward strand.
CTATGATCAATGGAAAACCTCCATGAGAGTTCACTTTGAGTCTCTTGATATTGATCTTTGGTATGTCATTGAGGATGATCTATTGAGGATGAGGTATGTATTAGAAGATAATATCAATATATTTGAAGCTATTGATGAATGTCAAAATAAATAGTTAAAGTTGGTATTGATAAGAGTAATGTTTGAAATAAATCACTTTGAGTGATAAGATAAAAAAAAAATTGGCATTAGTTTTATTTATTTTGAATTGGAATTATTATCTCATTTCTCTCCTATATAAAGGAATGCATAGTATCATTTTGTCGATTTTCAAATTTGTCATACAAAAACTATTTGTAAAAAACTAGAGTTGAAACATGAAGAACCAACTAATTAGAAACATCTAAAATTAATATGTTAATGCATGCATATGAAATGTTTAAAACGCCACTTAATGAGCAAGCTTTAGATATGGATTTAAGGATCACGGAGATCACCAACTCTTTGGAATCACTTGACACGAACTTCACCAATCAAGAGAGCGTTCAAAAAGGTAAACCAGTCATTTTTGTTGTGGTTAATACTATATATTTAATCTAGTGATCGATGTAATGAACAAGTATGTTGCAATCATACATCTCTTTTAGATATTGAGAGCAGTGGAGTACACATAATAATTTTTTTGTTCACACTCGTTTAAGTACGGGGTCCATCTTTGTGCAAAAATTTTTTGAGAGTAAATTTTTTTTTCATGGGTATTCAGAAATGTTTTTTTCTTTAAAAACTTAAATAATTAGCGGTGTCTGCTCCGCACACTCGTTTAAGTACACATACATCTTTCTGCAATCCGTCCCGCGCGACCGCATCAACCTACGTCTATGTTTTTTTAATAATATATATATTAATATACATAAAAAAAAAAAAAACACATACCCCCTTGATTGAGAGCCTCCGTGATTTTTAATACTTGATTGATTGTGTGTAATGTCAATTATATAACTCCGGTTATCTATGCACATGTATGAGCGTAAGTTTACAAAAAGTTTTTTCATTGTAACATGTTTCTATGAAACAAGTTGCTTAACATTTTCTTGTTTTCGTTAAATTGACGTGTGCATATTTCGCATCGGTCAATTATTATTATTATTATAATATGGTATTTTATAATTTTAATATAAAACTTATTGCATTATTTAATTTTCTTAAATTGTGTGAAAGTTGTTCCTAAAAAAAAAAAAATTTGTGTGAAAGCTTTTTTTCATAGAAAAAAATCCTTACTTATAGGTTAGTTCTTAAAAAAAAAACCCTTATATCTTGAAACATTCGAACGTATGTATATACATTGATAAATCAAAGGCATATGGGATGAGGATGAGGTGCTGAACGAGACTAGAAATTAGCCGAAGAAAAGTATTTTATTATTTTAAATTTAATTTTTTTAACCATTATTTTCCACAGTTGAAAAGTAATTCGACCTACGTAACCCTTATAAATAATAATTTGAACATTCAACGTTGCAATAAAAATAAAAATAAAGTTAGTTTGTTAAATTCCACATCTTTTTTGCTATATATATGGCAACTCTTCCATAACACTCCATATAACATTTTCCACTATTGTTTAACCGCATATTTTATTGTACAAGAATTAAATATGGGTTTTCGTTCCATATTATTCGCAATTGTTCTTAGTATGTTATTATTATTGCAATACAGTGAAGCCCAGAATTCTCCACAAGATTACGTAAATGCCCACAATTCAGCCCGTGCACAAGTTGGAGTTGGAAATATTGTATGGGACAACAACGTTGCAGCCTATGCACAAAACTATGCTAATCAAAGGATCAACGACTGCAACTTGGTTCATTCCGGCGGGCGCTACGGGGAGAACCTAGCCGAAGGCAGCGGCGATTTTACCGGTGTGGACGCTGTCGGATTATGGGTAAACGAAAAGAGTAATTACGATTACGGCTCCAACTCGTGCGTCGGAGGACAGTGTTTGCACTATACCCAAGTGGTCTGGCGTAACTCGGTTCGATTAGGGTGCGCTAGGGTTCAGTGCACCAACAATGGTTGGTGGTTTGTGATCTGTAGTTATGATCCACCTGGTAACTTTGTTGGGCAGCGTCCTTACTGATTTGAGTAATTCTTCTTCTTTTTCGTTCTTCAACACGTTGAAGAATGAAAGATCGATCTGGGATGTTGGAATAAAGAAACTTTGTATGATTATGTTTAAAACGATGATTTGTAAAATAAATAAGGTGATCATCCAATAATGACGGGAGACAATAAATAAGTTTCAATTAATTAATGAATAATTGTACTGTTATTTTGCCATTCTACCGTGAAGAAAGCAATAAGTTTCAATTGTAATATCAAGTGTACTCGTATAAGTTTCAATAGTATATTTTATTTTGTAAAATGTTTGATCGTATATATATATATATATATATATATATATATATATATATATATATATATATATATATATATATATATATATATATATTGGTATAAGAAATGTTTGACTGTTAAACAACTTCAATTCATTGTGACATCCACCACCCCAAAACCTTATAGTTCTGATTTACCTTAAATATATATTTGGTGGTTTCGCTATAAAAAAAAAAAAAAAACCTTATAGCTTATGTGACAAATCATTTGCTAATTGAGAACATATTCATGGAGAAAAATATGTAACTTTTTTTAATTTTAGTTATTTACCGTAGATTTTTATTTATGTTATTTATGGTAGATAAGGTGTGATCTTGGTATTGGAGAAACAAGCTTCACCATAGAGTTTAAGAGGCTCATCATCCCTTTCATGTCTTGATTTCAAAGAATGTTGCTCGTGTGCGAAACCTTACACTTGCTTGGAACCTCGATTAGTTTTTTTTTTTTTTTTTTTTTGGTTATCTTTTGTTTCAGTTTTTGGTGATTTCCTGGTTGTAGCACATTTTTGAACTCTTGTAATTTATGAACATTCCACTTTTTTTTCAATAAAAAGGATCGTTAAAAAAAAGGATAAGGTGTGATTCAAATTTAAATTTAAACACGTGTCCGATTTGCTCATTGATATCCGGATGCTTAACAACACTATAAGTGATTGCCAAAAAAAAATTAATACTCCTTCCGTTTTTTTTTTTTGTCGCAGAGGGAAGAATTTTACAGATTAAGAAAATAATTCATATGTCTAAATATATAGTATTGAAAATGTATTTTTTTTATTGGAGATGTAAATACTTTGTTGGTAAAAGAGTTTTTAGTATTAGAAATGTATTTTTATTTATTAGAGATGTAAATACTTAATTGGTAAAAGATGTAAATACTTTATTCCAGCCGCAGCATTTCACATAACTTTGTGGTTGATCCACATATACTTTTTCATGCAGCTGGCCATTCATGAATGCTGATTTTACATCCATTTGATGTACTTTCCACTGATTCTGTGCTGCCAAAGATAGCACAAGTCTGATAGTCTCCATTCTTGCTACTTGGGCAAACACTTCATTGTAGTCAACCCCATATTCTTGCTTGTACCCTTTGGCTACTAATATGGCCTTATACTTGCTGACTTTACCATATTCATTCAGCTTTGTCGTATAGATCCACTTGACACCAATAGTTTTGTGTCATTTTGGTAAATATGGGAGGTTCCAAGTCTGATTCCTTTCAATGGCCATGATTTCTTCATCCATAGCATGCTTCCATTTGATGTCTTGTATTGCCTCCTCAGAAGTGATTGGATCATCACTAGCAAATAAAGCATAATAGGTAGTCTCTTCTGCTTGTGCTAAACTACCTCAAAATCTGTCATCCAGCCTGGCCTTTTCTTGGTTCTCTGAGGTCTAGCTGCTGAGCCCTTAGCTGCTGTTTCATGACTTGAGTCTGCTGAACCCTCAACAGTGTCTTGGGTCTGCTGATCCTGAGTCTGTTGTCCCTGTGGCAGATCCTCATTTGGTTCTTCATCTATCAGATTCTGAATTGGATGGAACTGAGCATTGTTTGCTTCCCAATTCCAAGTGTTCAGCTCATCAAACACCACATCTCTGCTGATCACTACCCTCTTGGTTATAGGATTAAACAACTTAAATGCCTTGGACTTTCACTAATCCCCAAGAAAACACATTGCTCTCCTTTATCACTCAGTTTCTTCCTGTTTGCATCTAGAATATGAGCATAAGCAATGCATCCAAAAATTTTGAAGTGACATACATATGGTTTGATTGAGCTTCATGATACTTCTGGTGTCATGTTTTGAATAGAAAACGTTGGACATCTATTCAGAATATGCACACTCCAACTTACAGCTTCAGGCCAGAATCTTTTTGGTACATTTCCATAGGCCAGCATGCTTCTTACCATATTCAGAATAGTCATATTCTTCCTCTCATATACACCATTTTGCTGTGGTGTATAGGTTGTTGTCATTTCCCTTCTGATTCCATTATTGGTAAAGAAATCTTCAAACTCAGCTGAGCAAAATTCTCCTCCTCTATCTGTTCTCAAACTCTTGATATTTTGACATGTATCCTTTTCTCTAAGCAGTTTGAAGTTCTTGAATGCATTCAAGGCTTCAGATTTTTCTTGCAAGAATTCAACCCAAGTTTTTCTAGAAAAATCATCAGTAAATATAATAAAGTACCTCGTACCTCCATTAGATGATGGCTTGATTGTTCCACACAATTCAGAATGGATGAGTTCCAACACTTGCGCGCTTTGCCCTCCAAGATTTTCCTTTTGGGAAATGATGTCTATGTTGTTTTCCTTTTGTGCAATCTTCATATACTTACGGAGGAGTCTGAATCTTGGGAAGCCCTTTAACCATTTCCTTCTTCTGAAGAGTTTTCAAACCCCCAAAGTTGAGATGTCCATACCTGTAGTGCCATAACCAAGATGCATCTTTCAGTTCTGCCATAAGACATGCTTGTGGTTCCTTGATTTCCAAAGGGAACAATCTGTTGGCATTCATGGGAACTTTAACTATAATTCCCTTTCTTAAATCCTTGATTTCACACTCCTTATTCTTCAGAATAATTTCATATCCCTTTTCTTGTAACTGTCCAACACTTAACAAATTGCACTTCAAATCAGGAACATATAAAACACTAGAGATTATTTCAGATGTCCCATTTTTGGATCTGATACATATATTTCCTTTTCCCTTAACACTAACTGAGGAGTTATTTCCAAAATTCACTTTTGAATGATAGGATTCATCCAAATAAGAGAATGATGTTTTATTACCACATATATGATTAGTGCATCATGTATCAACATACCATACTTGGGGTGCTGATGTCTGCTCATGTTGTGTTGTCATCAGCAGAGTCTCATCCTCATCTTTGTCAACAAAGTGAGAACTCTGTTGTGTCCCCTTCTCCTTGTCTGCTATCAATTTGGTGTAGCATTCTGAACGGTAGTGTCCAAACTTGTGACACCTAAAGCATTCAACATTCTTTTTGTTTGCAGTTCTTGTACCCTCTCCAATCTTGGATGACTGAGAGTTGTCCCTGCTATCAGAATCTCTGGATGTTCTTCTACCTCTACCTCAACCCTTGCCCCTATAATTGTTACTAGAGGCAGTGGTCTCCAAGGCCTGCTCTTCTGTTGATGCTGCTGAGCCTCTCCTCATCTTCTGTTCATGAACTTGCAAGGAACTTTGCAGTTCATCAAGAGACAATGCATCAATGTCTTTGGATTCCTCAATGGAGCACACCACATAATCAAATTTCGGGATTAGTGTCGCTAAAATTTTATCCACAACTGCTACATCTTCCATCTTTTCACCAAGAAATCTCATTTTATTGCATATTTTCATGGTTCTGGCACAATAAGTTGAGACAGATTCACCCTCCTTCATTTGTAGGGTTTCAAAATCTCTTCTTTGGGCCTGTAATTGTGATCTCTTCACTCTAGCATTTCCTTGATACTTCCTCTTCATAGAGTCCCATATATCCTTTGATGATTCCTTGCTGAGAATGGTCTCCAAGATAGCTCTATCTATTGCTTGAAACAGATAGTTCTTGACCTTCGGATATTTGAGTTTTTTGCTCTCAAATATGCTCTATGAGCTTCAGTTGGGGGTGGATTTCCTGTTGGTTCAACCACTCCTTGCTCAATGATGATCCAATACTCCTTAGAACGCATGAAGTTCTCCATCAACATGTTCCAGTGATCATAATGCTGTCCATCAAACATGGGAATGGAAGCTTGAACAAATTTGTTTCGACCATGGATGTTTCTCCAAATGATGTTGAGAATATGGTTTTGATACCACTGATAACTTTTATGGAAGAGATAATTATTAGGAAATCTTAAAGATTTCATTGATAATGCAGGCATATAAATACAAGTAGTAGAAAACCAACCACTAAGCCACTTCCTATAAATTAGAAAACATGGGTTCATGGTTATAAACCAAAAATAACTACTCGATCTAGTAATGAAAAACATGTGAAAATAAGAAATAACATGACTAACATAGTCTTAGCCTTAGGTATTAATAAAACTTAATTAACATAATAATTAATTTAATTCTTCTAACAGTGTTTATATCAAATTGATGCAGTTAATGTAACATAACAAGAATCTAATCACTATCACATATAGCATCATCAATGCTTTTGGTGTTATGTTAGAAACCAAATAATGTAATTCATAGATATAAGTGGAACTACTTCTTCTTAAATGCTAATTATTATTAAATAAAAAATAGAGTACTTCTTAATTTTTTTTTCTGAGACGAAGGAGACACACACGCACCCATCCTAAACTATGCCCGAAGCGGGGTTCGAACCTGGGTCTTTCCAGGAGAAGCCAGGTTAGACCCTAGTGGATTACCACTGATATGTACTCGAGTACAGTATTTCTTAATTTCCACTAAAATTAAACTCGGGGTATTATAGCTGCTCCATTATTGCAAGCATAATTTTTTTTTTTTTTTTTTTTTTTTTTGAGAAACCATCGCAAGCATAATTAAATCATACTCAAAGGCATATGGCTTTAAAAAAAAAAAAAAAAGGAAATAAGCCAGAGAAATCCTAATTAATTGTTTACCGGACTTGACTTCAAGAAAAATAATATTTGACGGGGCACTTTCGGTTTCCTAAATTGAAGGTTACTCGACGTAACCCTTGAATGCTTTGAACATTCAACATTGCAATTTGCAAATTTTAAATAAATAAATAAAATTAAAATAAGTTTTCTAAATTCCACATCTTTTTCCTATATAAAGCGACCCATTAATCCATATTCACCAGTATAACATCTTAACAATTAAACCTCAAAATCTAAGTCAAAAGCAAATGGATTTTCGTACGACAATATCCGCAGTTCTTGTTTGCATGTCACTAGCAATACTACTGCAACCTAGTGAAGCCCAAAATTCTCAACAAGACTACCTAAATTCCCACAATACAGCTCGTGCACAAGTTGGGGTTGCAAATATCGTATGGAACACCACCGTGGCCACGTATGCACAGAACTATGCTAATCAAAGGATCAACGACTGCAACATGGTGCATTCCGGGGGACCCTACGGGGAGAACCTAGCCGCCGGAAGCGGCAGCTTCTCCGGTGTAAACGCTGTCGGATTATGGGTAAACGAAAAGCCTAATTACAATTACACCTCTAACTCATGTATCGGTGGAGGACAATGCTTGCACTATACACAAGTGGTTTGGCGCAACTCAATTCAATTAGGGTGCGCTAGGGTTCAGTGCACTAACAATAATTGGTATTTTGTGATCTGCAGCTATTCTCCCCCTGGCAACTATATTGGCCAGCGCCCTTACTAAGTAATGAAACCTGGTATTAATTACTACATGTGTTTAATAAATAAATAATGAAATAATAAAGATATAAATAATGAAGTAATTATGATGTTAATTGGATTTACAAATGTGTGTGTTGTAAAAGTAAATTCAGAAATAAATGTTGTATCGTAATGCTTAGCTATGTACTTATGTGAGAAGACTGAAGACAAATTTCAATTGATGAATAAGTAGTTATATCATTTGCTCCAATTACATCAACACTCCTTATTGTTAAGTAGTTATATCATTTGCTCCAATTACATCAACAGGGATAGAATCAGACCGATTCCCGAAATGTCTTTCTGGCTATTCCTCAATGTCCCTGCTATTCACGGAACGTGAGAAGTAGATCCTTCCGGAAGAAATTTTTCGATTTCCTGGGAATCCTACAAGATCTGTTCGTTCTTTTTTCTCTAATAGATGGTCAGAACTCCATCTGGGTTCGAATCCTATTGAGAGGTTCACTAGAGATCCAAAATTGTTGAAGAAATGGTCAGATTTGTCTTTTGTCCCTTCCACGCGACAAGAAAATAAAGAAATGGTTAATATATTCAAGATAATTACGACAAGTGTCGCACCTTCTTCTATTAAAATGGATAGATAGATGATGGATTTAGGTTCAAAAAAATAGTGAGACACATATCATAACATGATTAGAACAAGTAATAACTCCTCAATACAGAGTCTCTACATATGACTCCATAGTTTCAGTCCTTAGCATATCCAAAACTAGTCCAGGTAAAATTCTCGGTGCATATTTGTCAGGGAGGCAAAAATATGTTTTAATAGTAATATCTTGTGATTAAATGTGTTTGGAAACTATATCGTTTGTTGTATGTTTGATGGTGATACATCGTATCATTGTGATCTATATTATTTTAATTGTAGTTACTTTATTTTCTCTTGCCTAATTGATATATCTCATTAAATAATGACTCTTTGTCGGCTACGTAAATCAAAATGATTCCTATAATATAAATCTACACTAATCCGATAGAGGTTGGAAGTGTACTCATCAAGTCTTATAAGGTCGTATCAACATATGTGGCCGATATGGTTTAAGTTGTATTTTTGGCCCACCATCAGAAAAGACGCCTAGATATCAGCACAATATATCTCCAGTATGGCGTAGGACGCCTCTATGCATCAATTGGCCGATGTGACGTGTCCTTGGTCCTTTATGACCGACATGACGCAGCCTTTGTCCCAAATAGCCGAGTTGACGCAGGTTATCCATGGTCCTTTACGGCCGACGTGATGCATGTCGCCCTCGATCTTATTGGAAATAATATTTCGCTGATCATTTGTATAGATTAATAGATGCCTATATACGTATAAGTGATTATGGAATATTTAGTGTTATAAAACTATTTCTTGGTGAATGCGAATGTATTACTTATAGATGACATTAAAAATAAATTTGTGATATGTATATGTATATGTAGACATATATGTGGAATTATATACATGAAATATTTTTATATTTATATATAGTTTGTGAGATGGAACTACCTAAAAGTATTATTACAAAATTGGGTATGGTTCAGCTAATGAACCTGTATCATCTATAAATTTTGGCCATCCCAAAGAGAAAAGCAGTGAGTTTTTCCTATTTCTAAAGATATATATAGAACTCTGCAAAGTTCAACACAAATATACTAAGGCGTTTTCATTTCAAATTTTGGAGTCCATTAAAGAGATTACTAACCAGAGCATCTCTTTTATCTCTTTAAATGATCAGTTAGCCGATTTCTCACCACACCGTTGGCTCAGCCTCGTTTTGCCAGTTTAAAGTTCAATCTCCGTTTCAGCCATTTCCCACGATATTGCGGGGGCGTGTCGAGGATAATGTTGTTTGAATATTATTATTTACTTTAAATATTATTATTGTCGTATTTATCTTGTAGTGACTTATTGACTAAGTCGTCTAACTATATATATTTGAATTATCTTCATTCAGTTGAATCAATGAAATACTATACATTTTGAGTTATGTTAATAACCATTTCATGTTAATGATAGTCAAATGAAATTTTACACATTTCTCTTTAAAATTTATGGTATTAAACCATTTTCTTAATTTATGTGAAAACACTCACAATGACTTATATTTTGAGATGCAGGAATATGGATGCCAAGAAAATCTCAAATTCTCATTAAAAAAAGATATATTTTATATTTTGCAGGAAAAACCAATATATTAATAAACCATCAACGAACTGGCAAAATTAGGAATCCTAACTAACCAATGCACTATGGTCTCCTCAGAGTATAGTAGTACATCCAACGAAAACCGATACATTTCAATAGATATTAATTTTGAGAATGGTAATGAACCAAATCATATTTAGTATGTCAAATTTATACGATTTAAGAGATTTCTGGAGGACCTCTTGGTATGAAAACATGCAACCAATCAAATTTTTTCAAACAATCATACAATTAGTTTTAAATAGAATTTCAAACAAACTTAAAATAAATATAATTCTAAAAAATTCATATCCAAATGAACCCATAACATTTCTAGCATTTCTCACGGATAGTAGGATATAGGCACAACCACTCAGCTATAACAAGTGATACAATCTATATTTGCATCGTTGATTATGATGTGTCTATATCATTATCCATCAGTGACAAATCTCGGTCAATTGTATTTCGTATATCATTCATCAATCACAAGATACAAATATATAGTCACTCTTAGGGCTTCCATAATACTACACAATGACTAATCTACCCTTAATAAATAAATACAGTCAATAATACACAATAGATCATAGTCGTAGTCGCAATACCCCCCCCCCCCCCCCCAAGTGGAAGCGTGAAGATCTCGAACGCCCAACTTGGGCAATAAAAATTCAAACTGTTGACGACCCAATGACTTCGTAAAAATATCCGCCAACTAGTGCCATGTAGGGACATACGACGGCAAAATCAATCCATCCGTGATCGCATCCCGCACGAAATGACAATCCGCCTCGATATGCTTCGTGCGTTCGTGAAAGACCGGGTTCTATGCGATATATAAAGCCGATTGGCTATCACAAAAGAGTCGTATCCCCGGGGGATGCCGAATACCAAGGTCCGCAAGCAACTGTTTCAACCATTTCAACTCACACGTAACTGAAGCCATCGATTGATATTCCGCCTCGGCCGAAGATCGGGATACCGTGGTTTGTTTCTTGGACTTCCAAGAGATTGGGGAAAGACCAAGGAAAACAAACCAACCACTCAATGAACGTTGAGTAAGTGGCAAGCCGCCCAATCAGAATCGCACCAACCTTCAAAAAGAAGAGAGCTATCCGAACGATTCCTTGACCCGGATGCTTCTTCAAATATCTGACGAGACGCAGGGCCGCATCCCAATGGTCGACACGCAGTGCCTGCATGAACTGAGACAACACATGCAAAGAATAAGCTAGATCATGTCGGGTAACACCGAGATGTATAAGGCGACCAATCAACCGACGATAACGCCCCGGATCACTCAACAACTCATCCGTAGCAAGGGACAACTTGTGATTCTGCTAAATCGGGAAATCAACTGGCTTGCTCCCAAGTAAACCAGCTTCATGAATAATATCGAGGGCATACTTGCGCTGATTCAAGAAAATTCCATCCATGTTCCTCGCCACCTCAATCCCAAGAAAATATTTCAACACCCCAAGGTCCTTCATTTTAAAACATTTCCCCAAGTAGTCTTTAAAAATCCGCATCGCAACCTTATCGTTCCCGGCAACAATCATATCATCATCGTAAATGAGGACATAGAGCTCAATCTGATCTCGATGAAAAGTAAACAATGAATAATCGGAGTAGGACTGACGAAAACCATACTCACGCAAAGCAGAAGCAAGCTTCGCAACCAGCACCTCGGGGCCTGTTTCAACCTATATAACGATTTGCGCATCTTGCAAACCAAGTTCGATACCCATTGCTCAAACCCGGGAGGGATTTTCATATAGATTTCCTCCTCCAAATCCCCATGCAAGAATGCATTATGAACATCCATCTGGTGAATGTCCCATTGTTTGACCGCCGCAACACTGAGATATGTCCGTACCGTAACCATTTTCACCGCAAGGGTGAAAGTCTCTGTGTAATCAATACCTTCTTCTTGGTGATGCCCAAATGCCATTAACCGGGATTTCAGGCGCTGTAGTGTCCCGTGCTCGTCATATTTCTCTGTATACACCCACTAACTCCCCAACTCCTTTTTCCCAGGGGGAAGGGGTTGCAACACCCAAGTACCCTAATCTTCAAGTGCCTGAATCTCTTCTGACATGGTCTTACGCCACCCCTCATGTTTCATAGCCTCCTTAAAAGATTTAGGAGGATTACCCTCTATAATAGTTGTAAGGTACTTGCGATGTTTATCAGAAAACTTATCATAATTAACGTAATGCACAAGAGGATACGGGGTACCGAAGGCAACTGGTGAAGCGAGAAGACCGTGGAATGGGACTTTTCTGATCAATCAATGTATACGTCACAAAATCTTGGAAGCGCGAATTCGGAATCTTCTGTCGTCTACCCCTACCCAACTCTTCAGTACCGTCAGCGGTTGTGGTGAAGGAACTATATTAGTCCCAGTAACACCTGTTTCAACTGTCAAGTCCGTCCCCCTCAACCGGAGGATCCGGCAAGGGTGGATCCCCGGTAGGAGAGGCATCAAACCCTTGATCCACTATGCCAACATCGTCTATCAAAGGGTACGGAGCTACAGAGGTATCAATATCGGTCGGTTGAGAAAATCGGTCGGGGTTTTTTACCAAAAAAACTCATAAGGCGTTTTATAATTCAAAACACACATGTTCGAAAAATTTAACATCCATAGAAACAAAAATCTCCTCCGTATCTAGGTCGTACAAAGTCCACCCCTTCTTTGCGAAAGGGTAATCAAGAAAAACACACTTACGACTCCGGCTAGCAAACTTATTCGTGTGGCGATGATCATGGGCATAACATAAACATCCTAGAATTCGAAGCATTGAGAGGTCCGGTTTTTTACCAAAAAAGGACTCATAAGGCGTTTTATAATTCAAAACACTAGACGGTGTTCGGTTAATAATATAAGCAGCAGCCATCACACACTCCCTTCAGAACTTAAGTGGCAAATGTCCATCAAAACGTAGTGCACGAGCAACATTAAGTATGTGTTGATGTTTCCGTTCTACCCTCCCGTTCTGTTGAGGTGTACTAACACAAGATGTTTCAAATATGATACCTTCTTTACGAAAATAAGGAAGCAAATGTCCAAACTCTATCCATTATCACTACAAACGCGTTTAATTTGAACCTCAAATTGACGAGAAATTAACGCAACGAAAACCAAAAAGCAGACTCAACCTCCATTTTATTCAATAATAAGTAGATCCAAACGGAACGTGAATATTCATCAACAATAGTCAAAAAAATACGAAGCGCCACACGTCGAGGGTACACTATTGGGGCCCCACAAATCACAATGTCTTAATTCAAAAATACGACTAGCTTTATTCTCACTAAGGGGAAAATGTTCACGGGGCTGCTTTGCCCGAAAGCAAATATCACATCCATCTTTATTTAAAGGTTTGGGAATAGAAATATTAGGCACCTGAACCCGCATTGGGCTGAATCGAGTTGGATGCACTAGCCTGATGCATCTGCGGCTGGGAAGAACCTCCAACCACAGCACTTCCTCTTCCCCATCCATTCGGACCATCAACTACCTGAATATCCTCCCTGGATAAGAAATTCATAGCATCAACATGGTCGCATGCCAAATTCAAGCAGGCAGATTGAATTTGATTAAAATCCAAGCAGGCAGGTTGAATTTGATTAAAATCCTTGGAACCCAATTCACTAGTCCCAAAAGGGTGCCCAGTTTTATCAAAATATCTAGTACAAGGACCACCACGATCCCCTCGTCCGTCTCCACGCCCAGTCCAAGGACGATCACCCCACCACCCGGGGTAACCGTGGAGCTGAAAGCACGAGTCCTCATCGTGCCCATCTCTGTTGCAGTGAGAGCATTTAGAAGACGAGTCCGCCGGTTTTGTTCGATTTCGTCCCTCCGGATGCACCTTAAACGCCATCATGGCGTCAGTATCTTGTCTCTGCAACTTGCCATCAACAGTCCACATCCTTTCCTCCTGTATCAGGGTCTTACACACGATCAAGGCTTGGCAATTTCTTTTCTTTCTCAACTACAGCCATGAGAAGAACGCAGCTGCACAATTAAATTTTTTTTTTTTTCTTTTTTTCGTTAGGTTAGGGAAAACCTGCCTCTACTACCATGATAAATTTCGGTCAATTGTATTTCGTATATCCTTCATCAATCACAGAATATAAATATATAGTCACTCTCAGGACTTCCATAATACTACACAATGACTAATCTATCCTTAATAAATAAATACAGTTAATAATACACAGTAAATCATAGTCGTAGTCATAATAATCAGTCATACATAATAATCGATGGTGTAAATTTTAATTGCGTCGTTCATGATGGTTCAACGATTGTGTCCGAGTATTAGTTAAAGAGAAATTAAAGAGGGGTCAAATTCCAAATTGAAACAGCCAAACGTAAAAAGTTAAAAGAATGGTTTCCGTATCATTACTATAAGTAAATTAAAGAGGGGTCAAATTCCAAATTGATACTACTTACTACCAAACATAGTATATAAGTTAAAGTATGGTTTCCGAATTCAACAACTTTTTCTTCCCATATAAAGCAACTAATTAATCCTTATTCCACTGTACAACATTTCCACTAGTAACCTCAAACTCTAAGGTGAAGAAAGATGAATTCTCGTACGACATTAATCGCTATTGTCTTTTGCGTGTCACTAGTAGCAATATTATTACAATACAGTGAAGCCCAAAACTCTCCACAGGATTACCTAAATGCCCACAATGCAGCTCGTGCACAAGTTGGAGTTGCAAATATGGAGTGGGACGACAACCTAGCCGTTTATGCACAGAGCTATGCCAATCAAAGGATCAACGACTGCAACATGGTGCATTCCGGTGGGCCATACGGGGAGAACCTAGCCGAAGGCAGCGGCGATTTTACTGGTGTGGACGCTGTCGGATTATGGGTGAACGAAAAGGGTCATTACGATTACGGCTTCAACTCGTGTGTCGACGGAGGAGAGTGCTTGCACTATACCCAAGTGGTCTGGCGTAACTCGGTTCGATTAGGGTGTGCTAGGGTTCAGTGCAACAACAATGGCTCGTGGTTTGTGATTTGCAGTTATGATCTACCTGGCAACTTTGTTGGGCAACGTCCTTACTGATTTGGATAATAGTTCTTCTTCTTCATTGTTCAACATGTTGAAGAATGAAAGATGGATCTGGCATGTTGAAATAAGAAACTTTGTATGATTTTGTTTAAAATGATGATTTGTAAAATAAATAAGGAGAGCATCCAATAATTGTTAAGTAAATCAGCTTATCAACCAACGTTCTATAAACAATATTATCATCTAGCAAAGGTGAATTCATATGTTGTAATGTCTGCTTGGATTTCATTGGAGTCTTGACAGGTTTAGCCCCCAAGAAGTATATTTTCTCTGTGAAATAGAGATACCACTAGGTGTAATCAAAGTTTCAATGCATAGAAAATATCTCAGCTTACCAATATCTTTAATAGGGGACTGTTTATGAAGATGATTCTTGACTTGTCGGATCTGATTCAAATCAGGACTGACCGCAATAATGTCATCCACATAAATCAATAGACAATAAATTTCTTGACAGTTCCTTTGATGAATAGGCTATGATCATGCTTAGATTGAACAAATCCTTGACTCTCCAAAGATTCAGTCAACTTGTAATTTCATTGTGTGTTGGCTTGCTTCAAGCCATATAATGATTTGATCAATTTGCAAACCTGATTTGGTTTGTCAGAAATGAAACCTTGGGGAAGCCGCATGTAGACTACTTTATGCAAATCTCCAAGAAAAAAGGCATTGTTCACATCCTTTTGGTGAAGATGCCAGTTATTAGATGTTGCATCTGCTAGCATTGCTCTTACTGTTGTGATCATCACAACTGGAGAGAAGTTCTCCTAATAATCAATGCCATAAGTCTGAGTATATCCTTTTGACACTAGTCTGGCCTTGTTCCTTTATACTTGACCATCAGGATTTTACTTGATTTTGTACACCCATTTGCATCCAATAGGTTTCTTGCCAGGTGGTAAAGTAACAATATGTGTTGGTCTTCTGCAATTCCTCAAATTCCTTCTACATTGCCTCTTTCCATTCATCATGCTTGATTATAAGTTTTGTGCTCAGTGACTGCATCAATGGCACAAACAAACTTTGCATATTCAAGTGAGAGACGCTCAAGACTCGTGACTTGATCTAACATATGAGGGGTCTACACAACATTGACTAACTCCTCATTGATAAACACTTTGTGCTCTCCTGGTCCTAGTTGACCTCCTCAGTTGCACAGTGCCTGCTCAGCTGAGACGACTGCTCTTCTTGGGCTCCTCAGCTGATCCTGCTCCGTTGTTGGGTTCTTCAGTTGAACTGCTCAGTTGATCATCAAAGCTATGGAAAACAAGCAAAGGTACTGGCATATCAGTAGTATACTGAGCTTTTCCTAGAACCTGCTTGAATAAAGGCAAGTAAGTCTCATGAAATTAAACATTCTAGCAACAAAGATATCTTTGTTGGTGATATCTAATAATACAACACCCTTTGAGGTACCAGAGTTTCCAAGGTACACACATGTTCTTCATCTAGAATCAAACTTGGTTATGTACTACTGAAGAGTACATGAAAAAACCAAACAACCAAAGACTTTAAACACAGAATAACCTGGTTTAGTACCATATAACACCTCATAAAGAGCGCTTTCTTTCAGCAAAGGTGTGAGTGTAGCATTAATAAGTTTAACAACATGCAATAAACAAAACCCTAGTATTCAATTGTAGATTACTCTAAAACCTCAAACCTCTGGCTACACCATTGACATATGTTACAAGAAATGGGGGTTATCCTCTAGGTTTTAAAGATAGAGGCAAGGGTGATTGTCTAGATTCTCGTCAAGGGTTCAATCCAGATCCATAGAATCTGATTTCTACTCATGTTCCACCTGTTGATGTATATGAGTTTGTCATGTCTAGAACTCTGTATGATCATATCATAGGGTTGTTAAAGAATGTCAGAATCAAGATGTTGTTGCCTGCACTACATAGTCTCAATCCTTTTCTATGACAACCAATGTTCAGTTTGACAATTCACAATCATGAGGTAATTCATATAAGTGGATAATGGATTCAAGTGCCACGGACCACATAACCTTCTGTTTATCACTTATGATAAATGACATTCCTGTCAAGAATATTATTGTTACCTTGCCTACATGTTCTATGATTTTTGTGTCACACATAGGTCAAGTTAAGATTAATGATCATTTAACACTTAATAATGTCCAATGTGTACCCATTTTTTCATATAATCTGTTATCTGTCAGGAAATTGACTATAAGCACAAGTTTTACTATGTCTTTTCATGCTAATAGTTGTGTTATACACGATACCAATGCACAGAAGGTGATTGGTTCAGCAAAAGTTTCCAATTGTCTATACATTTTGACTACTGATCCTCACACTTCATGTTTCAAGAATGTTGTTGCTCGTAACACTGTATCACAATATTTGCTTTGGAATTACAGGGTAAGGTATTTGTCCATCCAAAGACTTAAAGTTTTGAATAATTAGGTACCTGATGTAAACTTCCTTTTGTACAAGAGTGTTTGGTTTTCCCTTTAGCTGAACATAAAAGATTGTCTTTTCCTCATCACGTTTCCATTTATGAGCATGCCTTTGATTTGCTACATGTTGACATTTGGGGCCCAAATACGGTGCCTACTTTTAATGGTGAATGTTACTTTTTGTCTATTGTGGATGACTATAGTAGGTTTTTGTGGGTTAGCCTGGTCATATCAAAGTCTGAAACTAGGACCATTTTGCAAACTTTTTGTAATTAATAAATTTTATAATCAGGTTGGAACAATTGTTAAAGTTATGAGGTCAGTAAATGGTCCAAAATATGATACGAGTCTTTATTTTGCTGAAAAGGGTATAATCTATGAGACCTCTTGTGTTGATACACCACAACAAAATGGTATAGTAGAGAGAAAACACCAACATGTATTAAATACATCTAGGGCATTATGGTTTCACTCTCATTTACCTATGATCTATTAAGGATTCTGTTTACAGCATGCTGATTTCCTTATTAATTCTACTCCAACCCATCTTCTTCAAGATAGATGTCCTTATTTCATGTTATATAGTAATAAACTTCCTAACTATGGCTTGTTTAAGGTTTTTGGATGTCTTGTTTTTGCTTCTACTAACAATCAAGGCAAGGGAAAGTTTGATACCAGAAGCATGAAATCTATTTTCCTAAGTTTGCTTGATCATACCAAAAGGGTTTCTTTTGCTAGATATAAATACTCTATAAAACATCAATTCAATGGATGTTATTTTAATGAGGACAAGTTCTCTTTTGAAGATCTTTCCCTTGAAAATTCCACTGTTATTCATGTTTTTACATCTGACAATGTGCAGTATCCTTCAATGGATAGTCAGCCACAAATCATACTGACATTTCTGCAGCTCATCCCCGGAAACTAATAGAAGAACTTCAAGGACAAGACAATTCCCTATATATTTTAAAGATAATCAAGTAAATTTGGCATCCAAAAGAACTACACCAAACACCATTCAAAGTGTGGTATCTCATGATAACATATCCATACCTTGAGAATCTCTTATCTGCAACATTTCCATTGATCAATAACCTTCCACCTATCTGCAATAAGCTCAAAGTGAAGATTGGAAACAGGCAAAGCAATTAGAATTGAATGCATCACACAAAACAAATACTTGGTATTTGGTTCCTTTATTTTAAGAAAAATTTCCCAAGGATGCAAAAGGGTGTACAGGATCAAGATAAAATCAGATGAAAGCATAGAGAGATATAAGGCTAGGCTTGTTTTTAAGGGTTTCACACAAACTGGGGGTATAGATTACTTAGATACTTTTTCAGCAGTAGCAAGATGACAACCATCAGGTTATTTCTTAGTTTGGCATCATTACAGAACTAGCATTTACATCAATTAAATGTAAACAATGCCTTCTTACATGGTGACCTAGTTGAGGTGTATATGAAGCCACCCCTTGAATTGTTTTCAAAGTAAACAAATCCCTATGTGGTTTGAAACGTGACAGTAAATAATGGAATGCTAAACTCACACAAGGCTTAATTCAAGCTGGATACTCTCAGTATACAATGATCACATCCTTTATACTAAGGGACATGGATCTTCTTTCATTACTTTGTTAGTATAGGTTGATGACATCATTGTAGGAAGTCCATGTCCACAGCATATTCAAGATTTAAAGGATCTTTTGCATAAAGACTTTACAATTAAAGATCTGGAATCCCTGAAGTACTTTTAGGGTTTGAAGTAGCTAGATCCAAGCAAGGCATTGTCATTAACCAAAGGAAATATTGCTTGGACTTACTCAATCATGTTGCATATGTGGGAGCAAAGCCATCTAAAACACCTATGAATCATGCTGTCAAGTTAACTCCCTCAGATTCTCCATTATTGACAGACAACACCTATTACAGAAGCTTGAAAGGTAAACTTCTGTATTTAGGTAACACAAGACCAGATATTGACTATGTTGTTTAGCAATTAAGCCAATCATAGACAAACCAACTAAAAACCATTTAAATAATGCACATAAAGCTCTCAAGTTCCCAAAAGCAACTCATGGACAAAGCCTTATATGTTTCCATAATCAGGCCAAATAAAGATCAAAGCTTTCACATATTCTGACTGGGCAAGGTGTTCTATTACAAGGAATTTTTTTACAGGATTCAATATCTTTCTAGGAGGATCGCTTATTTTATAGATTAGCAAGAAACGTGACACTGTGAGCAAAAGCTCTTCTATGGAAAAATATAGGGCTATGGAAATTACAGCTTGCAGGATTTAGTGGATCCTATATCTCTTAAAGGACTTTCAGAGTTGCATCAGGATCAACCAGTGCCCCTTTTCTGTGACAGCAGAATTCCTTTGTATATTGTGGAAAAAATTCTGTTTTTTAATGAGAGGACAAAGCACATAGAGATAGACTACCATTTTGTGAGGGAAATATATCAACAAGGGGTCCTCAATCCTATGCCAGTTAGTACACTTGATAACCGAGCAGACATACTGTTGAATAATAAGGGTGTTTTGGTCAATCCCTCCTATTTACAGTGTTTTTAGGGTGAATCAACCGAATTGACTTTCTTTATTTAGAATTATTCTATTATAATTGTCAGTTATTAGTAATTATGATTGATTGATTGTGATCCTAAAATCAAGGAATCCCAATCATTCAAGACACTAGATTTTCCTATTTAAATAGAGGCTATTGAGTGTTGTAATATGACATTCTGAAATAAATAAATTTTACACCTTTTTCTATCTTTTTCTGACTTGGTATCGCAGCGTAGGTTCGATTAAACCCTGCGAAGATGAATTACCGTGCAGCCTTCATAGGGGAGTTGATCAACCCGTCTGTTGGTCAATCTTCGAACGCTGGAACAAGTAGTGAGGAAGGAAACTTCAATAATTCCTCACTGCTGCTGGTTTCCGGTAAATTAAATGGCAGCAAGCTAGGGTTCTTGACTGGAGCAAGCAAGGAACGGCTGCCAATGATCCCAAGCACAGCACTTGGCAGTCAAAAATTCCATGGTCAAGGCATGGCTAATCAACTCCATGGAGCGGACCATAGCCAGACCCCATATATGTCTGAAAACTGCCAAAGACATATGGGATGCAGTCAAAGAATTGTATTCTGATCTAGAGAACTCCTCGCGGATCTATGATCTGAAAACCAGACTTTGGAATTTGAAGCAGTGAGGCAAGGATGTGACATCATACTACAATGAGATAGTCACACTTTGGCAAGAATTGTATATGTGTCATGAGGACACATAGGATTGTGCTGGGGAAAGCACCGAATTTTAGAAAAGAGAGGAGAACGAGAGGGTTTATTCTTTTCTGGCAGGGCTGAATTATGAATTGGATTGGGTAAGGGGTAGAATCCTCAGAAGGAATCCCCTCCCATCATTGAGAGAAGTTGATGTGATTCCCAATGAAGAAAAACTTTATTGAATTTACTTATAGTATTTTTATATATTTTTAGTTATTATTATTTGGGAAAATTTATCCCACATTGTTTAGGTATTATTTATTTATTTTGAGTTATAATTTTTGGGGAACTTTATCCCACATTGCTTAGAAAGCTCTTTGGCTTGGAGTTTGTAGCCTATATAAGGCATTTAGGTGTTTCTTTTATAGGACAACACATATTTTATTGAGTGGAATTATTATAAAGCTTTCTAGCTTTTTGTAAGTATTCTATTCGTAGAGTATTCGAATCTAAACTTATCAAGGTTCGAGCATACCTTGTGGCGTTCGTATACCAAGGTTCTTAGATACGGGTTATCTAAGGGTTGTAGAAACTATGGATGTCACTTACTTTGAAAACACCATGTATTGTCATCAGCACCATCTTCAGGGGGGCTGTGACTACTCAAGAAGATGTTGTTGAATTTCAGTACATTGTCGATGGAGGTGATAAAACTAGTATGCCAATGTCTATGGAAAGTACGAATGAACTAATTGAGGAAAATCTGGGAGAAAGGGGAGGTAAATCACCTGCTATAGGTGACAAAACCTCCAAGACTCTTAAGTCAACTCAAAAATTCTCAACACAAAAATTCTGGGGAAAAACTTATGTCAGGACTTAACCCAAGTCTAAACAGAATGTGGAGACTCTAATTCATCCCCACACTACTCAAGAATCTGATCCTGCACATCTTGAGCAAGCTGACATCATGGATAATTCTGATCCAGAACCTTTAATCCCTGACTTAGATGTTGAACCTAGTCCACAATCTAAAAAGCAGACCAAAGGGGACTATTCAGATCTCCTACTGGATGTCCCAATAGCCAAGGCCAAGAGCCTGCACAAAAAACCCCAGATATCCCATACAAAACTACTTGACCTACAAAAATGTGTCACCCTCTCATAAAGCCTTTCTTACCAATGTGTCTGAACATCAAATTCCTAAGGATATTCAGCAAGCTCTGATAGTACCTGAGTGGAGGGCTGCAGTTCAAGAAGAGATCATGGCTTTGGTGAAGAATGGCACTTGGGAGATGGTGGATTTACCATGGGGGAAGAAAGTTGTGGGGTGTAGATGGGTGTTTACCATTAAATTCAAATCTAATGGTGAGGTTGAGAGATATAAAGCTAGGTTGGTGGCGAAGGGTTATAGTCAGACCTATGGGATTGGTTACTCTGACACTTTCTCACCTGTGGCAAAGCTTAACACTGTGAGAGTTGTGTTCTCTGTGGCAGTTAATCTGGACTGGCAGATGTTCCAGCTCGATGTGAAGAATGCCTTTTTGCATAGGACTATTAAGGAGGAGGTGTATATGGATCCTCTTCCAGGACTTGCACATCAGTTTGAGGGAAAGGTTTGCAGGCTGAGAAAGTCTTTATATAGGCTAAAGCAAAGGCCAAGAGCATGGTTTGATAGGTTCAGATAGTCCCTCCTGAAGATAGGGTTCAAGCAGGGTCACTCAAACCATACTTTGTTTCTGAAAAGGTCTAAAGAAGGGAAAATGGTGGTTCTGGTAGTATATGTGGATGATATCATCCTTACAGGGGATGACTTAGATGGTATTGCCCAAGTATATAGGGGTCTGGCCAAGGAGTTTGATATTAAAGACCTTGGGGTTCTGAAGTATTTCATGGGGATGGAGAGCCAGGTCCAAGGAAAGGATGGTTGTGTCCCAAAGGAAGCATGTGTTGGATTTGTTGACAGATACATGCATGTTGGGGTGCAAACCTGCCAGTACACCTATGGATCAGAGTGTGAATCTGGATCAAGGTGATGGTGAAGAAACTATGGATAGGGAACAATACCAAAGATTGGCGGGCAGGCTGATTTATCTGGTTCATACTAGGCCAGACATTTCTTTTGCTGTTGGGGTTGTGAGTCAGTTTATGCACTCCCCCAAACAGTCACATTATCAAGCTGTAGTAAGGATTTTGAGGTGTCTTAAAGGCACAGTTGGAGTAGGGGTTATTGTTTAAAAAGATGGATAAAAGGTTTGTAAAAGTTTATGCTGATGCAGATTGGGCGGGTGCGAAGGATAGGAGGTCCGCAACAGGTTATTGCTCCTTTGTTTGGGGTAACTTGGTTACTTGGAGAAGTAAGAAACAAGATGTGGTGGCTAGGAGTTCAGCTGAAGCTGAATTTAAGGCAATAGCACAAGGGATTTGTGAAGAATTGTGGCTGAAGAGGGTGTTGGATGATCTACACATACCTTTGGCAATGCCTATGAAGTTGTTCTGTGATAACAAGGCAGCCATTTCCATTGCAAATGACCCTGTGCAGCATGACCGGACTAAACATGTGGAAATAGACAGACATTTCATCAAGGAGAAGCTAGAGAAGGGGCTGATTTGCATCCCATTCCTGCCCTCAGTCCTGCAAACAGTAGATGGCCTCACTAAGGCACTAATGAACCAGCAGTTTGATGATTATGTGTCCAAGTTGAACATGATTGACATCTATGCTCAACTTGAGGGGGGGGGTGTTGAATAATAAGGGTGTTTTAGTCAATCCCTCCTATTTACGGTGTTTTTATGGTGAATCAACCGAATGGTTGACTTTCTTTATTTAGAATTATTCTATTAGAATTCTCAGTTATTAGTAATTATGATTGATTGTGATCCTAAAATCAAGGAATCACGATCATTCAAGACTCTAGACCTTTCCCTATTTAAATAGAGGTTGTTGAGTATTGTAATAAGACATTCTGAAAAAAATAAAATTTTACACCTCTTTTCTATTTTTTTTCTGACACATGCTTACAAAACCAGTTGATCAAGCCACATTGTACACATTGCTTGAGTCTTATCCAATCAAGAACATCTATGAGTCTTTATCTTCTGATGTGATGCCAAGCTTGAAATGTGTCCACATTTCAACTTGAGGGGTATGTTGGTGATATACGATAGATGTAATGTTATGCCAAGTTAATTAGTTAGTAGTTATTAGTGAGAGTTAATTACAGGTAGTTAGTTAGTTGGGCTTTATAGTGACTGTTCTATTTGTCACCAAAGGCTATATATATATATATAAACAACATTGCAGCTTCCTGAATAATTAGATCTTCAATTCAAGAAATATACGATTGTATTCTGGAAAATTACTCAATAATGAAAGTTCTTATTCTTCCTTTCCTTTTCTTTACTGTTGTTAATCTTGTTCAATTAGATTTTTAACGTCAACTGCAACCTATAAAGCTTCCCAAATGAATAATCATAATTTTTACAACAAAAAAACACTTGATTGATGAATAAAAAATAAAATTATATATTGTTATTAATTAAATTATGTATCAATACTTTGGAAGAGAACATTCTCTGGGCAATTGATTATTAAACCTCTGGGGATCCTGGCAATAGTCATAGATGAGAAAGTACTTTCTAACCCATTTGAATAACCTTCTTTGGTTATATGTCAAAGTGCTTGAAGCATTTAGGTTCCACCAATTTGTAGGGCTACCAACCCTACAAAACCTAGGGTTCCCTTTCCATACACAAGCATCAATCTTATGGTTTCTGAAAGATGTTATGAAAGGAGCCTTTGACCAATCAGTCTTGACTTTTCCTCCACTGGTTGCCCAGCTTTCACCATTCCATAGGCTGGCCTGGATGCTCATTGGTTGCCACCTTGGAAATCCCACTCCCTTGTCTGCATGGTTTCTGAATGTCCTAATTGGCACCCAATCTACCATAAATCTGTACAACATACATATTTATACTTCTTGATCATATGATATACAAGTTGAAAAAAGACCCGTTGTACGTGTCACAACCAGTGACACAACAGTCATGCATCTGATCATCTGCAGATGATCCATGTGGATATGACATGCACAACGGTTGTGCCCCGAAAAAGACAAGTCAGATGATAGGTATGTAAGTTTTGAAAGAAAGAGTGAATTACACAATTTGATAAATATTCCAGAGAATGGAGTATGTGTGAAAGTCCTGTGTGGGATCAAACCACAAGTTAATTCTCTGCTCTCTATCATCATAACCATCTGCAAAAATATTTGTTTGAAGAATATATGGCTGCCCAGCCACATTCCCTAGAAACTCAAAGTCTATCTCGTCCCGATTTGGCTGATTTGAGCTAAGCTGAATTCAATACATGCACATATACGCCATTTTCCATTCAAATCATTAGAATTCATTAAAATAAAATTAAAAAACTTTTTTATTTTTCGAGTAATAATACGTGCGCAACCCAAGAGCGGACCCATGTGCATAAAGGTGGGATCGGTGCCTCACTGATATCCGAAAAACGATTTAGATTTTTTGATACACAACTGTAGAAATTTTTATGAGTCCGTCATTGACGCAACCGTTCAGCTACAACGCGTGCCACAACGTGTATTTGTGAAATTGATCATGATGTATGATCCATCATAATCACCGGTGCAAATACACGTTCTGCCTGTATCATTACGTTTTTTTCTTTTTCTTTTCTTTTCTTGGGGAGGGGGGAGATCTTATTGGTTTGTTTGTGAGGAAAGAAAAGAATGACAGAAGTTTGCTTACGTAAAATGCTACAACTGTTCCAGCAGAGTTACCGGGAATCAGCTGAATTTGCATGTCAAATTGTCCGAACAGGTACATATCATTTGAAGCGAATGCAGAACCTAGTTAATTCATGTCCACAGAGAGAGCAATTATGCATATGATCACTCTTGCAAATTCCCAGGCAGATACAAACACAACCGTTATGACACAACGAACAATACAATAAAATCTATTATTTCTTATCATAATGTAGAACCCGTTGTTTATAATTTGCGTTTTCAAAATACTTGTCTATGGAGAATTTGTGGGCAATTAATTACCTACCTGAATCCATATCAAGTTTGAGGCTTCTTTGCCGGCCATCGGTAGAAGTGTTGACATGGCTTGGAGACCAAGTGACAAAGAAATCCTTGTTAAAATCTCCATTGGAAACTACAGAACCAGATGCATGTATAAAATTCATGGAGAAAATCCCAACGACAACGATGAAGAAATTGATACAGAAAATGTCCATCTTCATAATTAATGTGTGACAAAAAATATGTTAGAGATAAGCTACACACCAATATATTAATATATGCAATATATATTGGGTTCAAATATACATGGAAATTTAAAGTTTGTTACTTGGGATCTTTTGGGAGAAGGATGTCTTAGATGGGAAGCAAAGGAATGAATATGGAGTTTGTCATTAGATTATTATTTACCCTTTTTCCCGCATAATCTAAGCATCATTACAATAGTATGTTTCATACTTTCATTTTATAAATGTTATATTTTTATATGAAAGACTCACCACCACACCTGAAGATGTTAGATCACGTACTTACAGTAAATTCTGTAAATGATTCAAAAACTTTATATTTAGATATTTCAATATTTACATTTAAGAAGAAGGAAAGAAAATAATACGGCAAATACACTGTTTTTTACATTAAAATATTGAACTTTTAAAAATTTTCTACATCTAGTGCATTCATTCATATTTTGTAAAATTAATACAATTCATCTTTGATAGAGACAAAAAAAAATATATATATAATGTATATTTAAAACCGTAAAAAATAGAGAGTTCAATATGAATGTCTCATACAAAAGGTCTTATGGATCATTAGGGTCTTCGACTCTACATGGTATTAGAAGGGTAATTTTTATTCAATCACTTGACGGAGTATATGTTAGCTATTTACTATCTCCATTCTTAAAATATAAATACGTGTAGTTTTTTTAACTTGTCTAATAATATAAATTCATTTAGAATACCAATGCATTATTTATTATATTTTTATTTTTCTTTTATTATATATTCACATATTTTATAATTATTAAATTAATAAGAGTCAAAAAGTATTCTAAACTTTTATCATTAAACTTAATAATACTTAACCATTTTATTAATCCGTACGAAAATATCTAAAGGGATTTACATTTTAGGTCAGAACCGTAGTATATGTCTTAGCACATAAAATATTAAAAAACAAAAGATTTTTTTTTTTGATATTCAAAAACAAAAGATTATATAAAGTATGTGACGATGACAAATTAAGTCACCTTAATTATCTGGGCCCCAAGATGAATCTAGTGATGAATACACGAACCCTAATGCCCAAAAAGGAATGGGGAAGTGGATGTTTATGTTTACGGCTGAGTCTAAGATTCTCTCTTAGATTGCCTACGTATCCTGTTAAAGTCCATGAATCAAGCCTTACGTAGTTCCTGGAATGGGGTATTTATAATGACAGCACTTGCCTAAACCCTAAGGTTAAGTCGGCTTATGTTATTGTCACATTTACCCTTGAATGGGCCTTGACCCTTTTGCCCAAGCTATCGCTATTAATGTAGAAAACATAGGCCCAAGCCCATATAAGAGTAGGAGTCTCATCCCCAAAACCTAGGTTTTGAGGTGGAAGTCCATCTCTTAATATGGTGGGCGAAATAACCACAAGTTCCCAATGTGCGACACTTTAACACGCCCTCAAGTGTGGGCCAGGCACTCTCAAGGCCAACAAAGAGGCCCAACACTTGCACAATAATGGGGTGTCTCTGATACCATGTAGAAAACATAGGCCCAAGCCCATATAAGAGTAGGATTCTCATCCCCAAAACCTAGGTTTTGAGGTGAGGGAAGTCCATCTCTTAATATGGTGGGCGAAATAACCACAAGTTCCCAATGTGGGACACTTTAACAATTAATGGGCTTAGTAAGCTGATGCGGACTCTGTCCTCGATATCAATATGCCGACCTGCGGTTATCGACTCTGGGGCTCACTGTCCTACATTGCTGGCTGGTGCGGACTGAACGTCTTACACTGCTCGGTAGTCGATAGTCGATCGTCGTAGTCTGGCGTTTATAAGATGGCCTTGGCCTTGAGCCTGGGCGTCGACATGGATACACTGATATTATCTCATAGTGTGATGACCAACCGATAGATGACGTGTGGAGGGAGTGAAACCCTGCATCGTCAGTAGGCACATGGCCATGCTATATCATTTCCTTTTATAATATGAAAAATGACCGTTTTATCATTCAAATTAAATTTATTTTTGACCATTTACCTGTTAAGTCATTAATATAACGCTACCTCTCCCACTATGTCTGTCTATATTTGTATGCATTTATCATTACATTTTGTAAATTTGAATTGTTCATGAAAATTAAAGTTTATATCAAAAAAAATGAAATTAAAGTTAAAACAAAAGAAATTAATTATAAATGAGTTGCCATATAATTTGCGAATTCATTCCTAGCTTTAGGCGTACAACAACCAACCCTTGACACACATATAGGCCGAACCTTTGTTCTTAACGGCCCAAACACGAAAGAGTTCTTTTATATTTGTTCTATTGGCTATTTATTTCTTTGAGAACCACTATTGACTATTTATTGAATATTTATATTTGCACCAAATATTGATAGACACCGGCACCACGCTCAATTTATTCGGACATCACACATCGTGTAAATTTTGACTTTGTTGAGGTGAAAATCTGTTTACAACCCTTCCAAAGTCGAATTTTGTGCATAATTTCGACTCTGGAGGGGTTGAAAACAGATTCCGACCTCTACAAAATCGAAATTTACACGAGGTGTGATGCACCGAGTAAATCGCTTGTAGTACCATTAACAAATAATGCCCGATATTGATGTGCTTATCAATTTACATATAACACCTAATACCTAATGTAATGTACTGTAACCACTCAGACCAACACTATGAACAAAATTGGTTAAGGTCACTCGGCACGTATATAATCTATGACAATTACATATTAGATTTTTCATGTAGAATTTGATTTGAATTTAAACCAAGAGAGTGCATAAAACAACTTCAGGTCAAGAATATAATCAATGAGGCAGTCATCAACAAATAAGGTCATAGCCTAACCGGTGGTATCAGACCGGCAAGCAGTGGCGGATCCACACTATACTATAGGGGGTCCGCGGATCCCATTAAAAATAAGAATACTCTACATTTTACTTATAGAAAAATATTTCGGATCCCGTGAAAAAAATTATTTATTTAAAAAAAAAATTACGAACCCCGCTGAACATTATTTCTAGATCCGGCACTGCCGGCAAGGTGAATACTGTGTTAACAGTTTCATCCTACAATCCCAATGTTTAGCAATACCATAAATAGCAACTGTAAATCCATACATGCAATAAAGCAAAACACAATCCATAAAATCCATACACCATACTTAAAAAATTGTTAAGCCCTAACCACAAAGGTCTCCACTTCCAATGTCTCACGGGATGAATGAATATGTTAATCAGATAATCTAGTGTGGCCCAGAGTCATAGGTTTTATATTAATCGTAAGTAGCGCAAGTAGGAATTATGAGTTTCTTTATTATACCAAAGAACTGAATGAATTCCTCATTTACGGGGTTCGAATCTCAACACTCCAGTTTAAAATCCAACTGTCATTTTAAAGCACTCAAACCCTTTATCACTAGACCATATTATGGGGACTCATACACCATACTTAAACCATAACATCTCACTCTAATCACTACAAAAGATAGTCTCAACAATGGAAAAACAATCATGGTTGAGGTGGTTTAAAATCCCGGTAAGAGCAACCCTAATAAACAAAGTTTGGCCATATTCTTTAGTATTTTTGTCAGATAAGATTAAACAAATCTATTAAAAGCAAAATAATGATAAGAAATTAGAGAATGTTTTTGTAAACTTCTCTACTCTATTCTCTCTTTTAAGAGAGACATGTAGACAATCATCTCTAGAAAAAAAGTGCCCAAAACCACCATTTTTCAGGAAATAAATTCAGAAACTTAAATATTTAATATTTAATATTATTTTAATCAATAAATTATCACCATTACAACATCACATCACACACAAATTAATTTCTACAATCCTTCTATATTATCACCATTACAACATCACATCACACACAAATTATCTCCACAATCCTTCTATATTTATCCTCCACTTATATTTCTCCACATCATCCAAACAACAACAATCAAGAGAGTTATCTCACAACTACCATTAGGGCCGCTCTAACAAACGTACCATTACGAAACCCCGGTAACTGTTGGGATTTACTTTTTCTTATTTATTTATATTTTAAAAAAACAAACAGGCCAGTTCTTCTCCTAAAAGATTCTAATCTTCCCCAACTGTCGAAACTCCATTACTAGCAAACACAATTTCTTTGCACTTCATCATACTCATACCTTACGAACTCCAATAGGTAACTTTTGTCCCGAGTTTTCTACTCGCTATTTCTTTTTTTTTTTTTTTTTGTTCTTCGTAATTCTCTCCCGATCTTTTCCCTTGTTCTTTGAATAATGTTAATTTTCTAAGGGCTCTTTCTATTTAGTTGTGGAATGTGGTTCTGTTCCGGGACGAAAGGTATATGAGTCTAATGTGGTTGGAGGCGATTTTTTCTTTGGATGGTCCAATTTGGGGTGAAAAATTGATTGATAAGTACAACGTTTCTGGAGGAGACCGTTTCTTCCGAGTTATTTGTTGTGGTTCTTACAAGTCCAATCCAATGTGATTATAGGTGACTTTATTTTTTTGAATTGTAAGTGGGTTTTGCTTTTTATTCAACAGTGATTCCATACTTGAATGACTTAATGCTTCGATTCTAGAATCTTGATGCTCTTTTTTCTGATGTTAGTACTTAAACTAGTGTTTCTAGGATGCTTTCTAAATTTTGGAAGTGTTTCTTGTTAAAGAAAAAATTGCAAGAAGAAGGGTATCAATTAAAACAGGACTCATAGTCTGAGTTTTTAGACAGAGGAGACATGCTATTTGGCTGTTACACTATTAGGGGAAATTCTTGTATGAAGAGTTTCTAATGTATCACACTATTAGTTCATTTTGGTGAAAGATGGATCACTATTGGTGGTAATGATGTAGAGTATCATTTGGAAGTGGAGTTTATAGAATATGATTGATTTAAGTGATTGAAGAGAAACAAATATTTATGGGGGAGTTAGGCCCTGCACATTAGTCATTATTGCTTTATGATTGTATCTGTCTCTCTGAAGTGCCTTTTTGGTTGCTTGACTTTAGATGTGTTCAGTTCTTCTACTATCCGCTCAAATGCTCTTCAAATTTGTTTTTGCGAGATTCATGTAATCTTCTACTTTTGCTAGTTTATGAGAGAGCCTTCAGCCAGATGATGCAATCATATAGACATATACTTGTTAGGTCACATAGTTTTTTCATGGAAAATTCGATGGGAGATCACATGAGTCATGTTGTGTAGCCATTGCCTTCCGTGACTATATCTTTTCAGATCTTGAAAGAAATATGAATGGTGAGAAAAAAAATTTGTTGAATTAAAACCATTTAAGTGTAGTTTGTACCAGCTGAAGTATTCTATATATTGTTATGTGCCAGTACTTTATGTAGGTGATGAAATAAGCTTTCTAGTTAATCAGTTTCCTTAAGAAGTAATGGTTCTTGATTACAGCCTTTTGCCTCAACCTAAAAGCCTGAAAGTGGTAATATATGAAGCCTGGCTAAGGCTTTTGCATGCAAAACCTGGCTGCTACCTTCAAGTAGAACAACAGCTCGAGAAAATAAGTGGTTTAGCCGAAAGTTGGTCTCTCTTACCTTATGTTCCCTCGTTCAGTTCCTTCCCTCCCATTCAAATATCGTAAAGAAGTCGGTAAATGTTTAAATTGTTACCACTCCATCAACCTAAACTTTGGAAGGAAATAGTAGTAGCTCATGGGTTTGAGCCTCATTGTCAACATTTTCACTCTATCTGTATTGTTCAAGTGTTATAAGCCTTTGTGTCCTTTTTTGACCAGGTTGGTTTATATTAGGTCCACATGTGAAGGGGCGTGTTAAAATCAATGAATATGCACCTCTCGAACTACCTAAGCATCTGGTTGAGATGATAATTCAACGCACTAGTTAGAGCATGTGCTGCTGCAGGAGCTGTTTCTTAGGTTTGGTTGTCTGGTAGAATAGTGAAGCTAGTTGTTTGATGTCAATGCCTGTTGATAATGTGTACAAACTGTTTCATGTAATCCACAAATTAACGGAAAATCTTTCATTAATGGTCCTTGGGATCAAACCAAATTGCTTCAGCTATTCTTGTTAGTTTGTGCTTATGATTTGTTTGTTATGCATATTTGTCTCAGTTTTAGAAGGAAGAGGAGACCAGTGCAGAGCTGTGGAGATTCTGCAAGTCCAGTCATGTTCAGGCACTTTCCTGGAAGAACTCAAAGATCCAAAAGCAATAAAATAACACTTGGGATGAAAGTTTGTTTCTTAGTTGCTGTTTGCTTATGGCTAATGTACCAAATTAAACATCCACGAAGTGGTTTGACGATAAAGACTGCTACTGATGATACGAAGCTGGGAAGGAAAGATCTTAAACCAAAAATGAAGGAAACAGTGACAACCAATGAAGAACAAGATGATGAAACTGTTGCAGAGGAAGAAAAGAACAAGCTTGAGGATGAAGAAGAACAAGACCTCAAGTCTGAAAAGAAATATGATGCAAAGGTTGTTGACATAGAAGAAGATTTAATGGAAGATGAAGAAAATGTTTTGAGAGAAAAAAACGGATTAGATACGAAAGGCAGAGTTAGATACACAAACACGACCAGCCCTTTAAAGATTGAAGAGTCATCGGCACATCAGAATGCGATTTCTGGGATTGAAAGTACAACGGTTGTACATGATGATGCAGTAGATGATGGTGCAACTTTTGGAGATGTCACTGGTTTACAAACTCGTTTTTTAAATCAGACCATGGACACTGATGACAAAACAGCAATGATAGAAGACAGTGCTTGGAAAACGGAGGTTGCAGATGAAATTAAACAAAGACCATAAAGGGCTTTAATTTCTGATTGCGTAAAAATAGATTTAGAGCAGTTTACCTGATACACTAAATGAAGGTGGTGATAGTTAACTAACTAGGATATGGCAGCTGAGTGAAATGTTGGAGCAGTTTTAGGTTTCTTTTCCCCCTTCAAAATATAGCCAGTCGCGTTTATATATGACTGCATTGAATCAATTCTTTGGAATATATGTTTGCATTGAATCAATTCAACATACAGCTATATTTTTTCAGGGAACAAATCTGCTCTATAGCTGCAAATTCATCACATTTACATAGATGTGTTATCTAGTAGCGGTGGAGGTAGGACTTTTGACTAAACCACTATGCATAGATGTGTTATCTACATCCAGTCCATACTTTGTGCATCCTTGTTGCTTGCTTATGGCTGCTTAACTTTCTTGCATTGTTCTTCAAACTTTATTCTTAACTATCTAAGAACAATATATCAATGTTAAAACAACTTGTATGCCTCTGCAACTTAAAATGAACACTTGATCACCTTGACTGTCACTGCAATGACTTCACAATCACTTCATACGTGAATTTGTTTAATTCATCGTGATCGCAGTTTAAAACTTTCTCTAACTTAACTGTCTAATCTGCAAGTTAGAATTAGATTTCAACTCATTCATAATCTCTAAGAAGCTCAATTCAGCTCAACACTTCAAGACAAACAATGAACATGTTCTTGGTGTCACTGCAATTTGTTTCAGAGTGCTTGATTGTTTAATTTGACATTGCTCAATGTTTATTGAGTAGCTAGGTGTTAGGAAATCAACTAGTTTTACGCAACGGAATTTAAAAATTGATTTCTGATCCCAAGATCGACTTTGTTTAAAACAATAAACATGTTAAGTAGTAGACGGCGTATACCTTGTTTGATCTATAAGATCGAAGCTTTGACCGTCTAAGGAGAGTAGTCGTGTGCGTGAGCCGTCCACCTGTCCGGCCTTAATCAATATCCACACGAGCGCCTCGCCGGAATCCTCCTTGGATAGCTACTAGAAAAACCCAGTTGCTAAACTGGCATTTTCTCTCTCTCTAAGAAGCTCTCAGTTTATTTTGTAATTTAGAACTCTTCTAATTGTGATGTACAAAAGAGCTAGACACCCCTTGCTTATATAGGGGTGTGGTGCACCCCATATGTCTCCTATTCCTAATGGGAAAAGCTTATAAGTGAAGTAAGGAGAAAGAAAACATTTTACTAGTAAAATAAGGAAAATAGATACTCTAGATTTATCTTTTTTAATTTAATATGTCATATTAAATAAATCCAAGATATTGTTAATATCTAATATTGACTATATTTAATATATTACTATAAATCAATTTATACATGTGTATATATCACATATAAATTGTAACGCCCCGTCCCGGACACCGAGTCCTTATCCGGAAAATGGAACGTTCGGCACGTGACATTTAGAGAAAACCCTAAACCTCACGTAAGTCTTACATCATATCAGAGTAATTAACAATAAATGCGGAAGTAAAAACAAACCAAAGACTCAAGAAAAAGACCCTCAGGGTCTTACATATAACAACCCAACCAGAAAGTAACTGCCGTCAAACTATATCATAAATAACTGAAATAAATGCTAGCATCCCCAAATGAACATCCATGTCTAAGAAGAAAGGAACGACTGTAACCACTGGCAACAATGCCTTATTCAAGGGTACTAAAACAGTAAACTAGAACATAAACTCCATAAGCCCCAATCCTAAGCCTGATCTTCGAACTCTTCCTCAGAAACATCACCAACCTGCATATCTTCTTATTCCAAAAGAGGAGTAAGCTCATGCATAAGCTTAGTAAGAGAAAGAAGATCAAAAATGAGATTCATGGTTGTCATAAGCCGGAAGACACGACATGAATCTACTATATCCACTTTCACAAACAGTTTAGAACAATACTTTAAACAAAAGGAGAAAACCACTTTGGAATACATAATCAATGCATAAGAAAACATGCCTATTTGCTATATCCGTTTATCTTGCACATACATGTTAGTTACATTAACTACTTGCTTGCTTACTTAACATATTCATGTCCTTGTCTGTTTCCTATCCGTGATTCTTATCTACTAGCTTTAAGGCGCAGGATACAACTCGGCTAGCACAACTAACTACACCTCCAACATGGGACTTACTTGCCCAAGGTACACTTATAAGCACACCGCCTTAAGAACGGCTTGGCTAATATAGCTCGACACTTCCGACATGGGTCTTAATCGTGCCCAATGTACCCCGTCTATTCGTGCTTATTAACGAATACCCTACTAAGTAGATTCGATAACATGTAAATCAAATAGAGCACATAAAGCACATAAATCTTTACTAAAAATCCATGTCTAACCTACAGAAAACATACAAAGGCCATAACAACACCAAACTACCATCCTATCTCCACTATACATGTAAAAAGTAGAACCTAGAAAAGTATCCAGAAACCCAAATAACATTCTGAAACCACTATTGAACCCTAAAACAACTAGAAAGTCAATCTAAGAATCCTCTAGTGCGCTTAAGTGAGATGCATCTCGGTTCGGCGTGCCAGTTGATCCCAAATTCACTTTCTAAGTTGAAAGTAGTCCGGCAATCTGTCATAAATCACATAACATGTCCATTTCATGCCAATTTACAAGAAAACAATATTTAAATTTAAACATATTAAAAACGCAATCTTTAAAACCAAAATGGATACTTTTGATAAGAAGAACTCCTTACCTCATAAACGTAGAAGAAACGAAGCCAGACGATGAACAACTGATCAACCTTCAAACCCTTGTGAGTCTACGAATAAACCAATAAACCCTAACAATTAAAGATCCAACCTTTAACGCTGAATCTAAAATTGAACCTCTTAAAAGACAATAATTAACATGACTTAAATTTACCCGTAATTCATTCGTGAAACGGATTGGGATTCGATGTACCGAATATCGTCTTTTATTCTCTTTTCCGTTGCCGTATACCTCTTGTCCGGTTCCTATTTTAAACCGAGTCAGCCCTTCTATTGACCATACTTCCGTGTTCGCAAACTCATGAAGTTCATACTGAACATATGCAAGATAATCTTATATCCTTTAATTATCCCTTTTCTCCTTTTCCACGCAGCTGTGTACTTCTTTTCTGTTCTTTCCGCCATGCATCACCCATATATATACTTCTCCATTGTCCCAATTCGCCTTAAGACACGCATTGAATATATATATATAACCAAATTGCTTTCCCTCTTGCTTCACCCTTGCCGAGCACCCACGCATATCTACTCTTTTTTTTTCTTTTTCTTTTTCCTTGTCAAACACTAGCACACAACTCACGCCGATACATATATATTTGTAGGAATGATAAACCCCTCCAACAAGTACCGTCTTTAATACTTGTGTCAATCTATTTCCAATCAAATCCTAGTCAATTAGGTATTATCGTTAATTAACGGATCACCGACATCTTTCCATAATTATCTTTTCTCTTTCTTTTTCTTTAATTTAAAGAATCGTAATCCCGGTCAAACGTGTATTTCTCGATACTCTATTAATTCGTCAAACCGTTAATTTATGAAAGGACAACAATACCCTTGATTAAAAATTCGGGGTTTTACATTAATCTATAATAACATAATACTATAACTAATTTGATATTGTTGACTTGAGGAAGCTTTGCAGGCACAACTAAATGTGTCAAATCAAAAGGCAGCATCTTCGAATCATGTTGAATTCATTCAACTTGGTCAAAATCTTCGTCGTCAAGGCCGAGGCAAAGGTTATTTCCATTACCAAAGAAATAATATTGATTCTGGTCATAACGAACAAAGTAATGATTTTTTTCAAAAAAAAAAAAATCGAAATTTCAGTAATATAATTGTAAGAACTTTGGGTATTATCAAAATCATTGTAGTTACAAGAATAATCATGAAAATCATTATAAGTTACAATACTCTAATATGAACAGATATGGATTACATTGTCAAACTAACATACTTGGAAAGTCTTTGGACGGTAGACGGTGCAGCCTTTGATACGGAAGTCAGGCTACACACATAGAGATTTTGTTCACATCTCTACATCAAGTCACTTGCTCAGGATCGACTCGATTCAAAACTCAACTTGACTCGGTTTGAATAAGCTTGAACTCAAACTCAACTCAATTCGAAGATTAAGTGAACGATATACGAACAATACAATACTTGAATCAACAACTTGCTAACAAGCTCGAATACATATATACACATATAAAAAAACCATATATATACACATACATGAGTAATGATAGAGTCACAACGCATTTACACAACGGACACACAACAATATCTATACCCTTCATTGTTGTGGGACTTTAATTGATTGATCTAGGTCCCACAACAATGAAGAGTGTAGGTGATGATTGTGTGTCAATCCGTCGTATAAATGCGTTGTGACTCTATCATTACTCCACATACATATACGTTATATATATACATATACATTATATATATATATATATATATATATATATATATATATATATATATATATATATATATATATATATATATATATATATATATATATATATATATATATATATATATGTATGTATGTATATATGTATAAATATGTGTATATGTATGCGTATCTTTACATTTATTAGTCAATGTAATTATTATATTAAATTCTGATGTTTTTATTGATTTTATAACATATCATTTATTCTTGGCTCAAAAAAAACATATCATTTAGTCTATTTGTCAATGTAATTATTATATATAAAAGATATATATATCATTTATTCTATTGTCTTTTTATATTAGACATTTAGGCTTCAATACGTAATTTCAAAACAAAAAAAAAAAAAAAAAATTGCCGTATAATTTAACAAGTTTTAGTATACAAACAGAATGTATAATAAATGAACCAATCGTCCTGCTTATAAAAAAAAACGTTGATAAAGAAACAGAACTGCTGATTAGAAAAGGCAAGTATGATATCCGACCGTTGGATTGTGGAGATTGCGATCAATCAACAAAAAATCAAAATCTTTATTTATTTTAGGTAATAAATACACAAGTAGACTGTAATTTCTGTAGCTTAGTGGTGAC
This sequence comes from Gentiana straminea, assembly GCA_036785695.1. Classification (NCBI taxonomy): domain Eukaryota; kingdom Viridiplantae; phylum Streptophyta; class Magnoliopsida; order Gentianales; family Gentianaceae; genus Gentiana; species Gentiana straminea. Next base: position 1,421,295 of record JAVUPR010000427.1, read on the forward strand.
TAGCTGCTTCTCTCTACACTTTTTGTTCGTATAAAAATAAATAAATACACAAGTAGACTCACTTCTTGCACATTACGCTCCAATTTAAATCTTAAGAAACGAGTAAGTCATTTATTTTAACTAATAAAATACTCTAACATCTTCTTTTATTACTATATATATATATACTTTAATCTATAATACCGAATATATTTTAATTTTTCATTTCTTTAACAATAATGAATAATGTGAATTCTAAAAAAAAAATGAAAATAAATTATGCATATAAGAAGTATATTTTTAAATGTTTTTTATTTAACAATTACATCGAATAATTCAGAACAAATGGAGTATATGTACATAATTAAACGGATAAATGGGTTGATGTTTCCATTGTTTAAGAAAGATAGGTGAACTATTAAATCATTATATTGTAAAACCTTGATTGTTTTCAATATGTGATAAATTGTTAAAAAACAATATATTAAAAAAAGAACGCGCGAAAAGAAAAAGAAAAAGAAAAAAACAGTTCGAGACAAGGGTAAAACAGGGAATATGCGTAAATAACGGGATCTAATTTTGTTGCCCTTCAATTTTCCCGCCCGCTTATATAAATCCACATACTTCCAACGCAACCCCATTGAGCCACCTTTCTTCTTACTACTCTCCTCTCCGCTGTAAGACTGTAATTCCCTCCTCCGGCTCCGGTTGTCTTCGTCTAATTCAGAAAAATCGCTAATTCAGAAGAAAAATCACCACCCCAATTATGACGTCGACGACCATGAAGTCGTGTGATGAAAAGAAGAAGAAATTAACACAGGGCAAGAGGAAGATCGAGATCAAAAAAATTGAGAAATCAAGCAGCCGTTATGTAACCTTCTCAAAACGCCGGAACGGCCTGTTTAAGAAAGCTGCGGAACTCTGCATCGCCTCCGGTGCTCAAGTCGGAATTCTGGTTCAAAATATTGGAGGTAACAGTGTTTACTCTTTCGGACATCCCAATGTTGAGTCCGTCATTGATCGTTACCTCACCCGCACCCAAGTGGAGGAGACTACTCCTCCTCGATTTTCTACTGATGCCATGCGGCTGAAGCAAGAATATGATATAATTTGTAAAGATTTAGAGGCGGAGGAGAAGGAAAAGAAAAGAATTGAGGAGGAGGAGTATTCAAAGAAAGGAAATTTCTGGTGGAATATGGATGTGGAAAATTTAGATTTTGAAGAGCTTGAGAAACACCTAACAGCATTAGAGGAATTGAAGAAAAAGGTTATGGCGAGGGCTGATGATCTGATGCTCCTTGAAGGTTGTTGGTCTAAGTCGATCCCGTTTTCTGATTCGACTGCTGCTGCTGCTGCTGCATCGTCGTCGTCAAATAACAATAGTGGTAATTGTGGCTTGGATCAAGCGGTGGCTTATGGTATTAATCCCCCGGCAGAAGATGCTTATGGTGATTATTGTTTCTTTGATCATGTGGTGGCTGAAAATTCGTCAAAGTCGATCCAGATTTCCGATTTGACTGCTTCTGGGCCGTGGAATGGTTGTGGCTTGGATCGTGCGGTGGTGGTGGCTAATGGTAATCCTCCGGCAGATGCGTATAGTGAATGTTGTTTGTTTGATCATGTGGACGTGGGGGGTGAGAGTTGGTCAAAGTCGAGCCAAGATTCGGATTTTACTGATGATGTGCCGTGGAATAGTAGTAGTGGTGATTATAGCTTGGATCATGCGGTGGCAGAGGCTGCTTATGGTGATTGTAGTTTCATTGATAAAGTGGTGGCAGGGGTTGATGATGATGGTACTGGTTGTAGTAGTAGTAGCTTCTTAGATAATGGCACCAGCACCATTGAAGCAGAAGAAGAAGAAGATAAGGACTCTGTTCTGATGCTTTGGAACTGGGACGACGTGGTGGACTTGGACTTGGGTGAAGTCATGAATTAATTAGTGGCCGCCGGTGATTAAGACTGAAATGATGTGATTCTGGAAATCTGTTTATGAGGCTATTATACTAGTTTGTATTTTGTGTCTAAATTGTTTGAATCAAATTATACAAGAAGTTTGAAGTTATGGTATTAAACTGTATTGTGTAAATTGTTATGTAATTCATACTCTCTCTATATATATATATGCCAAATATTTTGTCCAATAACTCACTTCAACACACCATTTCTAATGTTGTGAAATGAGGTAATTATATGTGTGACACTGTGACCCACATTTGAAAAGATTGATTTTTTAATTTATTTTTTTTTCCTTTCTAGATCATAAAATCAATTTTATGCCTTTTGATGGCAACAGTCGATTAATAAAAGGTTTCTAAAGTTTAAAATCGAATTTTAAAATACAAATTGTAGTGCTAAATAAAAACTATTTTGAAAAGATGGAGCTTCAAAAGGGAGAATTTATCGGCACCATCGAATTACTTTAGACATTTTTCTTCACAACATTATAAAATTACTTCAACACTTCACATTTGAATGAACGTCATTGTCACTGACGTTGTAGAAAAACTTCACTCGTACGGATGCTAGTATAAGTATAAGGTATAAGATAAGAAACATCACCATGGGTGATATTTCTTCCTGCAAAAAAGAATGTTAGATAGAAACGTCACTACCACTGACGCTTCATTGATTCTCTGTATTGTAGTTAATACACTGGGCATGCAATTAGTGTATCGTACTTAGATGTTTGGCAAATGACTTTCTATCAGAATGGAGTTTTTAAGGACAGACACCGAATCTATTTGAGACACCACATCAAGATTTAAAAATACACATGAATTATGGTACCCTTAAAGGGCAAGGTTGTCAAAAACTTGTTCAGGTTTTTTTTTAGTCAACAAAAGGTTTTTTTTTTTTAAAAAAAAATTTATTATCATAGAGGAAATAGTAGGTGCTGATGGTTAAAATCAGAAATTTGGGTGTGGAGATTGCCGAGAGGAAATTAGAAAAATAGATGTTTTATAATATTTATTTCTAAAATTTACATGTTTGCCATTATTTTTAAAAACTCATATTGGTTGAATAGATATGACATTGTGGAGTTGGACTACCATAAAACTACTAAAAAGTCATAGAAGAGTCCTTCGTCGGAACCTCGTTTACCTCTTTAGCACGAGTAATGATACAGACACAACGACTACAACAACGTGTATCTACACCGTTGATTTCCTACTGTAAACTCATTGTTCATTATTATATTCATCATGTTCAACGTGTAGATACACATTGTGGCACAACGGTTGTGCCTGTATCATTACTCCTTTAGTACACGCCAAATTGGTTTTTTTTCAAGTTCCAAATTTTACAATGACGGTATTCTGACGTGGTGAGATCGAATTCTGACATGGAGGGCTCCAACTCATATTTTTTTTAATAGCCGATTTCCAAACTTTCTATCATGTTATATAATATCCGGTCATTAACCTCAAAATTTTAAACTTTGAGTCAGATTATGGTTTAAAAGTGCTCTAATAATTGACCATATCTTTTTTCGTGAAGAAATTGAGCAAATCTTAAAATTTGAACTTTGTCGTTAGAGTGACTGTAGTGGCTTTGTAATTCATCCATTTTCTTTTGCAGTCTAAAATGTAGATGTATTTCAAAAAAAATAGTAAATAATAACTCTTTTTTGGAAGCCTTTTTTTTTCCATCACATCTATACAACTCTCCAAAAGTGGAGGCACATATGGACTGACTTAATTTGTCAATATACATATTTTGTATAGTCATTACACCTCATTTTTCCAAGCTGCTTTTAAACTTTTTAGAAGGTGGGTCGTGTGAATAATTTGTTTTATTTATACATTGAAAGGTGGAATTTGGAAGCCCATGAATAAATTCATCACTACGGTTGCCCTTATTGATGAATTTGTGGACTTGTAAGACCTCTGACGAAATGTACATTTCTTGATCTTTGAATCTGAAAGTGCTTATAACAATAGAGAGGAACATATAAAGACCAAACATGACATGCACCTGGTACGACATTCCGACAACTAAACATTTCTTAAACTTTGAAACCTTATGGTTTTGATGGACTTGTAAGACATTTAATAATTGAACATTTCTCGAACATTGAACATTTAAGGCATGACATGTATATGAAAACTTTTTAGAACACAAGTAGTTCACACTTGAAAGTAATGTAAAAGTTTTGTCCGTCTAACTTCCTTATTTTTCCTAAATGTGTATGATTGTTTCGGAGGGACCGTTACAAATATTCGCATACAATCTACAAAAACTAAAAAACAAACTACATTGAATAAGAAAAATCCAAGAGCTCCGAATTATTTTACCCGCAACCAATACTTTTGAACTGTGAAAAGGGGTGGGGGTGAGGGTGAGGGGTGAGAGCACTGAGAAGGGAACGGGGGCATTGCTAAGAGCATATGCAATGACTTACGTATTCCCATTGTTATTTTGCCTTAAAAGTAACAAAAATATCTTACGTGTCATCATCATACTCTCCTTCTTCACATTGACATTCACAGTGGCTTCAAAATATATTGTTAACAAATTCATACCACGTAGATCTTTTCCACCAGAGAAAATATATTAATCATTTTGAAATTCCCACTAGATGCTTTGATGTGAAGGAAAGAGAAATGATGCTGGATTTTTTATTCATTTTTTAATTATCCCTACTAGTAGGAGAAAGTGGACAGAAAGTGTCAAGAAGTATGGGTAAACTCTACATTTTGGTGGAGCTAATCGAAGCACTTTGGGTGATGGTCGGTGAGAAGTGTATTCATTTCGTGTATCGGTAGGGTGGAGCCCTGCGAGCTTCGACGAGGTAGCTTCGGCGGGGTAACTATCGACGGGGTGATAGTCGCCGAAAGTACTTGAATACAAACGGGGTCCCACATCCGTTAATTCGCATTATGTGACGGTATACGGTGTCATTAAAAGGAGGACACGTGTAGGGGTATTTATGGTGCATCGACAAAGATTCTGGCGGCTAGGGTTTAGGGATTTGTGCCTATAAATACGGTTGTTGTCTCATTGTCCGAGTGTGTTGAAATACGTAAAATTCGGTGCATAATAAAAATATCTCTTTTACGCCGTGGTTTTTTACCTCTCCCATTCGAGAGGTTTTCCACGTTAAATCTGTGTTCTTCTTGTTTCCGTTTTTCTCCTTTGATTGTTTATGTTTGATTGCTTCGTTTTCGTTTCTTGCATCCGAAGTTATCTCCATCCGTTTTATAACAAGTGGTATCGAGCAAGGTTCGGAGAAAACGATCGTACGACCAACTTCATCTTCACCAAGACCTTCAAAGAAGGTGCTAGGATCGTGATAAAGTTGTAATCTTTAGCAAGGAAAGATGTCGGCAGTAAACGTAAAAATCGATAAATTTACGAGGAAGGAACAGTTTTGGTACGTGGCAAATCAAGATGCGTGCCTTGTTGAAACGAGCGGGGTTTGTGGAATCCGTTATCCGACAAACCAAATACGGGTGCGACAGATTATGCCGGTCGGAAGAGAAAGCACATTCAACCATCATGTTGTGCTTATCGATGATGTTATCACCGAGGTTCTTTGAGGAAGACACCGCGGCCAAGTTGTGGAAGAAGCTTGAAAGCCTCGTATATGACCAAGTCACCGACCAACAAGTTGTTGTTGAAACAGAGGTTGTTCGGTTTGAAGATGCATGAAGGAGTCCACCGAGGGAACATCCGGACTCACCGAACACAATATTGCTTGATTTAAGGAATATTGATGTTAAAATTGAAGATGAAGATGCAGCCCTAATCTGTTGGTGTCACTACCGGCATCATATGAAAACTTTGTGCGCTCTTTCATAGTTGGAAAGGATACAAGTAGCTTTGGAGGATGTGAGGTCCGCCTTACATGCCGGGGAGCTTAGACACAAGGTCGATGGAACAGACGGTCGGTCTTGGGCTAGTAGCTAGCAACAATAGTGGAAAAGGATATGGACGAGAAGAAGAAAAAGAAGTCGGGGTCCAAGGGTCCTAAGTCTGCGATGTCCGTAATTACCGTAAGGAGCGGGGACATTGGAAGTCCAATTGTCCAAGGAAGAAGAAACAACGGGAAGGCAATTGCGGCAAGCAGCTTTGGCTACCGAGCAATCGATGAGGATCCGGTTCTAGTTGCGGGGGATTCTACACACCATAATGATGTGTGGATACTTGATTCGGAGCATCCTACCATATTTGTCCAAACGGGGAGTGGTTTTCTACTTATGAGCAGATAGATGGTGGTCAAATCTATATGGCCAACAGCAAGGTTTGCAAAGTTGTGGGAATTGGCTCAGTGAAGTTAAGGACAGAGGATGGTAAATTTTGTACACTGAAAGATGTAAGACATGTTCCACAGATGACCAAGAATTTGGTATCTCTTAGTCTACTGGACAGCAAGGGGTTCAATTTCAAGGGTGAAGGTGGACAGTTGAATGTCTTCAAAGATTCAGTTGTGGTCCTCAAAGGCATCAAGAGGGAACCTTGTATATATTACAAGGATCTATCGTATCGCACCGCTTCTTTGTTGCATCCTCGAGTTCACCGTCTCAAGCAGACTCACCTGTGGCACATGAGACTTGGTCACGGGTGAAAGGGGTATGCGGTGTTCTTTCTTCGGCGGGTTTTCTTGGGGGATATAAGGTCAAGAATCGGACTTTTGTGAACATTGTGTGTTTGGGAAGTTGCATAGAAGTAAATTCTCGGCGGGGTTGCACAATACAAAGGCAACACTTGATTATATCCATTCAGATCTGGGGGTCCATCAAAAGTTGAGTCATTGGGTGGTCACAGATATTTTGTGTCATTCATAGATGACTATTCAAGGATGACTTGGGTGGTGATGATGAAGAACAAAAGTGATGCATTCAATAACTTCAAGCGAGTGGAAGGCCCTAGTGGAAAATCGGTTAGGCAAGAAAATCAAGAAGCTTCGTACGGATAATGGTCCGGAATTTCGCTGGACGGATTTTGATTCATTTTGTGCGGTGAGGGTATTGCCGGACATCATATCGTAAGGAATACACCTCGAGGAATGGTGTAAATTTGAAAGGATGAATCAAACTCTACTTGGAGAGGGCAAGATGTATGCTTTCTCAAGTTTGGTTTATCAAGGAGATTTTGGGCGAGAGGTCGTAAAAATAGCTTGCTACTTAATCAACGGAGTCCTCACACGGGGATCAATCTCAAGACACCATTTGAGATGTGGTCGTGCAAGCCTCGCCGACTACTCGGTTCTAAGGGTTTTGGGAGTACGACTTACTATCATGTTAGTGAAGGGAAGTTAGAACCAAGAGCCAAGAAGGGAGTGTTTGTGGGGTATGGTGATGGAGTGAAAGGATATAGAATTTGGTCATCGGCAGAGTCCGCAGTAATCCTCGGCGGGGACGTTGTGTTTGATGAAAATTCTATGTTAAACTCATCGGATGGGGAGGTCTACCGAGTCCGAAACCAAAGTGTTGAATCGATAGTGTTGAGAAACGAGGTGGAGCTTCGGGTGGAGTCTCTCGATATGCAACAATCGGTGGATCCAAATCAACACTATACCGATCCGGATAATGAACCGAATCCGATCCAAGCCGGTCTGCCGAGACCTCGGCGGGCGTCATACAAATATTGATCGGCGAGTCTACCGGCGCCGGCGGGCTAGAAGATCTAATGTTGGGATACCCCCAAGGAGATATGGTTATGATGATTTGGTGGATATGCACTCCAAGTTGCTGAAGAAGTAGAGGTTGCTGAACCTACTACTTACAGGGAAGCAGTGACATGTACAGAAGCATCCCAGTGGCATGCTGCCATGGGAGATGAAATGGAGTCATTATTGAAGAATCAGACTTGGGAATTGGTCAAACAGCCTACTGACAAGGGAGTTGTGACTTGTAAATGGATCTTCAAGAAAAAGGAAGGAATAACAAAGGCAGAAGGGGTCAGGTATAAGGCACGTTTGGTTGCAAGAGGATTCAGTCAAAAGGAAGGGGTTGACTTTGATGAAATATTTTCACCAGTGGTCAGACACACTTCAATCAGGGTGTTACTAGCAATGGTGGCACAGCAGGATCTGGAACTTGAGCAATTGGATGTGCGCTTTTCTACATGGTGAGGTGGATAAGGAGATATACATGACACAATTTCGAGGGTTTTCAAGTTCCCTGGAAAGGAAAATTATGTTTGCAAGTTGAAGAAATCATCGTATGGTTTGAAGCAAGCTCCAAGGCGGTGGTATAAAAGGTTTGACAGTTTCATGCTTCAACGGGGTTACAACGAAGTCCTTATGATCGTTGTGTTTACTTCGATCTATTTGAAAGATGGATCATATATCTATCTTGTCCCGTATGTGGATGACATGCGATAGGCAAAGCAAGGAAGTCGATGTTCAAAATCGAAGAACCTTCTTAGTGCCGAATTTGAAATGAAGGATTTGGGTGCGGCCAAGAAAATCTTGGGGATGGAGATGCGAAGAGATAGGGGTCGAGAAGAAGTTGTTCTTGTCTCGGCGGGGTTATGTGCGAAGATATTGGCCAAGTTTGGGATGTCTGTACGCAAAACCAATAGATACTCTATGGCATCAAATGTTCATTTGTCCGTTTATGCTTCACGTCACCAAGAGAAGGAGTATATGTCAAGAGTTCCCTATGCTAGTGCGGTTGGCGATCCGATGTATGCCATGGTTTGCACTAGGCCCGATCCGGCTCGGGCGGATCGGTGTTGTCGGCGGGTTTATGGCTCAACCTCGGAAAGGAACACGGAAAGCGTTAAAAGGATATTCGGGTACACGAGAGGTACGGTGATGTTGGTCTCATTTATGGAGGTGATGCGGTCCGGTCACGGAGTTCGTGATGCGATTATGCAGGTGATGTTGATAGTAGAAAATCAATGACCGGGTATGTGTTTACATTGGGAAATGCGGTGGTCGGTGGAAAGCTACTCTTCGGGCTACGGTAGCCTTATCAACTACGAAGCGAATATATGGCTCTTTCTTGAAGCGGCTAAGGAGGGTATCCGGTTGAAGGGGCTAGTCGGTGATTTGGGGTTGCATCGGGATCGGCCGATATATATTGTGACGATCTTAGTGCAATATGTTTAGCCAAGGATCGGGTTCATCATGAGAGAACCAAGCATATTGATGTCGGTATCATTTCTTGAGGAATGAGAAGAGGGTTGTGGTGAAGAAGATTGGCACAAAGGAGAATCCTGGCGATATGTTCACTAAACCAGTTCGGCGAGAGTAAGTTCCGGCTTTGCCTGGACTTGCGAATATTCAAAGCTTATAATCGTTTCGGAAACTCTGCGAGGGCGGATCGGTGGAGTGGATCTTTGTGGAGATAGTACGGTACAAGTACATCCGGCATTGACTAATGCATCCGGTACAAGTACATCCGGTTATGCAATCGTTTAACTCTAGTGAGAGTTGAAGTCAAGGTGGAGATTTGTCGGTAAGGTGACTTAAACTCTACATTTTGGTGGAACCAATCGAAGACTCGGTGGGTGATGGTCGGTGAGAAGTGTATTCATTTACGTGTATCGGTAGGGTGGAGCCTGCGAGCTTCGACGGGGTAGCTTCGGCGGGGTAACTATCGCGGGGTGATAGTCCGTCGAGTACTTGAATACGGCGGGGTCCCACATCCGTTAATTCGTACGTATGTGACGGCCTATACGGTGTCATTAAAAGGAGGACACGTGTAGGGGTATTTATGGTGCATCAGACAAAGATTCCTGGCGGCTAGGGTTTAGGGATTTGTGCCTATAAATACAATTGTTGTCTCATTGTCCGAGTGTGTTGAAATCTGTAAAATTCAGTGCATAATAAAATATCTCTTTTCTGGCCGTGGTTTTTTACCTCTCCCACTGAGAGGTTTTCCACGTTAAATCTGTGTTCTTCTTGTTTCCGTTTTTCTCCTTTGATTGTTTATGTTTGATTGCTTCTGTTTCTGTTTCTTGCATCTGAAGTTATCTCCATCCGTTTTATAACAGAAAGACTATATCATCTCCGATGGGAAATTTTTAGATAGTGTGTACCTACGTAGGTACATACTACGTGACACAATCAGAGCCACATGATCAGATTGCAGAATTGTTTGTGTGGTGTGTAGTTCTGATACTGTGGCTCTGATATTAACCTACGTAGGTACACACTACCTAAAAATTTCCTATCTCCAATGTTAGTTGCCATTATGACTTATTGAGTCACTGCATCTTCAACTTTTTTTTATCACATTGGCTAACTGAGAATAATTAAGTGTATATTACACCGTCTCTTTATGTAACCACCATTGTGGTTGTTCTAAAAGTGTACTCCAATTGTTCATTTTTAAAAATCCTATTCAACAATGAAAGATTTTTATATAAAATGAAGGGGTAAAAAAAAAACCCAATTTTCTTGTGACTATCAAAAAGAAAGATTGTGAAGTAATGAATACTGAATAGCTATTAAAGAGATAATTTTAGTATGGTAAAAATGAGATGATAAATGTTATATTGAAATTTTAGAAAGGATGTATAATATAAGACTTACATAATGCTAAAATTATTTATATTATGAAAGGTAGAGGTAGAAGTAATATATTGATATTCGGCAGTGTAAATATAAGGTATATATTAATTAGGCGTGGCTTCAGTACAATAAAAAATAAAAACCTTGGGAAAGGAAATGGAACTGCTGATTAGAAAGAAAAGGAAAATATAATTTCGACCGTTGGATTGTGTAGATTGCACGATCAAGTAAGTAATAGACTCGCTTGTTCTGCATATTAATTTACGCTCCAATTTTCCCCGCTATATAAATCACTTCTTCCCTCGCAAAGATATATATCTTCTTCGTCTCTAGCCTCCCCGCTGTATTTTCCCTTCTCCGGTGGTTGTGAGTCTTGTGTCTTATTTTCTTAAAATCCCTAATTCAGAGAAACATCAATCCCTAATTATGACGATGACGACGATGAAGTCGTGTGATGATGAAAAGAAGAAGAAGAAAACACAGGGAAAAATGAAAATCGAGATCAAAAAAATCGAGAAATCAAGCAGCCGGTACGTAACTTTCTCTAAACGCCGGAACGGCCTGTTCAAGAAAGCTGCAGAACTCAGCATTGTCTCCGGTGCTCAAGTCGGAATTCTGGTTCAATCCATCAGAGGTAACAAGGTATTCCCTTTCGGACATCCTGATGTTGAGTCCGTCATTGATCATTACCTCGCTCAAGTGGAGGAGACTCCTCCTCCTCCTCGATTTTCTACTGATACCCCCATGCGGATGAAGCAAGAATATGATATGATCCGTAAAGATAAAGAGTCGGAGGAGAAGCAGAAGAAAATAATTGACATCGACAAGGAGTATTCAAAGAAAGGGAATTTCTGGTGGAATATGGATGTGGAAAATTTAGATTTTGAAGAGCTTCAGAAACACCTAACTGCATTAGAGGAATTGAAGAAAAAGGTTATGGTGAGAGCTGATAAGCTGATGTTCCTTGAATGCTGTTCGTCTAATTCGATCCAGTTTTCGGATTTGACTGCTGCGTCACCGCCGATTAGTGGTAATTGTGGCTTGGATCATGCTGTGGCGGCGGCGGCGGCTTATGGTTATCCTCCGGCTCCGGCAGCAGCTTATGGTGATTGCTTCTTTGATCAAGTGGCGGCTGATGCTCATGCTGATGTGGACTCTTGTGTGCATATGCTTTGGAACTGGGACGACTGGAACTTAATTGGGAGAAAGTCCTAAATTAGTGTGATTAATGGCTCTGATTATGTCTGCCGTTTAAGTATTCTCTTTTCCAGAATTATCCCCATATTGCCACTACAATTTTATAGATTTTATATTTTATAGAGAGTAAACTTAAGATCTAAAAATCCAAATTCATGTGACAATCAAAATGAAAATATTGTAAAGTAACGAAAAGTTATTAAATAGATAACACATATATACAGTATTGCTAAAATGATTTACACTGCAAAAGGTAAAGGTAGAACTAATATACTCCCTCCGTCTCTCGCAATATTAAGGGGTTTTGAAATTTACACACAATTTAAGAAATTAATAAATAAGTTAATTTTTAAAATTTCAAGATAAAATATTGTATTGTTTTATGAGAGTGACCTATAGTATTGGATTGTTTAATGAAATAGTAAAAACAATACATTTAATACGGAATTGGGATATGAGAAGACCTCGTAGGACAAAGCAAAAAAGTTAAAAGGCCATATATTGCGGGGACATGAGAAGTATCGTACTTCTGCACTATATTTGATACTACCTCCGTTTTTATTTATATGTCGCAGAGAGAAGAATCACAGATTAATAAAGTAATTAATATGTCTAAAATATAATATTGAAAATGTATTTATTTTATTGGAAATATAAATACTTTGTTGGTAAAAATGTTTTTAGTATTGGAAATGTATTTTTTTTTTTATTAGAGATGTAAATACGTTATTGGTAAAGGAGGAAAAAATAATAAATGATGCATTGGAAATATAAAATGACAAATAAATAAAAAAAAATGTAAATTCTGAAATGTGACAGATAAAAAAACGGAGGGAGTGGTATAAGTTATACTTCCTCCGTTTTTATTTATATGTCGCAGAGAGAAAAATCACGCATATTAAGAAAGTAATTAATATGTATATTGGAAATGTATTTTTTTATTGGAAATGTAAATATTTTATTGGTAAATATATTTTTAGTATTGTAATTGTGTTTTTTTTTATTGGAGATATGAATATTTTGTTGGTAAAGAAGAAAAAAAATAAAAAATAATAAATTGAAAATGTAAAATGGCAAGATAAATAAAAAAAATAACAAATTCTGAAATGTGCCCAGAGATAAAAAAAACGGAAGGAGTATATTATTTATTCTATTGTCTTTTTATATTAGGCATTTAGGCTTCAATACATGAGGTTTAAAGTTTTAGAGTAGGGAATGTATAATAAATGAACTAATAGTTGTACTTAAAAGGGAACGAAAGTGTGGATTAGAAAAAGGAAAGTATGATGAGTATTAAAATAAAAAATAAAAAAAAAAAAAAAAAGGAAAGTATGATATCCGACGGTTGGATGTGGTTGCACTCAATCAAAGAAAAATCAGAATCTTTATTACACTCCAATTTTCCCATTATAAATCAATTTTTCTATCATCTCTAAATTTTTCCACTTGATTCTTTTAGAGCAAAACCTGGTTCGACTCGACTTGTATAAATCTCTAATTTAAGAATTAGGCCGGGACGAAAGAAAATGAGGAATGATTTATTTATATGATTTAACTTGTTGCCTATCGTTTTCTTACTCTTAGTAAGAGCAAAAAAACCCAGCCCTAGGAATGAGCCACGACAGCCTTTTTCTTTCCTTAGGCAAAATTTCTGCTCTCTCGACACGTGGTAAGAGTAAGAGAAAAACAAATATATAGTCAAAAAGAAAAAAAAGGACGGGAGTGGTTCCCTTTTTCGCCGGTGGTTGAACCCCTCTTTCCAGTCCACCGTCCACCTGCCTCCAAATGCTATTCAACTCTTACCTAATCCTCTAGGTTTTCACATCATGAAGAAAAAATCTACCTTGCACAGTTGGAATGGGAATAATGTTATCTGATTTGAAAGACATATGGGACGATGCAAAATTGAATATATATTCGAGATGGAAAGGTTTGGTCCAGGTACAAGGTTGTTGTGTTTGAGTGTTTCCTCTTGATTTTTATAACAGGACTTTAGCACTCATTTTGCAATATGCTCTTCGGTTTCTCTTTACAGATTGATTGTTCCAGCGCGTTTTTGCGGTGTATTCACTTGTTCACTTACCTTTTGCAGTAATTCTTTGGATATCTGTTTACTTCCTACTGTACTACATTTCGCTATATATATATATATATATATATATATATATATAAATGCTTTACAGTTCTTTTCTTCTACATATAATGATGTACTCTTGCTTATTAATTGTTGCTGGGGTATATATATAGTATATATAAGTAGGTGCCTTTGCAGGACACGAGTTCTTCAATACGGAAGTGTTGTTACATTTTGTACTATTTAGCTATATACTTTTTCTGCATCATGGAAATTGAAGGAAATATTTTTTTTTATAACTTCCAATGAGTTCATACATGGGTAATATATTGCACAAGTACATCACACAACTTTTGGGTCAATGTTTTTAAGGAAAACAAGCTTAGAACATTCACCATTTGCTTTAATACTCCCAAAATAATTGCTTCCATTTTTTAACTTCATCAACACTGGTGAATTCAAATGCACACTTGAAATAACAAAAAGAAGGCATACATGAGCTATGTGTAGCAAATTATAATTTCGTGAATAGTATATGTACGTATATATACCGTGACGTAAAGTGGTTGTTTCGGTATTTGTTAGTTCTTTCTTGTTACTTAGGTTATAGGTCAAATGTATGCACTGTGTGTGTAGCCATGGTGGTCGCGTTTCAATGGAGAAGTTCCATCATGGATTTGGCTTCTAGGTTTGTAGCCATGGTGGTCGTATTTGTCTATGGCATTTTGTTATTGTAGATCCGAGGCTCAAACGAATCAAGGATGAACTTGATATGCATTCCGCCATTCTCCTTAACGGGTTTGTGTTTGTTCTAATTTTTAATTTTCTTTTCTTCTATCTTTGAACTTGTATGTCGACTCGTTGATTTTGATTATATGAGAATTTAGTGAATACCGAATAGTGGATTATAATTTCCAAATGGCATATGCATTTGAGGTTCATATTCTTAGAATTTATATGAGTTTTTTCAAGGAGAGCGCCGAAAGTGATTCCAAGCTGGTCCAAGCAAGCGAGCTACATGGTTGTAAATACTTAAATTTTTGTGCATGGGTGAACTTTGCTTGATAACAATTTTTGTCTTTCATTGATCTCCAATATTGCTATTCATGAATATAATCTTAATTGTTATTTTTTGTACTATATCTCGGTGATTTTTAAATGCAGTGGAAGCACGTTTCAAATACAAAGTCGGACGTACAATCACCTCTACAGGTATCTATCAGAGTTGGTTTTTGGGTAGGTTTTGTTAAAATACTTGCTCTTACAATCCTCAAATGGAAACGTTTTTTATATTTTATATACCTTTGGCATATGGTTATGCAAGGTTTACTCAAAATGTTGTCCACATGATGAATACTGAAAGATAATGAGGTCCAAAGTTATGTCTTGCTATATCTTGTGTCGTGGTCTTGCTAAATTTTCCCCCTTTTTCGCATTCTATGAACCTAGAATATTCAAGGCCTTCGCCTTGAATGGTTTCAATTATATTGCTTTACTGATATATTATACAAAATGGGAATAATGGGAATAATGTTATCATCATGAACATAGTTTTTGATGTTGTAATTTATTCTCGGTATGAACCTGTTGCAGGTATTCTAAAAATGAAAAATAAATTGCACAATTGATTCAGTCCAAGGCTTATAAGAATACCGATTTCTTGCTGCCGCCACCAGTTGATGAAGTTGACATTGTCCTTGTAGGCAATGTGATTGCTTCTATTGATGTGGTATGCAACTTTTAGCTTATGATATGCGTGTTCTGGATCAATGTGCTTAAGACTGTTGGGTTTGTGCAAAGATAGAGCCAATGCCAACGCATGAATCATTGTGGTACAATGCTTGTGGTGCAGTGGTGGTTATAATAAATCAATTTCAGCGATGGTTAGTGAGAGCCTTTACTGCAACTCTTGTGATGAAGAGAAAGAAGTTATACCGCGGTAAAGGCGTAAATTTGTGTTGCCAATAATTTACTCACCTTTATAGTAATTAGTTTGAAACTACCAATGTTTTTTTTTGGGTTTTTTTTAATTTTGTGGGATGAAGCTGTCACATGGAGGTTTTCTTAAACTACACAACTGGAACACTTGGTGGTACGTTATTCTCACCGGATGTTGAAAAGATGACGAATTTTTCTGCGGTCCAGATCAAAGCAGCAGAAGACGAGGTATTTATGTGACTATATACTGGCTATTCACCAAGAACAAACAAATTTGTAATCTTAAACACTTAACGTGGTGCATAAAAAAAACTATTGAGTTGTTGTTTTCTTATTTTTTTTAGTATTCTTCCTTTTTATATGCACAAATTATCTGTCCATCATGTTAATGAAGTTTTGATGGCCATTTTGAGTCTTTACGGAAGAAAAAGATTAACTCTTTTATGACAATTTTTTCCCAAGGTGCTTCATTGACTCAATGATTGAAACTCTCGTACACAAGAAATAAGTGTTTTGCTTTGTCAAGTACTTTGACAACATAATTTCGTGGCAATACTGTGAGGAAACATTCCATACTAAAGCTTTACACCGAAGAAGTCATTTAAGCAAGGCAAGCTGCAGTTGGTGCATTCATTGAGACTGGTGCTCCCTCTCAGTTGGCTGGTGCAGGTGTTGGAACAAGCTCAGGAGATGAGTAGCTTTTTAGCCCAACAACAAAAGAAATCTTTCAGGAAATCGAGTATGAATCTACTGAGAAGACAGTGCTTGGCCTGCAGCCACCGGTCACAATAGGACCTTGCTGTTTGGTGAGAATTCAGCCAAGGAAATTGATGATTATGCAAGTAGTGTAGCCATTCCACTAAGTGAAGAGCATGGTGCTGCAATTCCTGTTGGTGAAACTCCAATAAAGAAAAGCAAGAATAAGGGAGAAGAGAAGCATAACTAACTCAAGTTTTGTCATCTATGACTATGATTAATGTTGTTGTCTTGTATCCTATTTTGCTTAATAGTCCAGTTGGTATATTATAACCATTAGTGCCAACACCATATAGTACGTAACGGTTCAATAATATACATAACTTTGGGCCTCCATGATTAAAAAACTTGCTTGTTCTGTTATAAACCCTCAAAATGAATGTTGACTGCGCCTGCAGTATTTTGTGTGTTTCTGTAAAATATGTCATATCATTGATATGGTAGGTAGCAGCCTAATTAATCTATGCATTTATGTATGTAATATTGTGTGTTGTTTTTTCCCTACTTATTTTCTTACGTGTTAGCCCAATACTCTGAATCATCTATTAATAATGCACATTGTGTAGTGGGCATTCCGTGCTTTGCACGGAATATAGTATCACTAGTATAACATATGTATCTTGTTGTCTATCTCATACTTTGCATTATAACTATCGTTAAGTAATCAATAAAGTATTCCTTCTATCTACAATAATAATTTCGTATGATGTTTTGCGGAACGATACTTTTCGTTATTGCCATGTGATGATTTAAACTAATTTTGAATTAAGTTTTAAAACATATTAGACTCAAAAAACTCGATGAAAAGTTCGAGCTTGGCTCGAGTTTTTTTCTAACTTTCTCGAATCTCAGCTCGATGTTAGGTTCGGAATACTCGTGTTCAAATTCAAGAATATTTTTTACTTACTTAATTCTCTTAGAGCAATACTTGTTTCGGCTCGACTCGTTTACATTTCTAATTTGAGAATTAGGCCGGGACGAAACAAATACGGAATGATTTATTTTATATAATTTAATAACTTTAGTTATTTGATTTCGTTGAATGTTCCTTTGAATCCCTGCGATATCGTTTGTAAATTTTTGATGCCCAGAGAGATTAATTGTGATTCAGAATTTGCGAGGGGGCCTAGAGAAATCATGGAAGACGAATGCTTTTCAAGCTGAGACAGTTCGACGGAATATGATTCAATTTGTGTTTGACCGAAAGCAAGATTTTGATTTTGTTCTTGCGGGGGGGCCATGGTGCTTCGATGGCTACCTTGTCATCACAAAGCCATGGCGGCGAGGCTGGGTGGACAACCCTAATTATTTTGCTACTAAGGATTTTTGGGTAATTGTTTCCGGCTTTCCCAGTTCTGTGTGTACTCCGGACGTAGGTCGAAGGGTGTGGTCGTTTTTAGGTGATGGAGATGAGGGCCAGATACGAGAGGTTGTTAGAGCTGGGGCTCGTATATTTTGATTTCGAGTGCGGGTGCCATTGGATGCACCCTTACGCCGTTGTGTATGCCTTGTTGGAGACGATGGTGAGGATCTGCGGGGATGGGTAAATATGAGAGGTTGCCTTTTTTGTGTTACAACTGCTGCATGCTTGACCATACCGTGCGTTTTTGTCCCGGATTAGAAAGAGAACCGATGAGAGAGCAGCTAGACCACATGCCCTATGGTACGTGGCTGAATACGGGACGCCGATCAGTGTTGTTATCCACCTTTGAAAGTACTGAGGGAGTGATGCAACAACCGGTTTTGTTGTTGGAATATAATTTCGGCGAAGGAGCTAGTTCGGGATAATTTTTGGCTACTACTACCATTAAAAGAGCTGAGTCTGCTGTTTTGAATCTTGAAACAAGTGTTGGTAATGGTAAACTTGAAGGCGTGGGGGATGGTGATGTTGAAGGTGCTGTGGGCATGGATTTGGAGCTGGTTGTTATTCATGAGGGCTCAACTGGTATGGAAGGGGAAAGTGGGAAGCTACTTGGGGAGAATTCTAAGTCTCAGCCACCGGTGAGTCAACCTATTGCTATTATGTTGAAGGGGTCGGATTGTTTTGATTTGGGAATGAGGGAGAAGGGTAAGTCAGTGGGAATGAGGGTCTCGAGCGGGAAGCGGTTGGCAAGGCATGAAGGGGTTCGGCAGTGGTGGATGACGGTGTGAAGGTAGGGGAGAAGCGGGATTTGGAGCCCGGCGTTGATGGAGACGCACAGGCAAAGAAATTATGTGCTATGAAATTTCTGGCGGAGTCTGCGGTGCAGGCCCGCCAATTTCAATGAGTATCTTATGTTGGAACTGCCGGGGCTTGGGCCAGCCTCGTGCAGTGAAAGCCTTGCAAGCCCTTGTAAATAAATTTATGCCTTCTATTTTATTTTTGTCCAAAACTAAATTAAATAAAAATCGCTTTGAATATGTTCGGTGTTTCTTGGGTTATTTTAGTGCACTAGTAGTAGGGAGTGTGGGAGCAAGTGGTGGTCTAGCATTGTTGTGGAATGATGATACTAATGTATTGATTTCTACTTTTAAAGCGGGGCATATTGATGCGGTTATACGCAGTGACACGATTCCACCTTGGCGTTTTACAGGCTTCTACGGCAACCTGGTAGTGAGTGAACGAGAGCACTCTTGGGCGTTGCTACGTCGTTTGCATGAGCGGATGACCCTCCCATGGCTTCGGCAGGGGATTTTAATGAAGTTTTATTGCGTACTGAGCAAGATGGCCCAAACCTTCATCCGTATCCGTGATGGGAGTCAAATTGGCTATCATTTTCTATGTAATTATACCCCGTTTATACCTCATTTTATATGTTTTATGAGACATTTAGATGTATTTACACATTGGTTATCATTTCGGTCACCCTAGTGTCCTGTATGGATTATGTGTGGTATTTGTTGTGATTTTGTACATGAATTAGGTGTTTGAGATGTCCGGAAGGTGATTTACGAGGATTGGAACGTGTGCCCGAAGCTTAAACGTTCAAAGGGATCAAAACGCAGTGGTACTACAACCATACCTTCCATTGATCTGCATTGTGATCCACTTTAGAGGCATTTTCTGGGCTGGACATCTTCATGAAAGTTGTATACAATTGAATGATCTTTCCAACGCATCTTGAATCACTCAAATCGGAGGTCTACAGAGAAAGTTATGGCTGTTTTTTTGAAGGTGTGTCAGCTAGGCGCGCGCATGAGAAATGCTAGGCGCACGCCTATCAGTCAATTTTGGCCAGAAGTTTCAGTACGTGTTTTTATCATCATAGGCGTGCGCCTACACTTTCCTAGGCACACGCCTAGCGTCCAAAACACATAAAACACTATAAATACCCCCATTTTAGATCTAGATCAAAACCACCTTCTTCCCAACTCGTTTTTCTTCAGTTTTTCATCGTTTTTCTTAGCTTAGATCAATTATGTACATAGATTAGCTTAGTTTAGTTGTAGAATGTTGTAATCCGTTGATTCTCGAAGATAGCTTGACGCGTTATTGACGGGATTTCGTTTGGTGGATCGATTCTCTACGGCATAATATATTTGGTATTTCTTTTTCATTTCTTGTTCTTGCTTTCAATCTTTATTTTCGTTATGTTTATTGTTGATTTCTTGTTGTTTTTGTTAATATAATGAGTAGCTAATAGCCGATATTCGAGTTATGTGATAGTCTTTGATATCGAACCTTAGCTTGTTCATGTGGTGTTCTTGATGTTTGATTGTTGATTCTCGATGTTACCATAGTTCTAGAACTTATTCTTATCACGTTTGTTGAATTAGCTACTTAATAAACGTATCACACGTATCGTCTTTACATATGTATTTTGCGAGAGGATACGGGAGCCGGGGTTCTAGGATCACTGTGTAAAACCGACTGAGTTGTTCAGACTCGGTTTCGTTGTGAGGTTTTGTATCGACTTGTCGAGCGTTTCATGAATCGTAGACCGTGTGAGGTCAGTTAAATCCGGTGAACGGACTGTTGAACCTGACATAAGAGGGTAGATTATGGAAATAATGTCTATTCTCAGAGCCAGGAAACGACACCCATTGTGACATCGAGAACGTTTAGGTGAATCAAGAATACCTCGGGACTTAGCTAGGGTTTGTGAGTATTAGATTGGATCATAGCTCGGCTATCTCTTTTATATAGTTTTAAATCTCTCTTTGTTGTGCATATTAGTTTGTAGAACCGGTGATTTGACAAATCACCGTCTTCAATATTTGTGTTGACCTGAACTAGGGACGAGACCGACTTTGGTACTCGACCAGATTCCCTGTGGGATACGGCCTTGACTCACCAATTCTAGGCTACAGTTGACCCGGTACACTGCCGGTGAGATTGGACACTTAGAAAAGGCCGATCAAGCTTTCTAGCGCCGTTGCCGGGGATCAAGTTTTCTGGCGCCGTTGCCGGGGAATCTGGTTGATATCTTGTAAGTTATTACAGTTCTTAGGATTAGGTCATTTTTCTTATTTGTTTTTTTTATGTATAGTTTGTTTTATTTTGTTGTTGTTGAAGTGTCACACCATTTACTTCGGTAGTGGTAGTGACAAGTTACCGTGATTGTGTTCGTGTTGTTTCCTTGATTTGCATATAATGAATCCATACTACAATTACGGCTCCTATCCTTACCCATTCGGATATTACAATTACGGTGCTATGGGTTACCAAACACAACCATTTTATCAGTTCAACCCATACGCCGCATTTTATGGAAATGAGTAGGATAATGCCCCGAGTTACTTTGATCAACAACTCGATACTTCTCCATCTCCGGAATCAGAGATCTCAACGGAGCAACGGATGGCTCTTGAGAAAAAGGTTGAACAGTTGAGTAAATTGGTCCAAGATCATGTTGAAGAGTTTCGTAATGACTTCGCAACAATACAAACAGCCATATGAAACTTGGAGCTTAAAGTGCAACAACTGTTCGAGGAGTTTGAGAGGAGAGAACGTGAGACTTTGCTTGAAGTCGGCCCTGAGGAATGCTACGAGGATGGTATGAATCTTGTTTCTATTGAATCACCTATTCCATCTTTGTTTAGCCCTGCTGTTATACCTACGGGGGTGCACCCTATTGAGTTTGTTGTTGATATTGAGCCAAAATGTTCATACTTGGAGCTAGAGACGTTGTTGGTTGGTATATGTCTTAGTTCGGGGAAAGTGAGTTCGTTGTTCTATGCAACGAATTCATCGAACCAGTCGTGGTGGTTGGGATTGAGCCGCGTGTTTTTAGTATTTTGTTTTCCGAGGGCGCTCAATTCCTATGACTTTTGTAGGGAGAAGCAACGGTTTGCTCTCCTTTGGTATAACTATCCTTGACATAGTTCGGGGTAGAAAGTCGAGCTAAGGACTAAAAACTCAGAATGTGCTTTTATTGCTTTTCTCTCCCCTTGTGTTTCACTGTATTTATTTAGTATGTATTATGGTACTTCGGGTAAGTTTTGTTGTAATATAACCCGAGGACATGTGTTTTGGGGGGCTAGTGTGTTGTTTTTGTTTTTGATGAGTTGTGGTGATCCGTCTAGTTTCGATTCTTTATCTCCATACCTGTGTATTCTTGGATGTTGTGTTGCTTGTTGATATAAGCACAAGTACCCTAGGAGGACTTTTACGGATGCCACATGATCGTACGCGCCTTTTTCCGGTTGTAAGCTAATTTTTCTACCCTTATCATTCGTGTCTTGTTTTAAAGTAAGGGGTGGTTGGTTTAGCTTCAATGTTTCATTTTCATGTTGAACGAGTTATACTTAGAGATTGTTATCCCTTTGGTGTAAATGAGTCATTTTTTAGAAATTTTGATGCCTTTGACATTGGTTTTGATACATTGAGTCTATAGTATTGCTTTGGTTAAACATATAGTGATTATACGAATGCATTTCATTTGAGTTGGGGTCTTGTATTGAGAATGGAATAGTCCTATCACGTTAGCTTCGACTTCATGAATCACCATGATTAGTGGACGATTATAGTTGCCGTATGACCCGGTTACCTAGAACTTATATTAGTAACTTCGATGCGAAATAGAAAGGTCGTTGTTGTTAGGTATGGGATGACGGTTTTGGCATTTATTTTGACCCGATCAGAGCCAAAAGCCATCCTTATATGTATATCCACAGTTACCCCTCTAAGCCTTTTGTAGGGTGGTTAGACCGCCGCCCGAACTGACCATTTTGTTACTAACCCGTATAATCGATGTCCCTAGCCTTATTTCGGTCTACGTATCCTTGACTACCTTGCAATTGAGATTTTATGTACGCACATTTATACGATGTTGCGAGGTGTTGTGGTATGGGAGTGCTGTTGTGACATTGTATTATTTGAGTTATCCGGTATGAGAGTGTGACAGTGTGTTGGTTCGACTTTGTTCGGAATTTTGCTGTGTATAGTTATATACATGCAGGTATATAGTTTGAAAAAATTATAAGAAAAAAAAGAGAGAAAAGAAAAGAAAAGAAAGAGAAGCAGTATTTGTATATGTATATAGTGTTATAAGTCCAAAAAGGGACTGAAGTTTTGTATAATGAAAAAAAAATGTGCGTGAAGTTGAAGTTAGGGTTTGGATTCCGAAGTTGTAAATACTCGGAAAATTGAAGACAAAGTTGATACCGAGTTTCGTGTTTATATTTGACTTGGTTAAAGCTCTTTTGCACCTTCTTTTTTCTATTTTGTCGTAAATATCCTTTCGTTAGCCCCGACCCTAGCTTAACATTATAACCCTTCAAGTCCTGCTCGACCGTACTAGACTTTGATTGACCTCGATTAGTGGAGATGTTTACGACGTATAAGCCTATGGTGTAACCTCGGTACATTATACGTCTATAATCTAAACCGGTCATTGGTGATAAATGTTGAAGAAGCTATTAACACACACACATTCTTTTCTCAATGCAAGGTAGAACTTAAATCATATGCATTTTTTTTAAATAATAAAGAGGAAAAATATTGTGTTTTTTTTTAAATTATTTTTTATAAAAAAAATTATAAAAAAAAAGAAAAAGAGATAGCCGAGTGATGATGCCGAAAATGGTTCATCAAGAAAGTAGAGCGGTGTAGGATATCGTGAGGGGTGGTGGAGCGGCGGAGCTCCGGTGAGAGGGAAGGTGTTTGTGGTGGTTGTGAACTGAACCCGGTTGGGTTGCCTACGTACCCTTTAGAGAGGGATCAAGCCACGCGTAGTTCTCGGTATTGGAAGAGTTGGCTTATTTAGTGTGGAGCCAAGTGTTGTATTAGGTATATTCAGAATGGAATCCGTTATGGTGGAGGAAGACCTCCTATTTATAGGTATGAGCCCATTTAGGGCTTAGTGTGTATTTACGGTTAAGGCCAAACGAGTAGGATAAGACACGTGGCTAAGATAATAGGCTCGGATACGAGGCTTAGCGGATGATCGAGGCCTCGAGCCGAGGTAGACGAATCGAGGTCAAGAGGCCGAGGTCGACGAATCGAGGTCGAGAGGCCGAGCCCGGTGATCTTCACAATAGATAAGCTCGCCGAAATAGGCGAGGTCACTGATAAACTCGTTGGGCGGGCCCCCTGGTCTGGGGTCCGCTTCGCTGATACATGTCGCGGAGGGGCTCGATAATCACTGGTTTAATCGATGGCGAGGCGGTGACATACTTGACCGGCCGTTGACTGATCTCGCTGGGAAGATAAAGTATTATAATAGGAGCGGGGCAATTTCTGGTGTATCACCGAGCTATGATCCAATCTAATACTCACAAACCCTAGCTAAGTCCCGAGGTATTTTTGATTCACCTAAACGTTCTCGATGTCACAATGGGTGTCGTTTCCTGGCTCTGAGAATAGATATTATTTCAATAATCTACCCTCCTATGTCAGGTTCAACAGTCCGCTGACCGGATTTAACTGACCTCACACGGTCTACGATTCATGAAACGCTCGACAAGTCGATACAAAACCTCACAACGAAACCGAGTCTGAACAACTCAGTCGGTTTTACACAGTGATCCTAGAACCCCGGCTCCCGTATCCTCTCGCAAAATACATATGTAAAGACGATACGTGTGATATGTTTATTAAGTAGCTAATTCAACAAACGTGATAAGAATAAGTTCTAGAACTATGGTAACATCGAGAATCAACAATCAAACATCAAGAACACCACATGAACAAGCTAAGGTTCGATATCAAAGACTATCACATAACTCGACTATCGGCTATTAGCTACTCATTATATTAACAAAAACAACAAGAAATCAACAATAAACATAACGAAAATAAAGATTGAAAGCAAGAACAAGAAATGAAAAAGAAATACATGATGATAAAAACACGCGCCTAGGCGTGCGCCTAGCCGACACCTTCAGAAAAACAGCCATAACTTTCTCTGTAGACCTCCGATTTGAGTGATTCAAGATGCGTTGGAAATCTCATTCAATTGTATACAACTTCCATAAATATGTCCAGCCCAGAAAATGCCTCTAAAGTGGATCAAAATGCAGATCAATGGAAGGTATGGTTGTAGTACCACCGCGTTTTGATCCGTTTGAACGTTTAAGCTTCGGGCACACGTTCCAATCCTCGTAAATCGCCTTCCGGACATCTCAAACACCTAAGTCCTGTACAAAATCACAACAAATACCACACATAATCCCTACAGGACACTATGGTGACCGAGAGTATAGTAAATTACACCGAAAAAAACCGAGAATCCCAGACTTTACGTCCTAGGTCCCGAAATGATAACCAAGGTGTAAATACATCAAAATACAACTAAATGTCTCAGAAAACATATAAAATGAGGTATAAACGGGGTATAATTACATAGAAAATGATAGCCAATTTGACTCCCATCAATCCGCAAATTGCTGCCTTCCAGAATGCCCTTGTTGACTGCGATCTGGCCGATATAGGATATATTGGGGCCCCGTTTACTTGGTACAAGCGAGCTGACAGTTTTGTGACTCGAGTTCGTTTGGATAGAGGGGTGGCTAATATTGACTGGCGAAATCTTTTCCCGCAATGGTTTACCATTTGTCCAGTTCCAAATCGGATCATGTCCCCATTTTGATTACCTCAGTAAACCCTTTTGATAAGGGTTTGGTCAAGTTGGACTCTGATACCGCGTTATGACCCCTTCTGGATCAGAGATCAGGAATTCACCGAATGCTTTCAGGCATCGTGGCAGTGTGGTAATATGCACAATCCGTCATCACTTGTCGAGAAAGTGACACTAGTTAGTAAACAGTTGAAAAGTTGTCGTTCTCATAGGCATGGAAATTTGGGGAGGAGTATTGTGAAGAAGGAAGAGGACTTACGGAAGCTGAGAGAGTCATCTTCCTACTCGGTTCAGCAAGAACGAGACATTATGCAGCAAATAGGCCAGTTGTAGACTATGGAGGAAGAGTATTGGCGATAGAGAGGCAGAGTGGAGTGGTTAACGTAGACGGACAGGAACACGAGTTATTTTCATCATAAGGCAGAGGCTCGAAGGAAGCGGAATACCATTCATCTGTTGCATGATGCTCAAGGGGTTGTTTGACGAGCCTGCGGATATGGAACGTGTGGTGGTAGATTACTTTCGGACTATCTACTCGTCTAATGGGGCTCGCCATTGATTTAGACGGGCTACACTTTGCTGAGATTGATGCTGGACAACAACAGCATTTAGATGCCGCCTTTACGAGAGACGAGGTTAGGGCTGCTTTAAAGCAGTTGCCTGGGAGGAAATCGCCGGGACCTGATGGTATGCACGTTATCTTTTTACAAAAGTTTTGGAGTATAGTTGAGGAAGATGTCCTGAGAAAAGTGTTGGACGTTCTGAACAATGGCGCCCCTCTTGGGAAATTAAACGAAACATATATTTCGCTAATCCCGAAGGTTTCTACCCCTACGTCATGACTGAGTTTCGGCCGATAGCTTTGTGTAACTCGATCTATAAGCTTATCTCTCGCGTGTTGGTCAACCGCCTCAAAAGGGTGATTGGGGATGTCATCTCAGAGAACCAGAGCGCATTTGTGTCGGGCCGCCTAATTACAGACAATGCGCTAATCGCCTTTGAAGCTTTTCATTCGTTACAGGCAGGAGAGTTCGGTTGTGATAATCATGTTGCTTTGAAACTAGATATGGCAAAGGCCTTTGACCGTGTAGAGTGGCAATATCTTTGGAGAGTCATGGGGCGTATGAGGTTTCCTCCATTTTTTATTGAGGTGGTGCAGCGATGCGTGACGTCGGTCTCTTACCGTGTTCTGATTAATGGGAAGCCCAGTTGTAGAGTAGAGCCGACGAGGGGAATTAGGCAGGGGGACCCATTATCCCCTTTCCTCTTTATCATCGGCGCTGAAGGTTTTACGGCCTTGCTAAATGATTACGTACTTCGGGGAACGTTGCGAGGTATCCGTTTTGGCAGGGAGGATGAGGTTTCTATCTCCCACTTGCTTTTTGCTGATGACTGCATGGTATTCTTTGAGCTTATAGATGGAGCGGTGGAAGCATTGGTTGAGTTGTTCGATAGGTATGGAGCTCTTTCGGGCCAAGCAATTAACTTTCATAAATCTAGCCTATACTTTTCGGATGGTGTGTTGGCGGAGGACCGAGCGACGGTATCGGAGATGCTCCAAATCCCGCAGGGGGATGGTTCGGGTAAGTATTTGGGCCTACCATATATGATAGGGCGGAATAAGCGTCAGGTGTTTGTCTTCTTGCGAGATAAAATTCGTAAAAAGGTCGCTGGGTGGAAGGACAAATTACTCTCGCCGGCAGGGAAGGAAGTGTTTATTAAGTCAGCTCTTCAAGCCATTCCCACGTATATTATGCAGTGCTTCAAGATACCCACGACATTAATCAAAGAACTTGAGAAGATGATTCGCGGCTTCTTTTGGGGAGATACGGATAATAAACGAAAGATACATTGGAAGAGCTGGGAGGTCTGCTGTTTGCCGAAGAATCTAGGGGGTCTGGGATTTCGCGACTTAGAATGTTTTAATCTAGCATTACTTGCAAAGCAGGCTTGGAGGATCTTGACCAGTCCAAGCTCACCGGCGGCGCAGGTATTACACACAAAGTACTTTGCGGATAGCATAATTCTTGCCGCTAGGTTGGGGGCTAGGCCGTCTTATTTATGGCGCAGCATCTTAGAAGGACGAGACCTTTTATATAATGGACTAAGATGGCGAGTGGGGGACGGAGAGTCGGTGTATGTTTTCCATGACGCTTGGGTAAACCGACAGCCTTCATTCCGCATACCTTTTGCAGGGCATGAGCTTCCGGCTGATTCCACTGTTTCAGACCTTTTTATACCTGGCTCCAGAGTATGGGATATGTAGAGAGTGCGGCACTTATTTAGACCTTGAGAGGCAGAGGCCATCTTGGAGACTACTGTGGCCCCTGGCGAGCACCCGGACCGACGAATTTGGCACTATGATCGTCGAGGAGTTTATATTGTTAGGTCAGGATATTTTCTGGCCTTATCTTTGCGTACACCATCGTTAATGGTAGGGCCATCTACCTCGACGGGGCAAAATGAGATTTGGAGGAGCTGCTGGAGGATTCCGGTTCAACCGAGTGTTCAACATTTTCTATGACGTTGTTTGCATGACTGTCTTGCACTTGGCCATGGCTTGCAGCGGCGGAATGTGGGGGATGGTATCTGCTTAGCATGTGGGGAGACTTTGGAAACAATGAGACATGTACTCTTTGAATGTGAAATGGCGGCTAGAGTTTGGAGGGCGTCGCCATTTGGTAGGGCTTTACAGCATCTCTGCTCAGCTTCTTTTTCGGAGTTTTTTACTTGGCTGCTTGAGGATCTGGGTGCTCTTGATACGGCTAGATTTGTGTGGCTTATGTGGGGAATCTGGAAAGCACGTTGCTCAGCTGTGTTCGATAACCAGGGAGTTTATGTTTTTGCGATTTGCAGACAATCACTGGCAGCTGCGGCTGAATATGTGCAGGCCATGGACACTTATCAGACTCAAGCTTCGGTGCGCATTTTAGCGGATAATGGATGAAGCCCCCGCATGGCGTAGTAAAGAGTAATGTGGATGCATCGGTCACAGAGGCAGGAGCATGCATTGGGGTCATATTCCGAGATTCACATGGACAGATACTGCACTCCTTTGCGTATCACTTTGACCCGGCGACCCAGTTGAATACATGGAGCTCAAGGCAATTTCTTTGGCCTTGACAAGAGGCGGAGCACCTAGGGATTCTGAGGCTTGAAGTGGAGAGTGACTGCCTGCCGTGCATTTCGCGCATTCGGTGCCCGATGGGCGATTTGTGACTTATATTTGGCCGCTTAGTTCGGGGATTGTTTGGCCCTTTTGCCTAATTTTACTTCTGTTTCCTTTGCGTTTATTAGGCGGATGATAAATGTCTCAGCGCATCTTTTAGCTAGATACGGATTATCTGTTTCTATTAGAACACTTTGGGGCTCTACGTCACCGGGTGATGTTTTGGCCGCTTGTTTGACGGATCTTACTTAAATAAAATTTTGTTTTTTCAAAAAAAAAAAAAAATGTGGATGAATTGTTAAAAAAAAATATAACAAAAAATAACTAAGAATATGTCCAAACGTGTTAATAATAATAATACGGGGAATAATAATAAGAAAAAAAAATAGTTCGGACCAAGGGTAAAAAAGGTAAATAATAGTTGCCCTGATTTCGGCGCCTCCAATTTTCGTCCGCAAACCCAATGTTATATACATACTCTTGATGAGGGCTGATGATCTGATTTCCCGTATTCCGATTGACTGCTGCTGCTGCGTCGTCGTCGTCGTCGTCGCCGTGCTTATGGATAGTAGTGATGACTATAGTCGCTTGGATTTACTGCTGCGCCGCCGTGGGATAGTAGTGATGACTATAGCTTGGATTATCTGGTGGCTTATTGTAATCCTCGGCGGCGGTGGCGGCTGCTTCTTCTTATGGTGATTGTAGTTTCATTGATAAAGTGGTAGTGGCTGATGATGATGATGGTACTGGTTGTAGTAGTAGCTGCTTCTTAGACAATGGCAACAGCAGTAGCACTGAAGAAGAAGATATGGAGTACTCTGTGCTCATGCATTGGAACTGGGATGAGATGGTGGGCTTGGGTGAAGTCATAAATTAGTGTGGCCTCTGATTAAGACTGAAAATTTATGTATTGTCTTTGTTTATTCTTTTCTTTTCTTTTCTTTTCCAAATATCTTGATTGTTGCCACTACAATTTTGGGGTTCTATCTTAGTTTTTCGGTAATCACTCCATCAGCTTTAGTTTATGGTTTATCAAAGTTTGTAATTATGGATTGGAGTAATGATGACTTTTTCTTGTTGTTTGTATTTATTTTTTTTTTTTTTTTTTTGGAGGGGAAGTATTTATCTTCTTCTTTTTTGGTAATCACTTTCTCTTTATGTCTGGTCTAGTACTGTTGTGTTGTTATATATATATATATATATATATATATATATATATAAATGATAGAGATACAACTAAATTACACGAGAAAGTGATTACAAAAAAGTTTGTGCATTTTCACTTCAAATGCTACACGTCGTCGGCTTTGTGAATTCTGGGCTTTGGCTTTACATTTACATGACCCATCAAGAGTGAATTAATTTATGTCTGGGCTTTGGCTTTACATTTACATGGCCCAGCAAGATAAATCAGTCCGGCAAAATAAAGGCATGTTAATTCTAATTCCCTTTAGTTTAGGTAGTATAAATACTATATACTTTCTTTTATGGTATGTTTGTTAGGAGGGAATGAAATGGAATGGAATGATTTTTTATTTCAATGTTTGTGTATGATTATGAAGTAATGGAATTGAATGAAATTTTATTCCAATTGAATGAAAAATGACTATTTTCATTCCTAAAAATGCATTGAATGCGATGGAATAAAATGAAAATCGACAAAACACGTGAGTGATGAGATAAGAGTGGATGGGTGGTAGAGTAGGGTAGGTGATAAAGTAGGGTAGGGTGGGGGTAGTGTGGGGTGGGGAAAGGTAGGCGGGATGCGTAGGGTAGGGTACAATAAGATAAGGTTGGGTAAGGTAGGATAGCGTGGGGTGATAGGTAGGGTAAGGTTGGGTTGGGGTGGTGGGAAGAGTTGGGGTGGGGTAAGGTAAGGTGGGTCGTGGGTAAGGTAGTGTAGTGTAGGGTGGGGTGATGGGTAAGGTAGGATATGGTAGGGGTGGTGGGCTGTGGGTAGGGTGGGGAGTAGGTAGGATGTGTTGGTTCTTAAGGTAGGGTAGGGTAGGTGGTGGGTAATGTAAGGTAGGGTAGGGAAGGGTAGTGGGTATGGCAGTGTAGAAGACGGGTGGGTAGGGTGGTGAGTATTGCAAGGTAGCGTAGGGTGGTGGGTAAGGTAGGTGGGGTGGGGTAGGGTAGTGGGTAAGGTAGGGTGGGATGGGATGGGAGGTGGGTACGTCAGGGTTGGTTCTTAAAGTAGGGTAGGGTAAGTGGTGGGTAAGGTAGGGTAGGTTAGGTGGTGGGTAATGTAGGGTAGGATAGGGTAGGGTAGGGTAGGGAAATGTAGTGGGTATGGCAGGTGATGATGTCTAAATCGTCACGGGTGTCCTTGCGGTGTAAGGATGGTGGATATCTGGCTGTATTTAAGGTGTGGTGTTACTCCGGCGGGTGGTGGTATGGAGAGGTTAGAATGGAGAGAGCTTTGGCTTGCAAGTATATGCGTATATCATATCTCATATATCCTTTAGTTTACAATGACCACCCCTTTTATAGAGGTGGATAACTTAGGGAATAAGTAATCTATTAGATATTTTACTAATAGCTAGGTTTTACTTAGATACTAAGCAAGGCGAAATATCTAAGCTACAAGTGGGGAAAAGATCTCGGATCAATCGGCGGCCATCTCTCCGAGGTCGCAAGCGAGCAAGCCCTCTCCGGCCTCGCCCCCGGCGACCCTTCTTGACCCGCCCGGATGAGATTCACACGGATCCGTTGCACTTGCCCGGGACCGCAAATGCCTTGGTCGCGGCGAGGTGAGACACAGTGGCCGCCCCTTTTGCGATCTCTCTTGTCATGCCGGAGGGTGGCCGCAGTGGGTTGTCCCTTACCGTCGAGGTGGTGGAATTATTTATACCCATCAATGGCCCCCTACTCCGTGCTTTAATGACATTCCCCGGGGATATGAAGGATGGAGTAATTATCAACACCTTTTATGACCTCATCGTCGGATGCGACTTGTACACTTAGGGCCGTGTTTTCAAAGTAAGCGACCTCAAAGTAACTTTGGGCCTGTTTTTGCGACCTTGTCGTCTGATGCGACTTGTTCGCTAAGAGCCGTGCTTTCAAAGCATGCGATCTCAAAGCAACTCTGGGTCTATTTTTTGCGACCTTGTCGTCTGATGCGACTTGTTCGCTAAGAGCCGTGCTTTCAAAGCATGCGACCTCAAAGCAACTCTGGGTCTATTTTTTGCGACCTTGTCGTCTGATGCGACTTGTTCGCTAAGAGCCGTGCTTTCAAAGCATGCGACCTCAAAGCAACTCTGGGTCTATTTTTTGCGACCTTGTCGTCTGACGCGACTTGTTCGCTAAGAGCCGTGCTTTCAAAGCATGCGACCTCAAAGCAACTCGGGTCTATTTTTTGCGACCTTGTCGTCCGACGCGACTTGTTTACGACCTTGTCGTCCGACGCGACTTGTTCGCTAAGAGCCGTGCTTTCAAAGCATGCGACCTCAAAGCAACTCTGGGTCTATTTTTGCGACCTTGTCGTCTGATGCGACTTGTTCGCTAAGAGCCGTGCTTTCAAAGCATGCGATCTCAAAGCAACTCGGGTCTATTTTTTGCGACCTTGTCGTCCGATGCGACTTGTTCGCTAAGAGCCGTGCTTTCAAAGCATGCGACCTCAAAGCAACTCGGGTCTATTTTTTGCGACCTTGTCGTCCGATGCGACTTGTTCGCTAAGAGCCGTGCTTTCAAAGCATGCGACCTCAAAGCAACTCTGGGTCTATTTTTTGCGACCTTGTCGTCTGACGCGACTTGTTCGCTAAGAGCCGTGCTTTCAAAGCATGCGACCTCAAAGCAACTCTGGGTCTATTTTTTACGACCTTGTCGTCTGACGCGACTTGTTCGCTAAGAGCCGTGCTTTCAAAGCATGCGACCTCAAAGCAACTCTGGGTCTATTTTTTACGACCTTGTCGCCGTCAATCGTGGCTGACGTCAGTCTTCTAGGTTTTCCTCCGCGGAACGATGCGGCCGTTTCAGCAACTGCCTAGGTAGTTGTACGTGGATACCGACGGGACGCCTTTTCGTATTTCAAAACCGACAACCGCCGCCCTAATCCGAACCGTTGGATGAAGCGTTCCCAACCGTACGATCGTGGCCCCCTTGCCTATATAAAGCTTTCGCTTCTCACCCTTCACACTTTTAGCGTGTCTTACTTTCTCCGTTGTTTGTTGTTTTTAGAATTCTCTAAGTTTTTTGGCGAGCTTTGAAGGTTCAACGGCGCTCCCGCGGTGGTTCTAGGATTTCACGGCGGTTCTTTTGAAGATTCCGGTCACCTCTTTGAGTATTTCCCGCTTTTCACGCGGTTTTCCAATCTTTCTCAAAGCAAATCGGGTAAGAAATCCTTTTCGTTAACTCGTTTACTCATCCATCCCCGCCTTGTTTTTCCATACATATCAATTTTGTCATTCTTTTTGCTACGGAGATGCAACATTGCCTTGTTTCGATTAAAAACGGGGATTTTTCCCGGGGAGAGATTGTAGCTTTCCCGGGAAAATTGGGGTTTCACCCGCTCCCCCGCTATCCTCTCGTAATTTTATTTGCGATCTCTTGCAAAAACGGAGGAGGCGGTATGAAGTGGGTGCGATCACCTTCCGGGCTAATTTATTATTATACCAGGTCTGAAAGCTCCACCTTTTTCCTCCCTTGTTTTTGCAGGATGTCGGGGAATGATTATTCTGGCGACGACTCTACGGAAAGGGAGATTTACGATTATGCGTCGAGGATGACCCCATACTATCCGCCGCCCCGCCTGGCGATCCGTTGGACGAGGTTGAAGTGGAAAGTAGTCGCGCGTATATTGGCGAGATTACCGCCGACGAGGCCGCTCATATGGATGTCGACCCTTTTGAGTTGGAGGCCTTCATCTCTGCCCGAAATCCGCCGCGTAGAGTGAGCCTTAAGGAGAAGGCGCGGGCTCAAAAGTCTCCAACAGCTCGTGGGGCTGAAGAAATCGCTTTCCCGACCGAAGGACAAACTGCGGTCCCGAGTACTAGCGGCGCTCCCGACCATGACGAAGCTTATGTTCAGGACGCCGCGGTTCATGAGTTAATGGGGTCCAGTGAGGACGAAAATGCGGAATTGCCCCGGAAGGATATCTGGATGCCTCGCGAAAAGCGAAGAAAAGGAAAATTGCGAGCCAAACCATGACAGCTTGGTGAGGCCGCCGCGGCCGATACCCGGCCGAAGAGCTCTCGTCCCAACAATCCCGAAGCTATGCGAGAGTTTGCGATCGTGGCGGCGTATGAGAAGGACGTTGATAAGAAATGGTCCCGACCGTGCAAGAGTAGCGATCTCAACAGACCATTAATAGCATATTCGGAATCGACACCAGTGTGTATCGGTTTTCTTTTTTCGATTATGGGAAGGAGTCCGATAAATTTAAACCCGGGGACCATAAGGATTATGTAGGTGCGCGTCGCTCCGAGGACACCCTTATCCTCCACTTCCATCATTTGTGTGCGGGTCTGAGACCGCCTTTCGATCCTTTCTTTGTGAAGATCTGCAAGGAGATGCATGCGCTTCCCTCTGATTTTGCCGCCGGGACTATTATCCAGTTGATGGCCTTCATCGTTATGTGCCGGATTCTGAAGATCGAGCCGACGTTAACTTTACTGGGGCAATTTTATTCCTTCTGTGGGACGTCTATTCCCGGACAAATCTCTCTCGAGGTCGCGTACTCCCCGCCTACTATTCCCGCTTCCCAATAAGTTTCACAAATGGGGGCCGGGTACCGAAAGTCGAGTCGAAGGTAGGCCGGCCTTTTCCTAGGGCGGAGTCCGTGGAGTCAAATCCACGCTTTTAATCTTTGACCCCCCGTGAGTGAGCGGCGCTACGTAAAGGGGCCGATGACGTTAATTCGCCGGACGGGGCGGCGCCATCTTGGAGAAATGTTTCCCGGGTTGAACTTCTTGATCCGGCCGAGCCTTTTGTATGTATGGCGGGCCCGGTGGGCAGAGGGAATGCCGCGCCCATGGTACGGATGGGTCCCGAGAGCCGCGATCCGGACCGGATTGGGGGTTGTCATATCAACAAATGTTTTCCCTCTGAGTGCCTGGAATGTGGGGGCGACCCTATACTTAGGCCGCTTTGTAACTTTCTTTGTCCACTTGTATTTATTTGTAAATGCTCATTTTGTTTTCCCGGGTTCTAAACCGCTCTCTTTTTGTGTATGGATCCAAATGCTCGCAGGCTTACCGAAACAAGCTTAATGCGGAGGCGTACAAAGCGGCCGGTGCTCGACAGAGGCTTTGAAGAAAGCTCTAGTGGATGGTGCCCCGAACCGCAGACGCCTCGATTGTCGAAGAGACACATAACCCGGAAGCTGCGACCTCTTCTGCCCTTGTTGCGACTTCCTCTGCCCTTGTTGCGGGCCCAGGTCAGGCTGGTGCCTCAAAAAAGACTCATCCCCCTACTAAAGAGTCGCACGGCGTGAAGCGATCTCAACCAGAGAAGGCGAAGGATGATCGCCCACCCAAACGGTCCGCTCCCAGCCCGGCGCATCTTAAAGAGGTTGAAACTCCGGTGGAGAAGAGCGCACCCGCTGAGACGCCGCCACAAAAAACTTTGCCTCGAGGTTACTCTGGGAAAGAGGCCCTATGGTTGGATCCGAGCTTTACCCAGGATCTTGACTTATCCAAAGCTCGCCGGGTTGGTGAAGCAATTGCTGATGTGATTCCTCTTGGGCCGATCCCTCTCGGTTATCCTGATCATGTTCAAGCGGAGATTGGCCGGGGCATATTGGCCCGCTTTGCGGCTCAAGACGACTCTCCGCCTCAAGATGAGATTGCTGAAATCGAGATTTGAGCGGCCGCTTTGGGATTGCGCCTTCTCGGTAAGACCGGTTTTTTTTTTTTTTTTTTTTTTTTTTTTTTTTTTTTTGCTAATTATCTAATTTCCCCCGTTTTCCACGCTCGGTGCTCGTTTAAACAGGTACTTCGAGGCCGCCGAGAGGCGCGATGCAGAGGTGAGGAAAGTGACGGCGCAGCTGGGAGCGACTGATAAGGCGAGGGTTACCGCCGAAAAGAAAGCTAAGCATGCGGCTGGCGAGGTGGAGAAGATGAAAGCAATCATGGAGGAGCACTCTAAAATAGATGCCGAGATCAATGAGAAAGTTGCATCTTTGACAAAGGATTGCGCGGGGGCGCAGGAGGAGATCGCCGCGTTGAGGGTTAAGCTTGCTGAGGCGGAGACGGCTGCCAAAGAGGCTGCTGAGAAAGCTATTGAGGAAGCTGCGAAGAAAACGGCTGAGGCTGTCGAGGAGGCCAAGTCTGGGGCCGTCGCTGCCTACAAGAATTCGGATGACTTCTTCGACCTTATGGAGAATAGCTTTGACCAGGGTTTTAGTCACCTAGCTCGCTGTATCTGGGCCGATCGAGGCAGGGGGCACATCACTCTGGAAGATATGCTGCGGTGGGTGAACACGCATCAAGGTCATCCCGATTTAGTGGTCTTTCACCCGGAAATCCCTTATGCAAGCGAGCTCGTTACCTCGATTCAGACCGAACAGGCTTAAACGCGGCGAGCCCGTTTGGGATCCTGCTCCTGTTAATCCTGTAAACTTTGAGATGTTGAAGAAGCCTCCGCCCTCTGAGCAAGGCGACTAGTTTACCGGCACCCCGCCTACTCCGCATGCTCTCTAGATTTCTTGGACTTTTCTGCGAGCTCTTTGAAAATTTGATTTGTAACTTTGACTATTTACTTTTGTGATTTGACTGAATCTTGATTTGTAATATCTTGACAATTTATTTTCTGCATTTTTTCAATTTATAAATCTTGGCTTTTCCTGTCGCTGATTCGATCTGGCGGCCTTTCGCGAGGCCGTGACAGTTATTTTATTCTCTCGTGCCGTCCTCTTGATTTGTGCGAGGTTGCTTAATAATTTGGCGGCGCAAGCTCATGAAACGTCGTCGTCTCGTTCTAACCATATTCGCTACGCGACGCTAATTTTTCAAAGTTTCGCCGGCCTTATTGAGAGCAAGTGCTTTTGCCGAAGATAGAGCCTCGTTAGAGCAGCCTTTGACCGTGTCATTAACGCAGTTATGACCCCTAATGACTAGGTGTCGCTTGTAACCGTAGCCATAAATTTCGGTCTCTTTATGGTCCGGCGCTCCCGTTGCCTTGGTTTTCGGGTCGCTTTGCATATCTGGCCCTAGGATCCAGTTAATCCCAACCGTTGATTATACCCCTTCTCTGGTATAAAAAGGGGGTTACTTTGGAACTCACTCTACCTCTTGCCTTTGTACCGAATTTGCTTTCTTTCTCCCTCAATCGTTCTCCCTCAATTGTTCATTATCCTCTTTACCGTTTATCCCCCGATTCTATGTCTCATCCAGGGGAAAGCCTGTGCTCGGATATGGAAAGCTCGTCCTATCCGGGATGTTTCTCCCTTTTTCACCACCGCCTCCCCGTAGCCAAGGATTATTTCGGGATTATTTTAAGTGGCGTGATATTACGAGGAGAGGGGCTTAAATGAGCAACGAATGTAAGACGGCTCCATGCTGCGCGTTCGGCTTTCTGGCTGGTGGGAATTTATTGCTGAGCCTCTGGGAGCGGTTAATGTTACCATGATACGGGAATTTTATTCCGTGTTGTCTGAGGTAGCCCCTGGCGGGACTGTGAGCAGCATTTCTCTCCGGGGTGTCCCCGTTATCTTTACTCCGGAGAGAATTAACCAAGTTTTTAACATACCCGCCATAAATCCCTCCTCCCATTATGAGATCGCCTGGGACCTTGCGGATGAGGAAAATAGGCGATTCGTCTCAGGTATTGCAACGTGCGAGCCGTTCCCCGAGAATCGCCGGGTTTGGTCTTTAGGAGTGATCGCGTCCGACCTCTCTCGCAGCCGACCGTGAGTGGAAGAAGTTTATAAATTCCCGCGCTCTTATCTCTGCCGATGCTGATGTTGTTAGTGAGAGCGAAGCGCTCCTTCTGCACGCCATTCGCGACCATCGAGTGGATATAGACTGGGGAGTGTTGATCCATCGCGAGGTACTAAGATATGCGTGCTCGGTGGTTCAAGGTCGCCGTGGTACTGGTCGCCGCATGCCTTTCGCATCGCTGATAACCAAATTATGCAGCGGCGCCAGGGTCCCCTTCCATACTCTCGACCGATATGTTTGAAAAAACTTATCCGGTGGAGCCCTTTGCAAGCGTGGTGTCGTTTTTGGACCTCCATACATGTGATCGGAGGAAGATAACCATCCCGCAGCTTGATGGAAGTTTGTCCAGGCTTGATCGATATGTTTGAAAAAACTTTTCATCGTCATTTTTTTTTTTTTTTTTTTTTTTTTTTTTTTTGATGATGACGAAAAGACAAGAATGTAAATACAGTTTTGAAAGAACACTTTATTTGAATTGGCTTGTTACATATAGTATTTTTCGCATTGTCCGCATGCCATGGTCTATTATACTCGCGGCCCTCCTTGTCACTTAGCATGTACGTCCCCTTTTTGATAACTCGCGAAATCCGTGCAGGGCCCTCCCGTTTTCCGATAGCTTTCCTTTTTTCGCTTCGTGGCCCGCGGCTTGTCTTTTTTGTAGAACGTAATCCCCGACGGCGAAGTGATGATTGCGAATACGTTTGTCGTGATGACGCTTTGCCGCCCGTTTATAATTGACTAGACGACCGTATGCCCGGATGCGCCGTTCCTCTACTAGATCAAGCTCGAGTTTACGCGCCGCCGTGTTATTGACCTCGCCGTAAAAGACGACCCTAGGGCTTGGTAAGGCCATTTCCACGTGCGCCATAGCCTCGCATCCATATGTTAAAGCAAAAGGAGTTTCCCTCATTGTGATTTTTCGCGACGTCCCGAGTGCCCATAGAGCCGCCGGAAGCGTGATCCGGCGTGGCCCGCTTTCTCACCCAGGCTCTTTTTCAACACACTTAGGACCCGTTTGTTGGCATTTTCGGCTTGCCCATTTCCTTGCGGGTAGCACACGGATGATTGCCAATGTTTAACATTGTTCTCCTCACGTAACCGTCGAATTCGTCTCTCGAACCGAGGTCCGTGATCGGAAACCATCACTCTTGGAACACCAAATCTTGTCCATATTTGATCGAGCAAAAAGTATGTTATGTCCCCGGTATTGGTTTTTACCAAGGCCTTAGCCTCGACCCATTTAGTAAAATAATCCACCGCGACGACCACGTATTCGCAACCCGAGCGACCCTTCTTCAAGGGTCCGATGAGGTCGATCGCCCACATGTCGAAAGGCCGGGTGCCTACCACTATGCTTTGTTCGACCGAGGGTAGCCCGGGGATACTTGCGAACTTCTCGGCAAGCATCACATGCTCGGTATAAGATTTGGCGTCTTCTCGCTAATTTCGGCCAATAATATCCGGCTAGAGTACCTTCGTGCTAGTGTTCGATTGGAGAGATGGCCGCCGCACATTCCCTCATGTAGCTCGTTAGGATTCCCGTTACCTCCTCGTGTCGTACGCATCGCGTAAGGGGTTTCGAGAATGAATGACGGTAAAGCACGTCGTCCATAATCGTATATCTTGCGGCCCTTCTTACTAAGGCCTTAGCTTCGCAAGCGGTCGCCGGGAAGCTCTCCTAACTCAATATAAGACTTCATGATGTCGACCCAACAAGTGTTACCGGGTTGGAAATCCATGATCTC
The DNA here is from genome assembly GCA_036785695.1 of Gentiana straminea. Taxonomy (NCBI): domain Eukaryota; kingdom Viridiplantae; phylum Streptophyta; class Magnoliopsida; order Gentianales; family Gentianaceae; genus Gentiana; species Gentiana straminea. Next base: position 1,460,499 of record JAVUPR010000427.1, read on the forward strand.
GTCCTGGGAGATGGCGGGTTCCGATAGGTGTTCGACCATGATGCTAGGATCGCACGATGCGTCTTCGCTGGTTAATTTGGATAAGTAGTCTGCCCTATGATTGTCCTCTCGAGGGATGTTCTTGAATTGACAATATGCGAAGTCGCTTTCGAGTCTTTTGACGAGGTTAATATACCTTTGTAAAATTTCGCAATGAATGCCATATGACCCATTGATTTGATTCACCACCAACCGTGAGTCGCAAAATACTTGTATATTTTCGACTTTCATGGCTTTGGCGAGTTTCAACCCAAAGAATGACGGCCTCGTATTCTCGCCCGGTTGTTAGAGGCGGTGAAATCAAATCTCGCAGCCTCGCTCAATTTCTTCCGATGTGCCCGGTTCTAACAGATTATTCCCGCGCCACACCCTTTGTGATTAGCGGAGCCATCAACGTAGTAGCCGCCAACAAGTTGACTTGGCCCGATAGGCTCGTCCTCCGTGGTGACCCTATCTTGGTCGCGTTCGGAGCAGTAGCCGCTCTTTCACCTCGTCGTTGAAGCTTGTTTCTCGCTATGAAATCCGGGAGAGCTTGGGCCTTTACAGCCTTCCGGGGCTCATATCGGATATCGAACTCGCAAGCTCGATGGCCCATCGGAGCAATCGACCGGACAGTCCGGTTTGTGAAGAACCCGTCTTAGCGATGCATTTGATAACACTACGATGGTGTGCGATGAAAAGTAAGCCCTTAATTTGCGGGCGCCTATAACAACACAATAAGCCAACTTTTCTATATTAAAATAACGACTTTCAACGGGGCTTAGAGCTTTGGAAACATAAAAAATCGGCTTCTCGCGAGCCTTCCTCCTCTTTACAAGTGCCGCGGCTACGGCCCTATCCGAGGCCGCCAAATATAAAAACAGAGTATCCCCGAGCCTCGGGCCGGTTAGCAACGGCGGTCTTGACAAGTATTCTTTGAGGTCTTTAAATGCCCGGGAGCATTCCGCCGTCCAAGAGAAGGTACCGTACCCCTTTCGTAATTTTGAAGAAAGGCGACTTCTTTCTCGCATTTCGAGACAAACCTACCCAAAGCCGTGATCCCGCCGTTGAGCCGCCGTACTTCTTTAATACCGGTAGGCTCGCTCATGTTGACCAGGGCCTCGATTTTTTCGGGATTTGCCTCGATCCCCCTTTGACTTACCATAAAGCCCGTAAATTTCCCCGCCCGGACCCCAAAAGTGCATTTCGTAGGTTTAGTTTCATTGAGTGATTCTTCACATTTGCAAAGGTTTCGCGAAGGTCCTCCAAGTGATCTTGGCGACTTGATTTCACGACCATGTCATCAACGTAGCCTCCATGTTCTTGCCTATCCGCGTGCTAAAAACTCGTTTACCATTCTCTCGATAGGTTGAGCCTCGCGTTCTTTAGGCCAAACGGCATCATCTCATAGTAATATAGCCCGCCGGCGGCCCCGAAGGCCGTCGCCTCCTTATCTTCATCGGCCATTTTGACTCGGTGGTAGCCGGAATAGGCGTCCGTAAAGCTTAAGGTTTCAAAACCCGCGATCCCATCCACCATTTTATCTATTCGAGGAGCGCGTAGGGTCCTTGGGGCAAGCTTTGTTTAGATCGGTGAAGTCGACGCACATCCGCCACTTGCCGTTGTGTTTTTTCACCATTACTACATTTGCCGCCCTGTGGGATATTGAAGTTCTTTGATTATGCCTCGTCGCTAAAAGTTTCTCGACCTCAATTTTTATTGCGACCTCCTTTTCTCGTAGAGAATTGACGCGCCCTTTGTTGTATTGGCCCGAAGTTGGGATCGACACTGTGTTATGCAAGGCGACCTCCGATTCCACACCTCTCATATCGCTACCTCCTGTGCGAATGCGTCCAAGTTTGCTTTCGAAGCTCGATCGCTCCTCCCTTTCTTCCTCGGTAGTCCTCGATCCTATTTTTATCTTTTGATCGGGATATTTGTCGTTTATTATAACCTCGATCAACTCGTCTTCGGCGTTGAAGTCGGGCTCGTCCCGAACTTGCAACGTTTCTACCTCTACGGCCTTCTCCGAGATTTCTTTCATCATAGCAATCCGATTCGTAGCCGTGTTAAGACCATCCGCCGGGGTCGCTTAGAATCGACCCCGTTTTTGGTCATATAGTCGAGGAAAGCTCCAGTGTCGGCCGATGGCGACCCCAACTTCTTCCCCTACGTGAAATTTGACCCGTTGGTGGGGAACGGATGCCACCATTTGGAACTTCTTCATAGCCGGGATTCCCAAAATCATGTTGTAGTAAAGAGGGCGGTGTCGATTACCAAGAAAGTTATTATCTCCGTTCTACGTGGCTCATAGTCGCCCAAAATGATATCGAGGTCGATCGTGCCTTTGACCCGTACCGTGTCGTTGGTAAAACCTTCGAGGACCCCAAGGTAGGGTTTTAACTTGGCCTCCCCGAATCCGATCCGTTTTAAACGGCCGAAATAGATGACGTCGCGGCCGGCCCCCGTGTCGACCATTACTCGGTTGACGCCGTGCTTGTCGTTCACCCCCACCTTTAGAATGAGGGGTATCTCCATGTGGCCATTGACCGTTGTCGCCTCGCTTTTTGTGAATATGATTCCCTTCTCATTCTCTCCCAAAACAACCGCTTTTCGAAGCCGCGGGTATTGATTTGATTTATCCGAGATTTCGCTGATGGTTGCCGGGAATATTCCCGTGGATGACCCGAACCTCTCTCCGATAGACGCGAGGTTGGCGTCCCCGACCGGGAGTGTTGTTCCCCTCGCGTTTATATTTATTGGCCGGTCCCTCACGGATCGCCTTTCTATCTCGCGCCTTAGGGTGAAGCATTCATCGGTGATGTGGCCATGGTCCTTGTGATAGTCGCAAGATTTGGATTTATCGCGGCTATCGTGATCGCCCCTCATAGGCTTGGGTTTGTCGAAATGTTCACGAATTTCAAACAAGATTTGGGATGCTTTGGTGTTGAGTGGGGTGAAATTATCCTCGCTAAATTTGTACGGCTTCTTTACCTCACGATCGCGATTAGTATCTCGTCCCTTTTCTTTTTTACGGTCATCTACGCGATCCTCCTTCGGCGAACGTGGCTCGTCTTAGGCTTTGCTTTCCCCGCATGGCGCCTCGCCGACCCCCATCATTCGGCCCTTTCTAACATCTCCCCGAGACCCGCTTTGGGGGGCCGCATTGAATTCGCTTTTCATCGGGCCTTTGGCGATTCCGGCGAGGAAACATGTTATGACCGCATCGTCCGGAATGTTCCTTGTTTGATCATATATTCTGACGAACCGTTCGTAATACTCCTTTCCGGATTCATGCCCTCCCATACGAACCTCATATAGGTCCTCAATGGTTTTCTTTGGCCTCGCTTGCCGATTCAAACTCTCTCGACAAACTTTTCCGACAAATCCTCCCAACTTTCAACCGAGCCGCGAGAAGCCCGCGTATCCAGGACGCAGCCCCTATCCCGCATGCCGCCAACCAATGCGATGCACCAGGCGGATTTATTTTGTGTAGCAAGGGTGATGCGACCCCGGAACGCGGTGAGCCGCCGTTTGGGTACGAGTTTCCATTGTAATAGTTGTAATCGGGATAACCGACCTTTTCTCTCGCCGGGAGGCAATGTTTCGGTAATCCCTTTAGCGAGTACGTCGATCCCCGAAATTGGGGCGACTTTCTCGACGGGCCTCGACTTTTTTAATTCTCGCAAGCTCTTTTCTCATTACCTCCATCCGTTCCGCCAAAATAGGTCGATTCTCGGGTCGCGACCGTGCTTGCGTACGCTCGCTCCGTTCTACGCTCGATTCCCTATGATCTCGTGATCCCTCTTGGCGGGCCCTCTTTTCCCCGATAATTATGCGGGCATCTTGTGCGTGTCTATCCCGTTGGACGGGCATCTCTTCTCTAGAAGGCCGAGACGACTGGGGCTAAGGCCTTGTCCTTCTCACCCAACCTATTAAACGCGGACCCTTTGTCGATCCTCTTTCCTTTTTGATGGTCGCGATCTTGGGGGGCCGAGGTTCGTGGAATTTCTTTCCTCGGTCCATTGCGACCGAAGAGTGCACGCTCTCCTCTACGTCGATCCGCCGAATTTGGCTCGGCGGCCCCGTCCGCGACCGCAAGAGGGATTTCGTTTCCGGGAGGATTCGGGGTCGAATCGTCATGGGGCCTCGGCCCTTAGCCACCAAGGCGGGAATTGGTGAGATACATAGTTTCGCCGTACCCGGCGTATTCCCTCATCTCGGCGACCTCTCGGGTCCTCCCGAAAGCCCGGTTGTATTTCGGGATCGATCTTTGGCTTTGCCGTGACCTCTCTCTCGCGAGTTCCATCCAGGGCAACAACAAATGCCTCTTTCGACTTGGTTTTTTGATTAATGACATTTCGAGCATCGCTAGTGCTAAGACCCCTCTCTCGGGATCCTTCTCCTTCTCGCAGGGAGATTGTCTAGCGTTTCTCCCGCGCCTTCCCCACGAGCTTGATGTAGCATAGTACCTTTTGTGGGTTTGGGGTGTTAGATGTCCTTTACTTCCGGCCATCTCTGCGGGGTGGCTTTTTGAGCGATTTCTTTGGTAAAGGGAAGAAATAAAGGCAGTTTGAGGACTTTCTTTGTAAGATTATCTCCTCCTTGATAAGAGCTCTAGGTGATTTTTTACACAATCGGATTCCCGGTAACGGAGCCAACTGAAGATGTCTAAATCGTCACGGGTGTCCTTGCGGTGTATGGATGGTGGATATCCGTCGTATTTAAGGTGTGGTGTTACTCCGGCGGGTGGTGGTATGGAGAGAGTTAGAATGGAGAGAGCTTTGGCTTGCAAGTATAAGTGTGTATATTATATCTCATATATCCTTTAGTTTACAATGACCACCCCTTTTATAGAGGTGGATAACTTAGTGGAATAAGTAATCTATTAGATATTTTACTAATAGCTAGGTTTTACTTAGATACTAAGCAAGGCGAAATATCTAAGCTACAAGTGGGGAAAAGATCCGGATCAATCGGCGGCCATCTCTCCGAGGTCGCAAGGAGCAAGCCCCTCTCGGCCTCGCCGCCCGGCGACCCTTCTTGACCCGCCCGGACGAGATTCACAGATCCGTTGCACTTGCCCGGGACCGCAAATGCCTTGGTCGCGGCGAGGTGAGACACGTGGCCGCCCCTTTTGCGATCTCTCTTGTCATGCCGGAGGGTGGCCGCAGCTGGTTGTCCCTTACATCGTCGAGGTGGTGGAATTATTTATACCCATAAAATAGGGTGTTCGATCCTTTGCAGATCAAATATATCTTCTCTACCCATCGGCTGCCGTTTCCTCCATCTTTCCTCTCAAACGATGCTTTCTATGCTCCTGTAAATTTCTCAAACTGATTATCTTTGAGAAGGCTTGAAGAATTGCACAGAGAGCTGCATGCACTTGAAGAGGTTAAGGTTAGCTACTTACGCACAAGAATCTCTCATTCTTCGATTTATTTTCATAATCCATTTTGGATTCAAATACCCTTTTTCTTGCAGAATAAGCGGTTGAAGGCAGTGTTGAACCACTCTGTTCGGTTCTTGGAATGGTTTTCCACCAAACATTGAATGTGATCCATCCAAGTTTAGGCGATACGGAAAACTCAAAGAGTATTAGTAATGATACAATTGACCAGCTAGCTGGTGCTATACAATGACTCAGAGAGGTCAAAGAATGCAACAGGTAGACAAAATTCTCAGATTACTTTGAAATTGCCGTAATTCATTTGCTTTAATCAATTTTATTGATATTTACGTTTATTAGTTACAAGACCTTGCTACACCACTGTTCGGTTCTTGGAACGGGTCTTTCCTCTCAAACGTTGTTTTCACTTCTTCCCTTCTCCGCTTCTCCAAATCCTCTTTGGCGTTCCTAATCCAATCATTTGTTTTAAGCAATCTCTCTTACTGTCCCCAAACCCCTTAGATCTTTTTGTATTTTGATACTAATTTGTATTGAAATTTTAGAAATGGGTGAAAGATACAGCTCCCCCAACTTAAAAGTTTGGATCTTTGTTTACTAATTCATTGATTGAGAGTGATTTTGTTGTATTTTTTCCGGTTTCGATTCTGGCTTTGTGGTGGATTGGTGATGGGTTGGAAATATAAAGCTGGGCTTTTTCTTATCGCTACTGTTGTTGTCATTTGGGTTGCTTCTGCAGAGGTCCCAGAGGTCAGTTTTGCTTTCTACTTTGCATTTATGTGTTTTATTAATTAGGTTTTGGGCTTTTTGGTTTTCATTCAAGCTTATGTGCAATTGGGATATCAAATTAACTTAATAACCAACATTCTTCACCTCATGTTTAAAATGAACAATATTACAGAGTCATGTTAGATACTTTTATGAGTTTGCATAGTATTTTGTTAGTGCTTTGTAATAGAATTGTTACTCTAATAAGTGTTGTTGCCCAAGGAAACTTGGATGTCTCCGAAGCAATAGAATATTTAGCTTCTTACATTGCTGTTGATGATATGGGGATTCACTCCTCCACGTGGAATTATCGATTGGTCCAAACCGGGGCATGTGGAAAAGTCCGTGTTAGTTATCCACATCGGGTCGATACGAGACGTACCGGTGAAGACCGCGACTAAGGGGAGATTCTCCAAGTGTCCGAACTCGAACACCGACGTCGGTGTCCATCGAGTCGATACCACGTACTTTAGCCTAGGCTCCCGGGCCCACATCCAACAAAGGTTACTTGGGTAAGGAGGCAAGGCCCATTAAAGGGTATTTATGTCAATAGACCTAACCGCCCTAAACTTAGGGCAGAAGAAGGACATGTGCCTATAAATAGCTCATTCCAGGAACTACGTAAGGCTTGATTCCTGGACATAACACAGGATACGTAGGCAATCCAAGATGCATTCTTGGACTCAGCCATAAAACACCCAAAAACACTACCTTTCCAACAAGTCACAGCCATTCGATCCCCTTATAGCTCACCCTTAGATTACACGTAGCCCTGTTATTCCGGTGGTGCAACATTTAGCATCATCAGCTGTGTTTTTAACTTATTACATTCCATTACCTCGCATTCTTCTTTTTCGTGTGTGTTTAAACATTTTTGTGTGCTAGCTTTGTGTGTTTAAACATTCTTCTTATTACATAACCTCGGATTTATATATGCATGGTGTTTAGCTTTGTTTACTTTATTTTTTTCTCATCTGGATGTATATTTATTGATATATATAATACGTGGATTTTAAGTTTGATCTTCAAAATAATGCACCTGACTTCTTCGATACTGTGGTTACAACGTGTTGAGAGACCCAAAGTTTAACAAAGGATTTGCTTTTACTGCGAAAGAGCGAGAATCTCACTATTTAACTGGTCTACTTCCTCCAGCTTATGCATCTCAGGAGCTTCGGGCACGAGCAACATCTATGTCAAATTAATGGCTTGAGGATGTTTTCTTTCTTTGTTGTGTAGTTGTTGTTTTGTTTTTGTTTTTGCCTAAGTAAGCTTTTTTGGGAATACCAGGAGAAGAAAATAATGAATACCATTCGCCAATATGATCAACCTTTGCACAAGTACATGGCTATGATGGAGCTGGAGGTATATAAGTGTATTTAAGGACATACTTTCTTCCATGTTTCCTGGAAAACTTGATTTTCATTGATTTAACCACCTTCTTATTTTAAGTCTTACTTTAAAAGCTAGATCTACTTGTCGGTATGTTCTTTTCACTAGCATGGTTGTTCTTTATCAAAATTTGGTGGCTAACATCTTACAGCAACGTAATGAGAGGTTATTTTACATGCTTCTCATTGACAATGTGGTGGAACTCCTCCCGGTTGTATACACACTCCCACTGTTGATGAGGCTTGCCAGAAATATGGAAGCATTTTCAAACGTCCTTAAGGTCTCTTCATTAGCTGGAAAGAGAGGTGATGTTAATTTCTTCTGATGTCAGTTAAAGTAACATATATGTATACATCATGAGAATAATTTGTCTTTAATTTTGCAGGGGAAGGATTCTTGAGGTGTTGAAGAACTGGCCTGAAAAGGGAATTCAAGTATTGTCGTGATTGATGGTGAGAGAATATTGGGACTCGGGGAGCTTGGAAGCCAGGTAATCAGATAATGTAAAATCTTACCTTCGGACAAATTAGTGGATTCTATGTTAGCTACTGATGGGTAGTGGCATATCATAAACTAATGTCATCGGATCGGGGGCACAAGGAGAAATTGGGGAATGGTAAAGAAAAGAAATTAACGTAACACCTAAGCCACGTCGTTTAATATAATTTTTAATTAGCCGGGACATGGGTGAATGAGACTATATATATGAATGTATAAGTGATTTTTACATGAGGGTATGTTCAGGTCTTAGCTTGGGTCTTTGCATCAGTTTGTATCTCAATCTACCGTTTTTTTTTTAGAACATATACCTGTCTTTTTACTAATCTGTTAAACATCAGCTTGTAGCTTGTTTGTTCCAGTCTTGTAATGGTATATATCCTTATATGCATCGGTGTAAACTGATTAGTCTCGTTTGTTCGTTATATGTTGCCTTGTGTGCATTTTTTAAATTGATTAGGAGGCGGAGGAGGAGAAAAATTGCCAGTTGCTTATAAATTTAGCCCGTTGCTTGGAAACTTGACTTCACTCAAACAACGTCAGGTGGTGGACGTGTATGACATGGAGAGACAAAATCAGAACACCTGCCTTCAAAATGTTGAAAAGGTGATGAATCTTTTCCAACTTTTTATGGAAAGTTCATAGGAATTCACTCTTGTACGTTATTTGTTTCTTTTTGCCCATTCTTGTAGTTCTGTCAGAAAATAGTCGGGATACTGGTGGTAGCTGGAAGTGTAATGGATGAATTGGGAAACCCTAGCGGTCCAAGAAGGAGATAGTCAACAGTATTTGTAGTGAATTTATGTAATCAATTAAGGTCCGGCATTTCTACTTTATATACCTTTTTTTCATGTATATTGGTCCAAACTAGAAACATTGTTGCTTGATTTACTCGTCATTTAGTTGTTTGCATGATCATGATCAATACATGTTTGCCTTAAGCCCCTGGAGAGCATGACTCTGTTTAAACTTCTATGCTTGCTAATTTGTCAAGATTAAACGTAAGGCGCTGATATGCATTAGGTGTTTTGTGTGTATTTAACACAGGACATACAAATAAATCAACGGGAAGAAATAAAAGTGTGTGAGTATCGTCCATTTGAGAAGTGCGACTACATCCCAAGAATATGCAATGAGATCTGCCGCATGAAACTTGAATATGTTCTTGAACAAAGAATCATGCAATAGACGGATTTCATGATTAATGTTGTTTGAAGAGCAAAAGCACAGAGTCTATTTCAAGTCATTCCTCCTCCATTGTTTGTTTTAGGAGAGATCAAAGTGGTCAGATTTAGTTTTTTTGGTAATCCTTAGACAAGAAAAAAAAAAACCTAGTTATTTATTATTATCCTTTTGTAGTGTATTGCTTTTTAGTATCAATCTCTTCTCATGGTCGCTCATTGCCGTGCGCTTTCGCACGCAAACCCCACATGCATATATATATATATATATATATATATATATATATATATATATATATATATATATATATATATATGAAATTAGCTTTAACCTATATGAGAAACTTATTACACTTATAAAATGTCGGTGGATCTGAAGAGCACTTATCTATGACATGAAAAAATCGAAGAAAAATTGGTGAGAAGAGAAAGCTCAAGGACGAAAAAAAATCAGAAAACCATTTCAAAAGAACAAGAGTCAGAAAACAATATTCCCACAAAAAGTGTCTAATTTTTAAAAACAATTTGTCCCATAAAATGTATCAATTTAGAAAATCAAAACATAATTTAATGTATTTTTTTCAAAAATATCCCTATCATAACATTTAATATTTATATATTCACTTCATATTCCAAAAAAACATTTATTATTTGATAGGGATATATATTTTTTCATCACTACTTAAAATACAACACATTAATTGTTTTTTTAATATGTATGCACCAAAAAAAAAAAGACAAATATTATGGGACTGGAACGGAGGTAGTACTATTTTACAATGCTTTTATAGCATCTTGTCGTTAGCTTCGAATCATAATCATAATAAAATATAAACAACATTTGTATGATATTAGGATTATCAAACCAGCAACAGCAGCATGTTGCCATGCCCCAACCCCCACTCCCAAAAAAAATAAAAAAAAATCCCAAAATCATTATAAATATGCCTGCTGCCAGTGCCTACTACACTAGTATGCATATGGGGAGACTTGTTTAGGAAGCAGAGGAATTAAAGTGAAAGCCAATATCTTTAAGTTGTTGAGGGTCTACTTGTGCAGGGGTACGAGTCAGAGCGCACTGTCCTGTTGTCGTCTTTGGGAATGCAATCACGTCCCTTATTGAATTCGCTCTCGCCAATAGCATCACTAATCTATCTATCCCATATGCAATCCCTCCTTTTTTAATAAAACCAATATATATTAGTTTTCTTCTTTTTCAAAACAAGATAAAATCTCACTAATCATGAAACAGGGCAGCATACCATGTGGAGGAGCTCCCATGTCCAGAGCTTCCAAAAGATACCCAAACTTCGATTCAGCCTGCCCCCCACAAAATCACAAGCTTTGTCATACAAAATATCAATGATCTTCAAATCAACCGATTACGATTAAAATATGACAAAGATACATAGTATACTATTTGCCCAACACAAATCCCTTGGCTTGCAAGATATGGAAATCCTGTTTACCTGGTCTGGAGAAATGCCAATGATCTCTAAAACCTTTTCTTGGATCTCACGTTTGTATATTCTCAAACTTCCTCCTCCAATCTGTAAGGGAGAGCATGAGGAGTCTGAAAAGTTCAATATGTAAGATATAAACATAGCACACTTTCATACCTCCACTCCATTGTAAACCATATCGTAGGCCAAGGCCCGGGCAGATGAAAGATCATCAACATCTTCAGGGTTAGGGGCAGTGAAAGGATGGTGCAAGGCCTGCCAAAAGGTACCACAATTATATCTCAATTTCAATCGTAGCAAACAGCAACTGTCTGCACATTTTAATTTTTTTTTTTTTTTATTTTTAGTAGATAAGTTGCAAAAATCCAACAAGCAATGGACACATTGAACTGCAATTGTCAGTGCGGCCCAAGTTCAACCACGAACATTAAGATGTATATATATATGCCTCAAGGATTTAAACTTATATTCATTATCAAGATTAGTAGATTACGCACCTCAAGCCTTTGTTCATTGTCATTCCACTCGAACATTGGAAAATCAGTCACCCATAGAATGCAATGCCTGGACTAGAAGTGGCATGAAAAAAGAGAGGGAGAAATAAGACAAACTACACGTGAATCAGATCATCACAGATTTTATTGATATGGTTAATGGTTTAGAAAATGCCAAAGAATGAAGAGACAATTTTATCTGTTAACTTTATAGACTTTACGCTTCAAAAAAGTTCTTGCTTTATCATTTCTTTCACCTGCCACGCTATTCTCTTAACATCTTCCTTGTCTTGAATTTCTCCAGTATTGGACTGGACAGGCATGTTTATAAAGGAAGAAAATACCAAGAGAGAAGGAAGACAGTGAAAAGCTCTGTAATCTACTGTACCACGATAAAGTTCAATTAGCTTTTGATGGCAGGTAAGTCAATTAAAACCTAAAGCAGGTGATCACACTCAGATGAAATGCAAGGGGGTAGTCGTGAATCCATCACCATCCCTCCAACACCCCGTCCCCCCAAAACAACAAAACAGGAAGGAAAATAAAGGTGCATTGCAGGAAACTAAAATTTGGAAGTTGCACTTACAGGATCAATTAAACCCAAATGATGAGCAATGTACAACCTCAACCGATCAAGTGTTTTATTTACTGATGTGGCGTGGCCCACAGCAAACAAGATAAGATCATTCGATTTAGAAGATAATCGTTCCAGTAACTGTTCCTTTTTTGATGGATCCATGCTCGAAACTAACGCTGAAATCCCTTCTAAGCCACCTAAAAGATACATTAAAAAAGGTCAACCAAAATCTTGCTGTTAAATAGAATACAAACTAAAAGAAAATTTAGAAGTATTATTACCGTCATCTAGCACCTTTAAGAAAGGTAAACCCTTAGCTCCAGATTTGATTGCTTCGTTGTATATATCACCTTTCTTTAAAGCGCTATTTGAGAAAGTTTTTGCTCCGGAAGGCACACATATGGCTTTAATTATTCCTCCACTTTCCAGGCTATCTGCAAAAACCTTGAAGGTGGAACCTATAAAGATATCAGATACCTGCAGGAGGGAAAAACAGTCTTTAGATTCAATCATATGGTGATAGAAGAAATTGAGAAAACGAGCTACATCTACCTCCTTTCTTTCTTTTTTTTGTGTGTGAGAGACCATGGGGGGGGGGGGGGGTCCTATGGGAAATATGACACAGAAATGATGAGGTGATATAAATATATCGAAAATAAATTACATCTTTCAACTCCAGATCAAAACGAGTATCTGGTCTGTCTGAACCATATCGGCTTACTGCTTCAGCATAGGTAAGCCTAGGGAAAGGATCTGGTAGCTGGACACCTCCAATTTCAAGAAAGACCTGCAGTCAAAGATGCATCACATACGAAAATAGACTAGCAAACTTCCGAGGGTGGAGCCAATACATTGGAAGTAAGTTTTAGTTGAACATCCCAATGTTTATAAATATTGCCCTTCAGCTCCCAACTCGAACCAAAAAAAAATGTAGCAAAAGAATCATGGAATGATTGAAGAAGAAAATCCTTTTCTTCAAAAACATGAAATCATTCCACTCTCTAGCAGAACAGAGCCAGACGATCAAAGATTTCTCTGCAACTTTAAAAGAGGGAAAAGGAAAAGAAAAACGGGCTGGAGCCTATGGGGGTCCGGGGAAGGGTCAAGCTATTAGGCTTACTATATGCAAAATTACCATATGTTTCTAAAAGAGTATCTTTCCACAGTTTGAACCGCTTACCCTCTGGTCAAATACCCAAAAAGAAAAAGAAAATAGCTCAATTACAACACTCGTAAAACATATAGTTTACTTCCACACAGATATTTCATCAAAGATTTGACTCTTAGCTTTATCTTCCAATCGTAAACAAGGGAGGAACATACATTTCAAATCTTTACATGTTTATGAAGAAATTCAAATAAACTTGTTACATTCGAGCATACTCATACTTTATTTCTTAACCTAGTTCTTCCTATACAAAACTAACTACATTACCTTCCTAATCAAATCTTCATTGAGTTTCAGCATGTCCTCAAATGTGGGGAAGGCCATCTCCAAATCCAGTTGAGTAAATTCAGGCTGCCTGTCTGCCCTAAGATCCTCATCCCTGAAACATCTGCCAAGGAAAAGAAATCAACTGTTTGGATTTAAAACAGCCAAAAGGCAACCATGAGAAGATACTAACTAAAGTAGAATAATTCTAAACTTCTGTATCCAGTTATTACTTTACTAAAAACAGACACAAGAACAAATTTAGGAGCAAATCTGAAACTACAGCTGGGCAAAAGCAAGCTGGCATATAGAGGAAGTAATGTAGGTATTCACATTCACCAAAAACACAACCAGAATCACCTTGCAATCTGATAGTATTTATCAAAACCAGAAACCATGAGCATTTGTTTGAACAGCTGTGGACTTTGAGGCAGCGCATAAAATGTCCCTGGCTTCATAAGGTGAATATAATAATCAGAATAAAACACATCAAATTTAACATACAACTCTTGACGATCTATTGCATGATATGTCATCGAAATAACGGCAAAAACAAAGATTTCGATACAATATCAGCTAAAAAGAAACACATAGATTAAGCCTCTCAGCAGCAGCAACTTCTTGACTGACTTCAAATGATTTTGTGCCTTGTTCATATTTTGCTAAAGACCAACTTCAGAGTGAAAGAATTCTGTTTAATAAGATCACCAAGAAAGACATACTTATGCTTAGCCCGAATATAGTGTGCAGAGCTGGCATTTTGAATAGTTATAGACACCAATTACGTCGCTGGAAACAAGACAATGTATCTTGCATGAAGTAATGTAGTGATAGAAAATGTTTGGGTGCACTACTTTAGTGTTAGTGATGGAAAAATACTTCTTTGTGAAGATTAGACAATATACGCATCCAACCTGTACGCATTAAGTTGACAGCATATATGTTGGTATGGTCTTCCAACAGTCCTACCAAAACAAATCCTTCCACACTAAGAAATATCACGCAAGTGGACCAGCTGACCATGTCTACACCAAACCTTAATAGTGCGATAAAAAGGGGAAACATTGGACCAGCTAGTGCTGTTACCCAGTTTTTTATCCTGTCTTTTACCAAAAAAAAAAATCCTATATCCAATCTTCTTTTATTTATTTTTTTGGCCAAAAAAATTTAGATCCAAATAAAAGGCCTAAGATATCAAGCATGATGTCAGTTCAACAACATATTCAGCAAGTCCTCGTCAAAATACAAACCAAGATACTAGTGAAAATAAGAGCACCAAGTAAAAAAAACAAGCAATTGAAAATGCCCACGTCCCTTTTTCTCATGATGTTGTATTTGACTAAATGGAAGCTTACAAGCAGATATGACGTCCTAAATTTTTGTGCAAAAATCAACCTTCTTCCTTATATTTCAGATTGAATGAATACAGAACAAGCACATCACCATAAACCTGATTGGAAATTTGGAAAACTACAAGATCATATTATATGCATGCAATCTCAGGGTGTATATATACATATATATATTTTACCCACTTGCTAGAACTGATATAGGATTTTCCTCCTACCTCAAAAGCAAGGTGAAAGTAGACCATCTCATGAAGATGATTACAACAGCATTAATATCCTGTGCAGACACTTAAGTAAGAAGATGAAAGAGGAAGTATGCGGAGACCAGATCACAGAACCTTAAAATCTATGTTCCAGGATGTTGATAGTTATTGAATAATTTAGTACAGTAATTGAATGCGAAGGTCTCAAGTTCAAAGTAACTGTGTAAAATAACCAAACATACCTGAAATCTAGAAGGCACTAAATAATCACGAGCACCTTCAGGAGTGGACCTTGACAGAATAGGAGTTTCAATCTGCCTTTCAGCCATCACAAGTCAGTGTCAAAAACACAAAAATACTTGAACGGTCAAAAAACTTAAACTATGAGGCACAATCTGGTCATCAAATTCGTTGAAGTTCAGTAGAAATACCTCCACAAAAGCATGCATGTCCTCCAGGTACCTACGGATGAGCTTTACAACTCTATGCCGCAAAAGAATGTTGAAGTTCATTTGTGGCCGACGTAAATCAAGGCACCGGTATCTGTTAACAAGTGTATTGAAGGGGAATTAATGCAACAGCATTTGCAGAAGCAAAGTAACCAGGGAAAATCACAACACAAGATTGAATTGAACTTTTTTTCCAATGGATACATGGAAGGTGATCATTCATTCCAATCCTCTAAAAGCACCAGGGTCAGGTAATATAGACCCACAGTAAAAAAAAAATTTAACAGACGGGGTTATATAAAAAGAAAAAAGGCAATAAACCTCTACGTAATTCAATAACCTTAGTCAATTGAATATCTGGTGATTTACATTTCTTATAAAGGCAATTCTTATAAAGGGGAGCCAAAACCTCCAAATGTCCAGAAAACAAAGATCACTAAGCATCAAACAAGTGATTTATGACGTCTGGTGTAAACATAGTAATAAATCTAGAAAGCAGACAAAATTATCAAATTCATAATTAACTATTTTTTTTCCCAAATACATTCTGATATATTTGACATTCACGAAAAGTATGAGTGTTCACCTCAAACGAATTTCTTCCTTGATAGGATTGGTAGCATCATCGGCAGTAGTAACTAAGAACGGCAATTTAGATCTCACAGTATTTAAAATTTTGGCATCTTCAGCAACAACCTGCAAGGAACGAATATCCAGGAATAAGATTCTACTTAACAAACAACTGTTCAATATACAGCCACTGCCATACTAACTATTCTATTGTACACTCCTCTAGTCAAGATTCAAGTGTCCTGTCAAAAGTTCAACCCTAATAAATGAACTACATGATCAAACAATTAATTACATTGAGCAATTTTGTTTTGACCCTAATAACTTCCATCAAGACCTTGAGAGAGACAGATAAAAGGGTGCAAAAGAAATTTTTGCATCCGTTAGCATTTGCTTAGAAAATTAACAAACAAAGGATATAGGCATATGGAGCCACAAAACAAGAATAACGGGAAATTCAAAGTAAATACCAGAAAAGGCAGCTTTTACTGTGCAGACTTCGAGTACATACAATATCCGGTTACAGATGCTTTCACTCAAATGTCCTACTACTCCTCTTATACTATACACCTCCCATACAATTAATGAGAAACTGAAGCAGAAGCTTATAATCTTGATATGTAGAACACAGCAGGCATAGAACTGATCAACAAAATATATTGCATGGTCAAGAATTTTGCAAGTTGATTACACAAACAGCCTTTCTACATATGTGCAACTGGTGAATGGTTTCAATAGCAGATATTTGGGTTCCAGGTTTGATTCCAACCAATTTAAAGTGAGGCTAAATTTATATAGATGTAGCTTCAACACTTCAAAATAAGGCTTAAAACCTGAAACAATATCGCTCTGTGCAAGTCGTGTGAGTAACCATCAAGGTGATGGTCTAGTACAGGTGGTCAACAGAACAACAAAATCCTGTTTGATGGCCTTCACCCTAACTTTTTCAAGCAACAAATTTTGACAGGACGGCTGTTACTATTATGTAATTTCCTCTGAATTGAGATATTGACTCTCTAAATCTAATACACATCAGCTCATTCTTTCCCCAATCAAATTCTGGATAAAGATCAAAGAAATAAACATGATATAAGATAAGGTAGCAAAATGCAAAATAACAAATAACAATTAGGGATGGGCATCACCCACCTCTATTGAGCCAGTCTTCATTTTCTTATTAACTGACTCACTTGGGCGAGATCTAACAACACCTTCAATGGAAACCACATACTCAAGTCGTAAATCATTCACAATAGCATGAGCATCAGGAAAGTTGTCTGGCAGTGTTGTAATCTGAACATCCAGAGCACCAAACAGATAAGGCATTAAGACCACAAGTAACTTGAAATCAAAATCACTATTTTCCTCAACTGGAAGCATATAATAAGTAAGGGTGCCTGACAATTTCTAATTATATATGAACATGTCATGGTGAATGCATCACATTGACCAAAATAACTGCCCACATCATGCACCAGAGGGCTATTCACTACTAGCTGGCCTCTCAGCTGTCTCACAAATTAAAATTGTACTAATCAAACCAGTTTTTTTTTTTGCAAGACATTAACTGTAAACATGAAAGTGCAGCACTCGCAACATATTCACTCCCCCATTATGTTCTCCCTAATTTGCATTTAGAGAGAAAAAAACATTTTTTTTTCCATCCAAAATGTATCTGCACAACTCCAATTAACAGAAAACCGAAGACTTTCTAAGGGGTTTTGGTATTTTCAGGGCTAAATTTAGTAATCCCAAGGCAAATAACTGATTGCAAAGCAATGTAGAGTAAATCACAATTTTTTTTGCCTTGGCATTACCAATTTCAGCTTTGGCAATACCGATAGCCCTTTCAAGAGAATGGGAAAAGAGAGAACTGAATGACAAACACCTGGACAATGCCGGTATGGTCTCGGAGGTTAAGAAAAGAGAGTCCACCATGGACACGATGAAGCGCAACCCATCCACAAAGTCTGACTCTTTTCCCCACATCGGATACCGTTAAGTTACCACAACAGGCAGTCCGGCTGACCCAATCCGAGAGCCGGAATCGACAGTGCTTCACTAGGGTTACTAGTAAGGGTTTCTGTAGAACTAACAGTGGATGGTGAAGAAGCAGGAGAAAGAGATGATGCTGCTGACACGTAGCGTTTTGGCACAGACTTAAGCTTCAGGGGAGGATTAAAGTTTAGGTGTAGAAGTGGAAAGGGATTAAATTTGAAGGTTTTAGAGCGGTTAACAATGGCGGGAAGCGAGCGGAGGATGATAGCCATTGGAACAATTTTATGCAGTGGATATGAAAATGTACAGCCACACGGTGGCAGCGTCAACTAAAAGCATAAAATTACCCTAAATAAAGAAATAAATAAATAACTGAGTAAAATAAATAAAGAAATAAAAGACTGAAAATTTTAAGGCACTTGTACCGGATGGTCTAATTTACATCACCAAAATAATATAAAATAATACATATTTCTATTATACAACATCTCAATTCAAAACACTCCACACCAGCATTTCTATCCATTTATCTATAACATTAAAATATTTATTTTAGATATAAAACACCTAAAAGAACATCTACTACAAGTAGAAATAGAAAACAAAAAACCTGTACAAATATGATCTACAATGAGCAAGCTTATACCTAAAAATATTTAGGTATGATGAATAGTGTTGTTCTATATATGTAACAACACTATTCACCATACCTAAATATTTTCAGGCCATATTTTGACCAGTTTTTTGTTTTCTATTTCTATTTTAGATATAGGACACCTAATAGAACACTTGCTACAAGTGCCCTTACCCTAAAATATAAAAAAAAATAGAAAAAAAATGACCGGAGTAGGTATGGGAATGGATATGGATGTCAAAAATAAAAAATGATAGGTTGATTTTTTTGTTTCGTTTTTCCTTCCGAATATTTTAGATGCTATGATGTATTAATTATTTAATTTATAGGTTTTTGACGAGAATGACGGATTAACTGATTATTAATTATGACAAAACCTACATAAACTTACCAATATACTTTTTTTCCTAATTCTTATATAATTATGTGATAACACCGCCGATTGTCAAATTCAATGCCCTGTTTTATGCTGTCGCTTGTCGGTCCCGATTCTCTTCGGTCTCCCAATTCCAGCCGGCATAACCGGAAAACCTCATGAGGTGACGGTGGTGTGGTAATCACTGGCGGATTGTTTCCCGATGATCAATCTGGTGAATCGTTCAAACGCCGCTGCTGATGCGCCGGGAACTGGAAGAGACGCTGCAACACTGCCACCGTCTTCAACACCTCCAGCATTTAAGTACTAAACAAGTTTGTTGCAATTAAAATATATGTATGCTTGGTATAATTTGTTTTTCTACGGTATAATGACATTGTAATGACAAAATCATAAAAGTAAACATTTTTAGATATATATATATATGATTATCGAAACGAATTTTATTATTTTCATGTTTCGGTTTAGACTTTATATTTGAGAATTAAGTTTTAACAAACGGGTCATCAACGTGGTTGCTTGCCATTTGTCTTGTATTCAATATGATTGCCCTGGCTATGATACGCTATAAGAAGCATAAGGCATAAATTGTTTCCCTTCATTTTTCACCAATTTAGAAAAGAAAAGAGGTTGTCAAAATTGCATTGAATCTTTTCCTTTAGTTTCATTCCTTCCTCTTCCATATCCTTCCTACTAAAGTTTACCAAACGCCTAAACACATACCCCTCCAAATCCTTTATTTTCTTTAGTGTCCTTTTCTCTCGATACATACAGGACCGGCATATTATATTTAGTGGATATTTAATGACATTGTAATGGCAAAATCATAACATTAAACATTTTTAGAGTTCAGATGTATGGATGTCAAAACAATTTTATTATTTTCATGTTTCGGTTACTTACTATATTTAGATTTTAGACTTTATATTTCAGAATTAAGTTTTAATAAACGGGGGTCCTCAATGTGGTTGCTTGTTGTCATTTGTCTTATATTCAATATGATTGCCCTTGTTATGATACACTATAAGAAGCATAGACATAAATTATAATGAGTCAATGATTGCAGTTTTCTCAATCCAGATGGAAATGCCTCTGTTTGGATCGAAAGAAACATACACAAAGTAAAAGAGAAGATAGCAACAGAAAGGAAATGAGAGGGAAATGAGAGATCGTGAAGTATATCCTGGATCTTTGGATGCTACTAGACAGAAAGAAAAGAAAACATTGAGATTGTCAATTCAATTTTACTAAAAAGAATTGTTTCCCTCTATTTCTCACATGTTTTGAAAGGAAAAGAGATTGCCAAAATTGTATTGGACCTTTTTCCTTTAGTTTCCTTCATTTCCTCTCCATTCCTTCCTACTAAAGCATACATACCAAACGCCTGAAATCATATCTCTCCAAATCCCTTATTTTCCTTTCCATAAAAAAAAAAAAATCCCTTATTTTTCTTTCTCGTTCTTTCCTCTCAATCCAAACAGTGCCAAGAGCATATGCTTACAGGGCCAGGAGCATATCAGAGCATATTTAGTGGAGATGTTGAAAAGGTTTATAAAACTGTTGTAAAGGTTGAAGAGCATTGAAAAGGCTGATGAAATATACATGAAAGAATTCGAAAAAAAAAAAAAAGATTATAAAAAAAATAAAAAAAGGAACAAATAACTATGGATGATATAGCTAATGAATTATTCTTGCTACTATGAAATGAATGTAAAATATGTACAAGGAGCTTTGTCCAACACCAAAGAAGATTGCAGAACCAACAAAATAACGCTAATCAGTTGTGTATCAAAGATAGTCGAAATCTAGCAACCTCCACCGTTTCGGTAGCAGCCTTACACCATCTCTAATCACTTTGTGTAGTGCTGTGCTTAGGCTGCTCGAGGCTGAGAAGAAAATCCGTAAAAATACGCTCATATTCCGGCACTTTCCCAAACCCTGTTGCAGCCACAAGCCAGCTAGGTTTTTTTAAATAAAAAAAAAAAAAAGGAGGAGATGATCATATCTTCAAGAAATTACCGGGGGGGGAAAAAAGGGAGTTTGAACTTGCCAGGGAAGTAATTGATGTCAATCACATAATATTCATCCCTTGTTCCATACTGTCGAATCATGTCTATATTGAACAGCTGGAGTCCCTTTACAACACAAGGACAATATAATTCTCAAAAGGTAAGGATGTGGTTATATAAGTTGAAACATAAGATTGCTTTATTTATTGTTTAGGCTTTACAAAGAAGGAAACATTACCAGCCGTATGCGAAGTTCTTTTGAAAGCCTCTCAAGTAAGGCCCTACATGGGATTTCTGCATAAAAACATGGCAGATCAGAAAAATCGCCATACCACCAATGAATATTTAACCATTTTAACTGTCTTTTATATAGTAGGGAGGGGCATGGGGTGAGAAAAATCATGCATCACATTCATGCCACCTGGTAACACAATGGTTATACCACCATATGTAAATGAAATTTTCAACCAAAAAAGGTGCGGTTAAGGGACTGTTTACTCACCAGCAACACTGGGGTCTAAGTCAGCATCATCTGCAGAAGCTGAAGCACACGAAACCCTTGGGAAGGGAAGGACACCAGCAAGTTTCGTTGCCTCACGCTTGCATACATCAGGTAGAGAGAACCGTCTCACCACTTTAATAAACTCCCCAATGATGTAAACCTTAAACAGTACACCGCCTATACAAAGAATTAAAATCATACACAAATCATGAGCCTCATTATAGAAAACCATTTGGGGTTTCAGGAAATATAGTTTGTCAAGATATAAGGAGTAGGCAAATAAATGTACAGGTACCATGATTGACAAACTCTTGTAGAACCAATGGGGTTTCAAGATTAGCTAGAGAGTTTTTGTCATACGCAAGGAACATTTCATGAGACTTGGCACTTCCGTCAACTACCAAAGGCTTTGCAACTGAAACCGGGACACACAAAAAAAAAACCCAACTCAGTAATGCTTATCGTCCACATACATCGAAAAATGTCGAGCAAAAAAAAAAGGCTCATTCAATCCAATCTAAACAGGAAACCATAAAGGCAGATTCAGTGCAACAACTATCTGAGATTCACATTCATGAATGTTACAATGATTTTCAGAAGAATCCGTCTCACAATTTCACAAAATGTTCAAAAAGCTCAAGCTTGTGTTGTACAAAACTAGATCGTAAGATGGCAGGGAAGGAAGGGGAGAGAGGATCAATCCCATGAAGATGATAAAACCATGAAATTGAGAAATTACTGCACTTGACAAGGAAAATAATTAACTTGATGTATAACAAGAAATCTTGCACAGCTCTCCAAAAATATGCTATGTTAAAAGTCATGGTTTTGTTTGTATCTACCTAAGGGAAATTCAAAACCTTCTTTAGTGACCGCATCTGCAATTGACAATGGATCTTCTGTGAAAACCAATTGTCTTGGAACTGTGACTTTGCCTGACAAGACATTAAGCCAGACACCAAAACACCAATTACACATTTATCCTCAGGTTTTGAAGAAAATTACAGCACACCACCCCAAACAACTACCAAGTGCAATCACACGTTATGCTCATACACACAAATATCTATATACATTTACGCATATATACGCACACATGTATTTATTTTTATATGTATATAGGGAGGGAGGAACAGCAAAAGGGAAAGAGCGAGAGAGGAAGGAAATGAAAAACAATTGCAAAGCAGTAGTACCGTAGTTGGAGGGAATGTTAATATCAGTGACTTTCTCAAGCATGGACTGGCGGTTCTGTACGTGTTTTATAGCAGCAGGAGGATCAATGACAATAATATTTGGATGTTTCTGACCATAATCCTACGGAAGAGAGACAATGTAATAAGAAATAATGCCTAAATTTGGCATGGCAAATTTACATGCGCGCTGATATTTTCACATTAATCACAGTTTTTTTTCTAGACGAGCAGGTAAACTCAATGTCATGTCAAACTTCATCAACCATAAATTGCTGCTAAGTTGAGCAAGGTACCACTAATACTCAACAGAGTTAAGATGGACTATACAACTAGGAGTGTAGGAGTTCTGAGGTAATCAAGCATAAATGACACTACGAAGGGGAGCCTTGCACAACGATAAAAGCTATCGTTGTGTGACCAGAGGTCACGAGTTCGACCTGTGAAAACAGTCTCCATAGAAATGAAGTATAATATAGCATACAACAGACCAAAATGACCCAACCCCTTTCCCTATGTGCATGGGCAAATGCTTCCACGCACCGGACTTCCCTTAATGATAAGATGAGAGAAAAGTTACTAAAATGATTTCTGGTTATTACACATGACACGGGAATAAAAAAAACTAAATAACACTTGCTGCTAGAGATTAAGTTAAAGATACATACAAACCTAATGAAAATAACATTATTGCAATGTCAAAAAGTACATAGATCAGTAAAGCAGCAGGCATGCCAATTTAAGAAAAGCCCTAGCTGATAGAATTCTACCTCAAAAAATGGATACAATGCCTTCTTAAGAAGAGGAGGGGCCTTGACCTCAAAATCTAGACTATGAGGTGAGGGAAGTCCGTCTCTTAATATGGTGGGAGAAACAATAGCAAGTGCCCAATGTAGGACACAATTCCAGGTCTTAGATGATTGGTTGTTCCATCAAACACAGGAAGATGATATCCAATACTTAGTCCAGAACACAAGAAATCACACACTCGCACATGAAATATTTGGAATGCAAGAGCTAATTAGACAACATTATCAACAGCATCGATAACCAGACTGTTTCACCTTTTAAATATGGCAGATACAGTTTTGGAGCACAAACCTCAAGCGCTTGGCACCAGTCCTTTCCTGCCCGCTGAAAATACAAAAGACAGATAACTAAGGAACAGAGAATTATAGGAAACATCAGCCTAATGCAAAGAAGATGCTATGTACAGCGGTTTGAAGAGGGAAGTGCATCTTCATTACTAGAAATAGATCAATACTTTCTGATCATTGACAAACTAATACAGTCTATTAAACACATATGAAAGCCACCACTGTGAAAATAATATGTACATTAATGAGAACTTTCATAGATGACATTTTGAAGACCAAGATGACAGTAACATTAAGCCGAATTGAATGCAAATGAATCACAAATTCAGGACACGTTGACCCACAAATTCACTATTAGTTTTCTTAGTGCAGTCAGAGTGGTCAAACAGTTTCTTTAGGCTTGACAAGCTACTGGATCAAGTTCAGGGGAACCAAATCACAGAGAATTCGACACGCAGTGCCTACTGCTAATATATTGGTCTGGGATAAAAACGCGAGGGCTCCTTAGCTTTATAGGACATCAGAGTTTCATATTAAAAAGTCCCATCTGGTATTTCAGGACCCTAAATATTGTTTAATTTGCTTGATCTACAAAGATTTTACGTTGACATAGAATTTACTATTTGAGATGTGTTTATATGGGAAGCTAAGATACAAACCTTGTGTAAAATAACATCAAAGGGACCTTGATTTGATAGGGGCTGCTTCACATCAATAGCAACAAATACTATTCCCTCGCGTCTGCATTAAAAATATAAAAAAATGACGGAACATAAGCTTTTGGGTGAATGATACAAATAAGATTAGTTCAGGGAAAACTTTAACCCGCGCATAAGAACATCGGGAGAATTGAAGAAATTAAACATGTTATGTTACATCCTACCTAGCCTAGAGCAATATATCATAGCAAATGAACATAACATTGTATTCTTGAGTGACCTAAAACTTCTTCATATAGTCTTACATCTGGCTTGCGATTGCGAACCAACAAATATTGCAGCCTTTGATGAACCACAGACTTGAAATCCAGTGTACATATCATTGCTTAGGAACTTATTCCTAAATACCACCTAAAGCCTACTTAAATTAGGATAAGGAAGTAATGGGACACCATTTATTGATAAGACAGGGTGGGCAGATATTATCAACCACTAATCTCCTACAGTAGAAAGAGCAAGGAATTGACATTGAATTTAACATTTAAATGAATATACAAATTATGTCATATAAGCATATCTACAAGAATATTCCCTAATAAAGCATTTGCAAGAACTGCTGTAACAAAAAAAAAAAAAAAAAAAAACTATAAGGATAAGTCAAAAAGACAGTTGCTCAATGCCTCAATCCATCCCCACATAAACATTTTCCTACCTTTGATCGAAGTTTTTCCATTAAATCTTGATATTATACAAACACATATGGAGACGTTGCTCAGTAACATAATTATTTCGTAAATAAAGAAACAAATCATTGACTCCAAAAGGAAGATTTTAATTACACAGAAACGTGCGTGAAAAAAAATGGTACTAAATAGATGAACAAAAATAGGCATGGAATCTTTTCCGTTGGTAAACTACGAACAGATAATATTGAGAAAAGTTTAGAAAAACAGTAAAGAAGTACTATTATCAGCTAATGGCAGTGGAAATTGACTGTATATTCAGCAATTGCTACGGAATAGTGTCATCTTGAATGTCCTAAAATCAAAGTAACAATCAAGATATTCACTAACCGAGCCAACTCAAGAAGCTTAGACTGCAAGAAGCTCTCTGTCTTCTTCGACGTGAGAGCGTAACCGACTATGAGTCTCGTCGGCGCTGATGACGAACACTCGTCGCCGGTCAAAGCTGCCTTTTCACTATCTTCTTGGCCCGCGGCATCATCCTTAGAAACCTCATCACTTGACTTCATATTCGGTCGATGCACTAAAACACTCTACACTCTTTCAGAGTTCTCCGACGAAATCAAAAGAACGAAGACCGGGAAATCTGTCTCGTCGGCGGTCTCGCCGTAATCTATATGGACGGGAATGTTTTCAGAGCCAAAATTAGTAAGCAGCTAGATTCTCTATTTGCCTGTTTGTAGAGAAATGTGGGAAAAATAAAAGGTGACGATTTGAGTGCGAGGGGAAGTTTCCCTATTTATTTACGGGGAAAATTGAATATCAAACCCAATTTTGTTTTTTATAAAAAATGTCTTTTTTTTTTTCATTGCGAAAAATACATTTGGTACATAAGTTTTCACGATTTGGTGCCTACATTAACAATGAGAGTCGTTTGTTAGATTAAATATAGTTTGTCATGAATTAAGAATGTTAATTATGTTGAAAAACTGATGTTTACTTTGTGCATTATATACTTATTCATGTCGGTACTTTATTTTTGTTGATAACGATAATGTGAACATTGTTATAACATTCAACGACGAACAACGTTGTGAAGGATAATAAAGAAAATGTAGTTTTCTACATGAACTATTGTCGTTATTATGTGTGTGTCGAAAAATGTATCATTAGATCTGTATAATTGAGATTGAGAGCATTGTTTCCATGTGTTGGATGACTGATGTATGTCAACCGGATGATAAAATTCCACGATGTTTTTATCCCTTTTTCTTAGTATATTTGATATTTCGTATCAATTATAGTGAAATTAGTTATAAATCAAATCGTTTTATTTCATGTGTAGCTAATTAATATTTGCATTTTATCAATTAAATTTTAGCTTATTACTAATATTATTATGTTTGTTTTGCATTGATATAGGAAATATATAAAGGAAATGGAAGGAAATTTGATACAATCGTTCCATTTTCATGTAGGACTTTGAATTGTTGATGAAGTGGCGCACACCACCATAGAAGTGGCGCAGGCCATGACATCGAATGAGCTTTTCAGCAGATGCATTAAATAAACGTCCAATCACAACTACTTTGATACAAAGTGGCGCACACTACCATCAATTGTGGCGCAAGCCACCTTATTAAATGTTGAAAATGAGCAATATTACTATTGCTCGTCAGGGAAGAAAAAGCGTGGGTGGAGAGATAGCAAAAAAGGAAGCTTGAAGGCAAAAATCACCAAAAAAAAGCTCTCTTAGCCAAAAAAAAATCTCCATCATTTTAACACTTAAATCCTTGTAATGTCTTAGAACTATCATTTTGTGGAGCTCAAGTCTTTCAATGGGTGTAGGAAACAATTAGTTGTGTTCTATTTTCATCAAAAACTAGAGTGGATGAACCGCACTTCGAGTTCATCTTCCGAATTTGGTAATCTATTAGCTCTTACGTTGATCTAATTGTTCTTATTATTATGAATGCTAGCCTTAACTTGTTAGTAGTTATAATGATAAGTGGTTAGTTTCTTGTATTGACTAAGATGATATAGTAATGATAGTTAATCCTTTTATTGTTTGGAGTTGATCGTTTTATTGCTAACTTCTATTGTGTTGAAGCCCTCTTGCTTGCTTTGATTGTTAATGTGTGTATTGGAGTAATTGACCATTGCATGCACCTACACAACCAGTAGATACCGAACGGAGACGTTAGTTGTGAGACGATGGTAAGAGGGACGGAAGGTAGAATCGACCGTAACGGAATTCGATTCCTTATCCGGGGAATATTGCATTCATGTGTTTATCGTGTCGAGTCATTAGGTTTAAGGTGCTTAAACCAAGGATAAGGCATAGTGTAATTTTATACACTCGTATGAGGGAAAATTACATGTTTCGGAATGCACCATTCACACAATAGCACACCTATGTTGATCGATTTCAATCAATTTAAGGAAATCAACTTGAACTATAAACCATTTTAGTCAATTTCTTTTATCATTTGAACAATCTTTGTAGTTAATTATTAGTTCTTTTAAACAAAATTGCGATTCGGATCAAGATAATAGTAACTAATCGGTGTTTAACCTCACATTTCCCTTGGGAGACGACATTGACCACCACGCTAGACTACAATTGACCCGGTACACTGCCGGTGAGATTGGAACCCTAGGAAGTTTGCATCAATGACACTAGCAGCCTCCGATTGAGATTACGGATGATAAGACGATGTCTGTTTACATTGATAAAATTCTAACAAGAGGTCGCATCAACTTTTGTGTTACCGATGATCTACGAGTCGTTAATGATCAACCTTCATGTGATAATAGATACAGATATACATGTGTTGAACAAGAGGATGAAGAAAAAGATTGTTAAATCAATTTAAACCAAGTTGATAATGAATTAGAGGATATGGGGGATGAATGTGATGGAAGGGAAGATGAATCTTAAGAGGTTCGTTGTACCTGTGAGTATGTAGTTTATAGTGAGTAAGTTCAAAAAGTTGTGCAACATCCAGAATTTAACCATTTTATATCAAATGCAAAGCACAAGTCCTAGTTGTGAGAGGTATTCTATATTTCATTTTCCATACATCGGGGTTCCTCAAACATCATATCTATCACAACAAGAATTTGTGTATAGACACAGTCTTAAATCATGGATGTATTTCTATCTAAGTATACCTAAATCCATAATTTAAGAGTGTGACATATTAGGATTTGATAGGTGAGCAATACAAACAGAGGGGGTGAATGATTGTTCTAGTGTAAACTATCTATTAAAAATTGTCCTTAAAACTTCCATTATATAAAGTGATGTAGGGACATCTAAGCTTGCATTATATTTTATTGTTGTATTAAGTAGTTATTAGCCATGTGGGTTTCTCTTTAAGGGCAACTCCAATGGGGTATCAAAACCATAGGTATCAAAATCAAATTTTGATACATATGGACATTATTCATATGTGTATCAAATTTTTATCTCCAACAATAGGTATCAAAATTAAGTTTTGATACCTATAGAAACATCTCCAATAATAGGTATCAAATTCATATATGAAAATTAGTTTAATTGCGTTTTGATTAATTTTTTGGTGTTTTGAGTATATATATATATATATTACTACTGTGTTAGTTAATATTTTTTATATAATAATTTGAAAAATTATATACCATGTCGTACTGAAAAAAATCTAAAATAAAATAGATATATCATTTTTATCGTCAGTCATTTAACATTTTTTTTCATAATAATAATTACGAATAAATTATGTATAATGAATACATTGACGAAAAATTAAAATTAAAATGGATGTATCTGCCACGTGACACCATTTGATAGGCTAGGAAGATTACACAGATAACATCTTTTTTATAAGATTTATATCTGCCACGTGACATGTTCTGATTGGCTAGCTGAATTGTAGAGATAGATTTTTAGGAAAGTTTTCAATCTGTCACGTGGCACCATTTGATATGCAAGGAAAATTACATAGATAACCCTTTTTTTATAAGATTTATATCTGCCACGTGGCATGCTATGATTGGCTAGCTAAATTGCAGAGATAAAGTTTTCAATCTGCCACATGGCATGCTATCATATGTCACCACGTGTCACGCCATCATTCGTTGGTTAAATTACAGATAAGATTTTCATTTTCAATTGCTATTATTCTATATATACGGAGTTACTCACACCATTTTTCTACACACCATCTTCAATTTTCATCAAAAGAATCATTTCTTATCTTCCAAGCTTTTTGCAAAACATCTTCTCCCCTTGTTTTTGCAATGGATAAAATGAGAATATTGTTGGAGAAATACGATCGTGAGGATGAAGAAATTCGTGACGAGGATGATGAAATGATGGTCGTACTCATTGCAGAACAAGAAGCGGTTCAAGGGGGAGGATCATCTCAATGGGGTGGTTCCGTTCCCGGACGCAAATACATACGTCGGCATAGAGAGGGTGCAGACAATTTATTACACCAGCAATATTTTGCAAATCCAAGTGTGTACACACCGGATTTGTTTCGTTCTCGGTTTAGAATGCGTAGACATCTTTGTGAAAAGATCATGCATGATGTTTCCAACCACAATAACTATTTTGTTCAGAGGAGTGATGCCACCGGCCGACCTGGCTTCTCAACAATGCAAAAGGTCACATATGCTATAAGGCAACCAACATATGGCACGGTTGCAGATCTTTTTGACGACACTTGGGGCATAGCCGAATCAACAAGCATAAAGATTTTGAAGATGTTCACTCGATCCATATTTCAAGTTTATAGGAATGAGTACTTGCGTCGTCCAAATTTAGCAGACTTGCATCGGTTGTTCACCAAAGCTGAACAAAGAGGGTTTCCAGGGATGTTAGGTAGCCTCGATTGTATGCATTGGCGGTGGAATGCATGCCCAAAAGGATGGGAAAGTCAATTTACAGGACATAAAGGACGTGCGACAACCATTCTAGAGGCAGTGGCATCATATGACACCTGGATTTGGCATGCATTCTTCGGACTTCCGGGATCTTTGAATGATCTCAATGTCCTTGCTAAGTCCCCATTGTTTGATGATGTATGTATGGGGGTAAACCATCAAGTTGACTACGAAGTTAACGGAAGACATTACGGTAATGGCTATTATTTAGTTGATGGTATATACCCTGAATGGTCCACTTTTATGAAGACAATATCTAATCCCGGTACGCCAATGGAACAATATTTTGCAAGGATGCAAGAGGCTTTTCGAAAGGATGTTGAAAGAGCTTTTGGGATTTTACAAGCTCGTTGGGCCATTGTTCGAGGACCTGCTCATGGGTGGGACAGAGAGGATCTCTATTATATTATGATGGCTTGTGTAATATTGCATAACATGATAGTTGAAGATGAACGCAATGATGATGAAATGATTCCGGTTGACCCAAATGAGATTCCTACACAACATGAAATATTGACAATTTCAACAACAATACAATGGTCAAAGCCACAAATTCAACAACAATACAATGTTATTGAGAATGAAGCTGCAAATTCCGACATACATGATACAAATTCAGACAAAAGGGATGTGCAGGAGAGATAAGGGGTTCGGTGTAATAAGGAGTGGTGGCAAAGTTGACTTAGTGTTAATTTGTGTAAATTACTATAATAATTACCTCATCTGTGAGGTTTTGACCACTTGTTCGAGTTTTTTGAGCTTTGATAATTGCCGCGCTATACATCATGCACTCTTTGTTGATTTTTTTCCAGCGTGCCGAGCAACTTTTTTGATCTCTTGGAATACCTCCGGTCGGCCGATTGAGTTCGAAATGTTCTACAATTTTCCCCCACATTGTTGACTCTCTTTGGTTAATCCCGAATTCGGGATCGCCTCCACAAATTAATCTAGCTTGACAAAGGGCCTCGTCTTCTTCCTTTTTCCAACCATCGGATCGTGGTTTCAGTGCCATTTTTGGAATGATAATAATAATTTTCTTAGAGAATGAAAGATAAAAATAAATAAATATATATATATTTGAAGTTAATGATAGAAAGGATGTGAATGAAAAAAATGTCTTGTGTGGTATTTATATGTTTTTTTTGCAAAATATAACCGTTGTTTTTATTTATTTAATTTAATTAGTTTTGTATTCACTCATCAATATTCTAGCCGTTGGAACCAAATGTAACCGTTGCCTCTTTGTTTATTGATTTAATAAAACAAATAATTGTTAAAAAGTAAGGGACAAGAGGGGGACAATGGTGGGCCAAATGTGCAGGAATGAAAAAGCTTTTCCACTTCCCATTTTCCCAGCGCGTGTATGAATTGTAAAGGTATTAAGCATGATACCATATTTGGTACATTCACTACTACCTAACCAAAATTTGGTACCACCTAATTTTACCATTGGACATCTTAATACCCTTGCATAGGTATCAAAAAAAGGTTTTGCACCCAACTATTGGAGTTGCCCTAAGTGTTGGGTAACCTAACTGGGCTTCTTAGGATATAAATAGCCCAAGTCCTAGTTGTGAGAGGTATTCTAGATTTCATTTTCCATACGTCGGGTTCCTCAAACATCATATCCATCGCAACAAGAATTTGTGTATAGACACAGTCTTAAATCATGGATGTATTTCTATCTAAGTATAGCTAAATCCATAATTTAAGAGTGTGACATATTAGGATTTGATAGGTGAGCAATACAAACATAGGGGGTGAATGATTGTTTTAGTGTAAACTATCTATTAAAAACTGTCCTTAAAACTTCAATTATATAAAGTGATATAGGGACATCTAAGCTAGCATTATATTTTATTGTTGTATTAAGTAGTTATTAGCCATGTGAGTTTTTCTTTAAGTGTTGAGTAACATAACTGGGCTTCTTAGATATAAATAGTCTATAAAAAAAAAAGACTTGACATGAATTTAAACATGTACTAAGTTAAGCATGGAAGACCGAAGGTAAATGCATAAAGCAACACAATATATAAGGCACATTTCATCACTTTTAAGGGCACTGAACCAAGGCACATATAGTAAACTAACGGCAGCCTTGTTCTCAAAGTACACATGGAAGAAAACTACTTCACAAAGGTAGAGAATGAATATTCAGTTCAACTTATCATATTAAGCATTGGATGAACACTATGTTAAATGCAAGTTAACACGAAGATAAAAAATAAAAATAAAAGCCTGACAATGTGCAGTCAATTATAATCAAAATATTAATTATCTTCAATTTCCTGTGCAATCTATTATTTGCGGAAAATAGGTTGACTAATTTGTCGTATTCTTCAATCATATCTTTATTTCATTTTTTTTTTCTGATTCACTCTTGTGAAACGACGCCGTATACATTCCAGATACTGAGTGATAATTCTCCAATCCATGGCTCCCTCATCCACTCCTCTTCCATTTTGCTGAGGTCTGATTCGGCCGCCGCTGGCAAAACTCCACCACCGACCAGCGTCTTTTGCCTATAAATTGGTGCACTTGTAATACCATGACTTCCATTTGCTTTTCTGAAGATTTCTTTTCTTGTTTGCTCCTGAAATTGGCTATTTTGGCTAACGTCGTGGTTAGAATTGACAGTTCTGCTGCCCGATTATTTCTTCAACTGGTATGTTTGTCCTTCTCTTCCTCTTTGCTTCTGCTGTTGCGATTGCTGCTGTAATTTGCTTGTAATTTGCTGCATGTAATCGATGATAGCTTCTTCGTTTTAGCCATGACCGCTTGTGGCTTCAAAAAGCTGATCTTTGCCTTGTTCTATGTTTATTTATATTCATAGATTGGATGTTGTGTTGTCGTCTGGGTTTTGGGATGTTGCATGTGTTGTTGTGTGTTTTGTTGGTGTGCTTTCTCATAACCCTGGTCACTTCTGTCTTTCAAAAGCCGATCTTTTCTTGTTCTATGTTGATTTATATTCATAGAGATTGGATGTTGGGTTATGGATTGGGTTTTTGACTCTTGATTTTTGCATGTGTTGGTCTGTGTTTGATTGTTGCTGTTTCTCCTGCTTTCTGTTTTCTGATGTTATTTTTTTGGGTGTGTTCTTGCTCTGTGTGACCTTTAGCCAGGATGATCAGTGAAACTTTGGTTAATGTGGTTGTTTTGTGGTCAGTTTGTTCTGTTGAATCTTTGTTTTAGGCCCTTTGCATCGTATGTTAGGCAGCCTTAGATGAATTATTTTAATTAGTTGATGCAGGTGCAGAGTATGAGAAAGGTAATAGAGCTAATTCGAGCACATTATTAGGCATTAATGATCGATGCATGTACAGCTTTCAATTAAGTAGCTTTACATTATGTTGAAACTGTGTCTGGTTTTTTTTTTTAATTAGTTAGGTCTAAAAAACTTGTCTGTTGTGTTCTTTGCATATGGTAAGGCATCTTCAGTTCTTGTTACTATATTTAATTTGTATGCGTTTGTCTTCTGCTAAATACTCTTTTGGATCTATCCATCTGTCATGTTGTGCACCAGTCAGCAACAAGTGTGGTGTTGTGTGTGTTCATGGGACCTTTGTTGTACCTCCTTCGCGTCATGTCTTTCATAGCTTTAGTGTACCTGCTTTGCAAATCAGTTTATCAACTTAATTTATTGAATGCTTTGCATATTCAGTATCAGGTATTTCAGTTGTTTTGGTCAGTGGTTGATGTTGTTTGATCACTTGGTTGGCTTTGTACCTTTGTAATCTGTTTTCTGCTATCTGATGTATGGTTTATCTACACATAAAATTCATGCCTATGTCTTGTGTCTGGTTGGTTCAATTGTTGGTACAAAGGATCAACAATCTTGTCTATGGTGTTGTATGTGTGCTAAGTGTGTTCAGTACATGTTACATTTGATTTGTTTGATTCTATCAGTCTGCTCTGAATGCTTTGTTGGATATATCTATTATGTTAATAGTGCACCTATGTACGTTGAATCTTTGTTTTAGGGCCTTTGCATCATGTGTTAGACTGCCTTAGATGAACTGGTTTAATTACTTTCTGCATATGCAGGTGTTATGTTGTGTGTGTTGATCGAGCCTTTGTTAGGGAGCTTCCGCGTCATGTCTGAGACAGCCTTAGTAGGCCTGCATTGCAAATTACTTTATCAACTTCATTTGTTCAGTGGTCTGCATGTTCAGTATTACATAGTTAACTTGTTTTGGTCAGTGATTAATGTTGCTGTATTAGTCCGTCAGTTTTGTACCTTCGTCATCCTTTTCCTGCTATGTGATGTATTGTTTATTTGAGCATAAAATGCATGTCAATCTGTTATGCTTGCTTCGTTCATTTGTTGCTACAGAGGTTCAACAATCTTGTCTATGGCGTTGTATGCATGGCAAGTGTATTCAATACAAGTTATATTTTTTGAATGTCAGATGTTTGAGTTGTTTGGGTCATTCGTTAGTATTGCTTAACCAGTCTGTTGGCTTTGTACTTTCTTCATCCTTTTTCTGCTATTTCACACCCTCATGTTACTTTCAAACTGTCATGTTTGCTATTCATACATGCTGTCTACCATATTTATTTGCCTCCTCGATCGTGGTGGTACCCTTTCTTTATTGTTTCTTACCTTGATCTCTTTCTTGTTGTAGGTGTTTTTGGGCTTGTGGATCTTCTCGGCTCTTGCAAAGCTTCGACATCTTTCTTCCTCAGGTATTACTAGCTTTTGTTACTGCGTTTTGCAATACATTCCACTGTAAAATCTTGTCGTGTGGGTGTGTCCTGTCTTTGTAAAATGTTGCCCTGTGGCTGCGTCCTGTCTTTGCGAGTTCTTGTAATACAAGTATGCATACTAAGTACGGACGTGTCCTGTCTTTGTGAAATGTATGAATACTAACTGTTTTGGTCAATGGTTAGTATTGCATGATCAGTCGGTCGGTTTTTTATTCCTGTGATCTGTTTTTTGCTACCTCACATCATTATGTTGCTTTCGAATCATAAATTTTGTCATTCATACATGCTGTGCATCCTGTTTATTTGAATTATGCCAGTTGTTGACATATGTGGAATAAGTGCTATTCCGTCGTATCTTAAGCTCTTTCTTTGCACAAAATAGGTTCGATTATTTTCAGAGTAGTTCAGGAGATGCCTTTAGTTGTTAGCCATTAGTGTTTGGTTTCTTAGGATTGCACACTGTTATTTAGGATGGTCTTTACAGACGCTTAAAAAAAAGGGAAAAGGTAGGAAAACATTATTTCAACTTGGGGTTCATCTTCTTCTTCTGTATTGCCTATCTGGTTGTACTCCAGTTGATTGCTTCGTCAGTGAAGTTGTTCTTGGAGTCTGTGTTGTCTCCGTCTATTTTGCCATCAATGTTTCTGTTTCCTCTGGCCTGAGATTTGCTTCTCTCCACTATCCTCTGTTTCTTTTCCCACATATTACCAAGTCTTTCTTGCTCTCTCCCGTAGGCCGTCTGCCTTTTCAGTTCTTCAGTTCTTCACAGGAGTTTCTTCTCTGACTGGTCTCACTGCGAGGCTATGTTTTTAATGGCATAGTCTAGATGATGCCAATCTTAGGTACCTTGTCTGGCCTTGTCAACGAATCATGCTCTATGGCTGGTATCAGCGGGGCATATGCGTCGTACTGCCCCTCTGCGAGGTCATAGAGTGACGTAGGGTACACATTCTGCGGCTCATCTATGCATTTGCTTTTCCGTTGAGATGCCTTCTCTGCTTTTAGTACATTGTTGGTAGACCTGTTTCCTATGCGATATGTACGTTGCATAGACGGGGTATATGTCAGCAATCTTGAATACCTTTGTACCTGTAGTGCCTTTCGTGGTTTGATAAGCAGGTGCCACCTTTTCTCTTCCATTTCATGTTAGTCTGTATGCATTATAGGCAACATGGATAGCCGGAAAAAGGCTGAGCAGAGTGAGAAATGACGAATGTCGTATGCTAATATGGACCCAACAAAGAAGGCTGAGCTTCTGAAGCGCCGACGGATGCAGTATGCGTTAGGGCGTTCTTCCGCAAATACACCATCTTCCGTTTCTCCAGCACTGCATCAATCTATATTTGACGATGCAGACTCTTCGAGGCCTGCTTTCTGTCAATCTGTGCCTTCCTCTGCGCACCCATCGCATAATATTCCTGCAACGCCTGCTACTTCATCTGTACGAGCCATAAACGTGTGCGCCCAAATTGACCATTCAGTCTACCCACGTAGGAGAACCGCTTGCAACCGAGATTTGCATGCGCATGAAGCTTCTGACGGATGTGCTCCGCCTCCGTATGTTGGACCTTCAATTCTTCCTCATACCCTAGATTGCGAATACTGCCTAGCCAAGCGCTTTTACCGTGAACCTCCGTCTTTCTGCTGTTCCGAGGGTGAGGTAAGACTTGCACCAACTACGATGCCCGACGATCTGTTACGTCTGTTCACATCTACAGAACCAGATGCAGTGCACTTCAGGCGCTATGTGCGAACATACAATAATCACCTAGCGTTCACTACGTTCGGGGCGAAGACAGACCCGGAGCTAATGAAAAACACTAAGGGCGTATATACGTTTAGCGTCCAGGGTAAGATTTATCACCGACTTCCTTCTTTGCATACGGCATCGGACTCTCCTACAAACCTACAACTCTACCTCTACGATGGTGAGGCTGAGATAGATCAGCGTATGACTCTGTCATCGCGGATGGATCGTAGCATGCTCAGAAAATTGCTAGACATTCTTCGTGGTAACCCCTATGCAGTTTTCCTTCGCCAACTAAAGGATCTAGATAACGTGGCTAACCACAAAATATGCCTGATCAACAATCCGAAGCTTGACCAAAGAGTTTTCAACGAACCAACAAGTCAGGACGTTGCTGCCATCTTGACTTTAGATGATGAATTAAATAGTCAACCTGAATGTCACATCCAAATCTACGCAAAAGACGCCGTGCCTTATAAAATCTCACACAATTTTGCTTCCTTCGATGCTTTGCAATACCCTATGTTCTTTGCGAAAGGGGAAGGTGGCTGGCACTTTGGTGTTGAAAAATTGCCGCCTAATCTCAGGAAAAGCATATACAAATACAACTCAACTTCCTCCATCGCACCTGAACTTTCAATTAGTGCACGACACTTGGTGGAAAACGAGGAATCAGGTATTCTTTACCACCTGCCTCCTTCATTCGTTAGGTTTCTTCTTTATTCTACGTATTGACTGCTGCCTCTCTAACGTAGTCAACTGCCTTTTTCTAGCCTTGGCATACGGATCACGGAAAAGAAACATTGTGTCATGTAGACGATATCGCTATAAATTGCGTATGAGAGACACCGACGATGATCGTGGTTGTTGCATGGTGGTCGTCTACTACAGCAATATATCGTTGACATGTTCGTGAAAGTCGAATCTTGCAGGCTCGATTACGTCAGAAAGCAACAGAAGGAAATCAGGACAGAATTCTTGCAAGGCCTGCTCGACAGTATCAATAGTGGAAACGCCTCCGCGACATCGGTGGGTTGCAAAACTATTCTGCCGCCTTCTTTTATGGGTGGTCCTAGAGATATGAGGAAGAGGTATTTAGATGCAATGGCCCTGTTACAGCAGTTCGGGAGGCCTGATTTCTTTCTAACTATGACATGTAACCCGGCATGGAAAGAGATCTCCCAACATCTGCTTCCAGGGCAGCTTCCTCAGAACAGGCCTGATTTGCTATCTCGGGTGTTCAAGGCAAAGCTAGAAATGCTAAAGAAAGATCTCTTGAAAGATCACGTTTTGGGATCTCCAAATGCTTCTGTCTACTCTATCGAATTTCAGAAGCGTGGACTGCCACATGTGCATTTGCTAATTATTTTGGATCGAGATTCTAAGCCTGTAAATCCAGAAGCGTATGACCGCTTCATCAGTGCTGAACTTCCAGACCCAGACAAGGATCCCGAACTCTATTCTTTGGTGACTAAGCATATGATTCACGGTCCATGCGGTTCGCTGAATATGCGGTGCCCCTGCATGCGCAACAATCTATGCAAAAATAGGTACCCTCGAAGCTTCTTGGACCACACTACTCATGGAGAAGATAGCTACCCTCTCTACGAAGACGCAATACAGGAATTTCAGCAATGGTTAGGGGGCATCGTATAGACAACAAGTGGGTTGTACCATACAATCCCTATCTCTTAAAAAAATACGACTGCCATATAAATGTTGAGGTATGTTCATCTATCAAGCTCGTAAAGTACTTGTATAAGTACATCTACAAAGGACCAGATAGGATAGCATTCCAAGTATCCACAGGTCATTCTGATGACGAGATCCACGATTACCAAAAAGGGAGATGAGTTTCACCACCGGAGGCTGCATGGCGACTATACTCATTCCAACTCTTCGAGATACACCCTGCAGTGGTCACCTTGCAGATTCATTTACCAAATAACTATTTACTCTCTTTTCGTGCTGACGCGGATCTGTCTACTGTTGCGACGAACAACTTCTTTGCGAAGACAATGCTCCCGCAATTCTTTTGCACGAACAAATTTAATGAGAGAGCTATCTTGCTCAAGTGTCTTTACAAGGATTTCCCTAAGCATTTCGTATGGGATGG
This sequence comes from Gentiana straminea, assembly GCA_036785695.1. NCBI lineage: Eukaryota > Viridiplantae > Streptophyta > Magnoliopsida > Gentianales > Gentianaceae > Gentiana > Gentiana straminea. The sequence goes on from JAVUPR010000427.1 coordinate 1,498,947, forward strand.
TGGAAAGCGTATCTGGACTGAGCGTAAGAAAGGGAAGGTAGTAGGACGTGTTGTCTCAGTCCTCCATCAGAAGGAGAGAGATACTATCTACGGCTGCTTCTGAACCACGTTCGCGGACCAACATCCTTCGACGATCTACTCACTTTTCAGGGTTGTTTGTATTCGACCTTTCGAGATTCTGCTCTTGAACGAGGATTGCTAACTACAGACCTGGATCTATATCATTGCTTGGATGAGGCTGTCGGTTATCAAATGCCAAGACAACTACGCGGTTTATTTGCGTCTATTCTGGTTTATTGCTCACCATCAAACCCTAGGCAACTGTGGGAGAAGTATGCAGATGTTATTTGCGAAGATTATATGAGGGTAATAGCTACAGAAATGCGAACCACACCAAATGCACGCAAGAGAGCTCTGTCTGACATAGCGCGCTTGCTGGATGATATGGGAAAGAACTTGGCTCAGTATGCCTTAGGTCCTGAGGCAGACTACGTTTGCAGGTATCTCAATGCGTCGAAAGACATGGAGCACGAAAGAAGCATCCCTGTGGCAGAAAATGATTTGACTGCTATAATGCAATTGAATACTCAACAACGCTATGCGTATGACGTGATTATGGATAAAGTCATGAAAAACGAGGCCTCAGTGTTCTTTGTGGACGGCCCTGGCGGTACAGGAAAGACATTCCTATACAGAACCATCCTCGCCACCATACGTGCGCAGAACCACGTCGCCATCGCTACTGCCACATCCGGAATAGCAGCGTCGGTTCTTCCAGGCGGTAGAACAGCACATTCCCGGTTTAAATTGCCATTGCACACTGACGAGTGTCAGATAGCAAATGTTAGCAAACAATCCAGCCTGGCAAAATTGTTGAGGGAATCCAAAATCATCATTTGGGATGAGGCACCAATGGCACATAAGAAGTCGATGGAAGCATTTTCAGAAATGCTGCGGGATATAACAGATGTCGATCGGCCATTCGACAACAAGGTAGTTGTGTTCGGAGGTGATTTCCGACAAATTCTGCCTGTGATTACAAACTCCACTAGGCTACAACAGATTGATGCGTGCCTAATCAGCTCGCCATTATAGGAATCATTTCAGAGAATACATCTTACAGAAAATATGCGCGCATTACACGACCCACATTTCACTGACTATCTGCTCCGGATTGGAAATGGAACTGAACCGGAAGACCTAGATGGCTATATAACTTTGCCATCTGCAATGGTTATACCCTTCACAGATCAACAGGAATCCCTACAAAAACTAATAGAATTTGTCTATCCAGACATAAACGTTTTCAGGGACAATCCGACAGGGGTAATAAACCGAGCTATTTTGGCTCCAACGAATGCATGCGTGGATGATATTAATGCTGCAATGCTCTCGAACATGCCAGGAGAGCTATCAACATACTACAGCACTGACACTGCTATAGATTTGCAACAGCAAGGCGATTATGAGGATTTCCTAAACACACTAAATCCAAGCAGCCTTCCCCCCCATAAGTTGGAACTGAAAATAAACAGTCCTGTGATCATGCTCCGAAACATGAATCCTACAGAAGGACTATGCAACGGAACACGCCTCCTGTGCAAAGAACTCCGCTCACACACTATTGTCGCAGAAATAGCAAGCGGTCCGAATATAGGGGAGATAACCCTCCTTCATAGAATACCATTGGAAGCATCGAATGAGGACAAAAGGTCTGGCATACCATTTAAACGGCATCAATTCCTCATTCGGTTGTGCTTCGCAATGACGATAAACAAGGCACAAGGACAGACACTAGATCGAGTCGGCGTGTACCTACGAGAAGCAGTCTTCTCACACGGACAGCTATATGTTGCCCTTTCTAGGGCCAGAAAATCAAAGTCCATCAGAGTACTAATCGTACCACCAGACCTACCAGATAATGCTAACGTACACAAAACTCAGAACATTGTGTACCGAGAGATAGTAGCCGGCCACTAGGGTAGCAACACAACTATGCACAGGACAATCTGCGTAAAAATTTAAACCATTTTACACACGCACCAACACAGACAAAACCTCTAAGGTACATTGGTAACATACTTATATTTCATGAAGAAAATTGTAAGATTGTTAATAGGCCTAGGTGTGCTCTCCAAGATACCATCTGCATGCTGCATACAAATGAAATGACTAATGCAATACCTTATTCCTACAGGCCATGGCTCCTCAACTGCTTATCCCAGCAATTCGACCTCGTGACACTGACTGGCGCGCAACGATTTTGGTCCTTGAGAAGGGAAACATCACGACTACAAAGAACACGAAGCGAATTCAAAAGATGGTACTAATGGACAGCGAGGTATGTTGATTAATATTCATACAGCTCGAATGTTGGGCTATGGCTTAAAATTTGGATTCTTGGCTGTTACATGTGTTGCTATATGTTTCGATGTAGCGTATTCTCCTTCTTTCTATTCGACGATGTTAATTTTTTTAGTGCCCTGTACCTATGCGTAACCTTTGGCCTAGATGATCACTGAAACTTTGGTTATTGCCAATGTTTTGTGGTAACCTTGTCCTGTTGAACCTTCGTTTCAGGCTCTTTGCATCATATGTTAGACAACCTTAGATGAACTGTTTCATCAGTTAATACATATGCAAATTATGAAAAGACAAAAGAAGCTAATTCAATAACAATTTTATCCATTCTAATTTCAATGGGTTGTACTCGTAATAGATTAGTAAATGAATTGAACGTCTAGAATACTTCAGAATTAATAATCAACCAATGTGAAGCATGCAATCATCAATTTCAGTCATCAAACATTAATATGGTCAATGTTTAGTACACATGTTAGGAAGATTAGAAAGAGTGAAAGAAACCAAGGTCACAGTTGCAAAAAATCAGTACTGATTTTTTTAGGAGAACACTCTTAGAGGCTTATTTTCCTACACAGAAACATTAAAATCGATGACTGGGTACATCAGGCTGTTTGTTTCACTCTCTCTGAATCTTGTTTGTTGTGTTCTTTGCATATGCTAAGACATCTTCAATTCATGTTAGAACATTCGATTTGTTTGCTTCTATCTTGTACTGAAAACTCTTTCGGCTATATCCATATATCATGTTGTTCACCAGCCAGCAACAAATGCCACGTTCTGTGTGTTGACCGAACCTTTCTTATGAGCCATTGGCGTCGTGTCTTACACACCCTGAGTAGGCTTGATCAGTCTGTCGGTTTTCTGCTTTCATGATCCGATTTGTGCTGCCTGATGTATAATTCATATGAACATAAAGTGCAAGCCAATCTGTTATGCCTGCTAGACCATTTGTTGCTATAAACGTTGAAGAGTATTCTCCACGTCGTTGTATGCATGCTAAGTATGTTTAGTACAGGTTACATTTGACCTATACAGTTCTATCAGCTTCTCTTCAATGCTTTCTGGAATATATCCATCATGTTAATTGTGCACTAACATACAATTTTTTCAACACAGGGAAACAAGGTACTCGGACTGCTGTGGGACGGAAGCGTGGATCTGTTCCGAAACAGCCTTTCCCCTTTCAAAACATATTGCATAGGAGGTGCTGCCGTAAGCCCAATCAAAGATGATTATCTAAAGAACAGCCCAGGCATTACACTTCAGTGGACAATATCAAAGTCTACCTACATCAGCCCCGTGAAATCTGCAGAAGAAAACATAGCCTACCCAAGACTTCCATATGTCGGTTGTGCTGACATGATAACTTCAGTTGGAACAGACACACGAATCGGTAACAACAAACAAACTTACTTTAATAATTGATCAGTACCTACAGTAAGCCAAAATACTCACTTACTTCAACACCGATGTATCACAGATTTCTTTGCCGTAGTACTGGATGTAAAACCACCACAGCAAAAAATGGTTCGTAGCAAGCCAACACTGCTCCAGGAATGCACCATTATGCAGCAAGAGTAAGCATTCTCCAAACAGAAAAACAGCCTCAACCCCCTCCCCCCAACCACACTAAACTATTTACTAATCATACAACCGCATTCTTGCAGGCTACGTCCAATGATACTAACATTGTGGGGAAACTTTCTGGACGTACAAGGAATTGAATTGCTCGACAAGAAGGACAGATACCCGATCCTACTAGCCAAGAATATCATTGCATCAGACTACACAGGTATCATACTCACCCCTAAACACCATGCAAACATTACTGTCCTTATATTACACACAAGAACACATCTAAGACAACTGATTCAAAATGCAGGTCTTGCACTGGCAACAACTCCAGCAAGTTTCATTGCCATTGATCCAGATCTACCACAGGCCACCGAATTCCGTAACTGGTACGTGACATTCTACAAAGAAGAGTAACAAAAAATACACACTGAAGCATCGTCTAATAATCACTGTCTTCAGGCAATAAAAATACATGCGCATACTAACATCAACTTCGTTTCAGGGTCTCAGAACATATGATAATCATACAAAACACAGAGCGTACTCCCACTCGTGAGACATTCCAGAGTCTCTACGCATTCTCATTGAACGAACCTATTGTGCAGATTTCAGAAATCATGCCAGACATGAAGGTATGTGCAACAGAACGACCCCTTTCCTCCACTAACATTCAGCTTCAATCGCTCACTTCGTTTACTAACAGTTGCGAAAAAAACACGCAGAACGTATGGGTGAAAATACAGATGACAATAGAACAAACAAAGCAACAGCTCACATATACCTCCTGCCCCAAATGCATGTCTACAATCACAGCCACACCAGATGAAAGCTACTTTTGCTTTGTCTGTCAATGCCATCAGCTAGCCAAACTCAGGTAAAACCGCACACATGTACACCTTAAACATAAACCACACTGGTAACATACAAATTAAATCGACCGAAGCTTACGCAGTGCAAGCTAAATGCTTCTATGACGTACACATCGGACACAAATCATGGTGACTATGTTTGATAGCATCGCCGAGGAAATACCGAAGAAAACCTCTGCAGAAATGCATAACATGACTGAGCAGGTACATTTCAAATTAACACAATTATTGAAAAATCATACCCCACACAACACATGTAACACTGCCCAACCACTTCCACAGGAAACGAATGAACTGCTACGTTGCACAAACACACGCCTAAAGGATATGACAATTCGAGCCCAGGTGCGTGCGCAGAAAAAAAGATTCGATGACCGCAAGACGCGGTACTCAATCCAACAGCTGCACTTCGACAGCCCGAACGAAGCTCACCAACAGACACCTGATGCCATCACAACAGAACCAGTGCACAAGGAGACAGCAGGTAATTGCATAAACTAAATACTTGTCCCATTTGTATGATACACATGCAACTTCAGCTACTACTTCACCGTTAGTAAAAGGCACACCATTAACAAAACGAAAAATACATGTTCACCTGCAGGCTCAGCAGGAAAACGCCCGCAACATAACACAGAAACAGAAGACAGCCATGCTGCAACCAAAACAGACTTGCAAGAGAGAGTGCGCCTGGATACCGGAAAAGATACAAATGCAGACTCATTGGCACCGGTAACACCCATCAAAAAGATGAAGTTCACAGACATATAAGTACTTTACTCCTCAACAATGTGAAAAACCTAGATCCCTACTCCCCTAGGTCCATAAAAACTATCTATTTTGCTAACTACTACCACAACGGCAGCTTGTGTAACATACAAACACAAACATGCCAAGACAACTGTAGTCAAGCCAATCTATTTTGCTAAGTACTCCCAGAACGGCAGCCTATGTAAGATACAAAAACTAGCAAGCCAATCTATTTTGCTAAGTACTCCCAGAACGGCAGCCTATGTAAGATACAAAAACTAGCATGCCAGAACAATTGTAGTCAAACCAGTAACAATGTATTTTGGAAAAAAAGGCTGGTACATGGACACCGTTTTTCTAAGCACAACTACTTTCAGTAAAAAAGGCATAATAAACGTATTTCGACATATTACAACCACATCTTCCCCTACCCTAACAACGCAACACATAATACAACAACATCGCCATTCGAACACGCAAAAAACAACAAAACCCGAGGACCTCATCGTGCAAAGCACGATCATACCACTAGTAATCTTATTAATTTGTGTAATTTTGAAGGCTTGGTCAATTAAATAGGACCGGAGGGAGTATATCATTGTCGAAATAAAAAGACATGATATCGTACTGAGAAATGCTACCGCAACAATCAAAATGACACAACCAACGACATAATATAAATCTACATAATTGATTATTATGTATGATGTATTCATCGATCTAAGTCACGTCATAATCTATACCGTAAAAGTAGGTTGTTTTCTTGAATATGTCAATTTAGGTATGTTTAGTTTGAGACTTGATCCTCTTCAATACACTTAACGATCGTTTTGTGTATAATATACAAACAAAACGACATTATTTTGTATGCACTTGACCGTTAAATGCATTTGATAGGTTTTTTTTTTTTTTCTTTTCCTTTCCTAAAATTTGTTCAGGCTTTCAACGGTGTGGAGGATGTTATGTTGTGACGTAAAGCAACTAGAACCACAAATGCGGTGCGCAGGATAGAAAAGAATTGCTACCTTATTCTAAAGTACGCTTGTATAATTGTCATCAGAGAGCTTTGCTTGGCGTCTTCATCTTCCACCTTCGTGTTCTTCTACTTTCTTCCATTTCAAGCCCCCCCTGGACGATTTCCCAAAATAACTTCTTTAATCTCGTTTTTCTCGGATTGAACACAAGAAATCATCATAGCAAAGATAATGTCCACTTTTCATTTTGTAAAATCTAGTCTTTCTTCACCTTTACCCTCTTCTTCTTTAAAATCTTCTCTTCTTTCTTCGAAATTCTCTTTCTGTATTTCTGGAAATGGTTTATACAATAGATTCCAAAGTAAGAAATTAAAATTAGGAACTTCCTGTACGAATAGAAGATTACCCAAGACTGCTTGTAAGATCAGTGATAACGAAAACCGGAGCAATGGTATAAGTTTTATTTATTTATTAAATTGTTGAAGAATGTTCCCAAGTATCTTGTTGTGAATGAAAATGTTTACAAGTGTTTATTTATCATAATTACATGTACGTTCTTTACCTTAATTCATGTAGGTGATATGATAATTCATGATGAATTTCAGGGGAAGAAGCTCCAGAGTCGTTGTTTATGAAAGAATTGAAAAGGAGAGGCATGACTCCTACATCGTTGCTTGAGGAAACAAAAAGCGAGGAAGAGGAAGGCCCATCTCAGCAAAGAGCTGAGGCAGTTCCAAAAAATGCTGTATTGAATCAGAGGGAACAATCCATGGCGCTTAATAGTGAAGGCCTAGAGGTTTGTCTGTCGTGTCTTACGATTATGATATAGATTTTTTGAAAGTTTTGATTGTGATTGTAGATTTCTCGTTGGCTTCAGTTTCATATTGTTTTGCTTTGCTTTGGTTTTACAGGGTTTGATTCCACGGGCTAAAGAATTGCTTACCCTTGGGGGAACATTCTTTTTGGCGTTTGGGCCTTTGATCCTCTTCACTGTTGCCTTTTTCCTTGTTCTATATTTGGTAACGTTTGCTTCTTTGATTTCCTCTGTTAGATTTCATTCAACTCTCCTTTCTTGCTTTATTTTGTTTTTCTGGTGGCATTTTTTATGCTTTTGGTATTAGTTAACTCTACAGGTAGACTAGAGGCAACTGGTAATGCATTTGATAAACAAGTAGGAAAGTAGGAAGATGGTTTAGGTAATTGGTGATGGCGCGATTGGCAATTGATGATCGGTTCTTATAGGATTATCTAAGGAGCTTAATTACTGGTCAAGTCACTCAACAATTGGATTATGTGTACTGTTGGGCTATGTTTCTTGATGTTTAATGTGCCATTGGCAGCTCAATTGTTTAATATGTTAACATTTTCCTGTTATATGTCAAGTGCCGTGCGTGCTTATATATAGTGTCGGGCTAGAGACGAGCTTATGCCTATTATTTTTGACTACCGAGGTTGTAGAGACAACAGAAAACTTTAGTGCACCGGAAAACTTTTGAGGATCGAGTTATAGTTATCTAAATAGCACTGTTCATTACTTGCAATATATGAAAATGGAGAAGAGATTTGAGATTATCTCTCTTCTTTCATGTGTAAAAAGAATATATATGCCTTGAGACAAGACTAATTGTTGCTAGTTTACCACATGTGAAATGCGGCCAACTATGACTAGTAGGTTGTTTTTACAAATGCCAAAAATCAGTGATATGATAGGATGAATTGTAAGTTAGAAAGCTACCTCTTTTATGCTTGATCTGATTGGAATCTGACGTTGAGATTTTGTTGTATATAAAGCAGCCATTTTTGATACGAAAACACACTATTTATCTCCTTTTAGTTTTCTCAATAAGGGGGCATACCTTGTCTTAGATCCAAGAAGAGCACCTTTTTTTTGAATGATAGTGGCCCTACTTATTATGGTGATACGGTCACTTGGCATCCAGATAAACCTACTTTTACAGCCTCAACTTTTGCAGTAGTAGCGTTTATTGTGGAGGCATGGAGCAGAAACTTTAGCCTCTTATTTTTCATTTCTTCAAAGATGGGGGTAGAAATCCCATGATGGTAGCAGTGTATTAAGTTGTTTAACCATCTGTCTGTCTGCAAGGTTTAATAGCTTCTTTGTCGTCTATCTTCTTTGAAGTAAAATACATAGCATTGACGAGACAATTTGTGTAACTGTTTTTTTCTTTGTATGCAACATTTAAGACTGCCATTAGATGTATTTGCAAATCGTATCTGTCTGGATAAATAATACCAAAGAACGGTGATCTGGGAAACACATAAACGATTGTACCATTGATAAGTTACATAATAAGTACATCTGCTTGTATGTGTTTTCAGACCATTTGATTCTTCACATCTCCATGCCATTTTGTTTCCATGATTTTTGGTACACAATGAATTCTTTCAATTTATGAACTTTTCGATGTTCTATTAACGCTTCTGTTTACGATTCCATTCATATGCCTACTCATTATTTTGCATCTGAGGAGCCCCAAGCCTTTCTTTTTTTTCTTTCTCCATTGGTGCTTTTAGATTCCAATCGAATGCATAAACTAACAGTCGTTTTCCTTCTTACTTTTTGCAGTACTTTGGGCCAACTTTTGTTCACGATGGAAGCGTTTCTCGCACAAGCCTTCCCCAATACATAGATCCATATCAGCTTCTTGAAGAGGAGAGGATAAACCAGCCAGTAAATTTGAAGTTGTAAAAATCCCTGTGTAGAATACTCTCTCCCAAAACTAGTTTATATATATATATATATATATATATATATATATATATATATATATTCGTTGTATAATTTCTGCCAGCCTGCCCTTTTATTTCTTATTTGAATGTAAATTTCAAGCAACAGTTGAAGTTCTTAATGAATATACTATTTGTAACATAAATAAAGTTGACCCAAAGTACCATAGAATTCATAAATAAAAGATCCTGATTACATTCATAAGACCAAACAATAAGGACATCTCTTCAGGAGAAGTACGCGACTACATTGCTTATAATAATAGTATAAAGTTGTAAGTTTTATGTATTGCTGAGCCATACACATACAACACTGTTCTAAGATACAGATTTGAAGGGCTTGACCTTAGGAAGGTCATGGATAAGACCTTGAATGGATCCAGCAGCTGCAACAAGGGTTATGATCAAGCAACTGTAACTCAAGACCTTCATCCAAATCCAGTTCCAAGAAAAGCTGCGAATCTTGGCTTGTGCAATGTACATCTCTATTGGATAGTAGACAGTCAAGGGCCAGAAAGAAGCTGCTCCTAACAGTCCAACAATGTCGTTGAAATTCGGGAACGCCATGGCTAATATTGTTGTTAGTATCACATATGCAGTCCTCCATATCAGTCTGAACAAACTGAAGTTGAAGATACTGCAAACAGGTAATTCGATTAAACGATCCTCTGTTATGAATTTACTTTCTGGCCATTTCTTCTTGCACTGTGCTTCAATAAACCCAAAAAGGGGCTGAGCAAATACCTGAATGCATGAGAGAAATTGGGTGAGAGGCTATCATATGTGTATATATGCATTGTGTTGTTGTGTGTATATTTATACCTGGTAGGCTCCAATGAGATGTATGACAATGAATATGTTTGCTATGTCAACTAGCCAAAATGGCTCGAAGAAGCCAAACCCGGTTAACAGATTTCCGGGTGCATTGTTTCCAAAGGCTGCATATCCTAAAACCCCACAAAGTATGTAGAACAAGGAGGAAACCGAGATTCCAATAAAGCAAGCTTTCTTCATGACCTTATTTTCTGGAGGACTGCGTTTTAGGGTGTCCTAACAATTCCAAAGACAATGACACGATTATATGCTCCGAGTCACATATATATATAAGCAAAAAAGCATCAGAAAAGTGTAGGAGAAGATGTATTGCCTGTATCTCGACAAGGACAGTTGAAAAAGCGTAAGCAAAGGCAATGTTTCCCAGTGCAGAAAAAGTTGTCCACATCTTCTGTGTCCCAGACATATCCTTCCCAATAGGTACTCCCGTTATGCTTGTTTCAGGATGATTTCCACCTTTAACTGAATGAGGTGTGTGTGTATGTTAATGTGATATAATATGCATAATGATAATAATTAGCTAGTTGAAGTGTACTGTGTAGTAGAAACAATTAATTAATGAAGTAATGTTGATGATCACCTGCTGCAATTTGGGCAATGCAGAGAGCAAGGCCAATAGAAGAGTAGCCAAAAGACATGATAGCTGCAATGAAAGAGAGTACAGAAAGCTCGTGGAAGTTCGGTATCTGGCTGAGAATAATCTGTATGATTCCGAATAGGAGTATGAATTCGTTGTTATCTGTATGACATCCCTCGTGTGTCTGATTTTTGTGAAAGCAATTCGATCTTTTTATCGCCCTGTACACCACAATTATCATATATCATACTATTTCAAAATCATCAATGCTAGCTGCTGGGAATGGGGTTCTCACTTCTTTTTTATTTATTTATTTATTTTTATTAAAAAAAACCTTTTTTTTTCCGACTTACGCCATGCTTATAGATGTAGTGATAGAATAACCAACAGTAACACCAAACATATTTCCATATTGAGCTAATCCACATAGCTGCACTCTGCGTCCTCCTGTCAACAACAGCAAAAAAAAAAAACTCTTATGAATAATCTCTAATGAAGAGACAGTTGATGAGCGATAATTTTCATTCACTTTGTGTATAAGGTATTGCACATTCTTCACATCTACCAAGTGATATCTATGTGTAAAATCAAATTAATCTTATAAATTACTTCTAAACACATTAAATATAGGGGTAATGAAGGAGAATGACAGAAATATTTCATTCAATCGATTTGAGTAGGATGACACGGTTTGTCTTTTCGCTATAAAAAAACTTTTACATAATAGATGACAAAATAAACTATTTATTCCTAATTTCTCATTAAATATAATGTTCTCTATTAGGTATATTACGTTGAAATTCGTTTTATATCCTTAATTTTGTTCATCGAAATTCATTAATTTTCGAAATTCATTATCGAAATTCACCGATTTCGCGATTCATATACGTGTTGGGAGATTCACCGATTTTCGGGATTCACGGAGCATCATTTGATCTTCTCGCTATAAAAATTATGCAGTTAAAAATATATAGATGTCTGTTACTTCAAAATATTCCAGATTGTGTCATTATCCCTAATTTCTCATTAAATATAATGTTCTCTATTAGGTATATTACGTTGTGATACGAGTCGTTTTATATCCTTAATTTTGTTTCATAACACAAGTTATTTTTAAAATACTAATAGAATATTTATTTTATTTTTATTATCTTACTCTTAATTTATAATTCACCAACCATTTTAGTGCCTTATAAGTTATAACTATCGTATTAACGATGATCATAGCTTATTTTGGATACTTTGTTTGAAATTATGATATTTACGTACTTTATTAACCTGTAAGGAAAGACTTACCCTTCTATTTTTTTAAGTGTCGATTTTTAGACTTTTTTTTTTATTTATCTATCATTTTAACATATCAATACAACATTTATTATTTTCTTAACAAATAATTTCAGACACCTTAAACATTTTTTAAATCTCTGTGCCTACAACAAAAATGACAGATATAAAAACACGGAGGGAGTACTTATATTATTATATTATGAGAGGGGCATATTTTGTTAATACGAAAAGGCAGGAGAAAATAAAGTATGCCATGAGGGAGTCAAAGTTCCAACCTAAATAACAACCCATATTTAATTCATATTTATGAACACTCGTGGACAACTGAATTGCATTACGACTACTCAATAATTGTAAAAAGTGATATAGTATAAATTAAGGGTAAATATAATACTAAAAATGTTAATAAATGCTATTTGAGAATTGTAAAATTAGTAATTTAGTAACAAAGGTAGTAATCGAAAAAGATTTTTATAATTAAGGAGTATACAATTTTCACTACTACTACTCGTTTTAAAAATGTGATTAACATTCATGTAATGACCGAAATGTTTACAGAAATTCAGGAGAACGAAAAACACTCAAAAATTCAATAGTTTGTCAAACAAATGACAAAAGTCGCCGCTTCACTTTAAATTAAAAAAAAAAAAAAAGAAGTCAATAGTTTGTCAAGTAAAGACAAAGATTGCCACTTCCTTTTCTAAGTTGTTAGCTAGAGACTAGTGAAATCTAGGTAGTTATGGAGATTTTACTAGATTTCAGAAAAATAAAAATAAATAACCAGAAGGTGTGTGAGAGATTTTATGGTTCAACGATTGTAGGAAGGTTATACCAAGTCGCATACATTAGAGCCTTTCATTTTTACTCTCTTTCACATAATACACTTTTATCGTGTGTGAGAGGTTAGAAACGAGTGGTTATAATGTATACGTCACTGCAGTAAAAATCTTCCTACAACGGTTGTATTTTAAAATTTCACAAGCTGTGTAGGCTAAAAAAACATGGCACAATTTACCAAGTATATAAACGAACCGAGATTGGAAGAAAAAATTACAGTACGTACCGAGATTGGCTCGGACAACCTCCATATAGGTATAATTTCTGGTACCAGTAACTGGATCGGGAGACCGATAACAATCCGCTAGCAATACTGAAGTAAACCAAGTGATGATGGAGAATGCCGCTAGGGCTATCGGCCCAGCTACCCAGCCCAACTGTGCTGTAGCCCAACCCAATGATAACACTCCTGACCCGATCACTGCTGTTATTATATGTGCACTTGCTGTCATCATTGTTCCTATTTAATTAAATCAACCATAAAAAAACATTAATTTCAGCATTCAAATTGTTTTTAATCAAATGATTAATTAAGGATATAAATTCAAAACTAAGGGAAAAAGGAAAAAAAAAAAAAAAACGAAAGATTAATTCACTACTACTCACCAGTCCTTTTAGGACGACCATCTTCATCAACCTTTGAATTTTCACCATTTCCAGCATTAATGGAAAAGCTCAGACTCCTTTCCATGTTTCTTAAATTATTAATTTTTTTTTTTTAAATTTTTTTTTTTTTGTGTGTTTCTCGTCGTTCAAACAGAGGAGAATGGCAAATGAGCAGCCACTGTATATATATATATATGTGAACATGGTTGTGGTGACTGCTGGAAATAATAACAAGGTATTAAATGCAAATAGTATAATATAACTATTTTTTTTTTAAAAAGGTTCTTCTCAAAGATTAAAAATAGATGCATGAAATTACTATTTCCGTATGCTAAGAAAGTGGATGAATATAATTAGTTTTAGATGATAAAATCTAATTTACCTTTTGGCGGTGGTGGATTCAGAAATTTTATTCAGCGGCCGGGGTTTGTAAATATTTTATAAAGTAAATAATTTTTTTTCACGGGGTCTGAATTAATTTTTCATAGGTAAAAAGTAGAGTATTTTTGTTTTTAACGGGGTCTGTAGACCCTTTTAAGTAAATGTACACCCGCCTCTGCCATTTGGTTACATGTTATCAATTTTGATAAAAAAAAATCTAAAATCATATTTTGAGTGTTATTAAGGAAAAGTAATGAAAAGAGTATATAATAAATTATAGATAAAAAAAAAAAATATATAAAAATGTTTCATTGGTTTTCTAAATGGACTTATATAGTTATATTATGGGACAAAAACACAAAAATTAATAAATGGATTTAAATTTTGGGACGAAATTATTACTATTTAGGGACGGTGGTAGTGTGATATTGGATCCCCTCATATGCACATTATGGTTATGCGGTGTTCACACTCTTGTCATATGTGTATATTTTTTTTTTTCTTGCATATATGACAAAGGTGTGAAAACTACATGATCATCACGTGCACATAAGAGGATCCAATCTCGTGGTAGTAATTGTTAACTATTGAGGTGGTTGGATGGATTTTAATGTAGCAGTTATTAAGTATACGGTTAATTAAAGGTAAGACGAAGACAAGTTGTAAAAAATGTTTTGTTAGTAGTATTTTTACAAAGACTTAGATCTTTTTCTTGAGTGGAAAAAAAATAACTTATAGTTATATTTGTTAGACTTATAGTACTTTATTTTAAAAGGACTTATACATTTTAAGATACAAAATATGGCAAGAAATAAAGGTCACTGAATAAATCTGGTTAGTACAAATAGAAACAAATGAATGGTATGTTCTTCAGGTTCATGTATCAAGTCAATTTAAATACAACATACAAAAAAAATAAAAAATACAGAGATCTATTAATAAATGTTACTCCATCTGTTTTATTCACGTCTGTCATTTTAGAATACTACTAAACAATTTAATTGTTTATTTCATTTTGACTCCACTTATATTTTGCGAGGTTTTAATAATTTTCACCTGCACGATAAACGTAATAAAAAAATTCTACGGATTCAAAATGAAAAGTTTTTGTGTCACAATAAAATATGCACAACAAAGCGTCACAACACATATTTACACTATTGATTTTTATGAGACCAATTAAATCAATAGGTATCAAACCATAATCAATGGTCCAAAAAATGTCTCGTGCATTTTGTTGTGACACTATTACTATTCATTAAAAATAGAGAAATATTTGTGGGACAACAAAATGTATACAACAATGTGACACAACACATTTTTATACTATTGATCATTATGAGACTAATATGAATCAATATGTCCCACATCACACTCAATGATGCAAAAATATGTTGTGCATATTTTATTGTATCACTATCTCTACTCTTAAAATAAATGAATGACGTAAATGTGAAATCAAATAAGTCCAAAATAACATGACTATTCTTAATGTAATACTCCTTAAGTCCCAAAATATAACTCATACTATTGAAGTTTGTAAAGAACAAACAAAAATGAAATAAAACACGGAAGTTTATTAATCAAAAAATAATCAACAAGTTAAGTTATAATGCTGATGATAATGAGGTATTTATAGCTTTATACACCACATGAATCATATATAAATAAGTTACAAACGGTTATAACAAACTTTAACTAAATAACCGTTTTCTGTAAATGTTTGATCTGATGACTAACTCAGCAGACTACTGATTCTTCATATGATCAGCCGAGTCTTCAGAGTTCAGCTGACTTGTACTCCGCACTTCCTTCAACACATATATTGTAACACCCACCTCAAGTTCTTACAACATGACAATCAATCTCAATGTGCTTTGTTTTTTCATGAAACTCTGGATTATGAACAATGTGCATAGCACTAGCATTATCACAAAAAGGTAATGCACGTAGCTGAACATGGATATGTAAATCCTGCAAAATGTTAACCAGCCATTGAAGTTCACATACTGCATTGGCCATAGCCCTATATATAGCTTCTGAAGAGCTCCTTTCTATAATTGTCTGTTTATTAGCTTTCCAAGAAATAGGAGTATCTCCTAGGAACATCATGTAGCCTGACACTGATTTTCTTGTTTCTGGATATCCAGCCCAATCACTGTCTGTGAATCCCTTCAAAACAAAATTATTCTGGGCTAGAAAAAATATACTTTGCCCTATATTGGCCTTCAAATATCTTAGCAATCTATATGCAGCTTTCATATGATTTTCAGCAGGAGTGTCTAAGAATTGACTCAGTTGCTGGACTACAAAAGCTATGTCTGGTCTTGTGAAAGTAATATAAATCAGCTTTCCCACCAGTGATCTGTATGCAGTATTATCTTTCAATAGTGGTGAATCTCCATGTTGTAAAGTCTGCTTGGACTCCATAGGTATCTTGGCATGATTGGCCCCCCAAAATTCATATTCTTCTAGAAGGTTTAGTGTGTATTTTTTTTTTTTTGAGAAATAGAAACGCCTTTAGGGGTTCTGGTAGCCTCAATACCCAAGAAATATCTCAATTTTCCAAGGTCTTTGATTGTAAACTGTTAATGCAAGGCATCTTTTACTTGCTAAATCAATTGGTCATTAGGACTTGCTGCTATGATATCATCTACATAGACTAGCAAAGCAATAAAAGATTGTCTTGACCTTTTGGTGAATAAACTATGATCATGCTTGGACTGAGCAAACCCTTATGCCTCTAAGGATTCAGTCAACTTGCAATTCCACTATCTGCCGGCTTGCTTTAGACCATACATAGATTTTGTTAATTTGCAAACTTGATTTGGTTTATCTGCTGCAAAACTTAGGGGCGGCTACATATACAATTCTTCATGTAGATCTCCATGTAAGAAGGCCGTGTTTGACATCCATCTGATGGAGATGCCAATTATTGGCTGTTGCAAGTAGAGACCCGAACGTGGCAATCTTGACAACATGAGAAAAGGTCTCTTGATAATCAATGACATATGTCTGAGTATATCCCTTTGCCACCAATCCATATTTGTTTCTTTCTATTGAACCTGGATTGTACATGACTTTATACACCCATTTACATCCAATAGACTTCTTTCCGGGGTAAATCGACTATCTCCCAAGTATAAGTTGTCTGTAAAGCCTCAATCTCTTTTTTCATGGCTTCTTTCCATTCATCATGCTTGATGGATTGATTATAAGTCTTAGGTTCCTTAAGAGCATCAATAACATTAATGAATCTAGCATACTATGTTGATAATTTCTTCAGATTCATCACCTCACTTAGTAGATGTGGTGTCTGCTGAACTGCATGAGTCCACATTGATAAAAGGTTGGTGTTTTCTTTGTCCTCGTGAATCTTCTCGATTGAGCAAGGTGCAGGTGCTTGGCTGACAAAAGCATGTCCTTCACTGGAAGCCTCAACTGCACTTGATCATGTGTCTGGTTGGTATGCTGACTCATTCAACACATCATCAAAACTGTCCATTACTGGTAATGGTACTGGTATATCAGAGAGATATCTGGCCTTACCTGGGAAACCTGTTGAAATAAAGGAAAATAAGTCTTATTAAATTGTGTATTTCTTGGAAAAAAAATCCTTGTTAGCGATATCTAATAGAAAGCACACTTGGAAGTGTTTGAGTTTCCAAGGTAGACACAATTCCTACACCTGAAATCAAATTTGGTCATGTAATGCTGAAGTGTACAAGAGAAAACTAAGCAGCCAAAAACTTTAAACACAAGATAATCAGGTTTGGTGCCATAAAACACCTCATGAGGAGCGCTTTTCCTCAGCAGTGGTGTAGGTGTGGAATTAATTAATTTCACAACATGTAAAAGACATAATCCCCAATACTCAATGAGTAAATTACTCTGTAATCTTAAACTTCTAGCAACATTTTGCAAATGCTGATGTTTCCTTTCAACAATACCATTTTGCTCAGGTGTGCCGACACATGATGTCCTGCTGAGCATAGAAATATGTGAGCTAAAACTCAATTTCATTGTCAGATCTAATCACTTTAATGAATTTATTAAACCGAGTGGAAACAAAATTGACAAAAGATTTAACAAGCTCAGAAGCTTCAGAATTGTGCCTCATGAGAAAAACCCAAATAAACCTAGAAAATCATCCACAATAGTTAGAAAATATTGTTGTCCATTCACAATGTGGTGCCTCAAAAGACCCCAAATATCCATATTAACAAGATCAAAAACAGCTTTCACATTAGTAGTGCTTAAGGAAAAATGGTTTTTCTTTAACTTTGCCATAGGGCAGATATAACAAAGATCATGTTCACAAAATTTAACATCAGCAGTCTGAGAGCTAACAACTTGTAATCTTTTATCTGGTAGATGTCCTAATCTATAGTGCCACAAAAGGGCATCATCTATTCTATCAAACAAAGTATTATTTTCTACAGAATTAACAGCATAAATCTTGATTAGTCAATCCATAACATATAGTCTTTTGTGTAACTCAGCTGAACCAATCACTTTCTTATTCTTGTCCCGTATAACACACTTGTTAGCAGAAAATACAGCTACACCTTTGGAATGATTAATCAAGAAGGATTATACTTAAAAACAGGAATACAAAAACACATCATGTAAGACTAACTGAGAACTCACTCTCACTTGTCCTATATGTGTGACATAAACATTATTCCCATTAGGTAATCTTATTTTATACTAGATGAAGATTAGAGATTACTTAACAGATCTAAAGAACCTACAATGTGATATGTGGCACCAGAGAGTCCAAGATCCATTGTACAAATCTTACTAAATTTATATCACCTGTCCCTGTAGCAGGTGAGAAGTGAGTAGTAACTTCAGCATGTTGCCCAACAGCAAACCCTGCATGCTTAGGAGGTCAGAACTTTGCAGAGCCATCAAATTGTCAAGTTTTTGTGCAGTAAGATTAGGAACCTTGGTCCAACAGACCTATTTGGGGCTAATCTTCTTCTGCTGACTGTTCTTCTTCCACCAAATTAGCACTTTTTGACTTGAAACCAGAAGGATAGCCATGCTTCTTATAGCAAGTATCTTCAGTATAACCATTGAATCCACATAAACTGCATTGTACTTTCTTAGGATTATTGGGTCTGGTATTCACAGTAGGTACAGATCTTCATCTGTTGATTGCTTGGTGTTTCCCTTGTCCATTCTTCTAAAACAAGAGTATCATAGAATCTTGATTCTTGGCCTTATTTGCCACATATAACTTCAGTCTTTCAAATTTAATGGCCATTGCGAAGGCATCATGAGTCTCTGGGAATGGCACCATCAGCATTGCCTGGGAAACCATAGGCTCAAATTCATCTCTTAAACCTTTAAGAAACCCCATGACATGTTCAGTTTCTATATAAACCACCAAATTATTGATATCATTACACTGACATTGAGGATCACATGAAAACACAGGCATGGGCCTAATAGTCTTTATTTCTTCCCAAAGAACCATCAATTTTGTAAAATATTGATTGACATAATTTGTGCCTTGCTTCAGTAGATGCATCTCTTCAAGAAGACCTGGGAGCCTTAAAGCATCTACATTGGAAAACCTAGCTGCAAGGTTTTTCCAAATTGCATGTGCACTCTTGAAATACATCAAACTCCGTGCACTCTTGCAAGAAATGATCAAAACACAAAGAATAACCGCATTTTACTCTCAAGAAACTGTAGAACAAACTCAGAGGATGAAAAACACTCTCAAGATTCTTCAATAACGAAAGAAAACACAGAAAAGCCTCACAAATTTTCAAATTTCTGCTTTGATACCATGTTGAAGATTGTAAAGAACAAACGAAATCGAAATAAAATGCGGAAGTTTATTGTTCAAAGAATAATCAACAAGTTAAGTTACAATGCTGCTGATCATGGGGTATTTACAGCTTCATACACCACATTCGGTTATAAGTAAGTTACAAATGGTTATAACAAACTCTTCTCGCTCTTCCTTATAAAAATTATGCAAGAGAATATTTATTAACATTTTCGTTTTTCCTTCTCCCTATAAAAATATCTGACCCTTATAAGATGCCTCGGGTTACACAAATACTTTTGTGAGATAAGACTACGTTTCCCTTCACTTTTTCAAAAAGAGAAGAATACGTTAGTTGTTTTACGCTCTTGAAGCAAAAAATATTCCTAATATATTAGTAGCAAACCGTTCTTCCCCGTACACCTTTTGGAAAGGTG
Organism: Gentiana straminea; assembly: GCA_036785695.1. Classification (NCBI taxonomy): domain Eukaryota; kingdom Viridiplantae; phylum Streptophyta; class Magnoliopsida; order Gentianales; family Gentianaceae; genus Gentiana; species Gentiana straminea. Next base: position 1,518,971 of record JAVUPR010000427.1, read on the forward strand.
TTATATTGTTGTCTTTATTCCAAATTACCCATAATTACATTTAACAATTTTTTTTAATCTATGTGAAAATTCTAGGATGCCTTATATTTTGGGATGGATTGAGTACTTGTTAAGTATCGTAATTTTTTTATTGGTAAAGTTGTTAAGTAAACAAATATGGTTAAATAGATAATAAATTAACGGTAAGATGAAGGAGAAAAATAATAAATTCTTTGTGAGTAATTAGTATTTAAAAAGACTTACTCCAATATAAGAATGAAGACAAAAAAAATACTTGTATTTTGGGATAAATATTATAGCAAGAAATAAAGGTCACCAAATAAAATTGGTTACAACAAATAGAAAACAAATGAAGGGTGTGTTCTTCAGGTTCATGTATCAAGTCAATTTAGATACAGCATATGAAACAAAACAAAAAAGTAGCTAGAGATCTATTAAAAATGCTACAATTTAGTTATTTGATGTATTGAATATTGTGGCATATGCAAGAAAAATATATTATAAAGAAATATTTTTCATGGCATTATACAAGTGTTACATTCCTTTTTTTTTTTTAATTACTATTATCTAAAACTGGAGTAATTGATTTCTCTCAAACCAAAAAAAAAAACTGTTAACTGATACATTAAGTGTATCGAGACATGCATGGTGTGGAAAATGAGAGGTTTTGTGTGTGATCCTGACATGAGGATTTTATCTCTATAATTTTATTTTAAGCATCTTAATTTATTTTATTGAGTATTGCAATATCATGCTACTTATTTGGCAAATCCACATATATGTGCCAAATAAATAGTGTGTTTACTATGATTTATTAGTGTGATCGATATTACATTACTCTATTTTATTGTGTGCGTTACTTTTTTTTTACCCATAAAAAGTCTTAGCATACCTTTTTTTTTTTCATATGATTGTATCTTTTTGCGAATCAATTCTCACCCGATTTTGAGCAAATTGTTGATTACTTGACTGAATTTGAGTCGTAAAGGATCAATTATGCTTTTTGATCCATATTGAGTCTAGAAAATATATAATATTCTGACTTAAATTCGGGCATAATAAAAATTACTACCCTCGTCCTATAAAAACGTGTCCATAACGGAAAAATGAATTGTCCCATAAAAAGTGTCCATTTAAATTTCCAATATATTATTAAATACATTTTTTCCAATCATACCCCTATTTTAACATTTAATTTTCCATAATCTTTTCATATTCCAAAACAAGCATTTATGATTAGTTAAGGGTATATTTGTCTATTCATTCTTAAAATACAACACATTAATTATTTCCTTAATCTCCGTGTCCAACAAAAAGTGGACACTTTTTATGAGACGGAGGTAGTATTTTCTTATTGAGATTCAGTTGGAATAACGTATACGTGTGAGAATAAAATCCCAACTAATAAAAGTAAATATAGAAAAGAAACTTTACATTTTTGACTCTTGTCTTCGTCCCTGTTTTCCTCCACATTTTCACGCTCTGGTCATCTCTTGCCATTCCTCTCATATATGGTAACTCACCATCCCTCCAACTTATTTTCCAAAATTTAAAGAGAGGTGATGGATCCCCACTCTACATATTGTGTAGTGCACTATCACTTCATTTTTTTTTAAGGGACTATCTTTTCACACAAATGTTGTTTTACACTTACCAAGAGCCGAGAGTGGGCTTCGTTTGGATATTCCACACGCCTGCCATTCTGACCGTAAATGAGTCCGGAAAATATACACTATTCTGGCCAATTTATGGTCAATTCACACAGCAGCCATTCTGATCCAATTTGAGTCAGAATACGATCATTATACTGATTTTATTCTAGTCAGAATTTTGAATGTTTTTCATACTCAATACCGGTCAGAAAGACATTCTGACTAAAATTGAGTACAAAAAACTTTTAATATTCTATCTGAAATTCATTCAGAATCAATAGTGGTGCTCTTATATTGTTGTTGTTATCCTGACCCAATTCTAGTCTGAATGTGTAGAGTATTCCGGACTCAATATTGGTCAGAATGATGCTCTGACTATGTATGAGTTTGGAAAACTTCAAATATTCTATCTAAAATATGGTCAGAATCAACCAGTGTGGACTCTCAACACGTACATTCTGACCATATTTCAGTATGGATAATGTGTCATATTCTGACCAAACTTTGGTCAGAATGAACGCGCGTAAAATAAAAAAAAATAAGGGCGAAATTGGAACAAAAATTCTGTGTGGTAAGATAAAAATTTGTGTGAAAAGATATTCCTTTTTTTTTATCCATATATAGATTTCAATGACTACATTTTAATCAATGATTTTTCATTCGGTAGTGAATGTGCACTACACCATACACCATATACCATATACCATACACATGTGTAGTGCACATATCATTTTTAAATTTAAAACGGAAAAAACTTCTCCTGCAAAAATGGAAAAAAAAAAAAAAAAAGTGTTTTTCACTCCTTTCTACAAGCTTTTCTCTTTTTAGTACACGGTTCAGCCTTGGATATGTAACTGGTAATACTGTACCTATATGGACAAACAATAAATGTTTGATCTATTAAACAAAAAATATCAATTAGTAAAAAAATAAAAAGGGGTTGAAACTGCCGCGGTTTACGGCAAGGGACGTAACCCCCTAATTAGAAGCTGCAAAGCATTTATATATTTATAATTAAAAGTGGCTGGAACACCAAACACTCTCCTGTTTTCATGTACTCTTCAAAACAAACATGTATACTGCAACCTTTTTTTGTCCAAACTCCCTTTTCAAGGCATCAAACGTTAGGAATATGTTTGTATTATTTTTAGTAATATATACGTGTGTGCAATGGAGGCCAGGAAAAAAAAAAACGAAAAAAAAGAAAAAGAAAAAAAAACTTTCCAATTCCTAATCCTTTGTTTAATGAAGGTTGATACTTGATAGTCTAAGCACCAATTTAGATGAAATAAGAGTGTTAGTGACATGAAATATTTAAAATTCCCGGAACACAACAATGGTGGACAGAAAAAACCAAATATTACTCCATCCGATCCGAAATATCTAAAACAGTTGTAAAAAACACGCTTATTAAGAATATGATTTAATGCTCTGATTTTAAGGATACAATGACTAAAAAATTCATATGATACAATTAATGCAGTATTCTTTTTAACTTCTTACCTAATATTAAATAAGGGTAAAATAGAAAAATTAGCAATAAATGTTGCTTTAGAAAATGTTTTGCCTCAATTATTTTGGAACAAAACTTTTTGGCAACTGTCTCAGTTATTTTGAAACCGGGGAGTATTATTTACTGGATCTCTTAAAGGATCTATAAGAGGTAAGGGAATGTTTCATCAAAATTGACGGAGGTCGGACCTACACTCCCCACGTGTCATTTCTTAAATGACTGAACATTAAATGAAGACAGAGGGATATAAGGTTGACGGCCATGAGCTCACTTCGTGCTTAATGACAGATCTAAGCCCCAGATGGAAGATCTGTCCGGTTCTCTCCTTGGACCACCGTAGGTCGGTTCGGTTGTTTTGGAGTTCGGGCCACACAGTTCAAGTCGGACTGGCTTAGGAGTCTCGACGTAGCGTCGGCCAAAGCCTCCCTTATCCAGAATATGCACATGTTAAAATATAAGATAAATGCGATGGAATCCTTTACCTCGTGAGACTCTTATCACAAGGTTTAAAATGTCCATGTTTATCTCTTAGACCCTAAGGGATTAGGCCCAAATAATCCTCGTGCATTGCGGCACAAGTAATGTGGACGAGACATTCTCTATATAAACAGTACCAAGGATCTACGAGAGACTTGATTCATGATTAATACGCATGATACGTAGTCAACTTGGGATACAATTATTCCAGGCTCAGTCTAAAAATCATCAAACACCACCCCCGATTCTAAGGTTTTAATCTTGTTCATTGTCATTAGCGTTATTTTGGTCCATATTTCCTTCTTGATGAGATCCAGCATGGTCAAAAATATTTTTGCTTCATGTCTTTATAAACTCATATCCATGCCTTACATTTTACATTTTCATTAATTTACAAGTTAATGAAATTTTGGAAGTTTTCAAATAATAATTTACTGAAAATCATCGTGTTTTATTTTACGAAGATCTTGAATGCTTTTAGAGAAATTGTTATAGAAACTTTGGATAAGGGTTAAATTTATAAACGTTCTCCTATTCTAATTTAAACGATAGTTTTCATGTTGTGGAAATATAGTACAGTGAATCGATGTTTAAGAACACACTAAAGAAAAAGGAAAACAAAATGCTGATTGATGCGATATGTTGTGGTATATATCACTAAGTAAAGAAAAAAATTGGTTCATGGTTAAGTATTTTGATAGTAATAAAGACAATGAATCCTCAAGAGTCCTTTGAATCAGTTCTTGTTCACGGGCAAAAATAGTGAACATTATGCCGGGCCGGTCAGCAGTCCCTGTCTATGGGCTATAATAATGGATATTTCCGGTTTGTCCAAGTATGACGTGGTATTATGAACCTAAAATAAGAGCACGAACAACATGATAATAATGAGCACAAGCAACATGATAATAATGAGCATGAGAAGTTTGACGTTAAGTAGCCAGTAAGATGGAGTTGCTTTATGTGTTTTCTATTAAAGATCAAGTGCTTACCGTTGTATTAAAACCAATTGGTGTTAGTAAATGTGCTACTATATTTCCTTATATCACGCCTCCTCAAGTGTGAGCCTATAAGAAGGGAGAGAGGCCCAACACTTGACTTGTTTTTTTTAGCCGTTGTACTATAACCAATTGGTGTTAGTAAATGTGCTACTATATTTCCTTATATCATGCCTCCTCAAGCGTGAGCCTATAAAAAGGGAGAGAGGCCCAACACTTGACTTGTTTTTTTTAGATGTGTGGGTCTAGAAGAAAAGAGTGATGCTCAACACTTGGTTTTTTTTGGTTTTGGTTTTTAATTGTGTTGGAAGCGGGGCTTGAACTCGGGATCTCCTGCTCTGCTACCATGTTTAGGATCAAGCGCTTAACGTTGTACTAAAACCAATTGGTGTTAGTAAATATGCTACTATATTTCCTTATATCAATTTCTTCCATGTATGTTAACGTGATGGTAAATTGTTAGATCATGTTATTACCTATTAATCTTTATGTGATTTGAAAAGATTTATAGTATTATTTATGTTTATGCATTCATTTTACGAAAGAGAAATTGGAACTTTGTCCTGATTCTAGTAATATGTATTAGTTCCTTTTGATCTTACTAAGTTTCATACATCCCTCCTTACTCTTCATCCAGATGAGTTGTAGGACTATGCTTGATTCAGATGATATTAGTTGGCCTGACAATTGTGACCAATGGTATTTGGTGGTGGTATTATTATGATGAAAGCCGTTCACAAGAACTTGGAGATAATTCTAGCAATTGTATCGTGGACCATGTGGGATGAATTAGTGTAGTGATTTTCCATTGTTCGAGTTTATTGGTGGATTTTTGAAGAACTTGTACCGTATGTAATATGAAATGAAAATTATTGTATTGGGATTCCCAGTAAGCCCGAGTCTTTTTATGTTTCAGCTTCCGCATATATACTTGTAGCACACTTCACAAGGCTTTGTGACCCGAGAATTTTTTGATAAAATTCTTGGGTCATGGCCAAATGGCCCGTATTCGAAAATTACTCTGGATTTCGGGTCGAGTCGTTATAACACTATTTTTTTCTCCATTTCATGTGCTGAAATTTTACATAAGCAGGAAAAAAGCAATTGAATAGGAAGAGACTTGTTGATGTTTGATGATGGCCGTCTGATTATGGTTTCCGGCAACATAAAGAATCGACATATCCAAATATGTCTGATACACCCTTCGTTTTCTTTTTAGTTTTCTTTTTAACTGTCACTTTTGAGAATTAAGTACATTTTGTTCGACCCCAGTTTGTAATAAAAGGACTAGTGTGTATAGTCAGTCCACTATAGCACAATAAGCTATATCTTCTCCAGTTGGATTAAGAGAGAAGCCATCTATAACATTATGTCACTACACATTTGTAGACCATTTATGGATGAGCGGGACCCATAACAATTTCGGGGTCTCACCATGATCAACGGTCTACAAGTGTGTGTGTATATGTATATTCGTACAATGTTCTTGCAAAATGTAGAGGCCGTTGAAAGAAGAAATCAAGAAGCAGGTTTTGCGCCTGTCCACGTCCCCCTTTCATGTTCATTATCGAATTCATCCATTCTATTGTTGCTGTTAGCCTGTAAATACGAGATTCCGGTCCAAATCCCACGAATAATCAAAATGCTCGTAAATACGACAGTGCCAAGGGTACAGACTACCTGCATATGTCCAGAACCAAAGTTAAAATGGAAAGAATATCCTGAATACTCGGGCTACACGATAACAATACTCAGGCTTGATGAGAAACATCATCTTGCTACAATATTAAAGTACGCTTCTGAACCATGATAAACAATATTCAACATCAACTTACTAAAATGTACACAACAGAGCTCACGGTGCAGTAATTTCTCTGGATTGCTTGCCTTATACATTTAATAAGAGACAAAATTGGAGGGATTTTTGAAAAAATTAAGAATCACTGTCCTAGGTATCATAATCTATGGTATATGGTCTTTACAGCATATATCAGTTTAAAGCAAACTTGATGTTAATGAGCATGGGCAGTGGTCAGCTCTTTCAAAACTTTTCTCGCAATAGATAATCTTCAGTGTTTCAATCCAGAACACCACAAAGAGATTAACGTAAATTAATTTTAAGGGAAAAGTATCACCTCAAGAAATGCCTTCAAAATCCACATAAACGCGATAATTAGTACACCATTAACTGAGAATCCAACCTGCAGAGACACAGTCAAGCAAAATAACAAGCATTTCCTGGATAAAAGAAGAAGAAAACGTCTCTGAGCAGAATATGTGAAGTGCAACATTGCTGAACAAATAAAATACTCGACACTTTTAAAACCTTAATAGTGTAGTTCTTTATTTTGTCAATTCCTACCTTTGATTTAGTTTTACTCCATCCTTACTTAATCTCTTTGTGACCAAGCTTCTTGGCAGTGTCCCCTCTAGAATCACGCAGTGCATATGCCATATGCATGGTAACAGTAGAGGGTTCTTCCCACATGTTGGTGTAGACAAATTTTTAAAAAACAAAACCCATGGAAACCAAATACAGTTTCCCTAAGGATGGTAACCATGCCAATCCTTGAATGCTAAGGATTTCACTAACAACTTCAGTGCACTTTGGCCTCCTCAAGAAAAAGGGAAACACAAAAATGATTTACATTCCTAATATGTATACTACGAATACTGGTATGGACAGTAATTTCAGCAAAGGCCTCTTCTGATTTTCTACCGAATTTATTGTCCAACAATATATTCCAAAAGGTCTTTCCTATGCAGAGGTGCAGACAGCTACCAGCAGTTTGGCTGAATTCAATTAGTCATTTAAACGCACTTTCATCAATCTTCTTACAAAAATACCTTGCCCAAAAAAAATATGTCCTCCTAAGTGGATCATCACTCAACTTCGATCAAAATTGTCTATACTCTATAATACCCTTAAGCCCAGTTCACTATATTTCATGCAACACTAAAGAAAGAGTTGAGAAAAGTGTCAAATTTCCATTACTCACATACACTACATACCTAAATGTATAGGCAGCAGCTGTTGAAGCTGAAGCGCAAAGACATAACTAATGGCTGAGTTAACACTTTTAAGCACATGTGAGAAGAAGGGGGGGGGGGGGGGGGGGGAGAGAGAGAGGGTGCTAACACTTTTAAGAACTCAATGAAGAACTGGTAGTCCCCCTCTGTTTTTCATGCTTTAAGCACTTTTAAGCATCTTTCTTGTTATTCATCATCAAAAGCACAAAGACATAGCTGAGTTAACACTTTTAAGCATATGCTTGCATCCAATGATTCATATGTGAGCGTGATCAGTAAATTGGGTGCTTATTTAGCTGCTATTGACTGATTTAAACTTTTTCTCTGCACTTAGGAGCCTGATTATATTGGTGTCGATAAGAAAGAACAGGGAAATATTACCAAACTGGAGGAAATTGGGACAGGGAGAACAGCTCGAACAGCCTTGCGGGCTTTTCTGGAGATTTTCTTGAAGACGTTCTGCACAAACATAATTAAAAGATCCAAACTACGATCTTCCTCTTCCTCGTCTTCATCCTCCTCATCGTCGTCTTCATCACCAACAATATAGCTATAGCCGCCGCTGTTTACGGCGCCGCCTTGAATTCGGCGCCATTTTAAAGAATCTCCGACAGAAATGTTACCTTTCTAAACAAAATCGGATCAGTATCATTCCAGTTTATGAAAAAATAGCTTTATAATCGAGTTATGTGCTTAGAACCTTGGGGATACCGGCTGAGAGCCCACTGAAGACAGCGAGGAATGTCATGTGATGAACAGAGAATGGTGGGTTTGATGTGACCATCAGAGCGTATGGGCGCAAGGTAGCTACAGATGCTTAACGCCATTCTTGACAAACGGCGCCACGGCGGCGGCGGCGGCGGCGGTGTCGGTATCTCCTCGGAGACTCCAACTTTGGCAGCAAAGTGAACTTTCCAGTTCCGATTTCGTGTAAGAGCTTTGATGTGCCTCAGTCTAACCGGCCGATAAAGCACGGTCGTAATAAGTAATAACGACGAGAAGCGGTCTACGTCCCCTTTATTACATTTTTTTTTTGTTGAGAAATCTTTATTACATTTTTCGTTCTTTCTAGCTATCATTTTTAAATATAGTATTTGCATATTTAAAAGGGAAAAAGTAGGCATATTCATATTATAATTGATTGTTGATTGTAATTGATTGTTGGACTGTTTTAGATGTTTATATATCGAATTGTTTTAGTCTTTGACTGTGGTGCGCAGTTCTGTAATCTTGGTTTCGTTGAATAAATAAAGGCTCGTTTCTAAAATAAAAAATAAAAAAAAAAAAAAAGTAGGCATATTCATATTAAAAGCTTCTAATTATAGACCGCAAAACTTTTTTACAGTTTTCTTTTTGATTCCCCCTATTGAGGAAAAATGAATAAAATGATTTTTCTTAAAAAAAGGAAAAAGTTTGTATAGTTTTTGTACAAGTTTAAATAAAAAACGTATTTTTGTTATAAAACTAATATAAGAAAGAATAGAAACAAAGTAATCAAGAGAAAGGAGAAATCTTCATTCGTTATTTCATCGATGGGGTATTTATAGTGATTACGGTGTGAATACAATACAATAAATAAACCAGAAAATCTTGTAATCAATTTGAATAATAGATAAACATATTATTATCTTTTATAACACTCCCCTGGATGGATATCTATTATTCAACAAACAATAGATATGATACGCTCATTAAAACCTTACTAAGAAAAACCCAGGTGGGAAAAAATCTTAGTTAAGGAAAAAAGAGTACATATTTATCTATGTTGATTTACTCCCCCGAACCAAGCATCAATTAATGTCTTTCAACGTCGCATCCCAACGCTTTCTTCGCGTCTTTCGAATGTTGCGATTGATAATGTCTTAGTAAATAAATCTGCGCAGTTGCCGGTTGATCGGATCGTTGCACATCAATTTCCCCATTCTTTTGCAAGTCTATTATGTGGTCGAATTAATTTCTCAATCGAGTTGCATAACGTATATGTCACGCACTATTAACTTTCTTTAGAAAAACCCGGTGGGAAAAAAACTAGACAAGGTAAATAGTTCATGTCATATGCGTTTTTATGTGTTGCACTAATCGCTCGTTAAAAACCTTTAACTAAGAAAACCCTGTGGGAAAAACTTGGTCAAAGGGAAAAAGAGTACAGTCATTGTGCTTAAAATAACTTTGAAGTTGTCGCTCCCCCTGACGACAACATCTACTTTATGTGCGCATTAAAGTATTATAAACACATTACGTTCCAAAACGGATGCGAAATGATTTTAGTGAACAATTTTTCTAGATTGTTACTAGAGCGCACTTTGTATATCCGTACCTTCCGGACTTCATGTAGATAATTGAATGTAGGGGCTAAATCTTTGTCATGCCCACTACTCATTCGGGCAACACATGGAACTCGGTCAACTATAATTATAAAAACAATGGGGAAAGTAATACAATCGCAATTGCATGCGTATATTCCACTCTCACACGTCGTAGTGCTATAAATTCATGACACAAAGTTTGAGTTACTTATATATTCTTTCCTCAATAGAACTATACTATAGTCATATTACATTCAACATGAATGTTAATGATATTTTTAACTTAATAGTATGCATCTTTGCGATTGTCATATTAACTTGTTTCGAAATCCACCAAGGATTTTCATATCTATATTAATGTCCAACGACCCATAAGTATGTGGTCATGACATATGAAAACTCAACGTTACGCGGATATACCGGTTAGCGGAACATAACATTATCTATAATGGGAGAATATATTTGATCATTAACGAACAAATATTTCTAATTCAAACTCAACCTCAATTGCTTATTTCATTTTTACCTAGTCCGAGTGTTTCGGCACTCGCGAATGACTTAGTCTTGGATCCGGATATAATAATAGCAATTAACGAGGCAAATATGTCGTCGACGACTATTATATTTTATTATAATTTCTCCCATAAAATTCATTGCTAATTCGATATTAGCATAAACCAATTACTCATTAATGTATGGATTGGTTGTTCCGCAACCCCAATATTTAATCATTTGATGCACGTGCAATTTTTGTTTTGGGGTTTTCGTCTACAAGACGAATCTCTTTAAGAGATTTCATGAGTGATCGAATATCAATAATAAATTGATCATTCTTCCGCGGATTTTTATCTTTAACACCGATCGGTCTTCTACGCTTCGACGTAGAGAAATATCTTTAATCATACTTGTTGGTGCATTTATAAATAATCACTCATTTAATTTCAATATAGGTATCTAGCATATTACTTGTTAAATACTACAAGTAAGATTATTTTCGCGATTCGATTAAAGCGATGCGTGGAAGATCGTTTATCTTGTTAAAATTTCTCGGCATTCTTTTATTCAAACATGAGATTTTCTTTATCTCCCCCTAATGCCGAGAATCGATCTTCATCGAACATGTTGCACCGAGCTATACATTGATGCTCTTTTATTCGCTTCATGCGATTTACACATATAAAACATAGTGGTTTCAATTAAATATCTCATTCTATGAGATTTTTGAAAGCAATATCTCTCTTGCGCTTCATGCGTTTAATATATCACTATGTGATTTTAGATTCTTCAAGAATCGTTTGAAAAAAATTCACGTTATATTTAGAGAAATCACTAGAATGAGACAACGAACTTTTGGTTCGTTTCTCCCTCTTTCTCGGAAAATATTTGATATATGCAAAATGTGCATAATCTACCCTTCGTGGGTTTCATGTAAATGAATAATATATGAACTCATGGTTCATATATGTCCATATTTGTCACGAGATATAATGGATTTTCCTCCTCTTATTCTCGGACAACACTTTTTCACAATCGGTATCTAGAAAATTTGCAATTACCCGTGACGGATTCAACATTTTAATATTAGAGATCCTCTTATGCGGGTTTCAACAAATTTCTTTAATATTTTCCGATTTGGGGAGAAGCATTATCTCCTTTAGAGATATTTTGTCAATTCTCACAATGCTTATTAGGATGATTAAGTCAAGCAAGATTTTGAAATTAATAATAATATTCACAATTAAACAACACAATGTATCATGTAAATGATAATATTGACAATCAAACAACACAATGTATCACGATTCCTAAGACAAGCAATTCATATGGGATCTATTACTAGAACAACTCAAGGAATCCTCGATAAGCGAAAAGTCGGTAAAAATTAATAGACACTATATTACCAAAATGTGATCACTTACATAATAAATGGCAAAGCAACTTTTCTCGACTAAATGCATGTTTCTATCGTATATTATGAATAGATAAATCATGCATTACATAGAGCATAGTATTAAAGATGATTTGATCTAATAATGTGTTCAACTTCTCAAAAGTAATGAGAATGAGTTCAAATATTTCTAAGAATTAAGTAATAGTCTATCAAATTCTAAAATATTTTAGTGAATTAATATGATGGAAATGAATTTTTATATTGAAGAAATCTTCACCGTTGATTAAAAAATTGTATTAGTATAAATCGATTTTCTACAAATTGAGAATATCAATTGAAACTGTGTAAATCTATTCTTATGAATTAAGATGCTCACGAAAATTGGCATCGAAAAATACAAGATACATTTCAAGTTAACACATTTAATCATTTTATTTAGCCATAAGCGAAAATCAAAACGATCATTGAAAATAGAATAAAGTCTTATCAATAGACTAAGTGTAGAGCATCCTAAACAAAGAGTTTTGGATCTATAATTATTATTATAACACATTAACCCATATCATATCATTTTCAATGCAGCTACCATTTCACATTAACCCATATCATTTTCAATGCCATTCGAGTTCACTTAATATTGCTATTATGGGAAGAGTATTTTATATGTGTCAAGAATAATTCATCTTAATGCCCATAAATAAAACCAACCTATCGTATATGAAGATCACCATTGTATTATTAAACTAAAAATTACCATCAAAATTGTGTCAACTTAGAAGAATTATACCACAAAGAGAGGAATTGCCAATCATCGAGAAAAATGATTAACAGAAGCCAACTAACTTCAAGTTGTGAAGCCAACTAACTTCAAGTGGCATATCAAAATCAAATAAATAAACCCACAACCTCAATTTGACATAGTGACATATTAACCAAAATACGAGCTGTGACATATTGGCATATTAACCAAAATATGGGCTTTGTCTCAATTAATTGGCCTTGACTATGTCATGATTGTCATCGTCATAGAAAATTTGAAGATTTTGCCGCATTCACGACTTGAGCCAAAATGGCCTTGACTATTTTCCACGACCACGGACCACGTCCACTGCCAAAATGGCGAAGATTTTGTCGCATTCACGATTTGAGCCAAAATGGCCAGCCAAAATTTGAAGATTTTGTCGCATTCACTTCAGGGAATGGACTTGCGTACAATTTTGTCGCATTCACCTCCGGGGATGGACTTGGGCCAAATTGTCCAAAATTTGAAGGTTTTGTCACTTGCACCAATAGGACGGGACTCGTGATTTTCAACAACAAGTTATTTTGCTTTCATATTCCACATCCGTGTCAAGTCTTTTTCAATGGACTTCTTGTCCTTAGTTCTTTCTGTGAATGACACTCTTACGAATATTTGGCATATCCGACATTCAAAAATATTTGGCATATCCGACATTCAAAATATGTGAATGTCATATTCACTTTTATCAACTTTCCACATGTTCACTTTTTTTTTTTTTTGTGGATTTTATATTCACTTTTACGAGCTTTTCACATATCATATGGACTTCAAATCCATATATATGCTCGTTTAAAATCAGGGGCGGACCCACCCTATGCCCGGGGTGGTCTCAAGCCCCCCCCAAATGGTCCCAAGCCCCCCCCCAAATTTTTATTATTGTAGTAGTAGTGTTAATATTAGTATGTTATGTGTATTTTTCTTGAACAAAAGACCTTATATCCTAGTGGTATAAGAACAAACCCTTTAAAGTCTCCATAATTTTAGGTTGTAAGTTCAAATCCCACTACCAACATTTTTTATTTTTTTTTCCGGATTTTTTTTAGCTTTGCAGTTTATATACCAAGACCACCCCGAAAATTTTTCCTGGTTCCGCCACTGTTTAAAATATTGACCCTCTTTCAAATAAACTTAACCATGAGTGCCTCATATCAAATCAATGGGTATAAGTCATAATCCCATAATATTTACCTTATTAACCTTAGATCTAGAGTAACCTTAGATCTAGAGTTTGATCCTCGATCTGCACAATATCAATTGCGGCTGACCCCAATTGGTACCGCATTGATCCTAGCGGAAATCGTCCAGGACAGGTAATGAAGAAATTACTTGAACATTAGGGAAGCATTGTAGTATCTCGATCTACAAAAACGATAGAAAATAGAATAGAATAAAATATATCTATCGATTATTCTGGCCGGATGAAAAGATAAAGATTAATCGATCATGATATCAAAATAATTATCTATCTTTTGAAAGATGATAAGTACTCATGTAATCGTAAAATAAAAATAAAATATGCTTCAATTATTAAATAATAAAATGCTTCCCTTCTCGATCGAAGATTACCTTATATGAAGCTTCATAATTTTTCTGATATAAGATTAAGTTGTCAATTTTTTTCAGACCGATCCGTATGCAAAACTCGAGCATCGACGACAATGATCCGCCACGCAAAGACTGAAATTTTCTTGTGATACAAAACCTTAACGATGATAGACGTTTGCAAAACTTGATATTGAATTATTGGGATGCTTTCATTTATTGATATCCCGATTAAGCAATAACAATAAAATAAGAGGTAAATGTAAAATTAGATTGTAATTTGGTAAAAGTAAAAATATTTATTTTCCTATTTGAAAAGGCGACGATCCGTACACAATCACCATTCATTGTGAGAATGATTTTACTGAAAAGAGGAATATTTGTGTAGAGGAATTGTGATCTTTTGCCTATGAAGATTTAAGGTACATGGGTAACGATAAAAACTCAAAACATAAAGATTACTTCCTTTTAATTCATCTCTTTCACCAGGTTGCCTTTGACCGCATGATTGATATCGGAGCCATGAATTGATCCCGGATCGCCATGATTTCATTAAATTGATCCCGGATCTACCATGATTTCAATAAGTAGAGACTCGTCGATAACGTGTTATAAAACTAATATAAGAAAGAATAGAAACAAAGTAATCAAGAGAAATGAGAAATTTGCTTGTGTCTTATTTCCAATAGTATAAGAGGGTATTTATAGTTGAGATTACAGTGTGAATACAATACAATAGATAAATCAGAAAATCTTGTAATCAATTTGAATAATAGATAAACATATTATTATCTTTTATAACAATTTTAGATTTTTTTAATTTATGATTTTCTTTTTTGGTACTCTTGAGGGGCAAAGCCCCTAAAACAAACTATCTACCACGAGCTAGCCCCACGTATCATCTCCAAGCAAATGTTTTTAACACAATCCAGAGAATGATCAAGAAAAATAGAGTCATAAAGGTCCTTTATAATGAGGAATGTAAAGTCTAAGTTTAAAATATGTGAAAGCTCATCCACTATAAGTATGAGATATAAATGTCTTGTCAATTCGGTTTACTCCTTTTAAATCAAACGAGGACGACGATCTAAGCAGTTGACCGGACCATTTATGCCTCATTTAGCGCTACCATGCCTGAGTTCTGTATTAGAAGATATAAATCAAAGATAATGTCAAAGAGATAAATAGAGTTGTTATTATAGTTTAAATTAAAGTTAGATAGTTTGATTTAAATTTAAGTCAGGATTATTTGAGATTTTTTCATTATTTTTTTTTATTTTTTTTGAATTTAGTTTTTATCTCTTTTCTCTCTTATATAAAGGAGGAAGTACTGTTACAATTTAATCAATCTTAATAAAACATCAGTTCGGTTTTCTATTATTCAGTATTCTGATTTTCTTCATGGTTTCGGAGTCAGGGGCGAGGGTTCAAGTGCATTAACATTGACGAACCCTCGCCTAGTCTTTTTCCATTTCTCTTCCGCTCTTCAAAAAAAAAAAAAATCGTATTATATTTTCTTTTACCATAATCTTCCCCCAACCGATCTCCATACCACCACAATTCCTTCCTTCAACAATTCTCACATAAGTTACCACCGTACCACCACCAGTATTCTTCCCAATTCTTACAACCCTTCATCAAGTCCTAAAAAAAAAAGAGACACACTCACCCATGCAAACCCATCTATATTCCACCCATCAATACTATTCCACCAAACCCTTTGCATCATATTAGTCCAGAACTTGTGCCACCGAGAAAAAAAATTTGTTTCCAGTTTCGTTTAGTTTTTAATTTTAAGTTAATATTATTTTTGAATAAATAATCTTGAATATAGCATCTATTATTATTTTCTTTTGGCATATATTCTATGTGTAATTTCTATGTGACAGAAAAAAAAATATAGATCTATTGCAGTTGTCGAAATTGGAGGCCGATATCAAATGTATTCAACCAGAATGGCAGAATCAAGCATGGACCCAGAGTCAAACAAACACAACTATGGACTTCGGAAGAACTCCGGAGTGGAGATGCCCTCCAAAACAACACAACTATGGACTCCGGGAAAAATCACCGGAGTGGAGATGCCCTCCAAACATTAATACTAATGGACTCCGGAAGACTGCCGGAGTGGAGATGCCCTCCAAAAATACCACAACTATGGACTCCGGAACAACCTCCGGCGTGGAGATGCCCTCCAAAAAAATATCGCAACTATGGACTCCGGAACAATCACCGGAGTGGAGATGCCCTCCAAAACATTACAAAAATATGCAAAGACAAACTCGGCTTCCAAACCCGGCCTCGTTTGAGGGAGGGTATTAGAAGATATAAATCAAAGATAATGCCAAAGAGAAATAGAGTTGTTATTATAGTTTAAATTAAAGTTTGATAGTTTGATTTAAATTTAAGTTAGGATTATCTGAGATTTTATCATTATTATTTTTATTTATTTTGAATTTATTTTTATCTCTTTTCTCACCTATATAAAGGAGGAAGTACTGTTACAATTTAATCAATCTTAATAAAACATCAGTTCAGTTTTCTATTATTCAGTATTCTAATTTTCTTTAGTCTGGAGGCGTTACACAAAATGGCTAGTCTATCAGCAACTATATTCTCTTCCCTAAGCTTATGTTGAAGGGGGATTTCCCAGTCTCTCTTGAGCAAGGTCTTGCTATCTTGAATAATATTTTCTTCCCTTGACAGTCACTCCTCATCTTGAGAAATAACGTTAACAACAACTGAGGTGTCGGGAGCCCGCTGCTCTGCTTGGCATACAATTTTCCTTCTCGTAGCCCGGCTACGAAAGATGCAATTCAGATATGATCATCCGTGCTCGGACTTGCATCGACTTTTCATTGAACCGATTAAGATATTCCAACGCGGTCTCATCTCGCTTCTGCTTAAGGGTAAACAGATGAGCAGCATTCCTCTGAAAAGGCTTCGCCGTGATGAAGGCATTAAGGAACGTCTTCCCTAAGGTCTCAAAGTTGTAGATTGTCCTGGCCGGGATCCTTTTAAACCATTCTCGAGCTTGGCCGGTGAATAACACAGGAAACTCCTTGCACTTCATCTCGTCAGGGGCGCAGTCGAGGTTCGTATACGTGAGATATTGGAACAGGTGATCCTGGGGTTCCTTTGTTCCGTCATAAGGCTCTAGCTTTCGGGATCTTAAACCTCGCAGGTTGATGGCAGCTATCTATGTGCTCAGAAAAAAAGGACTCAAGATCCAGTTGCGCAGCTCTTGTTCCTGCTATGACGTCCAATTCAGCTAGGGCCGCGTCCATCGCCTGCGGGACAACCAACTATTTTCTCAAGTTCGATGAGGACAACGGATCATCCCTCTTAGCTCTTTTATGCCTGGGAGGAAAAAGGGTTTGCTGCCAGGACCCATCTTTGGGGTCATCTTCCTCCTCCAAATCCTGTTCCTGGGAGTTTCCTACAGATGGATCTCCTTGTTGCAGGTCCTGTTCTTGCGAATTTTCCTCCAGAGGATCCTTTCCTCCAGATCTTCATCTTTTTCGTCCTCTTCTGGCAAGGCGGCATTAAGGACGGCCTATTTGGTTGCATCGTCGAGGGCTACAAGCTGATCCACCAGTGCTTGGTGGGTAGCGTAAAAAACGATTTCCTCCTGCTGCGGATTCTGGTTATTGGCGTCTGACTCAGTGGCGTTGTTGGCGTGGTGCTGTTGGCCATCTGTTGTCGTGTGGTCACCATGTTGTTCCTGGAACTTCAAACAATCGTCAGTGAAGGGGTCCTCCTTCTAGCACCAATTGACGATGCTAGAAATCTTCTTAACAAATCCAGGGCTTTTCTTCCTAATGAAAATATGCTAAAGCTCTAAGAACAACCAAAACTAAGAAAGAGGGGGGAGTTTGTGATGATTTAGACTGCACTTGAGGTGATACTTCTCAAGCTGCCTACGTATCCAATTGGTGAATTGGAATCAAGTATTCGTAGTTCCTTAGGGATGGTTTATAAAGAGGGGTTTGTGCCCTAGCAGTTGCGCGTGGCGTGTCCAAGGTGGACTCTTATTTCATGTTCCCTAAGGAAAAGATAATTATGATTTGATCCCCTTGATTTTAGGAGTTAATTATGGGCATATTTGAATGCCAGGATCAGAGTAGTTATGTTTTAGGATTCTTTCCGTATTTATCTGATTTAGTGCGTGAATAAGATGCTATGTCCTGAGAAGGACTTAGGCCGACCTGTAGGGTCAGGCACGAATAGGAGTGATCATATGCACCGCCCGAGCCATAGAGGTCGGGGGTGATGGCCGAGCTCATGCAGCTCGGGTATCGGGAGTTCTGGCATACTGGGAGGATTTTCTCTATCTTCATTTATTGTTGGGCTATTATAGGGGTGACACGTGGCGAGGTGCCGACCCGACCTTCGTCAGTGTTGGTATTTATAGTGCATGTTATCTCTCTGTTCAGTTGGCTTCATCAAGTCTAAATTCATCTTCTTCAAGTCTTAATCTTCAAGTCTGATTGATTCTAGAACATTCTTGATACTATAGCCGTTGATGATCTTGATGAATTCTTGGCATTATTTGATTCTAGCCTTTGATACATCCATTGCTTTAGATATAATTTGAAATTTGATCGTTGCTTATACGGATTGATACAATCTTTGTATTGTTTTGCCCCATATTTCAATTTTCTATCTGATCGTAGTATTGACAGCCTGGCCGCATTTAATGTCCTTCTGGACGTATTTAATGCTTACTCAGCCTTATCCTTATTTGTTTGAAATGAACGTTAAACTTGTCTTTTCTGCAACATTGAAGCTTGATCAACATGCAATGACTTCAGGTCTGATTCTTTGAGTATCTGACTCTTCAGAACTGAATTTCTTTGGCTGCTAAACTTTATGCCTAGCTGGAGGTAGACAAGCTTCCTACATAAGGCATGACGTAGATCGTCCTCTGCCACAAGCAATCTCTTGCTCTACATGCATTGGGAATCAACCCACCATCAACCTGACAAAACTACTCATTCACGCCATCACCACTACATGGACCCTCAACTTCACCAATGTACACTATATAATGAGATCAACCCCCTCCTTGCATGGTACTTGATTTTACTTATAATCAGTCTACTAAGTTACTTCCTTGAAAATTCCACCTTACTATCAAATACTGACTTGAGCGTCAGGTTTTTCTTTTCTTTTCCGGAGATAGAACTCTAAGACCTCTAACGATATCTTTGAAGATTAACTTGGGATCATCGGTTACATGAACTCTCTTTGAAGATTAACTTGGGATCATCCTCTCACAATATACATAGCAGCTTCAACGGTGAGATCTTTCCTTGACAATTTCGGGCTTCGGCACCACATATAAACCGACGAGATCGTTTGGTATAATTGCCAAAAATAGAATTTTAAACATCTTTTTATAATATTACCATTTTTAATTGATACTAACATAGTAACATATTTTATATATACTGACCTATATATTATAGTCTTTCATTTTATTATTTTACTCGTTATAAGCGTGTATTATATGAATAAATAAAATAGATACCTACTGCATATCAGTACCTACGACTTTCATATATAATGGTTTTTTGCATAAAATCTCACCCTCCATGGTAGTCATCGGAGTCTTGGTTTTTCTTTTGTCATCGCACAGAGAGTCGTCAAAAGCGACAACAGTCAAGTCGTCTACATATTAAATGGATAGAAAAGCCAAATCAATATTCATGCATCCTCTTCCTCACAAAATAAAATAAAAAAAAAAAAAAAAAAAATTGATTCATGCTTCCTTCTTCTACATATATAAACTCATTTTGATTAACCATTTTCTTCACTCATTAAACTCTCTTCTCCATTTCCTTTAATTTCTTCCATTATAAACTAATAAAGAAAAAATATTAAAACTCCAAGAAATGGAGAGTAATAATACCAAGGCAAGAAAGCGAAGCAAGCTGGTGAGATTCGTAACGGCACCATTCAGAATTCTCAACAAAGTCTACATGGCAAGTGTTTCCAGCTGTGCAACCGGAATCGAGAATCATGGAGGCGGCTTGTTGTTGACAGCGAGTTCAGTGGCTCCTCAACCGGTGCCGTTGCCCAGAAACTTCAGCATTAGTTCGACTAAGAGCGAGGAAGAAGACGATGTCAGGGAGCTTATTCGGGTGGTGTCGACCCGGATTAGTACAAATGGGGAAAACAATAAGGTTCATGATCTTGAGAAACTTGAGGAACAAGGAACCGGAACAAATTACATGCAAGCTAGTAGTGAGCGAAAAGGGATTAGGAGTCGGAGCGTAGGGATTGGGAAACTTGGAAAAATCGACGAAGAATCACCTGTTGATTTTAAGGATGGAGATGTTAAGGTCGTCTCGTACCCAAGATCCAGAACCTATGCAGCTCCCGGAAGAGTCCTCACATATTGATAAAGGCACAACATTCTGTATCATTGATTATGATAAGCCTAAATTTAGAAGAACGGTTGTTTCCGTTTCATTACTATTTATTTTTACTTTTTTTTTCTTGATTGTAAAAAAATTATCATTGCCAAACGGGATCATGGGAATCGTTTGTCTTCTTTATGGCGTGTTTGTATTGCAGGAATAGAATGGAATGGAATGTTTTTTTTCATTCCATTCCATCATTTTAGCGTGTTTGGATAAAAAAGAATGAAATTCTTTTTCATCTAATGAAATGAAATAGGGTCATTTTCATTCTATCAAAAATCGGATGGAATGGATGGAATGGAATGCACGATCACAACTCACCACCGTCCGATCACCCGTCGCCCCGCCACCAAGATCACCACCCACCACCGTCACCACCGATCACCCGCCATCCCACCATCACGATCACTACCCAACACCGATCACCCACCATCACGGCCACCACGATGACCACCCAACGCCCTCACCATTGATCACCCGCCGCCACCTACCAGTCACCACCGATCACCCGCCATCACCGCCACCACGATCACCACCGACCACCCGCCGCCACCGGTCACTCACCGCCACCACGATCACTACTTACCACCGCCACCACCGATCACCCGTACCACTACCACGATCACCACCCACCGCCGCTTCCGCCACCACACACCGTAATCACCTCTCATATCCCGCTGCCGTCAACACCCATCACCCGTCACCCGTCACCTGCCATCTTCCTTAGTATCGGACATTCCATTCCAGTTTGCACCAAACGTAGTATTGGAATCAAGTCCATTACATTCTATTCCAAAATAGTCATTTCATTCCAATATAGTCATTCCATTCCATCTATCCAAACGTACCAGTATGAGGATCTCTACTCCTCCTGTTTCACCGGATGAATGAAGATATTAATCATGTAACTTAATGTCTCAGAATCATGAGCTTATAAAAAAGAACTTTTTTTTAGAGGAAAAGATAGTATTATTTCAAAATGTCCAAAGCTCAAGCGTCAAGTACAACCGAAAGGGGGAAGATCCCCATTCTACTAAGGGTGGGGACGGGGACCCAAGAGAAGCTAACAAATGCGTGGGAAAGTTCCCGTTACGCTTAACAAAAGAGAACAAAATATGATCAAACAAATGGACAAGACATATGCAAGCAGAAATGATGTTGTCAACAGACGAAAGATCCTCCTCTGCTTTGTTAAGTTTTTGCACAATGGTAAGGCAGTCCCCTTCGATGACCACGTTTCGATAACCGTAGCCCAAAGCAAAAGCTATACCGTGATAAAAAGCGAAAGCTTCTCCAAGTAAGGCATCAAAGGTAGCATCTAAAAAGAAAGAAAAAGGGTGGCAAACCTGGCCATGGGTGTCCCGAATAATGCCCCCAACTGAGATAGAGTTGTTACGAACCGAGGCGTCGAAGTTAACTTTGAAAGAACCGGCCTGAGGGGCTGTCCAGGTCTGTTTGAATTCGGAAGAATTATTTGAGTGATGGCTTAAGCTGCTCCATGCCTCAATGTAGTCGTCCGCCACCGAAAACACATAATAGATAATCGAACCAATATTTGCTCCCTTTCTTTCAAAAATCCAATCGCAACGAGCCTTCCAAATTGCCCAGAAAAGACAACAATTATTGTGGCAATTGATTCATCTTCCATGATGGTAACATAGTCTACAACATTGTGAAAAGTCCGAAGATTGAAATCCTTCCACCATTTGCTTTCGGGCACTCTACTCCAAACAACACTGGGGATGGTGCAACGGAATAAACAATGGGCTTGAACTTCTGGTGAATCTCCACATAAAGTGCAAAGGCTAGGACAGACCTTGCGGGTGGCAAGATTAGCGGCGTTTGGAAGGCAGTCTTGCATACCACGCCAAAGGAAGTGGGTCACCTTGGGGGGCAATTTTAAGCTCCAAAGTCTGTTCCAGAATTTACTCGGATTTGAGCAAGAAGGTTCAAAGGAAAGAGAGTTCCCATAACGGCTGTGGAAACAAATCCTCCAATATCTCGATTTTACGGTATAAGAACCATTCGGGTTATGTGGCCAGAAAAGCTTATCTTCAGTGGCTTGCGGTGACACAGGCAGCGATAAAATAGCAGAAGCTTCATGTGGCAAAAAGGATGAAGTAATAAGCTTGGAGTTCCATTTCCTTTGACCCATAATCAAGAGATCGTGGACAGTACTATTTCTAGGTAAAGTGCCCCTAAATATAGGTGTGTTGCATGGAAGGACAATCGATCCAAGGGTCGTCGAAAACTTTTATTTGGAAACCAGTCCCCACATTCCATCGAACATCCTTTAGAAGCGCTTCCTTGCCTGCGTGGATACTACGTTAAGTAAATGAAGCATTTGTGCCCAGATTTGCAGCTAGGAAAGAAGTAGATTTGTAGTATTTTGCCTTCAATAAGCATTTATTTTAAAGATCATGTTTTCTTTAAGTATTTACTATTTATATGTCAGAGTCCACGAATTTGGACATAAATTTATGTGTATAATAGTTGTCGGGTAGTTGTAGCACAAAAAAAATACCTAAGGGCTTTAGTCAGGCCGCTTTCACGAGCTGCTCAGTTGGTGAAGCGACCCAAGTAAGCCTTCAGGGTCTGGTTTCTGGTAGTTATGTGCTTGTACGTGGTATGTTCAAGGTACTTATGTGATCCGTAAACGAATCATATCCGAATGTGTCCAAAGACCGATAAAAAGTATCAATAAAAGAACGAGCACCCCGAACCTTAGCTAACATGTAACTAAGAACATTTGTATGACCTCAACCTTTAAATAATATGTACCTAAGAACCTTGGTATACCTTGATATACGAACGCATAATATACTTTGAAATACGAACGCCATAAGGTATGCTCAGAACCTTGATAAGTTCATGTTTCAAATATTCTACATAAGAATACTCACAAAAAGCTTGAAAGCTTAATATAAATTTCACTCAATAATGTCTGATGATTACAATTACTCTAAATGTCTTTATATAGGCTACGTACTAGAAGTAAAATAATAAACTAAGCAATGTGGGATAAAAACACATAATAAAATTCGCCTATGACCTAATAAAAGCCTTAATGGGCTTTCTTGCAACACTTAAACCCAACATGGGCTTTATTGACTGAAATAAAGATTTAAACCCATAATAACAACAAAAAATAAATAAAAAAAGTCCAAATAGTTTTCACAAGCCCAATAACAAAAATAATAGACTTAATTTATTTCTTTTCAATGGGAATCACATCAATATTGTACTGTTTTTTTTTTTCCGTAAGTTGTAAAAATAGTTTAATGTATATTACTATGAGTAGTGGAGATAGGTTGGTAGTATGATGTTGTTAAGGCCTTTGTATGATCTCATATGGTAGATATGGACTTGAAGATGAACTTATGTGCTTTAAAAGCTCCTATGTGCTTTATATGCCCCATATGTCTTGGTGATGTGTAGTTACTTACACGCAACGTATTACACAAGTACTACAATCCATGTACATAAAGTATTGGATGTATGACTAGTTTTAATTACTCCTATTGCAGCTCAATGTATTACATGAATGCCGTAATCTTACGTGTCACGTGGGATGTTAGCAATTCATATTACCTAAGTTTCACCATGGCCTCCATTGTAGGTTTTCAAGATGACGTTGTACCCTTGAATATCTGGTCTTATATTTTGAAACAAGAACACTACAAGAAACATGAAAATGGTATGTAGCATAAAGAACATGACAATGTTACGTACGTTGATGTAGAAACTGAACAAGTATATGCAATATGAACTATTGTAGTTAATAGAACATGTTTTCTATGCATTGTACAAAGTATGCTCTTAAAGTAGCTTTGTGTATGCTACAATTCTATGCCTTTAAACTGTTTTGTTAAGTGGGTGATTAATGTCATGTCTCCCAGCATTTGACGGACATTAATCTCTCTTTTTCATCTTTTACTCCTTATTAAGCTTATGCTTGAGCTTACTCCTTTATTTGGAATAAGATGGTATGCATGTTTAGGAAGAGTTTAATGGCGAGTTTGAACAGCAAGCCTAGGATTGAAGTCATAGAGTCCTTTATGCTTCAATAGTTTGTTTTTAGTAGTTATTTCCCTTGTATAAGGCATGTGTGCCAAGTAGTTATAATTTTCCTTTCGCAGTCATGTTGGGTTGTAATGGATGTTAGTTTTTGTTTCAGTAATTTATGGTTTTAGTTTGACAACAGTGGTATTCTTGTTGATGCCGTTTTGTGGAAGGCACGGAGGGTCTGTTCCTCCCAGTCTCTGCATGTTTCTCTTCTTCCACGTTCTCTTTATTACTCTGATATGACATCAAACTTACGTGGGTTTTAAGGTTTTCTATCAAATTCCGAACATTCCATTTACGGATAGTGCTCGATATCCAGGAGTGAGGTGTTACAGTTGGTGTCAGAGTCTAAGTTAGGAAACTTGAGCATAAATACTACTATATATGATGTTAATATGTATGTTTTAATATTTGTATGAGATTGATTCTAAGACCTCTTCTTTCTCATGCATGGCATGTGGTAAGCATAATACCCGTTTCTCTAATTGGTCTAAGCGAGTTACTCTTGTATCTTCTGATCTAGCTCCTCATGCTGCTTTGCCTCCGCCTCCGCCAAGGACTTGGGGGAAATCTCATGAGCAACTTGAGCCTCATGCATCAAAGTTACTTCATCATGCCTCATTTGATATGCCTCCATCCTCCTCCTTCTAGCTGCCTCCATCATTTCCTTACCAGGTTCCCCTTTTTATCCGCCACCTCAAGGTTCATTTGCTTATCAACGGCAGTGTCACCCGTCTCAGTTCTAGAAGCTCATTTCCCAGGGTTGTTTGAAGGACATTTCACTCCATGACCTACCTCGTCTCATGTTGGTTCTGGTGTAGCCAGTGGTCATGGATCTCAAAGTGATTTCCTTGCTCAGATGTTCACGGCTTACATGAGATAGCGGGATGATGAAGACAAAAATATGTTCAAGGAGTTGCGCGAAGAGAGGTCACCAGTGCAACCAAAGTGATTCCCTTTGCTCAGATGTTCTAAAAAAGGGATTGGCATTTCACATCTATTTTATCATATGATGTTTTTTTTTTCTATGTGAAGCCTCCCACAACCAACATACAGAGCTTAATAGTGTGATGAAGTCCTTTTTCATTGATTAGGGTAAGAGCGTGAATTTTGATTAATCTTGGTCGTTTTTCAAAGAATATCATGTAGCATATTGCTCTATTGATCAACAGTTGTGTTTACATCCCCATTACCTTGAATCTTAGTAAACATCTTGGTGTTCCACAAAAGCATTACAGGTAACCACTTTGGATTTCTGGTTGAGAGGATGTACAAAAACCTTACGGGTGGAAATCTAAGTGTCTTGATCGCGTGCAAAGCACTTACTAGCAATAGGACTAGGTCTATCGTAGTACCGTACTGGTGAGTCAAGGTCGATCCCACAGAGACTCGTAAGAACGTCTAATTATCAAGATTGAGCTTGTCACTATTAATGGTCTACGACCAACTATAATATAGATAGTTGTAAATTTGGTAACCATCAACTAGCAAGATTATGCAAGTTCAACGAAGCAAACTAGAGTTTCTAATGTATTAGTTCAATTATGAGTACTTAGTTATTCCCCCACACATGCAACAGTCCTCCCTATTGGTGAATTTATTCATTGTTCAGCTACGGGTACAACTTCTAACCCTATCTACTCCGACAATGGTAGTAGACAATCTATACGCAAGCTACCCTCCATAATTGGTCCGTAATAGCCCATACGTATAAAGAACTAGAGTTTTCGATATTGAGCACTAACTCATACCGCAAACCCGCCTAGACAGCTGTCGACACTGATCAACACGTTCCTAGGGTCCATTCAAGATAATGTCCAATCATAGCACTTCACTATTCGTATTTCATGATAGTTTACGAAGACATGCAAATAGTTGATCAGGCTACTAACATGTAACTTAAATCTATCGATCAACGTAGTTGGCGCCGATTATCATGAACTAGTAATTTACTAGGTATTCAGATCTAGCGATATAAACCATCGCAGATTTGAAGAACGCAACCACTATTTCATGATTTCTTCACCAACGAATCAGATCTATAACACATAGGGTAAAATAAACTAACTACTACATAATTAAACTAAATAAGCAATTAAATCATACTAATCGTAAAGAACAACGACAGGTCTACATCTCGGAAAAGATAGAAA
Source organism: Gentiana straminea (assembly GCA_036785695.1). Classification (NCBI taxonomy): domain Eukaryota; kingdom Viridiplantae; phylum Streptophyta; class Magnoliopsida; order Gentianales; family Gentianaceae; genus Gentiana; species Gentiana straminea. The sequence goes on from JAVUPR010000427.1 coordinate 1,545,828, forward strand.
ATCATACCCTCGAAGACGAGCGTAGATCTCCCTCGGATCTCGGCGACTCCGTCGTCTCACTGACCAGAGCTCATAAAATAATAAAGAACAAAAAACTTTTATTGCATAATACTTGTAAATTGTAAGGTACAATTGTTACATTGAGTTCTGAGGCGGAGCCTCTTATTTATAGCTATCTAAACCGACTTAGAAACACCTAGTTCTACCCCTCGTCCAAGAAAACGCGTTTTTGAAGATTCAGGACTCTCGGTAAGTCGGCATCGCCACTCGGTAAACCGGGGGTATTTTTGTCCTTTTTCTTCAGCCGACTTAACTTGGAAGCTTTAGGAATACCCTAGGCCCATTCCTGTCGTTCAGTCCACTCCAGATTCATCCATGATGCTCCCAATATTTCGTATCCTGAAAATCATCAAATAATGCACGAAATAATATCGAAATAGGGAAAATAAACGCTAAGTGCAGATTTCTCGACTCGCGAACCCAACATATGCTATTCAACTCAAATGGTTCACATTTATAGGTCGAAACAACTATTTTTAGCTCATAATGGTTAGAATATTGATGCCGGAGGATAGACTATTTTAACCGTCATCATGTCTTTACAAAGCTTCTAAACGAATCCTTGTTCCATAAGTTATATCCGCCCTTCCATACTACACTATGCAAACTGTTAAAGGTTCTCTGAAAACCATTTCCACCTTGGAGAAGATCAACAAGAAATTTTATTGGGTTGACATGGATGACCTAAAATGCATAATATGAGTAGGGACTTAATTTGTCAATCCAAGGAGAAGGGAGGTTTAGGCCTCCAAAGTCTAAATAATGTTCATTTCCCTTTTAGCTAAGTTTGAGTTGGCGTATGCTTGTGATTCCTCAAGCTCTAAGGGTAGTGTTCTTGAAACGATATGGATAGTATAACAAGATACCATGGCATCTCTCCTATTTGAAGGGGTAATTATGTGTGGAAAGAAATTCTTGATTTTGGTATATCTTACGACATCAATAATCATAAGGCCCCGATTTTTTACGACCTTTAAGCTACATGAGGAACTCTTCAAATCCGTCGTTGAAACAAAGTTTAGGAAACTCTTGATCCACAACGCATCAATCTACTGTTGTTTGTAAAATGGCTATTGCCCATGTGCATTCCCTTTGTCTAGCTTTAGGAATTTTTGTCCAACTTTGTGTACAATTTTGGACAATATATATATATCAAATATCCATTCCTTTGGGAAAGGCAAAAACAAAGAAACAACAACAACAAAAAAAAATTCTTAAATTACATCCAAAGGCAAATGTGCAACAATGTAGGCAAACCAACAAACTACAATTCATGAAAGTATATGACATTCACTAGTTCTTATAAGAAACCAATAGCACTATGGCACCTTAAATTACATACTTTAACATCCTTTATATCGGGAAATTTTATGCAAAGTCGCAACGTACAGAACCCATTATTTTGTCAAATCCAGCGTTCATACACGCAGAAACACGTCCACACAATGGTCGCTATCTAAACGAATAATCCCATTTCTATATCTTCCAAATCTGGCAGAGGAAATCGAAGGATTGCTGCAACACCCGTCAGCTGATCCAGTTCTGTTAAATCCATAAAAGACGAGCTATGAGTTAATAACATAGTGGTTGAAAGCACAGCAAGTCGACACAGGTAAAATGTGCAATTAAATTAGGCTACATACAAACTGAAAAAAACACAGAACCGACCTCCATGGAGACGACAAAAAAATTTGACCCTGTATATGTATCCCGACTATGAGGGGTCCACGGAAGAGCTTGGCAATTTATGACAATTGTATATTTCTATAAAAGGATGTTTCCGCTATGTTTCAATATTAAACTCAAAAACCATTTTCCCTTATAGAATCTCTATTCACAGTGAAATGCATCAGAAGTGTACAATTGAATTAAGAATCTGTATATTGTGCCTTTCGTGAACTATAAGTACGTAGTACAAAAATATAGAGATTCTGTATTTTACGAATCTGAGTAGAGAGATGGTTTTGATGGATCTGGATGATTTGAATCTCTATTTTACAGATTTACCTGATTTTACAGTTGCTTTAATCGGAAAGCAAGCTTAACAAATAAGAAAGCACTTACGTTCTCCTGAAGCATGCATGGACGAGAAGATGCAAACAGTTCCTCTAGAATCCTTCACCGAGCTTACCAAATTGACATACCTTTTCCTTGTAGCTATATCAGAACTCCTGCATAACAAAACAAATATAGAGGAAAAGATATATATCAGAACTCCTGCATATATATATATATATATATATAGATACACACACACACACGTAAATAATACTCAAAGTACACGAGAAGATACTGAATCCCCATTCATGCCAAAGTAATTCAATTGTGACGCGTATTTCTATCCTAAGCATATAATTTCTGGCTCGACTACTAAATAAAGTAAAAACATAAAGACTATGGAGACTGTTTTCAATACGGATACAAAAATTCTTTCACAGCCACTTGAAGAAAACGCAAGATCAAAAGTAAAGAATGCCTTATACTCTTACCTGAAGAGTTTATCGGTAATGAGAAGTGTTTGGATAGCCATCCGTTCATGAGCAACTTCAACGTGTTTTGGTCCGTAGCATGCACAATCAGGAGGATCCTAACAGAAACCAGAAGAAATTAAGTTTAATCCCTCATAAATATTTAACTATTACTACTACAGAAAGGTAAACCAGATCAAAGCAGCACCCTAAACAATATCATTGTCCCAAAAGAACAGACCTTTGTAGTGTCCCATAGCATCATTATCCATGTGGAACATCAAAATTCAACAAGATGTAAAACTAATAATCCCGAAGAAAATAATAATAATAATAAATAAATAAACAAACTGAAGGCCAAGGCTTAAAGCTCACTTTTGAAAGCATTGAGAAGAATTCATTCAGAGCTTGGACCTACACGAGAAATAATAAAATATTATTATTATCCGGTAAATCAACACGGATTATCAACCATGAAAAAAATTGAGTGAATCACGTGCTTCTTTTATCTACCTCCTTCATGGCTTTAGTATCCTTTATCATACTTGTGATATTTGGCGCTTCCAAAACCTCCTTCAAACTATGCCTGCGCATAATGTTGATTATTTCAAATAACAGAAACAACTCAGTACAAAACAAAACAAAAAAAGAATTAATAGAATTATAGAAACGGATCAGGTCAAACAAATAAGACACCCCATGGAGAGGTTATAACAAATAAGAAGTATCAAAAGAATCCTCCTAATCAAATAACGAGTACCACCTACCTAACATGGACTCTACTGCTGTTAGAAAACGGTGTTGGTAAATATTAGTCAGCGAATGGTGCTCTAAGGAACGATGCACGTTATGTAAATGATAATTAATACTACCTCCGTTTTTCTTTAATTGACGTTTAGGGTTTTTGACACAGAGATTAAGAAAGTGATTAATGTATCTGAAATAGCATGTCAAATAACATAGTTGCCCTTCTTGTTATTTGAATATCCTCTCCCACTATGTAAATTACGTCGATCTTAGAGAAACTCTTTATCTCATAATATTAAATACTCATTGGAAACTGGCATTTCGTTGGCCTTTTTTACCAGCCAAATTGACCTTTTGAATGCTACCGACACATTGGGAAATGAATTTTACATTTTCATTCTATATTGTTATTGTAAAGAGTTTGTTCAAGTATTGTAATTAATGTGAAGGTAGATGTGTAATAAATGTTGCATTGGTTTTCTAAAGTGACAGATAAATGTGAACAAAACAAATTATCTAAAGTGACGGTTTTAAAAAAAATGGAGGGAGTATTTGAATATCCTTTCCCATTTAAAGATGCCCGATTCACTTCCACCCATGAAATGCAGCAGAGGATGCTATTAACTTGATATTTAAGTGTCAACAAATTTTATCGACTAATTCTTACCATGCAGTAACCTTGGCAATCACAACCACCATATCCATTTAAACCCAAGGTATTTACTTGAAAAGGAGGAGAGAGAGAGAGAGAGAGAGAGAGAGAGAGAGAAGAGAGATGGTGAAATATCATACTTATATCCTGAGGTTGTCGGTACAAGAATTATGCGAGATTTATTCTCAATAATGGTTCTCAGCTGCTTGCTCTCAGCCTCCGAGTTTATGTGGTCATAAAATTGCTCCTGCTCGTGAGGAAAACAGACAATTACTGACAGTTAACCTAAACTCCTTGCAACATAACACTATATTCTTGCAAACTCATGGTGCATTTAGGAATCACGAGTCCATCAAGTCAACAAGTAACTGATATGTTAAAGAAAACAAACCTTAGTGAATCCAGGACTAGCAATCACAGCACAACGAACGGTTTTGAAATCAATATGTTTGAGGAATGCCTACAACAAAGGACTCAAAGTTAGACCCACAAACACTGAAACAAAAAAAAATTGTTTTGTCAAGTTTTACCTGTAAAACAATAATGAAGAACTTAGTCAGAGCCTGCAAAACAAAGCAACAGTGGATAAGAATGTAAGAATGATTAAGAGAGGGAAATTGTGATCAAGACTGCTTCTGTTTATACCCTCAACATATTGGCCTCTTCACAGAAGAAAAAAACAGAATTTGATGCAACTGTAGCAACATACCTTGTGGTAAACTGCTTTTGCTGGTCCATGCTTCCGAGGTATTGAAGTCTTTATACTAAACCGACTAGTTGTCACACTGTTTGAAACACAGGATATTAACCATTTCTGGAAGCAATATATATCAAAGGATGAAAGGAAAACACAAGAGAGCCACATGGGTATAATCTTTATGCATATCTAATCAAGTATCAGACTGAGCAGATAAACACAGTAAAATAATACCACAAGTACTCAGATTTCAGACTAAATCTTCTAAGACAAACAACCAAGTAAAACACAAGACAAACAACTAGACATGAAACTTTTGCATAGGAAAATTTAAAATGATTTGTTGTTAAAATGATTATAAAGAGAGTATGATGGTAAGTATTCTGCTGGATGGTATTTGGGGTTGGTTGAGAAGGTACATTTTTGGCACCTCTTCTTAGCACAAATCTTTTTAAGTGATATGATCTTACCCAGTGAAAAATTACCCCAAATTTTTCTCCCTTTTAAAGAGTAACTAAGAGCCAAAAAGAACAGCAGCAGAAGAAAGGAGTGCAGCACACAAGAAAAACAAAATTCCACTAATTTTAAGCCAGTAGACCATCCAATTGAAGTATAACTACCTTTTCCCGACAAGAAAAATATTGGCCACTCCTTCTTCCATTAAAACAACAGCAAGATCAGCACTGGCAGTAGGATCTGTAATGAGCATACACAAAAAAGAGAACTTAAAATACAACTTTTTTCCTGAATATGTCAATGCAATGTTACTGGATGATCCAAGTTATAACTGCAAAGTTGTCTAAACATAGTTTTATGGTTTCTGTGTTCACGTTAAGGAAAGCAGCATACCAGAAGCCTGATGGAGCATGTCTAATGCCGATGAATCCCAGACATCCTATCAATTGTTTGAGTTCAAATTAGAAACCAATTTAGCAACAGAACAACAATATGAACTTTCAGTTGGTTGATATACAACACAGATAAAGGTGGGGGAGACACGGGCACAGTGCATTACAACATCTGGTATGAGCTTAGTCACAAGAAGATTTGGGCCACTTTAAGCTTGTCATACATAACCCTCCCTTGAACTTTTGGTACAAGGGAAACTAACACTCCATCGAACATTAAAGAAAAAATTGTGAACACTGTAATGTAGAAATTAATACTGAAAATAAAGTTCCACCAAGTTATCAATCAATCATTTTAAAACATGTTTTATCATTGACCCAGTGTTCCATTACTAAGTTTTCTGAAAGCTGAATAAGTAAACTGCCTGTTGATATGTAATAAACAAGGTTTGTTAGGCTTCAAAATGGGAAAGAGGTTTGGGGTAAATGAATCACCAATTGGTAATACTGCACTGACGTAACTCTCAACCCGGAAAAGAAACCAGTTTAAGATAATGTATGAAAATCATTTCCAGAAACAAACAAATCAGTCGCAATTTTCAACCTTACACCTTTAACTAATAGGAGAAAATATGTTATAATAAAGACGTACTAGAAAATATAACAGAAATAACTGACAATATAAGAGAAGCAAAAGTGGATAGCAAATACCTTCCTTAAAACAAGAGATTTGTCCAACTCGATTTCCAGGGTGTGAAATGCTCCAACCTGCAATAGGATATATCCAGATTTGTAAAGCTATAGAAGCATAAAAAAGGGGACAAATAGGAAAAGGGTTTTCTCATGTTTACCATGACATGTTCATTTTCCAAGACATTTTTTCCTCCTATACGAAAGGCAGAGCCTTCTTCGTCGTACTCCAAGGCCTAAAATTTATTTAAAGAATAATCTTGTCTATAATCTTGCTCAAGTTATTATATATCCATATGAACTCTACACGTTTAATAAGCATTTAAGGATAACCACAAGGAATGAGTTCAATAATTCACCAAACTTGGCTTACCTCAACCTCGATTTCCAGTTTAAGTTTTACCCTCCCTGCATCTCCACCTCCTGATGCAGCTCCCCTTAGAACTTTTCTGCAAAGAAACCAAATGCAAACAAAATTTTCCATCATTTTAAGAAAACCATAAATTACAAGCAAAGAACGATAAATTAGAAAAATATGAATACCTATCAGAAACTGCTAATACAGAGTCCCTCGAGCAATCAAGTTACACAAAAGCCATAAATCGTCTGTATGCTCAGGAACAATCTAGTAATGAAATAATTAGGAAAATTAACTAATCCAGCCATCCCTTGTCAATCATCAATGGCTAAATACACATGATGGGCAGATGAAATTGGGAAGAACCTAGGTTGCACGGACAGGGATACAGGGACACGGGGATACGGGAGTTTAAAAAAAAAAAAAGGACACGGGTGTGAGGGTCAAAATGTAAATATTAAAAATATAGGGACTAAAATGTAATTATCAAAAATATATGGACTAAAATATAATTATAAAAAATATAGGGACTAAATGATAAATTTGACTCCAAGCAAGTAACTAATAATATCCTACATTCAACACTTTTAGTGCTTTCATGAGCTCACACCCCAAATTACAAATCATACTTATAATTTTCAAAATGACTATGCAAAATACACACTCATCATAAACCTGCAAAATACATAGCTTTCTGCGAAGTTCAAAGTCATTTTATACATAAAATAGTACTGCAAAAGATCGAAGATCGAAGAGTAGCATCATATATAGTGTTATATTTCAACATAGCTTTTAACAAAGCTCTGTAAGATACCTTGACGCTCCCTGGACCACATGGTACGAGGGCTCTCCGCACAATCTTCATTGTTTCTTAAGTGGAGGTACTAAACTGATCAACAAAACATGTCAGAATCATGATTCAAACACAAGACAATGACTTTATTAACATTGATTGGAAAAGAAAATCCAACAAGCAATATCTGGTTAATCAATGCGGATAATCTGATCGAATTCACCCCCAAACCCATAATACCAAATTTAAGATAAGGGAAAAAATACGCTTACCGATTTTATGTTGTAAAAAAGCTTCAAGTTTCGGTTCTGTTCATTTTATGGCTGAATAGCTTCAGAGAGAAAACAATCGGCGCCTCTATTCTTTCAGACAAAACAATTTTAGATATATTTTTTTTTTTTTTGTGAGTGGATATTTATGCTTAGTTTTCCTAATATATTAAGGAATTCAAGAGTCAATTTCCATAGTTGTTGTAATCAATGAATATTTTAATTATTATTATTACGTCGTAATTATATTTTTTTTTGAAAATCAATCACTTTTATTATTCAAACTAAATCCGTCAAAACAACAGTAGTAACAAGGTTTGGGGGTGTGTTCCCAAGCAATAACACCCAATGAATCTACACCAAGACGCGTTAGAATGTGTGCCGGTTCATTACCGGTACGCCTAACAAATGAAAAACAAACTGACGAAAAATATGTTGTCTCTGCAATGCAATCGTGCAATAACTGCCGAATGAGGAGAAGTCATCCCCCCGATGTTGCAGCCGCTGAACACAGACAAGCTCCACTAACAACTGTGTTAGTCCCAAGCGCCGTCCCTCTACTAGTGCCATAAGAATCGCCCTCAACTCCAACACTGCAACCGATATGCCTGGATCTAATTGAAATGAATAAGCTGCCAGAATAGAACCTTGATGATCGCGGAAGATAAGACATATCCCTGATGCTTGCGGAATGGCTGAGGCATCGACATTACACTTTATCATCCCATTAGGCGGCCGCTCCCAACGATCCTGCAACTCTTGTTGCTGCACTACACGAGATACCTGAGTAGCTTGAAAGAACTCTTCTGCTGCACTAAGAGATGAGGAACATACACGAGATACATACACCTGCTGACCGTCATAAACAGCACTACATCTCGCCTTCCAAATATGTCACATCGCGTCATAATTATATTTCAATCCAATTTTGTGTGACACATTAGCTTTTCAAATTATGTCGGCCATAAAATATAAATTTAAATCGGTAAAAGATAACTCTATTTAATTCAGATTTTCGATCATTCCGGTGTTAGAGCTTTAACTTGCCAAAACTTGTGCTCCAGAGGCTTGTATCTTTATAGAACCCTTTTGAGCTCTCTTCCGAGCATGCCTCTCTCTCTCTTAACTTGCGTACTAGGTCTGCCTCTGCTTCGAGATTTGACCTTGATGCCTAAGGATTCCACATTTCCTACGTTAGGCTCAAATCCATCACTACGCAATACGAAAGGACTGGCTTCCATGAGCGTCTTGTTGTGGTCCTTATCTTCTATCTCTCTAAGTATTAGTCTCATGAATTCCTGCTCAATGGTTTCCACTACAACCTCTCGATGATTATGCCCTTCCTTATCTATCTCCATAATTTCCACATTTCCTGAATCATAAACCATCTTGCAACTTTCCGGCCTATTATCTAGGAGCTCTAAGATTTTAAAGGATACTGCGTCATTGTTCAATCTCAAAGTGATCTCCCCATTATCGAAATCCATGACTGCTCTGCTCGTTGCTAAGAAAGGTCTTCCTAACAAAATAGGGGCACTTGGGTCTTCTGGTATGTCTATAACCGTGAAATCAATCAGATAAGTGAACCCTCCTACCTTAATCGTGCACTTTCTAAGCAGGCCGGCAGGCATATCCCTAGTCCTATCAACAAAAGCCATGGTTCTGGTTTGATTCATAACGACCGGAAGCTTAATCTTTTGGCAGAGGGAAAAAGGTAGAATGGTGCAACTCGAGCCGAGTCGCAGAGACCTAATCCTAATGATACACCATTAACAGTAATTGGAAGTCGGAACGTGCCAGGGTCTCCTAACTTTACCACGGTGTCTAAGTCTGGGTAATCCTCAGGCTCAGAGAATATCGTGTCAAGATCCTTTTCAGGATCATCAGAATCATAATCCTAAGATGATATTTCAATTAACTCGATAGGGAACTCACTTTGACGATCGTATTATACTCCCTTAAGTTCTCTTCAGGCTCTTGCTTGATTGCTTCCTTCTCTTTTTCCACCCGCCTCTTAATGGCTTCATAATGCTCTCTGGCTTCAGATCCAGGGTACATGAAAGTGGTACGATGTTCAATATTGTCCGAGGCATATTGCTTGACTTGTTTGCTCTTTTTCAACTCCGGTTTGATCGAATCTCTGAAGTGTCCTGATCTTCCTGCAAAAGAGACAAAATAAAACAAAGAAAAGTTTAGCAACTTTCGCTTCAGTTGGGTATGATCCCAACTGTTGCGGACCTACTAACTAAAATCAACAGAGAATAACACAGAATAACAGGGGCTGTTCAGAATTCAATTTCCCAGGCCTCGGTAAATCAGGGGTAACCCTCGGTAAACCGGCCCTGAGATTTCTTATTCTGGCAGATTAACAGGTACAGGTTAGATCCAGAACGACTTAAGACTCAAAATAAAATAAAATAAAAACGACTTCTTAATCAAAATTAAATCATTTATATTTAAAATTGGCCATCGTCCCCAGCAACGGCGCCAAAAATCTTGATCGCTAAGTCACTAACGTCGATATTACTAGCAAGAATACTAGGTACATCGTAGTATATTAAATGCGAGTCAAGGTATCCCACAGAGACGATGCAACTTTAACTATAAACGAGTCTAACCTAATTAAGAAGCAATATAGAGGCGGTCATTGACCAACAATGAATATAAAGAAAAGAAACGTGGTATTTCTCCCCTCTTCTCACCGATCTACTAACTTTGATTAGTTAATCGTTACGTTTACTTCCCCACATAATTTCCTTAAATTAATCGAGAGCGTTTGATTTAATTATCATCAGCTACGGGTGCAACTTCTAACTCTATCTACTCCGACAATAGTAGTAGACAATCTATATGCAAGCTACCCTCCTTAATTGGTCCGTAATAGCCCATACGCATAAAGAACTAGAATTGCCGATATCGAGCACTAACTCATACCGCTAACCCGCCTAGACAGGTGTCGACATTGATCAGCATGTTCCTAGGGTCCATCGGACTATGTCCAAACTAACACTTCACTATTCGTATTTCATGCTAGTTTTACGATTACAATAAGTAGATTGGCTAGATCTAACCTACCGTTAATTAAACTTGTCGACCAACGTAGCTGTAGTGAATCCCAGTTTTAGGTTTTCTGAATATTGCCTCGATAAACCGATATAGACCTCCGGTTTACCGGGGTCAGCTTTTCCTATCCATGGATCTACATTGCTCACATACGATTAAAATAAGTAAATCATAGGGTCTTTAAACATACAGATTAACTGAAACACATAAATACGAACATATCTACCATATTGAAGACAAAAATGAACGTTCAAAGCTTCATACCTTCAACAATGGAGGTCTAGCTCGATCTACTCAAGCTAGAGATGGTAGAGAAAGAGAGAAAACCAGAAATAATTCCTCAAAAGCTTGGAATAACTTTATTTCATCAAATTATAATGTATAATGAATATTCAATAATAAGATATGAGAAAACTTATACAATAATCTGTAATTGTGGCCTTATATAGATACAATGACTGACTTATGACTCTCTAAAACCCTAACCGACCTAGTAGAGGCGGTAGAATCAGTTTCGTGTTCCACAAGTCCTCAGTTTACCGGCCTTAGCCCTTGGTAAACCGGGCCGACTTTTCTTCTTTTTCTTCAGCAGATTCCTTCTTGGTCTTTAATCACTTGGCCTAATACACTTCTTCTGCTCCAGATCCATTCTTCAATGCTCCAGATTCGGTACATCCTATAAAACATGCGAAACGAGACAAAACAGTACCAAATCTTCGAGAATATAACATAGATGCAGAATTACGATCCTAGAAACAGGCACATAGCATTTAACACATATTCCATACAATAACGAGCCTATCTATCCCCTCTTGAGCAGAATTCGGGGTGAATAAAGGTATAATTATTGGTACCATTTAGGGCGTTATCAGCTTACTCGGGGACCGAGCATCGCTCTTAAGTCCTCGTTTGTTTCTTTTTATGCGAGGATCGTGCCCTTTTTACACGAGCACGCTTCCCTCACTGCCTTTATCACATATTCTTTCATTTTCATTCATTTTTTTCTTTTTCTTTTTTATGCAAGAGCCGTGCGTTTTACGCTCATCAGCTTTTCTTGGCAGATTTCCTCACTTTTTTCTCTCGTTCTCTCACAAGTCCGTTTTGTCCTGGTCACCTCTTTTGGCATTCAAGTTGCTTCCATTGTCTTACAACAATTTTTTAAAGTATATAGACAGACAAATAATGATTCCCGGTTAAAACAACTCATCATCTAATCTTAAACACTTCTCACTCAGATTATGTGCTCAAATATTGAATGCAATGATAAAATAATAATTAATAAGTTAATATTTCTTGTAACATAACATATGCTCATTCTTCCATACTAAATTGAATATGCTATAGCTCACTTCAAATTGAACTTGGGCTCCTTTTCTACCGAGCTAAAAACAGTGTTACATTTTCAAAATTATTCCCTTTTCTTGACTATCCAGCTAAGACGCCTACCCCCCACTTATTATAGACATTGTCCCCTATGACTAATATAAAATAAAAGAAAAGGTACTTAGCTCTGGAAATATGGCTGAGTCAAAACGAATCCCGGAGCAGAATCATTAGCTCCTAGGTCATTCCTTTTCCAAGTTGTTACCTGCTTCCCAAAATACTTCCGAAAACTGTGAGTAACATGCGAAGGGCAATAAGAAAATAAGGTGGAGGTAATTGTGCATACCTCAGGAGTGTGCAAAAACAATTTAAGCCACTTTATTCTGTTATTGGCCTAAGCAAGACGCGGAAACTTTTACGAGGGTATCACATGAGAATCGTGAAGGAAAAACCACATATATCTCTAGCCATACGACCGAAGATATATGTGATGAAAAAAACCTTGCGATTGTCATGCTACTTTATTGACTCAAATTAAAATAAACAAAAGCAATAAATAAGGGTTTAAAAATAGTTCTGAGTTTATAGTCGCCAGCTCGACTGTACTAATAGGGCTCTTTTATTCGTACTCAGGCTCTGTCAACACAAAGACTTCCAACTCTGGGTTATACTTATGCTCTAGGTAATGCTTCAGCCTGTGGCTGTTTACTATGAAAGTCTGCCCAGAGTATTCATTTCTAACTTCACATGCGCCTGAATTGAAGACTTTGGTGACTACATATGGTCCATACCATCTAGACTTCAACTTCCCAGGAAAAAGACGAAGACACGAATTATACACCAGCACTTTATCTCCAACTTGAAATGTACGGTTCAGAATCTTCTTATCATGCAGACGCTTCATTCTTTTCTAGTAAATATTTGCATTTTCATACGCTTGAAGCCTAAACTCCTCCAATCTATACAACTCTAGCATTCTTTTTTCACCGGCTAAGTTCTCATGCATGTTTAGAAATCTTGTAGCCCACAGCGCTCGGTGTTCGAGTTCTACCGGCAAATGACATGCTTTCCCAAAAACTATCATGTACGGTGACATCCCAATCGTGGTCCTATAAGCTGTTCTGTACGCCCAAAGAGCGTCATCTAATTTCAAAGACCAATCTTTCCTCGTGGGATTCACAGTCTTCTCCAAGATCCTCTTAATCTCTCTGTACGTGACTTCTACTTGTCTACTCACCTGGGGTGATATGATGCTGCAATCTTATTCCTAACCCTATATCTCAACATCAATTTCTAAAACAACCTATTACAAAAATGACTCCCTCCGTCACTAATTATGGCTCTGGGCACTTCAAACCTCATCAAAATGTTCTTCTTAAGAAACCTCAGGACAACCCTGGCATCATTAGTAGGTGAGGCCACTGCCTCCACCCATTTGGAAACATAATCGACTGCTACCAGGATGTAACAATTCAATTCTGACGATGTGAAAGGCCCAACAAAATCAATTCCCCAAACATCGAATAACTCCACTTCTAAGATACTCTGCAGTGGCATCTCATTCCGCTTAGAAATATTACCAGTCATTTGACAGGAATGACAGGATCTTGTAAACTTGTAAGCAGATTTATGAATTGTCGGCCAATTGAATCCACACTGTAGTACCTTTGCTGTTGTCTTATCTGGCCCATAGTGACCTCCAGCTTCTCTAGAATGACACATGTGCAAAATACTTGGAATCTCATCATCATGGACGCATCTCCTAAGAATGGCATCAGGGCACAATTTGTATAGGTAGGGATCGTCCCAATGATAATGCTTCAGGTACGTGAAGAACTTCTTCTTATCTGCATTCGTGAATCCTGGTGGTAGGTATCTTCCTGCTAGATAATTGACAATATCGACAAACCAAGGGTATACCTTGCCCACTCTTGATGTGTGTTGTCAGGGTTGAGACTCAACTCGAGCTACCACTGAGACGGAAAAAAGTTATTCATCAGGAAAGATCTCCATGATCTCAGTCTGTTGCTCTTCTTCCAGCAAAGTTAATCTCGACAGGTGATCAACCACCTGATTCTCAGATCCCTTTTTGTCTTTAATCTCAACATCAAACTCTGGTAAGAGTAGAATCCATCTTAACAATCTTGGCTTGGAGTCTTTCTTGGTCAGAATGTATTTCAGAGCTGCATGGTCAGTGAATACGGTGACTTTCGATCCTATCAGGTATGGTCGAAACTTGTCAAATGCAAAGATGACAGCTAAGAGTTCCTTCTCTGTAGTCGCATAATTCATCTGGGCACTGTTAAGGGTACGACTGGCGTAATAGATAGGCTTAAAGATTTTATCCTCCCTTTGTCCCAGGGCTGCTCCAACTGCCGTGTCACTTGCATCACACATAAGCTCAAAATGTTTGTACTTACACAATTATTATTAAATTATCTCAGTTTTGGCCTGTGTGTCGAAGTTTATGTTTTAGTTTTAGATTGTTCCCTTCGGTTTCACATCGAGGATGTCAATTTATAAATCTGTTTTATGTTAATGTTTAGGGGTTGTTGTCGGTGGCTCGTGTTTTGAGGCTACTGCCTTAACGGTAGACATCACTGCTTCATCGGTGGATATGAGATCCAAAAGATTTGTTTCATGACCTTTCAAGATTTGTTTCCAGACCTTTTCAATTGTTTATGTTGCTTCTACATACTTTTGCTTTCTGATATGACGTCAGGTTGACTCTTCTTTTGGAATTTTTTTCGAAAAAATCACGTGATGAATATTATATTTCCCGTTAATGGCTAGATTTTTGTAACAAGGCGTTACAATGCCTCCATCCGAAACATATAGAAAAAAAATAATATTGTAACTAACGTCTCCCACGTCTGATCATGGGTTGGTTTGGGTTGGTTCGAGTTGGTTTGGAAAGCGCGGGGTTGGTTTGGGGGTTACAACTTGTACCCCAAACCAAACCAAAATGATCTTGAACCCAATCGTTTGGTTTAATTTGGTTTCAGTTTCATTTTAGTTTTAGCATGTCAATTTGTTTAAGAAGCTATTTTTATGACAATGGTTTTTCCGATCTATATAAACGATTTAATGTAAAGTGGAATACAAATCACGAAAGGTTTGCCTAAACATGGAACAAGCATGGAGGCGATTGGGAAAAGAGGTGGCAATACGCATAGAGAGAGCGTGATGGATTGATAGAGACAGTGTTTGAGTGTCGAATTATATGAGTGATGGAAATTGAAGAGTAATTTTTGGTTTATGAGTGTATCGTTAGCTTTTATATACAGTATTGTGAAACTATGTTATTTTGTAGAATAATTAATTCGCGTTTGTTTCGGGTTGGGTTGGTTAAAAATAAAAATAACCAAACCCAAACCATTATAATTCGGTTTAGTTTCAATTGGTTTGGTTATTTCGGTTTGGTTTGGACTAGTTAATGGTTTGATTTGGCTTTTCGGTTTCTTTCTTAGCCCTACCACGTATATAGGGTTATGTGATTTCTTTTTCTTATTCCCTAAGTAGGATATCCATTTTGTAACATTACAATTGTATCATTTGTGTTTATTACATTGTATGATAGCATAACATGTGTCCCTTCTAGATAATAGCTTGGTGGTATAACATGTGGCATATTGATACTAGAATTTAGCCACCTATGTATCCTACCCCTCCTATATTGGTGACTCATGTGTGTATATATGGCTATAAAAGTCATGGATAGAAAGCAACTAAGTAAGGAGAATAGGGCCAACCTTTTATACATAGTAATGGAAGTATACTTGAGTACATCATTATATTTTTGTGTTCTATCATTTTATACGCATTTTATAACACGTTATCAGTACGAGTCTCTATCGATTGAGCCGTGTCGTAAAATCCTCCTTGTTCCGATAAGCTTTAAGATGCTTATCACTATCCTCTGAATCTTGACTAGTTACGTTAGTAGCTATCACCGAAGCTCCCAGCTTTTGAAATCATTCCAATATCTATATTTTGCTGATGTTCTCATCTTTTACTGAAAAATAGACCTGAACAAATATTCCCCTTTCACAAAGAGAGCAAGCAGGCTACTAGTCTATAGCAATTTTGATAACATCTTTGGCCTTTAATTTATTAGTACATGAAGAATAAATTGGAGGTGGTGTCCAACGTGTTTTTTTTTTGCAACGTGGTTTCAATTTTCATTTCCTTTTGGATCAAGTATCAATAGATGGTATGAATAGAAAAAGAAAATGGAGAATGAAAATAAAATAAGTTTTTAAGAATTTGTTTGCAGTAACCAAAATACTAGTACTATTATATCCTTAGCATTTGTTTGCAGTAATTAATGTTATCATTGTTTGAATTAATGAGATATGATAACAAATAAAACACGTGGTTTTATGAACGAGGTTCATAAATTGAGGCAATCATGTTTAGATATATTGAAATCGCCTGAAGCGATTATAGTGCCTCAAGCACATGAGATGTGTTTCGATATGTTGAAATCGCCGGAAGTGATTATAGTGCCTGAAGCACATAAGATGCTAGAAGCATTAAATGCATGAAGCATGTATAGTGTGTGAAACACAAAGTATATAATACATAAATTGTCATAGAAGCAGGATAAATGGTTTGATCTGAGAAAGTATGGATCTGATATGAACTCCCGGAGAGTTAAAGGGATAATTGAATATGAGTAATTGGCTTATATTATAAAGATCCATTACATGCACAAGATAGACATCTTTTGGTCTTGAAGACCAATGGTTGTACTCTTTTTCCCTTTAACCAAGTTTTTCCCACTGGGTTTTCTTAGTTAAAGGTTTTTAACGAGGCAACCGGTGCAATAAGATCGCATATGTCATGAATCTTTTTCCCTTGACTGGTTTTTTCCCACTGGATTTTTCCAAGCAAGGTTTTTGGTACATGCCATATACGTGATGTAGCCTAGATCAAACAAGAACAAGTCGGGGACTTGTGTTGGTTACGTAGAAGCATGATATTTATATGGCCCCCCTCAAAGTAAGATTCTTGGAACATGCTATATACGTTATGCAAATCAAATCAAACGGAAAGCAAGTCGGGGACTTGTTAGTTACGCGGTTGATGGATATTTATCGAACCCCCGAAAGGCAAGGCTTCAAATTGGTTGTTCATCCATCAGTGGTAGTATATCGATACCATGGCGCTGGACTTATCACGCTATGGTCACTACATCCTCAAATCCTGGCGAAATGATAGCTATTCATGAAACAAGCCGAGAATATGTTTCGTTCAAATCATTGGCACATTAGATTCAAGAAACTTGTGAATTGTTCCGAGAAGATAAGCAGACTTGATTATACGAAGACAATACAGCATGTATAGATTAGTTAAATGGTGGCTACTTAAAAGACGATCAGATAAAACATATTCCAGCAAAATTCTTTGCCACAAACAATCTTTAAAAGAAAGGTGACATTGATGTTCAACAGATCAGATCAAGTGACAATCTAGCAGATTTATTCATGAAGTCATTACCTACCGTTACGTTTGAGAAATTGATAAAGAAGATCCAAATGCGCCGTCTTAAAGACCTGAAGAGATGCTCAAATCAGGGGGAGTAATACACAAATGAAGGCTGTACTCTTTTTCCTTCATTATGATTTTTTCCCACATGGTTTTTTCATAATAAAGGTTTTAACGAGGCAGATTCTTTGTGTAATGGATATCCAAGGGAAAGTGTTATAAATACATTAAATATGTGGATATCCATTTTGTAACATTACAATTGTGTCATTTGTGTTTATTACATTGTATGATAGCATAACATGTGTCCCTTCTAGATAATAGCTTGGTGGCATAACATGTGGCATATTGATACTAGAATTTAGCCACCTATGTATCCTACCCCTCCTATATTGGTGACTCATGTGTGTATATATGGCTATAAAAGCCATGGATAGAAAGCAACTGAGTAAGGAGAATAGGGCCAACCTTTTATACATAGTAATGGAAGTATACTTGAGTATATCATTATATTTTTTTGTTCTATCATTTTATACTCATTTTATAACAATTACATCAATATAATTCTTGATATACCTTTATTCTCCATCCTTTAATTACTTACCTTGAAAACAATTTACTATCAATTGAAAAAGTAAGAGGACATATGTGAATTTTTTTGTTTTTTTGTTTTTTGTTTTTGTTGCAGCCTCTCATCACGTAGGAAGAAATTTCTTATTTCTTTTTGGTAATTATTTTTGTTTTTTAGAATGGACACGACAACGGCCAATGAAAGTACATTTCAAAGAGGCATTTGTGGTTTGACTTATTTAAAAATGATAATATTTCTGAATATATAATGAAGATGTTTTTCATAGCTGATGTAGTATATGTTGTCATGACTTAGAATAATTTTACCAAAATTCAAAAAAAGAAAAAAGAAGTTATGTATCAAGTGGTTGCCTAAAGTTGTTATCAAATTGCTAAATTTGGCTCCAGTTGAATTGTTCTACCTTCATACTCTAAGTTGTACGGATACGGATACGGGGACACGGATACGCGGACACGGAACACGCGGATACGGAATTTTTAAAAAATACAGGATACGGATACGGGGGTCAAAATGTAAATATAAAAAATATAAGGACCAAAATGTAAATATTAAAAATATAATGACCAAAATTATTTCTTTTGTTCACTGCAAGTCAGCAAACAAAACAAAAACCAAAAAATACAAAAAACAAACATGACTTACGAATTTAACAACAGAAGAGATGCGGCTGCTGTGGAGAATGAGAGGAAGACTTCTAGGGTTTTTTGGTTTTGAGACATCAGCTATTTACCCTTCAGCTTATAAAAAAAAATCCTTTAATCAATTTTTTGAAAAAAACGTATCCGCGAAACGGATACGTATCCGCAGCCGTATCCTCAGCCGTGTCCAACTTTTCAGAAATTCCGATTCGGCCCCGATACGTATCTGGAGCCGTATCCGGCGTATCGGTGGCATATCCATATCCTCTGCGTGTCGGATACGGATACAGCCCCAAAATTGGCGTATCGGTGCATCATAGTTCATACTTGTTTTTCTGTACGTACTTAATTTTATCATAAAATGACATAAATTGGGCCTGGTTTTCCCATGTATTCAGCCTACATAGTTCAAGAAGGGAGAAGTGAAAACCTTAATGATAAAATCCATTCATGAAAAATGGTTAAACCCTAAGAGTGTGACCGTTTTGGTCAAATTTTGACAAAAAGGAAATTCTCAGGCTCGATGTATTTATCTTACTTCTCTTTTGTATTCAGCTTATGTTAATATATTTTATTTTTAGTTTATTTTATAGTTCTCTTTTGATTTGAAGACATGAATATAACAAATAAGAGGTGTCCCTTATCGTAAAATTTAACATCCCTTTAAATCTCCCCTCCCCGCCCCCCTTCTAGAAAAACACACATATAGTTATAGAGTAGTGTAATATCCATGTGGATCTATGTGTTTAATTAAATAAAATCCACATAGAGTTTTGCAAAGTAAGTACGTAGTATATTCAGTTAGTTTAGTATGATTTAATAGCGGATATTACAATACTTATACAAAAAATGTTACAACTTACAAATGGATATACTTTTTATTTTGAATAAAAAAGAAATATATTAACTCAAATCAAACCCGCAATAGCGATAGAAAATACATCATGAGGGGTGTTTGCTCCCCAAGAAATACGATCAGAGAGGCCTAAACCATTCCTAGCTAGCAAAGTGTTATTGATCTTGTGGAGAATTGAACAATAGTATCAAGCGAAAATTAAAAGGAACTTGATAACACCGCGAGACGACTTGAAAGTCTTTCCTGCGAAAACTATTCGATCCCTTGAATTGCCTCCGGGAATTACTCGAATATAATCACGGGATATAACTGCTGCTCTTTCTATCTTTGGCAATAAGATGAAAGAAAAAGCTGCAAAAGTTTTGTGGATATGTGTTTTTAAAGTTGAAGTTTCAAGAACATTCAAAAAGACCAAAATTTGGCTTAATTATGCTTGGATCATTGTTAGGATATTTTCCAAGTGTTACTTCATGTATATATAATGTTATATCAACATAACTCACCATATACAACCCTTCAGGATCAGTTGTAACAGCAAAATCCCGAAAAGACACCAACAAAACCGAACGGAACTGCCATATAACTGAACTGGACGCCCCTTGAACGCCCGTCTGAATGTTCTGGACGCCCGTCCAGAACATTCAGACGCTCGTCCATAACATCAGGTTGCATCCTGAATCAAATCCAAAGATCAGGACGCCCGTTCAAAACACATGGACGCTCGTCCAAACACATGGACGCCCGTCCACCAAGCGTCAGATACATCCTGTATCTAAATCAATCCATGGACGCCCGTCCATGAATTCTTGGACGCTCGTTCGTATATGGACGCCCGTCCATATGAAATGGACGCCCGTCCAAAATGCAGCAGAAAAATGGTTTTGTTCAACACTTGATCTAACACTCTCGTAAGCTTGTAAATATCAAATGTAAGCATGCACCCCGCATCTCCTAACTTATATTGATTGTTTCAAGCTTACCAAACCTCAAACTAAATCCAATTACACTAAATCACATTGGTGATATTATCACCAACAATCCTCCCCCATTTAGTGTAACCCTTGACTTAGTTAAAATCATTAACACACAACAATTCATTTTTCAATGATAATATCACGCAGATTGAATTACCATCTAGTATATTACACATTCCAAAATATTCTAGTATTAGGGTATGACTATGCTTTGAACCCTTTTACATAAAAGAATACTTCAAAGATAATATACACACGAATTAAAAACAACTTTTATAGCTTGCTTGACACTCTTTATCCAGGCCTTGTGTCCATATCAATTCATGAGAATGTAGAAAGCCAACCCTAACTTTCTTGAAGCGGCCAAACTTCAAACTCATATAGGTGAGTCTTATTAATCGTGTACCTGCAATGACACTTTTTCATAAGACTCATTAAGAAAAATTTTCAACCTCACAAGCAGGTTAAGCACAAACCTTCGGGACAAAATCATGTGCCAAATCTAAGTCATTAGACCTTCCTCATTGAATTCAGCCCCTAACGTCATATTAGGAGGGAATTGGGTATTCTAATGCAAAGATTCAATAGGTTGTAGACCCATCCCGACAACTGACTTGATGAACAAGTCCTTAGCCAATGCCTTGGTCAAATGATCGGCTAAATTCTTTTGAGATCTCACAAAAGCAACAGATATCACCCCGTGAGTGATCAACTCACGAATCGAGCTATGCCTAACTCCAATATGTCGCGACTTTCCGTTGTACACTTGACTATAGCATTTAGCCAATGTATTTTCACTATCACAATTGATAGAAATTGGTGATATCGGTTTTGGCCACAATGGAATCTCGTAAATCAGATGTTTAAGCCATTCCGCCTCTAAACTGGCCGAAGCCAAGGCAATAAACTCCGATTCCATTGTTGAGTTTGCGTTACATGTTTGCTTCTTGGAAGCCCATGAAATGGCACCACCTCCAAGTAGAAACACCCAACCACTCGTAGAAGAATGATTTTCATTTGATATCCAACTAGCATCCGAGTAGCCTTCTATGACCGAAGGATGTCCAACATAAGTTAAACCAAAATCCTTGGTAAACTTAAGATACCTTAACACACGTGTCACCGCATGCCAATGAACACTACTTGGATTACTAGTGTATCTACTAAGTTTTCCAACCGCATATGCAATGTCCGGACGTGTGCTAGTCATTGCATACATCAAACATCCTATCACTCGAGCATATTCAAGTTGAGACTCTGGTTTACCCGTATTCAACTCAAATTTCTCATGTGGATCCATGGGAGTTCTAGCCGGAACAGAATTTTCACAATTGAACTTCTTCAACACTTTCTCAATATAGTGAGATTGTGTCAAAGTAATCCCTTTGTCATTCCTTATGATTTTTATACCAAGGATAACATCCGCCTCCCCATGTCTTTCATTGAAAAACTTGATGACAAAAAAGATTTGCATTGGTCAACTTGATCTTGGCTTGTACCAAAGATCAACATGTCATCAACATATAGACAAATGATTACACCTTTTCCGGTTTCATCAAATTTGCTATATAAACACTTGTCCATTTGGTTAAGCTTAAAACCATTAGACAAAACAACTTCATCAAACTTATGGTGCCATTGTTTGGGAGCCTGTTTCAGCCCATACAGTGATTTAACAAGCTTACACACTTTATGCTCATTTCCGGGTATCACAAAACCCTCCGGTTGTTTCATATAAATTTCCTCATCTAGATCTCCATTCAAGAAGGCTGTTTTAACATCCATTTGATGGATAACAAGATTGTTAATGGCTGCCAAGGCTATCAACAATCTAATAGTGGAGATTCGAGCAACCGGGGCATAAGTGTCAAAATAATCAATGCCTTCCTTTTGTCTAAAGCCTTGTATCACCAACCGGGCTTTATACCTTTCAACGGATCCATCAATCTTCATTTTTCTTTTGAAGATCCATTTGCAACCTAACGGTTTACAACCACGTGGAAGATCCGTTAATATCCACGTATCATTGCCTAAAATGGAATCCATCTCATCATTAATGGCTTCCTTCCAAAAGGCAATATCCCGAGACTCCATAGCCTCTTTATAAGTTCTAGGATCATCATCAATATGATAACAATAAGCATATTGAAATCCTACTTCATCTCTTGTACCCTCCACCAAATATGTTTGGAAATCGGGACCAAAAGATTTTTCTTTTCTAGCCCTTTTGCTTTTTCGAAGCACCAAAGGTGATCTTGTGATTTCTCACCACCACAACTTTCACTAGTTCCAATAGGAACAACATTTCTTGGCCTTGATATAGAAGAAAACCGACTTTCATCAAAGAGAGCATCCCTTGATTCAATTATGGAATGAACCGCAATCGAATCATTTGGTTCTATAACATAGAACCTATATGCCTTGGAATGCAATGCATATCCAACAAAAATGCAATCAATGCCTCTTTCCCCCAAGGTTTTAATCTTGGGATTGGGTAGTCTCACGATCGCTTCTACATCCCCAAACACGCGAGATAATGCAAGTTTGGTTTCTTCTTATACCATTGCTCATATGGGGTAATAGGATTCTTTTTATTAGGAATTCTATTCAAAAGATAACAAGCTGTCAGTATAGCTTCTCCCCAAAAACCCTCACTCAATCCCGAGTAAGAAAGCATAGCATTTACCATCTCTTTTAATGTTCGATTCTTTCTTTCAGCTATGCCATTTTGTTGTGGTGTATA
The DNA here is from genome assembly GCA_036785695.1 of Gentiana straminea. Classification (NCBI taxonomy): domain Eukaryota; kingdom Viridiplantae; phylum Streptophyta; class Magnoliopsida; order Gentianales; family Gentianaceae; genus Gentiana; species Gentiana straminea. The sequence continues at coordinate 1,569,089 of JAVUPR010000427.1, forward strand.
AGGTGAAGTGATTTCATGTATTATCCCACAAGATTCAAAGAATGGTGGATCAAAATATTCTCCACCTCTATCCGTACGAAGCTTCTTAATTTTACTTTCAAGTTGTAATTCTACTTCGGTTTTAAATACTTTAAACTTTTCCATTGCCTCGTCTTTTGTAAAAAGCAAGTAAACATAGCAAAAACGAGTGCAATCATCAATGAAAGTAACAACATACTTCTTGTTTCCAAAAGAAGGAGAAGAATGAAAATCACACAAGTCACTATGAACAAGTTCCAAAATTGTAGATGACCTTTCAACACCTTTAAAAGGTTGTCTTACAATTTTAGTTAAGCTACAAGTATCACACTTATTCATAGTCGTACTACAAACAGGAATTAAGTCATTTTTAGACATTTGCAACATTCTTCTAAAATGCACATGACCTAATCTTGCATGCCATAAGTATGATTCATCAACATTAATATTCATAACATTCATAGCAACATTGTCATTCAAACCATTACTAATGTTAAGCATATACATACCATTACTAAGATAACCGAATCCTACAAACATACCATGTTTAGATAATACATAACGAGAGGACTCATAAACTTGTTTGTAGCCCTCTTTACACAAAATACTACCGGAAACCAAGTTCTTCCGGATTAAAGGAACATGTAAAACATTGTTTAAAGTTACAAATTTTCCAGAACTAAATTGCAAGTTAACTATTCCTCTTCCAACAACAAAAGACTTAGACTCGTTTCCCATATGCACAATGGATCCATCTTCAACTTTTTCATATGTTGAAAACCACGATCTATCCTTGCACACATGTCTAGTTGCTCCCGAGTCTATCCACCAACTAACATCATCATCCTGCAAATAACATGCTTCGGAAATCAGTGGAACATAATTCAAATCAGAATTAAAACCACAATTATAAACAATTGTACCTTGATGTTTAGGTGGACTTGGATCTTTCGACCCATTCACCGGGCCTTTGCCCTTACCATTGTTGTTCTTTCTAGAAAAACAATCAGCCCTGAAATGGCCTTCCTTACCGCAATACCAACAAGCCCCTTTTGGCTTTTTGTTGGACTTTGCTTTGTTCTTGTTGTTGTTGGAATCAAACTTTCTTTTGTTATTCTTTTTGGAAGTTTCTCCAACTTCAACCATGTTGATTGAAGTTGAACCACCTGCAATGTTCTTTCCGCAACCTACAATATTTTTACCATTCTCTTGCAAACGTAAACTTTCTTCTATTCTCAAATGAGAACCAAGTTCAATCAAAGAAAGTTCTTCCTTTTTATGTTTCAATGAATTCTTGAAATCCTTCCAAGAAGGAGGCAACTTTTCAATAATGCTTGAAACACATATGGACTCATCCATAGCCATCTTATGCATAGAAAACTGACCAAACAAACGTAGCAATTCATGATATTGATCCATGACAGGACGATTATCTACCATCACATATTTCATAAAGTTACCAACAAGAAACTTCTTACTAGATGCATCCTCACTTACATACTTTGCCTCCAAAGTATCCCACAACTCTTTAGATGTTTCAATTTCAAGATAGGTATCAAACAAATTATTAGACATACCGTTCAGGATGTGACCACGGCATATATAATCATCATTTTCCCACTTACTTTTCTTCCTTGTCTCTTCCATGGTGCTGTTATCATCGATTTGCGGGCAAGGTGTACTCAACACGTATACCACCTTTAATGCGGTCAGAAGAAAGTGCATCTTCTTTTGCCATCTACGGAAATCTTCACCATTGAACTGTTCTAATTTGTTGAAGTTCGATGTCATCTCCTTGATACTCGACATTGTTCAAAACGACAATAGTTTTCGCAGATTGTTATTGATCTTGTGGAGAATTGAACAATAGTATCAAACTGAAAATTAAAAGGAACTTGATAACACCGCAGAGACGACTTGAAAGTCTTTCCTGCGAAAACTATTCGATCCCTTGAATTGCCTCCGGGAATTACTCGAATATAATCACGGGATATACTCGCTATTTCGCTCTTTCTATCTTTGGCAATAAGATGAAAGAAAAAGCTGCAAAAGTTTTGTGGATATGTGTTTTTAAAGTTGAAGTTTCAAGAACATTCAAAAAGACCAAAATTTGGCTTAATTATGCTTGGATCATTGTTAGGATATTTTCCAAGTGTTACTTCATGTATATATAATGTTATATCAACATAACTCACCATATACAACCCTTCAGGATCAGTTGTAACAGCAAAATCCCGAAAAGACACCAACAAAACCGAACGGAACTGCCATATAACCGAACCGGACGCCTTGAACGCCCGTCGAATGTTCCGGACGCCCGTCCGTAACATTCGACGCTCGTCCATAACATCGGGTTGCATCCGAATCAAATCCAAAGATCAGGACGCCCGTTCAAAACACATGGACGCTCGTCCAAACACATGGACGCCCGTCCACCAAGCGTCAGATACATCCTGTATCTAAATCAATCCATGGACGCCCGTCCATGAATTCTTGGACGCTCGTTCGTATATGGACGCCCGTCCATATGAAATGGACGCCCGTCCAAAATGCAGCAGAAAAATGGTTTTGTTCAACACTTGATCTAACACTCTCGTAAGCTTGTAAATATCAAATGTAAGCATGCACCCCGCATCTCCTAACTTATATTGATTGTTTCAAGCTTACCAAACCTCAAACTAAATCCAATTACACTAAATCACATTGGTGATATTATCACCAACAGAAGCTCCAAATATAATATCATCAACATATATTTGTATTACTAAGAAATTTGATTTTTATCTTTTCAGGAACAATGTACAGTGTTATCCATATGTCCCTTTCAAAACCATTAAACAATAAGTATTATGCTAACCTACCATACCAAGCCCTATGTGCTTGTTTCAAACCGTACAAAGCCTTTTTTAACTTAAAGATCTAATCAGATGGTCTTTGTCCTCATATCCTGGGGGTTGTTTGACATATACATCTCTTTATCTAATTTGGTTAAAACGTTTTTGCGTTTTGTATTCTTTTATTCAAAGAAGAACTTGAAAATGGACCAATTTCTCGTATTTTATACACAGTTTGGCTGCTTTGTGATGTTGGGAGCCGCCTCCTGGATGCATGCTTTTGAGTGTTGTGGGAAAATTTACGGACAAATGATCTCTGGTGTACACATTTCAATCTAATGATGTTAAAATATAATTTGCTTGTGGATTTAATTATCGAACTTGTTTTTATAATCATCTTTTCCATCTCTTCTTTGATCCATTTCCTTACGAAAACATATGCATACAACATTTATTATATCAGGTCTACTGACAGTAAAGTAAAGTAGATAGTCAATCATTGACTTGTATAGCAGATTCCATTGATTGGCCTTCTTTGTCCAGGTCCAATCTAATGGTTTGAGCTTCTCAAAGTTGAACTTAGTTTCTTAAGCATGTCTTTGACATACTTTGTCTTACTGAAATGAGCTCCATTTCTAGTTTGCTTCACTTGCAAGCCAAAGAAAAGTTCAGCTCTTCATAGCAGACATCTCAAACTCTTTGGTCATTATTGACTCAAACTCCTTGCCCAAATCAGAGTTAGAAGCACAAAAGATAAAATCATCAATATATATTTGTATTACTAAGAAATTTAATTTTTATAGAAAAACTTGTTATCCATATGTCTCTTTCAAAACCATTAGACAATAAGTAAAATACTAACCTACCATACCAAGCCCTAGGTGCTTGTTTCAAACCATACAAAACCTTTTTTTTTTAACTTACAGTGATATGATTAGATGGTCTTTGTCCTCAGACCCTGGAGGTTGTTTGACATATACATCTCTTTTGATCAAGCCATTAAGAAAAGTTGACTTCACATTTGAAACACATTGAATTACAAAAATAGCTATGGAAATGATTAGTCTAATAGCTTTTAGCCTATGATTCATTATAGTCTATCCATTCTTGTTGATTATAGCCATGTGCAACAAGCCTAACCTTATTCATAGTGATTTCACCAAGCTCGTTCATTTTGTTTATGTACACCCACCTAGTACCAATAGATGTCTTACCAACAGCCAAAGAGACAAGTTCCTAGGCGTCATATCTTCTGAACTGATTCAGCTCTTCTATCATGGCTAGTATCCAGTCATTATCTTGTAGTTACTCTTCAATTGATTTAGGATCTATGATGGACACCAATGTATACAAATAATGAAGTTCTGAAAGTGTAGTATATCTTCTGGTCATGATGCCAATTGAAGCTTCACAAATGATCAGATTTCTGGTGTGAAATTCATTCCAATTAGTTTCATGCAGCCTCTATATTTTCTCATCCTCTTGTTGTTGTTCTTCTAGATGATCAGAAGATGCAGATGTAGCAATACGAACAACTAGCTGTTCATTAATAAGTGCAGGATGATGTGAGGCACTTGATGAAGGCAAAGTCATCAACACTATTTCTCGGTTGCTCATCAACATCATCAGCAAGTTCCAAGAGGATCATCTTTTTCCTAAGATATGTAGCATTCTCATTTGTGCCAATAGAAATTTCAACAAAAGATACATGAATAGACTGTATAACTCGTCTTGTTTCACAACTATAGCACCTATATACTTTAGAATTCTCAGAATAGCCAATAAAGACACATTCATTGAAAGTAACCAACCTTAGGTGTTCTTCTTTTTAATAGTTCATATTGAGTTTTCATGAAAAACATTTCTTATGGTTAGTCTATTGACAATATAACATACACCACTTGTTGCTTCAACCCATAAAAAATTTTGCATCTTAAATTCATTAAGCATGGTCCAAACAGCCTCTTGAAGAGTACAATTCTTCCTTTTCACCACACCATTTTGTTGAGGTGTCCTAGGAGCTGAGAATTGATGTCTAATTCACAAAAGTGAATGATGCTAGAATCAACAAATTCTCCCCTATCTCTTATGATATGTGTGACAGTCAGGATGGACTAATTGTGAATTAGCTTGACTAAAACCTCAAAAGACGATGCACTATCATTCTTATGTGACAAAAACAATGTCCATGTATACTCAAAATAATCATCCACAATTACAAAAGCATATGATTTACCACATGAGCTCTTAATTCTTGAAGGGACGAACAAGTCAAGATACAACAATTCAAGTGCTCTTGAAGTAGAGATTGATGTCTTAGATTTGTAAGATGTTCTGGTTTGTTTTTCTTGTAAGCAAGACTCACAAACAGTCCCATCAGAGAAAGTAATGTAAGGGATACCCCTTATCCATTTTAGCTTCAATAACTTCTTAATGGTATACATACTGACATGGCCTATGTAGATGATGATGAGTTGGGAGTGGAATGACAGGCTTGTGGCGGATGAGCTAGGGGGTCACAGTACTTGGAATGACGTGTCGAATTTGAATCAACAAGGACGTACGGTATGGTTTGTCTTCTCACATGGTTGGCACGATGGTGCTTGAGCAAAAGTATTTGCATTATGTCTAAAATCATGATAACGAGATTGCGTTGAACGCCTTATGCCTTGTGTATAATTTGAGGGATGATTTCCACACCTTTGGATATGTTTTTAAGAGGGTTGACTGGTTGTGAAGTTCGTTGCAACGGTAGTAGTTAGGGAAGATGGTGCAGGTGGAAAAACAACTATAGGCTGGTGGTATTGGTATTGAGCCTTAGTGGGGAGTAACAAAGAATACACTTCTTCAAAAGTGACATGTGATTTCGAGGAGATCATGGTGACAAGTGAATCATATTATGGTCCAAGGTTGGCAAGAAGATAGCCTATAATATCACGTGTGACTAGGATGCATCCCGACATTTCATGTTAATTTGTCAAATGTTTGATTCTCAAATAATATTATGTGGCTTTAGATGTACATTTTTTAGCCAATTAATTCAAGTTGTGTTTTAAGTTGAACTAATTGCGTGGGATGTTTGCAAGTCCTCCCATTTTTTGGCGGAGGTTGTAGCATGGTAAATTTGATTAGAACATCGATCGTTAGATATGGATAAGTTAATGTTACGGAGGATGTAGACGTATCATTCTCCAATCCATCATGTAATACTATAGAAACAATATATTAATACTGAAGGTAAAGATATAAAATTCATATATGATGACTTTAATAAAGTTTAAATGATTGTGTTTTGTATCACAAAAAAAGACTTTGGATAAGCTAAATATCACATAAAAGGGAAATCATATTGTGGGTATCATAACTTTCACTAATTTCTTGTTTTCCTGTGTCATCGGAACCACCTTAAGCCCTTGAACAACGGGAGAATCCACAGCATCTGCATGGCTGAAGTTGACTTCATATTCACCATGAAAAAGCGAAGCATTAAAAAATCCATCTGCATCTGTAACACCCACGAATCCTTCATGAGTTAATACTGAAATGAACTTGTCAACCGCATCGCCGGTGGGTAGATTCTTAAAGTTTTGATCAGTTAAACACATCACAGCACATCCACTTGGATGCATCGCCGCCCATAGTAAGATCCCTTTAACAGACGGGTGTGAAATCAATTCCTTCATAACACTATCCAAAGCTGGCCCGAGATTATTCGAACCTTCGACCGTTAGTTCGGTAATCCAAATCGGCAACTTTTGTGTTGCTAATGCATCTAACCCAGATCGCGTATAAGGTAAGTTAATATTCTTAAAATGTCCCTGTAACCCTATTCCAAGGGGTCCCTTATAGCCCTGTATCCGCATATCGTTGATTTTGTGGATATATTGTCTTGGCGTTGCTTTCTGGTCATTCGGGTCCTCTATCGTGAAATACTCGTTCAAAAACGGGGTTGGCTTGTTGTCGATCTGGTTAACCTCGGTATAAAATTTGGCTGATGCAGCTTGATCATTTAGGGCATCTTCAAGAAAAGACGTATGCATATTCTCGTTAACAACATCCCAATGTATAACTTGGCCTTGATATCTTCTAACAAGAGAGTTCACTCTTTTGTCGGCGACTTGCTTTAGTTGAACACCTTTAAGTTGTTGTACCCATGTAGGGTTTCGATCAACCTCATCCCATAGAATGTTATGCCCACGAACTTGAACGTTTTTTTGCTGCATCAGTTTCATCATGGCGTCAGGGACAGAGTAGTCTTCGCGTCCTTGGGTAAATTCGGTCAGAAGCCATTTCATTTCGTTCTCAAACACGGTGTATTTGAATCTTTTAAAGAACCAATCTTGATAGGCTGTGTTCTTTAGGATATCGCCGCTTATAGCAGCGCCGAATGGGAAACCGGGGTTGAGTGCTTTGATGGATACATTTGCATATGGCAATGGTTTGCCTTGTGAATCTACTGCTTGGAAAACTACCTGGCTCTTCCTTATCTGTATGTAAATTTCAGAAAAAAAAAATTAAAATACGCTCAGGTAATCAATTTTTTTTAGATCCGTCACTGCTGATGCTTATACCAAAACAAAATGACCTATTAATTTACCTTCTCAATGCTTTCGGTTTGATGACTTTTCCATTCATGTTCTGTAAATGGTTGAACCGAAATGCTGTCTGCCCATAGCTCCGCCGTTGATTCGTCACTCTGCAATCCATAGCAAAGGTAGATATATATACTCGTGTTTATAATATTTTCATTAAGATTTATATTACTAGCTAGTATATAAATCTCTTATGTAGAAATACTTAATTGAGATTGATTACATCGAAGTAGAGTAAAGCAGGGCCAGAAGTTTCGCCGACTAGGCCACCTTTAAGCATGGACCAACAACCAGAACGGGCAATCGTCGAGCCCACACGTTGAATTCCCATGGATGTTTTGATGACGGCAAAAATATGACCTTCTCCGTTACCAACCCGTACCCAAGCTGCAAAGGAACATAGCTTTGTCGCCTTAATTAGAAAGTTATGATAATAAATCAATAAAAGAAAAATCGTGACGATTATATACATTTACATACCGGATATTGTATAATACATCCCTTTCTTTAAGTAAATCTTCTGGGATAAACTTTGGTTTGATGCATTTCGATCAAAAGTTACAACAAAATTGTTGCCATCTTCGGATTTCCTCTCGGCTAATTTTGCGTTTCCACCGAATACCGACCACCCTTTCGCTCCTTCATTCATTTCTGGATTTTCAATTATTCCACCTCCATATTGTGCTTTCAATGGACTCTCCAAACACTGGATTTTATAGGGCAAAAAAATTTATTAAAAAAAACTTTTGGATTTGTGACATTAAACGTGGACTTATAATTGCATTAATAAAGACAGATAGGAAAATTGCCTCGTGTGTGAAGCTGTAATCGTAACTTAGACCATAGATTTGAGAACCTGCGGTAAATAACGCTAAAAGTAAGTAAATCAAATCGTCGCAGCTAAATTTTATCTCTTGTATTTGAGAATTTTACTGCTAGATAGGATGAATATTAATAGCATATATGTACACAAAGTTATATTACTTAATTAATACTGATAATGAAATTCTTTGGTGATTATTATAAAAAAATTTAACAATAAACAGCGTTGCAATGCTATTTTGATTTGGAGGAAAACAATTGTTTTTCTGAATCTTCTACGATAGATATTTAATTTATAATTTTTTGCTATATTTTTACAAAACGGACCTGAAGTTACAAGAAAAATTAGTAGTACAATTATATCAAGATTGCTGATTTTCCAAGACGCCATTATCCACTGCAATGAGAGGTAAAAAAAAAAAAAAACATGAGTTGAAAGTTAAAAAAATATTTAAGCAAAACAGAAAATAAAATAATGAACAACAGAACGTGTTTTTATAAAATCTATAATTATGTGAAGGAGACAATAAAAGTATTATTAGAGTACCTAAAGAGAATTTGACACTGAATGGATGGCTATTCTACCTAGATCACACTTTATATAAGACTCCATGTCAAAGGTACATGGTATGCGGACACAAAGATTTTTGACCCATATAGAAAATTAATTTTAATTAGGATCCATTTACCATTTATTACATAATAGATGATTAACACAAATTTTAGGATCCACTCATCTACATACCATTTATTACATGATTTTATGCCTAAGATCATGCTACGCATAAATTTATCAAGTGGGACATAGAAATCTGATATTACTAAAAGTTAATTAACCATAAGATGAATGAATCTTCATAGTTAGCTCTCATCTAGGGCGGAGGCAAGAATTTAACTTAGGGGGCACATTCTTAGATGAAATAAAGCGGAAAAAAGTTTTTCGAAAAACCTCATAGAGATACAAAAAATAAAATTGCTGTCGATTTAGACTTTAGATTATAGAAAACGATAAACTAAAAATATTTTTAATATGAATAACAAATATGTGTACTTTAGTAGTTTTAGAGAAACTTTTCAAGCGGGTCATGTTCAATAATCCTGAGAGGCAAACCTGTGTACAGTAAAAACGGGTCCACGTCCCAAAAATGCTAGTCTGACATCGCTACTTCATTCATAATGGATCCAGTAACTACTTAGACTTGTCGTCTTCGTTTGGTCTAAAGTGGTTAACTCGAATTTACCATTATACCTCAACTTTATATCTTAATACTATTTCTTATGATTCATCAATGTGGATATATATTACATTCTCTCCCTCTTAAGGAACTGACGTCCTCAACCATGACCCTACCGGAGGTAACTAAAGATGGCCATCACTACCTTTCACGGTGTGACACTTAGTTGTGTCTGGTAGTCGGCTCTGATACCGACGTCTGCAATACCACAAAATTGCAGGTCTGATAGCGCTACTAAAATGGTCAACCCGAGTTACCAATCTCATCATATCTCAGTCTCATATCTTAATATTATTTCTTCTGATTCGTCAATATATGACTGTACATTCTCTCCCTCTTAAGGAAGAGGCAACCTCGCAATTCTACACCCGCAACACCACAACATTGGGGGTCTGATACGAGCTACTAAAATGGTTAACCCGAGTTACCAATCTCATTATACCTCAGTCTTATATCATAATACTATTTCTTGATTCGTCAATATGGGATCGTACATTCTCTCCCTCTTAAGGGAGAGGCGTCCTCGCCATTACCCTACCAGAGGTAACTAAAGATGACCCTTGACGATGCTGGTTTTCGTCTATGAATAAATCCGGGTCCTTTAATCTAAGGATGATTGAATCAAGGATGATTTTGGGGGTGATTTTAGACTGAGCCTGAGAGTCTCTCTCAGGTTGCCTACGTATCCTGTTATGTTCCAGGAATCAAGCCACACGTAGTTCCTGGAAGTGTATTTATAATGACAATGCGTACCCTAACCCTAATAATAGGTCGGTTTAGGCTATTGTCTTATTTACCCTTAATTGGGCCTTACCCCTTGCCCAAGTTATCATGTGGATAATGGGCCAACATAGCTGGTGTGGACTCGTTCACGACATCGACTGCCCGACTTGGGGTGATCGAGTACGGAACTCTCGCCCGCCTTCGCTCGTAAGTCGATGGTCATACCCTCGAGTCCATAGTCATGCCTTAGACCCGAGGGCCGACATGAGTGCAATAACTCCCAAGTCGATGGTCCGACTTGCATGTCTTGGCACATATTTATACTTGTGAGCTTATATGGGCTTTACCCACTTATGCAAGCAACCACATGGACAATGGGCCGCGACTTGCGGTATCGAGATGGGCCCATCGTCTCGCTTCTCGATCATGTCGGTTGTCGATGTCTCAACTCGTAACTCGACCTCTTGGGCTATCACTTATTCTTGCTCGGGAGGATCGTGTCGTGACGCCACGTGGAGGTACGAGATTCGGTATCGTCATAAGCCCCCGGATCTATCCGAGCTCTTCGAGGTCGGGTCCGATGTCAAAGGTGTATCTCGGACACTGTCATCCAATGCTCGGAATTTAAATCTGCCATGCGGACTTACTTCCCGTGGAGTCCGACATACAGACTTTCCATGTCTGCTTTGCAGACCTTTTTGCCTTAGCATTATCTGTCCTTTGGACTTATAATGTGTGGCTAAGTTGACATCGACTTCGATGCCGTAGCTATCGAAGGAATGATGAGAAGTCCAACTTGGGACTGTCTCGGTTGAACTTGAAATCGATGCCCTTTCGGCTGTCGAAGGAATGATGAGATGTCTGTAGTTGGGATTTGTCTCTGTCGAGGTCGACTTCTCTCGAAGAGTCGACTTGCCCCGATTTCGGAGTACGGCATGCGGATCTCGAATTTCGTCTAACGATCTTGAGAATTTGATATGGACTACCTTTCTTTATTGCGGCCTTTGGCCTTATTCGCACATCAGCTTCTCTCATGTCGACGCATATATGTCGATATCTGCTCCCCAAGTATCATGAGAACCTTAGGTTTGGATCATATTTGTGTCGTTTGTATTGTTGTATATTTGCCTAGGGTGTAGTCCTTTGGACTTGATTCCCTAGCGACGTTGCTTTACAGGGTGTAGTCCTTTAGACTTAATTCCCTTAGTAGCCTGGAAGTGTAGCATGAGTGCATGACAAATGGTACACTTGAATATGAGTCGACCTAGCACTGCATCGCCTTTTAGGCTTGACTTGGCTATTTGGTCGGAGCTCGATTCGACCGTCGAACATGACAAATGGTACACTTGAATATGAGTCGACCTAGCACCGCATCGCCTTTTAGGCTTGACTTGGCTATTTTTGTCGGAGCTCGAGTCGTGAGTCGACCTAGCACTGTACCGCCTCTTGGGCTTGACTTGGCTTTTTCGGTCGGGAGGTTTGGCCCGACTATACGAACCGTCCTTGTCTCTGCCTCATTCGTCTGTTAGACTCGTTCGGTTTTCGACTTAGACATTTGGCCCGACCATGCGAACCGTCTCTTTGCCTTTGCATTTTCTGCCCATTGGGCTCGATTTGCTTTTGGCCACAATGAGGGATCCGACTTGCGGACTTTCCCTTTTCGTTGTTGTTGCGTAGTAGAAGAGATGCCGCTGGCTATCTCCTTTCGTTTGTCGAAATCGATGCCCTTTCGACTGTCGATATATATTTCCTGCTATGATGTCTTAGTAATTACTGTCTAAAAAGACTGGTAATACGTAACTATCGCTCAGGATCTCGGTGTCATGGTGTTTCTTTGTCGTTCATGACTCGCATGACACATGACCGCCAAGAGATTTGGACATGGTCCGAACTCGATGCCTTTGCTTTTTGGTTCCATGGAACTTTTAGCTTCACCGGTCGTCGATCGAAATGATCATGTTTCCCGACGTCGATGCCATTCCGTTTTTGTCCTATTAGGACTTATAAACGTTGACTATCGACACTGAAGGCGTCCGACTTGCGGATCCTCTTAGACCGTTGAGTAGATCCTTTGCGGAGTGGATCTTCGAGATACGCCCGACACTAGTCAAAAAGTCGCAATAACCATAGGGATAGTTCCCGAAATAACTCGTCCCGCCATGCTCGGCTAGGAGAGTTCCAAAATAAGATAGCTCGACCCTTCGTGGGTCGAGTTCCCGAAACAAGAATGCTCGTCCCGCCATGCACGGCTAGGAGAGTTCCAAAAATAAGAATGCTCGTCCCGCCATGCACGGCTAGGAGAGTTCCAAAATAAGATAGCTCGACCATCCGTGGGCCGAGTTCCCGAAACAAGAATGCTCGTCCCGCCATGCACGGCTAGGAGAGTTCAAAAAATAAGAATACTCGTCCCGCCATGCACGGCTAGGAGAGTTCCAAAATAAGATAGCTCGACCCTCCGTAGGTCGAGTTCCCGAAATAAGAATGCTCGTCCCGCCAGGCACGGCTAGGAGAGTTCTTGAAATAAGAATGCTCGTCCCGCCATGCACGGCTAGGAGAGTTCCAAAAATAAGAATGCTCGTCCCGCCATGCTCGGCTAGGAGAGTTCCATAATAAGATAGCTCTACCCGTCGTTTCGGTAGGGTGAGTTCCAAAATAAGATAACTCTACCCGCCGTTTCGGTAGGGTGAGTTCCAAAATAAGATAACTCTACCCGCCGTTTCGATAGGGTGAGTTCCTAGCATGATGCCGAGTCGAGCTCGGATTTAGGCAAGACGAGTCCGTATGTCTCGGATGCCGGTGCTCGATATCTCGAGTCTTTATGGCGCAATGTATTTGTAATAAAAATCATTGCATATATAATAAAGGCTTACAAAGTAATTAAGAATTTCAAATAACTATTGTAAGAACCTGGAGAACTAAAGAGCTCGGCTCGATCCTTGGAGCTCGAGAACTCACATCGTGGGTAGCTAGATACGGTAGATAATTCGCCACTTCCTCGGGTTACACAACAGTGCTTTTTCGGTGGCAATCAGACCTCAAAACGGACTCCGATCGGCGCAAAATTTGGAGGGATCGTTCTTCCCTCACTTTTCTTCGATTTGACCGGTGTAATTATCGTTTCGACGGTTCAATCTCCGGGAATAAGCTACCGATCTGCCAGCTGCTGTCCAGAATTCTGTTGCTTTTTTGGTGCCCTGCAGCAACTTTCTTGTCACAATCAGGTAATCAAACGAACTCCGATCGGTCTGAAATTTTGAGGGATCGTTAGGTCCTCATAAATATTGAATCTGACCGGAGAGATTGTTTTTCCAACGGCTCAATTGTCGGGAATATTCAGCCGAATTGGAACCTGCAGATTAGGGTTTTTCTGCTTTTTTCTACATAACTGCAACTTTTAGGCGATGATCTGGCATTGAAACCTGCTCCGATCGGCATGAAATTTTTATATATTTTTCTTCTATCTGTATCATTCAATATGACCGGATTGATTTTCATTCCAACGGTTGAATTGCTGGTAACAGGCCGCCGACCTAAAACTGCTGATTAGGGTTCTGCTGCGTTTCTGATACAGCAGCCACTTCTTGGCGACGATCGGGCACCAGGAAAAGCTCCGATCGGTCTGAAATTTGGAGGGATTGTTCACAACTCCTAATCATTGATTCTGACCGGTGGGATTGATTTTCCAACGGTTAAATCGGCGGGAAAAGGCTGCCGACCTGTCTGCCCCCAATTAGGGTTTTGCTGCGTTTTTGATACAGCAGCAACTTCTTGGCGATGATCGGGCCATTAAACGAACTCTGATCGGCCTGAAACTTTTAGTTCTTGTTCGTCCCTGATAATCCTTGATTATGACCGGTGGAATTATCGTTTCAACGGTTCAATTTCCGGCAATCAACCACCGATCTTGCTGCGTTTTTGGCTTTATTTCGCCATTAACATGATCACCATCACTCCTGATCCATCCCCGATAGAAGGCCCTCCTTCTAGCGCCAATGACGATGCTGGTTTTCGTCTATGAATAAATCCGGGTCCTTTAATCTAGGAATGATTGAATCAAGGATGATTTTGGGGGTGATTTTAGACTGAGCCTGAGAGTCTCTCTCAGGTTGCCTACGTATCCTGTTATGTTCCAGGAATCAAGCCACACGTAGTTCCTGGAAGTGTATTTATAATGACAATGCGTACCCTAACCCTAATAATAGGTCGGTTTAGGCTATTGTCTTATTTACCCTTAATTGGGCCTTACCCCTTGCCCAAGTTATCATGTGGATAATGGGCCAACGTAGCTGGTGTGGACTCTGTTCACGACATCGACCTGACCGACTTGGGGTGATCGAGTCTGGAACTCTCGCCCCGCACGCTCGTAAGTCGATGGTCATACCCTCGAGTCCATAGTCATGCCTTAGACCCGAGGGCCGACATGAGTGCAATAACTCCCAAGTCGATGGTCCGACTTGCATGTCTTGGCACATATTTATACTGTGAGCTTATATGGGCTTTACCCACTTATGCAAGAAACCACATGGACAATGGGCCTGCGACTTGCGGTATCGAGATGGGCCCATCGTCTCGCTTCTCTGATCATGTCAGTTGTCGATGTCTCAACTCGTAACTCGACCCTTGGGCTATCACTTATTCTTGCTCAGGAGGATCATGTCGTGACGCCACGTGGAGGTACGAGATTCGGTATCGTCAACCCTCATTGCGTTTTACGGCGTAACACTTAGTCCGTCTGGTAGTCGGCTCTGATACGACTGCAACGCCTTAGAATTGCAGGTCTGATAGCGCTACTTAAGTCATAACGCCTCAGAAGTGCGGGTCTGATAGACCTACTTAAGTCTTAATGGATCTGCTAACTACTTAGACCCATCGTCTACGCTTGGCCTAAAATATTTAACCCGAGTTACCATATCCATTTGTATCTCGATATGTTTTTGTATCTCAAATTTTATATCTTAATCCTATATCTTCCGATTTGTCGACGTGGGATATTACACACAGATCCCGCTATCGAAAAAAATTGCACCAAACAAAAGGTCATGCGCCCGTTAAAAAAAAAAAACTTATAAAAAAAATATCATTCATCCGTTGAATTTGTTTTCAAGATCCACCAGTGCTAACCCATTTGTATGTGCATGAGGACTCAGATTCTCAAATGACGATTGTGTCTCGGATATCTTGTATTATGTTCAAGGTTACTCCTTTTCAGAATGATAACAACCAAAAAAGAAATACTTTAATAAAATGAGAGATGAAGAGTAGTGAAGAACGTGAAAAACCGAGATTAAGGTGAAATTTTAAAATAAAATGAGAGATGAAGAGTCGTATATTAACCATTCATTTCTAATCCCTCACACACGATAAAAGTGTATTATGAAAAACCGAGATTAAAATCTCTCGAGATTAAGAATATTAAACGGTGTATTTTTTAATATTCTTTTTGAATACTAATTAAATAAGTAGACAAATACATATAATAAAAATGTCTTGCCGTTTGTACAAGAAGAATATGAGAGAAAATTAGTTCTCATCGTAAAAATTTCTGAAATTATAGTTTGTAAAAAAAAGAATAAGAATTAGAAATTAAAAATAAGATATACAAAAAAGGTAAGCAAAATATATTACAAGAAAAACACTATTTTGCTACACCAATTTTTTTCTACAAAAAAATGTTGTTATATATTTATTTTTAGCCACAATAGCGTAATAAATGAGTCTATATATTAGCAACACTCTTTTTTTTTGTTGAGAGGAACAACACTTTTGTAATATCCCGATTTTCAAAAAAAATGGCATCTTAGTCTTTTAACGAAAAATCAGAATATTGTATTTATTTTAATTAATGGAATTAAAGAAAATGAAGGATATTAAAGGAGTTATTATATTTCAAGATTTTATTAAATAATTGAGATTATAAAAGGAAAACTAATCCTAAATTAACTTGTTGTTGTTTTACGTAAAAAGAAACTATGAGGCGCAAGTTTTGAAAAAAAAAAGAGAGAAGAGGCTTTCGAATCTCTAGGCTAACCCGTTGATAAAAAACGCAGACATCTCAAGAGAGAAAGGATCACCGCGAGACGAGGATCGTTTTGATATCAACAATCCCTAAATCCGTTAACGTAAGTTTTTCCCTCATCGTTCTTGATACTAGGGTTTGTTCATCATCGTTGTTAAGCTGCGTTTTTCTGAGTATAAACATCGTAATGATCATCTTTGGATTGATCGCTTATAGGTTTGAAGTTAAAGGTTTAACCCTTTTCAAGGTTTTGATAGCGTGGATCGTAGTAGCTCGCAAATTAAGGTAACGTGGTGTTCTTATCGTATGATTAAGGTGTCATAAAGTTATGAGCAATTTGTATGCATATTCTCGTTGTTTGTAATCTATTTATGTTGGAGTTTAGGGCGGATTGGGTTGGAAATCGCGTTTACGCAGTTGCAGATTTCTGGGGAAAAACCCAGGCAAACGAGCGTTTGCACAAGGGCACACGGGCGTTTGCGATCGTTGCAGCTCAACCGAGCGTTTGGGTATTTTGGACGGGCGTTTGAGGGTTTGGCATTTGATACAAGATGTGGCTTTTTTCACGAACGGGCGTTTGGGGTGTAGTAAACGTTCGTTCAAGGCAAACGCACAGGGTGTCAAACGTGCGTTTGACCTGTTTACTTCATTTTTACTGTTTTATCATGTCAGCTTGGTTTCAGGCTTTATAATCATGTCTTTACTGCTTAACCTTATGTGACAAAGCCTTGAATTAGCTTTTGATGCGTTTAGTTCCGGCACTATATGGATTCCCTAAAAGATGAAGTGTGGAACGTCGAAAGCTTTGGATTTGCCTTGTGCTTCGATAAGCTAGGGTTTATCGATGTCTGTGTATGTGCTAGGTGTTGTAGAGTCTGGTGGTATTAAGAAGAGGGAGTAGACTGATAGGTGAGCCTTTTATGTGAATCAACTTAGGTGGCTAGTTAAACATCTAATCCAACGTATGTGTAGATTAATAATCTTAAACATCATGCAATGCTTAGTAAGGCATAGTACAATATCGCGATGTGTTCTCTGACCAGACAAAGTAGACTGTACCCACGCCGGTCAATCGATTGGCTAGATAAAGCGTCTGGTGCACTCTGCCGGTCATCACACTATCGGGACTCGATATTCCCGGGGCTACTAGAGCGTGTCTCTAAGTAGGTTGCACCCAGTTGTCCTAGTACATCCTATTACTAGGCGTAGTGCCATTGTTATTCATGAAGTAACAAACTTGAGCTAAGCTAGATACTTTTGGAACCTCATTTTATGCTATGAACATAATATGATAGTTAGCTAGGATTAATTAACGGAATGAATTAATAAAAGACGGCGTTATTTTTATTTCTTTATAAGACCGACGTTATGCGATCTTCTACGTGTTACTAAGTACTTATGTACTTTCCCCGTTACTTTTTGTTTGTCTTTTTCTTTCCCCAAAGAAGATGAACACAGGTTGCTAATGATGATGAGTTCTGTGACGAAGACGTGTGAGATGGAGCTCTCGAAGGCTTAGTTTCTTTAGTTTTGTTTTCTTTCAATAATGTTGTTGATTCAAGTTCAAACAATGTTGTCTTTCTTTTGGATTAGTTCCGTTTGAGTTCTTTTGGATTTAAATGTTGGATGTTTTAGTTCTCTTTATTGGATTTAGTTTTACAGCATTGAAAACCGTGTGTTCGATCTTTTGTTTTCCCGAGTCGTTTTATCTTCCGTGTCGTTTTAGTTCTAATTTATGACGTAAGGCTTACATATATTATTGAATTTATTTGATAATATTTGTGCCGAGCGCTCTTTCCGGATAAGGACTCGGTGTCCAGGAACGGGGCGTTACAACTTTTTTGTGTGTGGCAAAATCTAGTGTAACAAAATAATGTTTTTCTTGTAGTATCCCGAAATATATCAAATTTAATTAAGAAAATAAGTTTGAAATATGAGGGAATGAGGGAGAAGACAGAAATATTTCATCAATTGAGTAGAATGACAGTCTTTTGAAACTTTTGCATAACGGACAAAACTATTTATTCACTGTTGAAATTCACTTGTGTTCGAAATTCACTATTTAAATTCACTGCCGAAATTCACTAATTTTCAAAATTCATTGTCGAAATTCACTGATTTTCGGGATTCACTGTCGAAATTCACTAGGGAGATTCACTGATTTTCGGAATTCACTGTTTGTCCGTCTCGCTATAAAAATTAGGGGGAATGAGGGAGAATGACATAAATATTTCATCAATTGAGTAGAAGGACAGACTTTTGAAACTTTTGCATAAAGGACAAACTATTTATTTACTGTCGAAATTCACTGTTTAAATTTACTGCCGAAATTCACTTTCGAAATTCACTAATTTTCAAAATTCATTGTCGACTGATTTTCGGGATTCACTGTCGAAATTCACTGATTTCCGGATTCACTAGGGAGATTCACTGATTTTCGGGATTCACTGTTTGTCCTTCTCGCTATAAAAATTATGCAGTTGTCCTTCTCCCTATAAAAAATATGTAGTTGTCATGTTACTTAAAAATATTCCAGATTGTGTCATTATCCATAATTTCCCATAAAAATTATGCAGTTGTCCTTCTCCCTATAAAAAATATGTAGTTGTCATGTTACTTAAAAATATTCCAGATTGTGTCATTATCCATAATTTCCCATAAAAATTATGCAGTTGTCCTTCTCCCTATAAAAAATATGTAGCTGTCATGTTACTTAAAAATATTCCAGATTGCGTCATTATCCCTAATTTCCCATTGAAATATTATTGTAAAATTTATGATGTTTAAATGTGGTTAATCCTTTTACAAAAGATATGAAATTTAAATTTTGTACAAAAATCATAAGAGTAATAAAAATATATAAGATATATTGGACTTTTACTATATAAAAGGGAGAGTTTTCTTTAGATAGGCAAGATATATATCCATATAGAAAGGTATGCAATTTCATTTAAGAAAAATAAGCAAGAAGTAATCTTGTAAAAAAAATTGATATTTAAAAATGGTGAAGTCTTCTTAAAAAAAAATAAAAAAAAATGGTGAAGTCCTTAACAAAATTTAAAGATACATAGAACATACAATAATAGCACGGGCCTTTACGGACACCCCAATTTTTATACCAAAGGCACCTTGCTTTGTAAAAAATAGTTGTTTACCCTAGACATCACGCACTAGTCTTTTAGATGATGAATTTACTAAAGACCCCACACTTGAATCAAATTCATTATTTCCAAATCCTTTTGACTATTGGCAAAAAAAAATTTATGAATTAGACCCTAAAAAACTTTTTAAAAAATTTAGCCACCCCCTTCCGCAGGGCCGGCCCTATAGTTAGGCCAAAGAGACCGCGGTTTTAAGCCCCAACGGTGTCGGGAGGGCCCAACGATACATGTTTCGTTAAAAGAAAAAAAAATTTTCGTGTAAATTCAATCCGATCCAACATAATATAATATATTTTTTTTTATAAAGACCCAAATTTTTGTTCTGATGATGATTTCGAATTTTTGTAAAATTCATATGCATACTATGCCTTTTTATAGGCTGAAGGAAGCTCAATTCGAACCGAGATGTTCCTACACGAAAAGGTAAGGGTTATCATCATTCGCATGCAGAGGTGCATCAATTCGAAATTCAGAATCTGAAAAGGAGCATGGATTCGAAAATGCATATCCCTTCATGAACTGATGCATGTATTGGTTCAGGTCGGACCCCGTTTTGTTGCGATAACATTAATTCGTACGCAACTCGTATACAAACGATAATCAAAACATTTATTTATGAAAAAAATATCTACAGTTTTGTATATACGTATGAGTTTGGTTTTTGTTTCTAAATATGTTAGAAAAGTATACTTTGTAGGTATGTTTTGAGGCTATCAATAGATTGAATTTTATATTTAAGGATGTTAAAAACGCGATAAGTATGTTTTTATAAAAAAAAAAACGACTTCAACTAAAAGTCCCAATTCGAAACTGGCCTTAAACCCAAAAAACGCCAGGGCCGGCCCTGCCCTTCCGTCCATTGCACTCTTCTTCTTCTTCTCCCCCTCCTCCTCCTCCTCTTCTAAGTCTTCTTCTTCTTCTCCTCTTGCATTATATATTTGTCTAACTCCTCCAAATCTTCTCCTACCATTTTCTTCTACCTCTTTCTCTTCCATTTCAAACCCCTTGTTCTTTTTTTAATAGCAAATGCAAATGCAAAAAAAAAAAAAAGGAACTGAAGCAAAATGCTGATGAAAAATTACTTCTTGTTTTATTCTCAGATGTTATTTATGATGATGATGATAATGATGATATGAGGAAATGAGAGAGATGAAATATAATTAAGAAGAAAAAAAGGAGATAAAGGAAGAAGGAAGAGATGATATCATGATATGTGATCAATAAGATGAAATTTGGAGAATTTTGAAGGTGAGTTTCGATGGGTTTGATGAATTTTTGAGGGAATGTGTGGAAAGGTTTAAGGAGAAGAAGGAGATATATGATGAAGAAGATGAAGAATTTTGGTGAATTTGTGGAGGTGGGTCGATTGGATGATGAGTATCGGAGGGAAAATGTGTGGTGGCTTGTAAGAATAAAAAAGTGTATGGGTTGTACTATAGTTATTTTGATAAGAGTGGAATTTTATTTCTATGTGTGGTGTCATAGATATCAATGAAAATTTTGTCAAATGTCGGGAGACATGACATTAATCAACTTCACTCAGTTTACAAAGCAGATTGAAATACATAGATTTAGAACATAATGAAACTACTTTTAAAGCATATATAACTTGAAGCATGCATGGACAAAAATTCATATTAACTACATTAGTTCAACTGGCATGTATTTGTTTAGTTTCATTTACCATATTTATCTTGATTGTTAAATTTACGTAAGCTATCTAGTGATCCATACCCTACTTTGTTGAAGTTGTGAAGCTTAAGAACACAACGAAATAAAACGCGGAAGTATTATTACTCAAGAATAATCGAAGAGTTGAGTTACAATGCTATCATGGTGCTCAAGAATAAAATGTGTTCGTAGTGACAATGGAACTGAGCTTAGGCCTTTGCTTCCCTATTTCCGAAAACAAGGAATAATTTTTGAAACCTCTTGTGTTAAAACTCCTCAACAAAATGGAAGGATAGAACGTAAGCATAAACACATATTGAACACTTCGCTTCGAGGGTCACTTACCTCTCAAGTTCTGGGGAGAGTGTGTTTTGGCGGCTTCCTATATTATTAACCGAACTCCATCGAGTGTTTTGAATTACAAGACCCCTTATGAATCCCTATTTGGAAAACCACCAGATTTGTCGATTCTTAGAGTTTTGGGCTATCTTTGTTATGCTCATGACCACCGTCATTCAAATAAGTTTGATAGTCGTAGTTGTATGTGTGTTTTTTGGGGATATCCCTTTGCAAAGAAATGGTGGACGCTGTATGATCTTCATACGGAAGAGATTTTTGTATCCCATGATGTTAAATTTTATGAGCACATTTTCCTTTTTTCCCATCCGGCCGAGGGGACTGTGACTCCTTCTCCTCCCTACCAGTTTTTAGATGATGTTGTGATTGAAGACGAGGGGGCGGATTTTCTTTCCCAACACCCGGGGGTCCATCGTTGCCGGATCCACTGGTTGAGGGGGGATGCGCGGTACAAATGAGATAGTTACAGATGAGCCAGGTTAGATAGCACCTTCACCACCACCTCAACAACCAGGTGAATGTCTGAAAGAGTTGGGTAGAGGTAGACGACAACAAATTCCAAATTCACGGTTTCAGGATTTTGTGACACACACTTTGGTTGACAGGAAAAGTTCTACTCCATGCTCCTCCATTCCATCGGCATCCTCAGGTACTCCGCATCCTCTTATGCATTTTGTTAATTATGATGTGTTTTCTGATAAACACCGGAAGTACTTAACCGCTATTACAATTGGTAGTCCTCCAAAATCTTTTAAGGAGGCCGTTAAAAATGAGGGTTGGCGTAAGGCTATGGATGAGGAGGTTCGATCTTTGGAAGACCAAGATACTTGAGTGTTACAACCACTTCCTCTAGAATGGTATTTTCAATTTTACCCCTAAATTTTTATTTTTTTTGCACTTGTTTATTCTGACCCAGAAAAGACGTTAGTTTACAATACACACATTCTATAGAATAAGTTGGCGTATACGAGAAAAATATCATATTTAGTCACTTTTTTTTTTTTTCCAATTTTACACTTTTTAAAATTTTATTAACGGTGTGTTGTGTCTACAAAACACTCATATTTTGACTCAAATTGAAAAAGATACTCGTAACTTGATATTTCTTAGAACATCATATGTATGTTTTGAGATAGTATATCTATATGCTTAAGCAAACGTAAAACGCACAAAACACAAACATATAAATGACAAATACGGAATTTATTAGTGAATTTCTTAAATTTATTATTTTCAAAACACACACCAAAAAAAAACCCTACATCGTGCGAACCATAACTTTCCTTACTATACTATTTTTTCGTGATGTGGAAGAGACCTTAACTCCCTCAAGAATGGAAGAATTCACTGCATTTGGATGACTAAAATGGAAATCATATTCGCCATGAAACAAGGATGCCTCAAAAAATCCATCGCCATTTGTAACACCCACGAATCCCTCGTGCCTTAACTCTCCAAGAATTTTATCAATAACATCACCGGTGGGCAAATTCTTGAAATTCTGATCAGTCAAACACATCCGGTAACACCCGGCCGGTGATATCGCCCCCCACACTATAATGCCTTGAACACCCGGATGTGCAATCACTTCCCTTATAATCTGCTCCAACGCCGCCGCTTGTGTTGGCCGGTTCGAGACGTCTAATTCAGTAACCCAGATTGGTAATCTCAACGATGAAAGCGAGTCGATCCCGGATCTTATATAAGCTATATTCGGATCTCCGAAATGTCCTTCAAGTCCGATTCCAAGCGGACCTCTGTATCCCTGTGCTCGAATTTGATTGATTTTACGAAAATACGCCGCTGGGGACACTGCTTTATCACCAGGCTCCTCAATTGTGTTGTATTCATTCAGAAAAGGAATCGCCTTGCCGTCGATCTGGTTAGCCTACATCCAAAAATTCAACAATCCAAATCAATTTTCAAAATTCACATTTCACAAGGTTGAATAACTTCTCTAAAACATAAAAGAAAAATTAAACATACTTGGCGGTAAAAGTTGGCGGATGCAGCTGGATTGTGTAAACCATTCTCAAAGAAAGAAAAATGAATGTTCTCATTAACAACATCCCAATGAATAAGTTGGCCTTGATATCTTCTGACAACAGAGTTAATTCTCTTGTCTGCAGCCTGTTGTAGTTGCGATCCGGAAAGTGGTTTGACCCATGCAGGGTTCCCATTCGGGTCATCCCAAAAAACATTATGACCACGAACTTGAATGTTGTGTTGTTGGACAAGCTTAAGCATGGCGTCAGGGACAGAATAGTCTTCATGTCCAGGGGAATTCTCTGTGGTATACCATTTCATTTCGTTCTCGAACACAGTGACTTTGAATCCTTTCGAAAAGAACCAGTTTTGATAAGCTGGGTTGTTGAGGATAAAGCTACTGATTGCACAACCAAATGGGAAATTTGATCGGACTTGTTTGATGGTGATATTTGCATTTGCTAATGGCTGCCCTTGTGAATCCACTGCTTGAAATCTTACTTTGCCCTTGCGTGCCTGTTATTAATAATTAATCAATCATATCCAAAGAATTTTTTGTGCTTGAGCCTTGCAAATAATTAAATTCTTGAAAGTCCAAAGAAACCAACAGCTTAAATACCTTTTCAGTGCTTTGGGTTCGATGAGATATCCACTCTTCTTCTGTAAATGGTTGGACCGAAATGCTATCCGCCCATAGCTCTACGGTTGGATGATTGTTCTAAGATACCAGCAGAAACAAAAAAAACAAAAAAAAAAAAAAATGAAAAAGATATTTAATTAACCAAAAGCCCACGATATCGTGAAATAATGATAGAGTTACTTATAAAAACCTACCTAAAGTCTACAGTACTATCATTATTCCATGGATTTAATCAATAAAAAATATGTATTTTTAAATTGATTAAAAAATATTTATATAAAAACAAAAATGTAAAAACTTATCAACCATTTAAGTTTCTATCTTTAACCTAAAAAATATTTATATAAAAATTTATTTTTATTATATAGATTTTTTCTATAAATCCTCGGTTGTGAGATATATGATATAACTGAAAAAACGACGGAACAACCGAAATTTTCGGTGATACAGGCAATAGAATTTTGCGGTTCCATCAATATGTTTTTTTTAATGTAGAAAACATGGCACACGTGACAAAATCAACTAAAACATCAATTTATTCAATAGTGTCGTCAATTTTTCAATCACAAATCATTTCACGGATTTAATTAAGATGATAATCAGATCATCTACTCATATATTCTTTTCCTTTTAACAAGAAAATAAGTTGATCACATTAATTAATTATATAGATCCGAGGTTACTATAACGGTTATATCAAAAATCATATTCTTTTTTTATTTAGTGATATTACCGGTATACAACAACATGTTAGCATCATATCCGATTATGAGTATTTCCAGAATAAAATAATAATATTAATAAAAATAATACCAGGAAATCAACTTAAAAAAGGAGGTAGAAAAGGGAGGACATACGTCAAAATAGAGAAAGGCAGGACCGGAAACATTAGAGACAAAACCGCCCTTGAGCATAGACCAACAACCTGAACGGGCAATGGCTGACCCCAATGATCGAAACCCTTGCGTTGTTTTGAACACGGCTGTTACATCACTTTCCCCCTCGTTTACACGTAACCATGCTGCAACCAATATATACCACTTAGATTATCATTTGTTATTTGTGTATATGAATTGATATATTTCATTAATTTATATAACTATTTTCATTTGAATACAAGTATTATTCTTTTTAATACATATAAACAACAATACACATATCTCAATCATGTGAAATATACGTACGTACCCGATATTGTATAGTATGTCCCTTTGGTCAATTCAAATTTCTGAGCTAAACTATGATAAGTAGCATTTCGATCAAATGTTACAATAAAATTGTTGCCATCTTCAGATTTCCGCTCGGCTAATTTTGCACTTCCGCCAAATACTGACCACCCTTTCACTCCTTCATTCATTTCTGGATTTTCTACTATACCTCCTCCATATTGTGGTTTTAGGGGACGAGATAAACACTGAAAAATCACGGAGAATATATCACATTAACTTTTATGTATATATTGCCCCATTGTTTTTAGGTTTTGATTCATAATTATTGTACAAATTAGAATATACAAACCTATATTTAATTAAAAGAAAAGAAAATTGATAAATTTATAACCCCATGTTAAAAGTCCATGTTTGTGACAATAATAAATGGTGATTAAAGATATTCACATGGAAGGAAAACTTGCCTCGTGAGTGAAACTGTGATCATAGGATAAACCATAAACTTCAAAATCTGCAAAAACATATATACACCAAAACTATTATGACACTCGGAGCAAATTATAATTCATAAAAAAAATTGTTATAACACCAAATTAAATTGTGTAACTATTGAAACAAACAATTTGTCCCCAAAAAACCCACCTGAAAATATAATCAAAGAAAACAGTAGAATCATGTGCATGTTCTTGAACTTCCATGCCGCCATGATTCACTGCAATCTGCAATAACAAAAATAAATCTTAAGTAACAATTAAGTAGCCAAAAAAAAAACAAATTGAAGAGAAAAGTGTTGTTAAAATCAGGATTTTTTTAATCATCCATAAAATGATTGTGCTGGTATATATATATATCATGTATGTAAATTCGTTGAAAAGGATGATAAAGCAATTTTCTGTGAGTATATGCTACTATCAATCAAGGATTATAAATAAATAAATAAATAAAAGTTCAAGAATACCTTGAATTAATATACTACAGGAAGGCTGGGTCTCTTGCACAGCAATATGTATGATGTATCTATATATATAGATAGATAGACATATAGCTAATGAATGGCAAAAATATGGAAATCAATGTCTTACAAGGTAAGTAGGAGTGACAAAGAGCCAACGTTAATTGCTTTGGCGTATCATATTTAATTGTGTTGCCAAATTTTGGGATTTATTCATGAACAAAATTTTCGCTATGATTAATTTACAAGATTTTCGTAACAAAATTTATATGAGGAAATGCACAATTAATTTAAATGCTGAATTTAATTATATGTCAATTGGCAAATCTTATTTTATTTACAGTCGGATTATTTTTTTCCTACCTTATTCGATTCTTTTCCATATTTACAAGTTTCACAAATTTTATGATGACCAATGACAAGAAAACTTAATAGACAAATGTTACAACAAGAGTACTTGCGGTAGATATTGTAACACTGTACAAATCTCTAAAATTGAAATTTATATCATTAATTAAGATATACTAATAATCATTTACAGTAGAGTCTCTATTCATGTAACTCCCTCAGACTCCGGGCGGGATAGCGTTAAAAATGAGTCATACATGGTTCAATCAACTGCTTAGACCGTCGTCCTCATTGGGTCTAAAAGGGCTAAAATGGGTTGATAAGACATTTATGTCTTACACTTATATGAGGGTGATCATTCACTTATTTTACCGATATGAGACTTTACATTCTTCCCCTTATAAGGGACTGGCGTCCTCGCCAGGACGGTCAAAGCTTGTCCCAGTGGACTTATCCTAGTTCGTCCTTACCATAGGATTCTAGAGGTGGCCCCCAACGCATCTCACGGTGTGGCACGCAGTCCGTATGACAGTCGGCTCTGATACCATTCTGTAACGCCTCAATACCCCGGGTCTGGTAGCGCTAAATGAGTTAAATGGTCTGATCAATTGTTTAGACCGTCGTCATCGTTTGGTCTAAAAGGGCTAACCCGAATTGACAAGACTTTTATGTCTCACACTTATATGGGGGTGATCATTCATTTACTTTACCGATATGAGACTTTACGATTCAAATATTTAAAATAGAGAATCTGTATGCATAAAATACTAATTCTCTATACAAATTACATGATTTAGAGATTCTGATACATTCATTTCAAATAGCGATTCCCTAAAATAAAAATAAATGATGTTAATACTGTAAAATAGAGAATATTTTCAAAGTAACCGTTGCGAATTCTCTAAAAGCAGTGGCATCAAATGCTTTTAACAAATCATCTAGTTTATAGTTTTAAATACCTATTTTTCTAGTTTATAGAATCTCTACTTAGGTTGAAATAAATCAAATTCTCTATTTTACATAATGTTATTGATATAAAATAAATTTTATATAATCAGAATGAATGTGGTAGATGTAAATAAATTTTACCGAGTCTGTATTTTATGGTAAAAAATAGAGTATTTATTGTGGTGTTACACTTTCTAAATCTGAATATTTAAATCTCTAAAATACAGTTTTTTAACGATTAACAATATCTACGGCAACTACTCTAATATAAGTTTATTCCTTTTTTGTCTTTGAATAATTCTTTTTAAAAAATAATAACACATTCATTAAATCTTCTTATCTTATAGTATATAATTTATTACCAATCGAATGATGATAGTCAAAACATATTTTACTCATTTTTCTTTTAAAAATTCATAATAGACACCCACTTTCTCTAAAAGCATTTGGGAGAAAAAAAAAAAACTCACAATTTTAAACGGATGGAGTAATATGTACATTTATACCGGCTATATTATAATGAAACTTTACTTGTGAAAAAAATAACGTCTAATACCAACATGAATATGTATTGACCGGCCGTTAAGGAGAAATGAAAAAAAAAAAAAAAAAAAATGCAAGTAATTATTTGCAATTCCTCGCATTGACACACGTAGATCTTTTTTTTTTTTTTTTTGGTACAAGACACACGTAGATCATTCATATTTGTATTCCGCATATTTCACCAATTTTCTGTTTGAATTTTGTTTTTTTAATTTGCTGGTCGAGTAATTAAATTTTAGGGGGAATGAGGGAGAAGGACAGAAATATTTTATCAATTGAGTAGAAGGACAGTTTTTTGAAACTTTTGCGTAAAATAAAGCCGACAAAACTATTTATTTGTCGAAATTCACTTGTGTTCGAAATTCATTTGTTTAAATTCAATGACGAAATTCAATTATTCGAAATTCACTATTTTTCAAAATTCATCGTCGAAATTCACTAATTTTCGGGATTCATTTGTCGAAATTCACTATCGAAATTCACGATTTCGGGATTCACTAGGGAGGTTCACCGATTTTCGGGATTCATTTGTTTGTCCTTCTTGCTATAAAAATTATGCGGTTGTCCTTCTCCCTATAAAAAATATGTAGTTGTTCTGTTACTTAAAAATATTTCAGATTGTGTCCTTATCCCTAATTTTCCATAAATTTTATTAGTGATTTTTTTGCCCCACAGGGGGTTCGAACCCGAAACTTTCGGATTAAAAAACATAACACTTACCCTTGGATCAATGTCTTGTTGGCTACTACGTGATTAAATATGAAAAAATAAACTTGAATAATCATTCAAGTATATGTTTAACCGTGAAGGTGAAGAGAAAGACGTTTATTGTATTTTCTTTCCTCTTCATGTCATTTCATACGATTTTTTTTTTTATTTTTAATTTATGCTTGTG
The DNA here is from genome assembly GCA_036785695.1 of Gentiana straminea. Taxonomy (NCBI): domain Eukaryota; kingdom Viridiplantae; phylum Streptophyta; class Magnoliopsida; order Gentianales; family Gentianaceae; genus Gentiana; species Gentiana straminea. The sequence goes on from JAVUPR010000427.1 coordinate 1,597,999, forward strand.
TAAAGACTAGGTAATTCATAAAGTTAGTTTGTGAAAATGAATCGCAAAACGAAATCGTGTAAAATAAATTAGAGAGAAATGGAGTAAATTGAGATAACAAAAAAATATATATATATATATGAGATAACAAATTTAAACGTGCTTATAGAGTATGTAACGCCCTGTTCCCGGATACCGAGCCCTTATCCGGAAAATAACGTTCGGCTCGTATAGCATTAAATAAATTTAATATTATACGCAAGCCTCTACGCCGTCGTAACAAATAAAAGCAAACGGAAACCCAAAAGACTCGGGTAAAATCATAAATGCTATTATGAATGGAAAGTAACAATTCTAAAGATGGAAAGAATTAACTTACAACGACTATTCTCCAAAGATTACAAAGTACGATGTCTTGAAAGTACAACTTGTCTACAAAGTCTAGAATTAAAAGTAAAACAAAGCATCGTCGAAAGTCTTCCTCGTAGTCCTCAACAAACTCGTGGTTAGCCTGTTCGTCTTCTCACCCCACATTGCATACAAAAGAAAATACAAAGGAGGTAAGTACAAAGTACTTAGTAAAAGTGAAAGCTAATGATTAACTAAGTTCTACAATGAAAAGGTTCATATTATTAATTATTAAGCTATATTTAATTATAAGACCGACTCAATCTAGGGTTCACTTCATGTCCATCAACATGTCATGACTAACTGTTTCTAACTTGGCTTATATGTGTTACATCAACATTCAAGGGCACTACGCATGGTGCTACTCATCACGAAGTATCTGGGTGCAACCTATTAGTGGATCACACCAATAGCCACGGGCTAGTCCCGATAGTATACGCGTTCGGTGAAGTCCCTCTACTCCTGGTGCCCTCTAATGGCCATCAAAGTTATCCATCCACGATTATCCTCTACTCCTGGTGCCTCTAGAAAGGCCAGCAAGTTTACTCGTTTTATCCGAAGGCCTACACATTGCGATATAAACTTGTGCCTTACCAAGAATGGATTGATGTTTAATCTTTGTACTACAGAAGTATGTAATTATTAATGGTTATTAACTAGCCACCTAAGTGTTTTCAAGTAAACTCTCTCACCCCTACTTCTCTCTCTCTTAGACCACTAGACACGGACAAGGCCTAGCAATTACACAGACATTGGTGAATTCTAATTCACCAAAGCACAAGCCCTTTCATGCATTTCCGACGGTCCCGGACTTCAACTCCCTTTAAGAGTACATCCGATGCCGGAACCAAACGCATCAGAACTCAATCGGGGCTTGTTTATGTTTAATTAATTTTATTGAATCAAAAATAGAAATTTAAAACTCAACACAAATATACCAAAACATATCACATCTCATTAATTACAACTTAGCATGAATTCTATCACCAAACAACGTCAAAACTCAACCTATCATTATAAAACTATAATTACTCATTAGGAAGAGCCTCTTACCTTAATTTCTAGCAAAACTGATCCAAAACCTTCAAGAAAACGCTGAACTTCTAAGCCTTTAACTTGTAACCTAATTAAGCAACAAGTAAACCTAAAAATCCTATCTTTCTTGAAAAACCCGAATTGAAAAAGTGTGTAAAACTGAATATTACCTGAATTAAATGTTGTGAACCTATTTTTAGAATGATCTACGCTCCAAGACGATCGTTTTGACTACTCATGGCTGAAAAACAGAGCTACGGATTAAAAGATACGAATTTTTGAAGAAACGAACTCGACGATTACGAAAAACTAGGGCTAAACTGAAACTTACGGAATAAGGATATTTTATTTTTCAAAGTTACGTTTTGTCGCGGTGATCACTTTTCTCTACTGCGGCATCTTGAAACGATGAACGGATTGTCCCTGCGATTGGAGTTTACGTTCTCCATTTTTTTCGCGTTCTTCTGCATCTATTTTACCTGTTTTGCCGTCGCCTCTTTTTGTTTTCTTTTTCAGAATTGCGTGATAAAATTATAAGAGAATTTTGAGGATTATTTTCCTTAAATAGCTATCAATTAATTTCATTAATTAAATAACTAAATCCCCTTTTAAAATAATTAAATCCTTTTTATTTTCTTTAAATAGGATAAATAATAATTAGGTCATAGTGAAATTACCCAATTACCTTTTTACCTTTTCTGAAAAGTCGGGATGTTACAATATAATTCAGGATGTGATATCCCGAGTCTAATTATACCGTTACTGCGTTACATCATCAGTGGGTTCAGTGACGTAATTAAATACGTTATATATGATAATTGAATAAAGGATAAAGTGTATTTTTTGTTAAGATACTTATAAAATACAACAGTAGGTCCCAGGAGCTAGAGAAAAGTCACCGACTAAGCTGCAACCTTGAATCATAAATCATTGTCTTTTCAAACTCTTTAACTCCAGGGTTATGAGGCATGTTCATGGCACCTCTTGGCTTTCCAGATCAATTTGAACAACTACTACAATAATGGATTCTTCAAGTAATTTTGGCCTATATAAAGCCTATTCTTTTGGTACATTGTTTCCTACCTTTCTTGCTCAAGTATACGGAAACACTGCAGCATTCTTGGTTCACTTATACCCTAGCTTTCATCCTTCTAAGTGTTGTAAGTTGTGGCTCAGTTTTAATCAAGTTCTTAGCATGTTTTCACTTATATATAAGTTAGGGTTTTCTTGCTTGTAAGATAGATTCTTGTTGAATCTTTGATAGGAGAAAAGTACTATCTAGTTGAGGAATATTGTTAGGCTGATCCTACATCAATTGATCAAGGTAAGGACTCATTCATCAAAGCTTACATCATTTATGTGATGTTATGTGTTTATGTTATATTCATGTTAAAATGCTTCTGTTCTTGCATCTCAATCTGTTATATTCTGGGTATGTGCAGAGTTTAAGTATTGGTTATTTTATATAACTAATAATTTAATTGTGGGTCTACATATACTTATATACGTTATACGCTATTATAGAATCCTAATAAAAGTGGTCATTTAGTTCGGGTTTCGGTGTGGACTTAAAGTGTAGATACCTAAAGTGTAATTTCTGATTATTTTGATAGGCGATCTTAGAAATTACAACTATAAATAAGAGGGTTATGATTCTCAAGACACACGCTACTTCTTTGTTCCCATCTATAGAAAAATCTAGGGTTTCGTTTGCTATCATATCTTGAAAGATCAATACATGTGACGGCTACGACACAGATCGATCTCTCTTACGGATCCAGGTACCCTTTCGGTTTAATTTCAGCATTAATTTCATTGATTTAACATGAACAAGATCATGGGTTAGTGATTATATCACATAAAGTTTTAACAGTAAGAACTCTGATTTTGAGCATGTTTGGTTGTCATTCACCGTCTCTGCGGCAGGTGAGTCACCGTCTTGGTGGCGGCTTTATTGCTAAAATACGATTCTGCAGTATTTTTGTATATTGTGGAATTAAATAACTTGTATATAATATCTATATGGATACTCTGTGCTAAATTCTTGTTATATTGAGGTTAGAAATCATGTTTTAGGACCTTTGATCATGCTCATGTTTTTAGTTGATAATTTGAAAGGATTTTAAATCTGAATCATGCTTAGATATCATGCCTTTTAGGTTTATGTGGTTAATTATATACATGGTATTTTCTTTAATATGTGAAATCATGAAATCTATGCTACTTGTTAAATGTTAAATATGGAACGCTTGTTGTAAGAGTTTCAAGGCTAATTCCATGATGATAGAAAGCATGTTCTTATGTTGTCTGCTACATGATTATGTGCGAGTTGATATATTGTGGTTATGAAATAGAAAAGCATGTTTTTGTGATTACTTGATGTTTATAGTTAGTAAGTGTTGAAAACAAAATGAAATAGAAGTTATGAAAGTCATGGAAAGTTAAGGAATTTCAAAAAGGAGATGCTTAAAGCAGAAGTTTATGGTTAAGTATTTTGACATCAATAAAGACAATAAATCTTCGAGGGTCCTCAGCATCAGTCCCCGGTCATAGGTAAGAATAGTGAACATATGCCGAGCCGGTCAGCAGGCCCTGATCATGGGATATAATAGTGATCATTCTTCCGGTTTGTCAAATAGGCTCTGTCATATTGGGATATAATAAACATGATGCGGCATGAACAAGGTCGACATAAGAACCAAGCAGAAGGCTCTTTGTGTTGAGCTTTTTGAAAGAGAACATTCCTTGTGCCATAGCAAGATGAAAATCATGATGCTAAGTATATAAAATAATGTTAATGTGCTATATGGTAAATGTTAGTTTTGTTATAGCATGTTTATATCTTATCTATGAGTTAACTAGTTATATATTTATATAAGTTATGCAATCATTGTTTGCGAAAGAAAACTAAAAACTCTGTTCTGGTCCCAGTAATAGGTATGAGTTCTCTTTGATGTAATGTTTCCCTACCGAGCCTAGTAAGCTCACCCCTTATCTTATATCTTAAAGGATGAGCAGCAGTCCTTCTAAAAGGTGTGAGATAATCCGTAGAAGGGTCAGTGTAGGTTCTGGTCCCAATTGAAAAGTGCTTTCACAAGCAGTTCATCATTTTATACGTAAAGTTTTAAGTTATAGATCGTCCTGCAAAACCGCTAAGCCCAATTTCATGTCTAGAGCTTTAAAATTTATAGTAGCTAAGTTTTGTGAAGGACTAGATTATTTGGCCAAAAATTCTATTGATGAGTTCCCTTCGCGATAAATGTGTTGAATTTGGTAATAATGTTGAGAAATTTTGTCTTTTAAAATTTGATCTCAAATAAGTAGCACCTAGAAGATGTGGATGTGACTTGAACCATGTCAACTAGCTGTTTGGAATAGATTCAAATAGTGTACACTAATGACTGCCAATTATCAGAGCTTTGACTCCAGCTCCAATGTTTGTGATGTGGCTATAAGCTTTTTAACTGACACTTACCAGGGGATGAGCCATATGTGTTTAGTTAGAGAAAAGATAAGAGTCTGGAAAATGATTTCATTATGCTTGCTTGAATTAGTACAGAGAATCCACTAGGCATTTATATCACACATGTCATAACTAACTAGATCTTATCTAATCCAAATCTAGTAGATATAATCTAGGCCATACAAATATTATCTAAGTGGACATATTAGATGATGCCACATCATACGACACTTGTCACAATACAATTTAGCCACTTAGCCTAACATCCCCCCTCAAACTCAAGGGCGGGGAGACCATATTGAGTTTGCTTTTAAAGAGTTGAAACTGAGTCTGAGTGAGAGGCTTGGTTAAGCAATCTGCAACCTGATCAAATGAAGGAATGTAGCACACAGTCAGTCTCTTTGCTAGCACCTCATTTTGAACAAAATGTACATCAATTTCAATGTGTTTTGTCCGGGCATGATACACTGGATTCTGGGCTAAGTATGGAGCACTGGTGTTATCACACCAAGCTGTGGGAGCCCTGGGCAAGATGATCTGCATCTCTGCAAGTAAATAAGTGATCCACTTCATTTCTTCTTTAAGATTGGCCAATTCCCTGTATTCAGACTCAATACTTGATCTAGAAACAACATTCTGTTACACAATATCCACCTATAGATTTTCTGTCCACAAATGAGACCCCCCAATCTGCATAAAAAAACCAAACAAAGACAAAGTAGTAGAAGGCTTGAAGTGAAGGCCATGATTCAGTGTGCCTTTGACAAATCTCAGCAGCCTTTTTAGAGCCTTCCAATGTTCCAGGCCAGGAGCTTGCATAAATTGGCTAAGGTAGTTGACTGCAAAAGTGATGTCTGGCCTGGTGCAAGTCAGTTATTGAAGGGCACCAATGGCACTTCTATACAAGGTGACATTTTGAAAGGGCACACCAGGGTTTTCATCAAGTTTCTTTCCTGGTACCATGGGAGTAGGACATGTGCCAAGAGTGTCACAACCCAACTTGTGCAGCAGCTGAGTAGCATACTGAGTCTGGGTGAGAGATAATCCAGTAGCATCTTTGGTAACCTGCATCCCTAAGAAGTGAGAGACAGGGCCTAGATCTTTGAGAGAGAACTTATTATCCAGCATCTTGATAAACTTGATGATTAATGTAGTGGAGCTACCCCGTAATAAGTATATCATCAACATAAACCAAAACCAGCAAGATATGATTAGTAGTCTTGAGAATAAACAAGGAGTTATCACACATGGACTGAGAGAAATCCCAGGCTAACAACTGAATTTTTAGAGCCTCAAACCACGCTCGAGGAGCTTGCTTCAAGCCATAAAGGGCCTTCTGAAGTTTGCAGACATAATGTGGGTGGACAGGATCAACATAGTCTTCTGGTTGAGGCATGTACACTGGATGGTCCAGGGAGTCCATTCAGAAAAGCATTGTTAACGTCAATCTGGTGAATTTGCCAATTATATGACCCTGCAACTGATAGAACAATTTTGATAGTTGGTGCCTTGGCAACTGGGGAAAAAAGTTTCAGTAAATTCCACCCCATAAGTCTCGCTGAAGCCTTTAGCAACAAGTCTTGCCTTATGTTTGAGTATACTCCCATCTTTCAATTTTATCTTATAAATCCATCTATTCCCCACAAGGTTTTGATGAGATGATGGAGGAACCAAGGTCCAAGTACAGTTTTTTTGTAAAGTGATGACCAAAATAGTAACGACCAACCTTAACCGGCAGGGTACCGGGTAGGAAGTACTAAAGTGGAGAGCAAGGTCGTATCCCACGAGGAATTTATCGAATACCAAAGTCGTTTTAGGATTTAGTTTAAGTCAATCACGATATTCCAAGTTCAATTACACAAAAACGAAATGTAAACCAAAGATACTAAAGATAGAAAGATGCATAGCCAAACCATGATCCAATTGACTACTTTCGCCCCTCTAATCGATTATTCGGGAATGGGATTAACCAACCTACCAACCTCTACTTATATCGACTCATTCATGGGTGCAAACTCCTAAGCTAGTGTACGACGCCATACAACAATCGAACACCCTTTGCCCGGTTCAACAGTCCGCCTTTAAGAATTTAATTGACCGAAACAAGATTAACGCGCTAGAGCTACCCGATTCCACAACCGATTGAACCTCACTCCCTAATCAATCTAAACAACTCAGTTGATTATAAAGAGTGATCTTAAAACCCTTTTTCCCACACCCCTTCGCAACATACATTTATAAAAGTGGTGTGTGTGTTCATGAACTAGGTGTACAGTCTAATTCAAGCATTGAGAACAAGTTTTAAGGCATGAATTCGTCAATCTAACAACCATTAAGCACTACCCATTCCCAATTTCGTCAATTAGAGGGTGATTTCATCAATCTTCACATGATTTGACTATGATATATTTAGCTACTCATAATGAAACCAAAAACAGAAATTAAAGACAAAATTAAAGCCATAAGAGAAGAGGAAACTAAGATTGATTACCAAATTCGTAGAGAAATCTGAATTACATCAAGCTCCAACACCATCCAATGTCAATTGATGATGAAGGAGACCCACAAAAGATGAAAACCAAAAGTAGAGGAAAAGCTTGAGCTAGACTAAGCTAATTCTATGTAATAACTAATGTAGAAGTGAATCTAAGAGTGAATTTAGATCTAAGGGTGAGAAGGGTATGGGGAGAGAATTCTAGGTAAAAATGGAGTGTCAAAAAGTATCAAGAGGTATCCCCAAAATCTGTGCAATCTCCTATTTATATGTGCCCAAAAATTGTACTTAAAGCTGTCCAATGCGTATACATTGCTGCCTGAATGCGCACGCATTACTCTGTGGCTGTTTGGGAAATTCTGTTCCCGCTGAGGTGGATGCGTACGCATAGCCCAACAATGCGTACGCATTGAACGTTTTGCCCCAATTCCTTAGCTGCTTGTTTCTTCTGGAATGCGTACGCATTGTTTCTGTTTTTCCAATCATGAGCATCTGTATCAAGGATGCGTACGCATAGCTTGGAATGCGTACGCATTGAGTCATTTTCTCCAAAACTTTGCATTCTGCACCAAAGATGCGTACGCATAGAATATAATGCGTACGCATAGACTGCATCTCTTCAGCTTTTCCACTTTTCTTCAACTTTTCTCATCCCCGAACCTCGGTCTTGCCTTTATGAGCTCATTACCTCACCTTCCAGGCTTACGAGCACCTAAATCCTGCGTCATGACATCTAAACACAAACCGAGCATAATTTCGCAAGATAAATAGGACTCGAAAGGACTAAAAACATCATCAAATAACAAGGTTTGCCATCTATATGATGGTTTACCTCAACGTGAATGCATTGTGTGTTTTCTCCCTTAACATGGCCTAGAATTGCCCGGAATGAGCCAAAAGTGCCGTAAATGGGGGTTGAACTAAGCACCGGAGCAAAGTAAAGTTGACTCTCATCATAAAGCTGAGTATTCTTCATCCATTGCAGCTTTCCACTGAGCACTGGCCAATGCCTCTGATACACTTGTAGGTTGAGAATGGTGAGCCACTACTGATAGAAGTTTGGGTTTAAAGATGCCTTTTTTCGCTCGAGTCTGCATAGGATGAGTATTAATGAGTTTAGGAGGTGGTTGTGGTTCAGGAGCAGGTGGTGTAGGTGAAGGAGTATCTTGATGTGGAGGATCAGGTGTAGGAGAAGTATGAGTAGGAGAAGTATGAGTAGAGGCAGATGGAGAACTGGGTGAAGACATGGAGGGTGTGTGTGGTTCTGTGTGAGAAGTATAAGGGCTAATACCATCAAACCTATTAGGACTCTGAAAGTTAGGTGTACTTACCTGAATTGGAGAGTTTACAGTACAATGGGGGCAGCACTGCTCACTGTGAAGGGTATACCATGAGTAGAGGAGACATCCAACTGAGAACCATCAGCAGGCACGGTATGAAATAAGGTGACAATGTCAAGATTTGAAGGACTAGCAATGACAGACCTATGAGGTCCTTGAGAGAATTTATCAGCAAAAGGATACCTCATTTCATCAAATATTACATCTTTAGAGATATAGATTCTACCACTTTGATCAAGGCACAACCACCCTTTATGACTGGGACTCACTCCTAAATTAACACAAGTGCTGGAATGGAATTGGAACTTGGCAGTTTGGAAAGGTCTAAGATTAGGATAGCAGGCACACCCAAAAACCTTAAACATATCATAGTTTGGTTTGGTATGGTATAAGCTTTCATATGGAGACTTGTTATGAAGAACAGGTGTAGGAAGGGAATTTATCAGATGCACAGTAGCTTGGAAGCTGTACCACCAAAGAGTAAGAGGCATAGATGCCTGAGCAAGAAGAGTTAAGCCAGATTCTACAATGTGCCTACTTTCTTTCAGCCCTACCATGCTGTCCATGAGAATGGGGGCAAGGATGTCTAAAAACAATTCCTTGGTCTATGAGATAGGTTTCAATGTTCCTATACTCCCCCCACCAGTCTGACTGGATACACTTAATAGTGGTTGAAAACTGAGTTTGAACATAGGATAGAAACTGTTTGATCACAGAAAAGACTTTGATTTATCTTTTAAAGGTGAAAATATCCAGATGAATCTTTTGTGATCATCAAGGAAATGTACATAATAGTTGTGACTAGTGGTGGATTTGATAGGGGCAGGGCCCCAATCATCAGTGTGTATAAGATCAAAGGCATCAGTAGCATGAGTATTAGAAACAAAATATGGTAAGGCATGAGATTTTCCATACTGACAAGCTTCACAAAAGGATAAATTTTCATTAAGATTAACATTACAACTCTTCAAAACTAGGCTCAGGACTTTCTGGGAAGGATGGCCAAGCCTTCTATGCTAGATGTTGGGATTCTTATTCAAATTAACAGACTGAACAGGACTAGAACTCTGTCTAGGTCTAGAATCAACTACATACACAGACATGTTGGATTGAAGAGAGCTCTTATGATTCTTAGTTGGAATGTCCATCTTGTACAGTCCATCCTCCAGCATTCCTTTGAGCAACAACTTCCATGTTCTCTTGTCCTTTGATGAGAGTCAACTCTGCTTCATTTCTTACATGATTTTACCCCCACTTATGACTTATTTGACGCACTTTTGGGGTATTTTGAGTGATTTAAGACACATTTTCACATTGCATTCACCTTGAGGTCAAATATAATTTGTCCGGAAATCTCGTCACTTTTGGTGAATTAATGCATATTTTAGACCTATTTTATCTTGCGGAGTTATGCGTGGTATTTTTGTTGATACTTGCAGGATATAGGTTCATTTCAATCCCGGGAGAGGAGTCATCGATGATGGAAAGATGGTTTTGAGAGGTGAAAGCAAGCACCCGAAGCTAAAGAGTTGAAACGGATCAAGAATCGTTTATGTTTTCATGCTTGCTGTGACTTCATCTGCATTTTGAGATAGCTTAGAGGATTTTTCTGGGACAGTGTTCTCCATGAACATTTTAGATAATTGAACGAACTTTCTAACGCAACTTGAATCATTCAAATCGGAGCTCTACACACAAACCTATCGCTGAATTACTGAAGGTATACATGTACTGTTGAGTACAGCAAGAGCATGCGCGCGCATTCACTAGTGCATGCTTGCGCATGAAATGGCAGAAAGCACACCTACATTCAGAGATTGCATGCGCACGCATGCTATCCCCATGATCGCGCATGGAATGCGTGTTTTCTATGGATTTTCACCATTCGGGGTCGGATTTTGGCCATATAAAAGCCAATTAGGTCGAATTTTCTACCCACTTCTTCAGAATTGAATTTTCTCTTCAATTTTTAGGTTTATTTTCTCCAAAACCCTTTAGAAAAATTATTTTCTTGCATCCAATTACTTTAAAATTACTAGGATTGTTGGTTTCTTTTTGCAAGTTCTTGATTGTGGATCGCTTCCAGACTATTGGTAATTTTTTTTCTTATCTTTTATCATGCTTTCTTCCGTTTCTTCTGTGATTTCTTGTTTCGTTCTTGTCATTATGCGTAGCTAAATTTTTGATAGTTAGATCATGTGATGGAACTACGAAATTGATGCTTAAATGATGATCTAGGGATGAGGAGGGCTTAAAAATTAAATATTTTGAATTGTTGTGTCCTAAAATTTGATCTTAATGCTTGAATTAATTTGATCACCTAATTCATGATTCCACACACGAACTTTATAAATGTATTTTGCGAGGGAGTGTGCGAACTAGAGTTTTAGGATTGTCATGCACGAACATGTCGAGTTTTTCGCAGCATGTTCCTTGGTAAGGTTATTCTAGCTAAGCCGTGAACTCGGTGGATGCGGACCGTCTCATAGTTCTTAATCATATTAGGTCAATTAAATCCCATATAAGGGACTGTTGAACCGAATATAGGGTAAATATGTTGTAGTATTAGCGCCTAGTGATCAGTTTAGGAGATTGCACCCATGACACATTCATTAGAAGCTATTGGTTGGTTGGTAGGTTAAGCCTCATCCTTAGTGATTCGGTAAGGGTATTGAGAGTAGTGTTCTTGATCATAGTTTAGCTATCCTTTTATCATATATTTTACATTTACAATTTTTATTTCGTTTTTCTAGTTTTAGCTATTATTTTCACCCCTATTGTGAACCTGAACTAAATGCGAAATTGTTTGTGATACTTGATTGATTCCTTGTGGGATACGACCTTGCTCGTCACTATAATGCTTCCGACCCGGTACTCTGCCGGTTAAAGTTGGACGTCACTGTTTTGGCCATCATCCTTCACCAAACACAAAGAGTCATCAAATTCAATTATGCCATTATTATCAACAGAGAGTTTAGATACACTAAGTAAATTTTTAGTAATGTCAGGCACATAAAGGATGGAATGCATCCTAAGGTCTGTGCTAGGAAGAATGGAGTGGCCAACATTTGAAATTTTGAGTTGCTCACCATTCCCAACAACAAGTGAGTCATTACCATTATAACCAGAGCTCAAATGCAAGTTGTTTAGATCTCCAGTGATGTGATTTGTAGCTCCACTATCCATGTACCATGAAGAGCCAGTCACAGATTGAGGAGAGGCCACCAATGCATATATCTGTCTTGGTCTAGGATTGCCAGTTGGTCTAGGTGTAGGAGGAGTGGGAGTGAATTTAGGATCAAACCTGTGCCAACACTCTATGACGGTATGCCCATTATTACCACAGAGCTGACAAGCACTTCTGTTTTGTGGATTACCAGTTCTTACTCCTCATCTACCACATCTTCCTCTACCTCATCTGCCACCTCTTTCTCTACCACCATACTGTGGTCTAATATCTGAGCCAGTGTTTGCACCCCTAGGATTAAGCTGAGAGAAATTGGCAGTGGGTTGATTGATGTCCATACCAGTACTAGGATTAAACCTAGCCACCAAGCGTTCATGAGTCAATAATTGGGACTGGACTTCTTGCCTATTCATAGCACCCACTCTAGCAGTGATATTGACTATGGCAGACTCATATTCCTTATCCAGACCACTCAAAACAGCCAATATTAGTTCAGATTTAGAGATTGGATAACCAGCAGCAACAAGTCTATCAGAATAAGACTTCATTAAAGCTAAATAATCAGCCATGGATCATTAACCTTCTCAGTTTTTGTCAATGTACTCTTGAACTCCAACATACGAGCTTCAGATTGACTATTAAAGAGAGTTTCCAGCATATTCCAGATTTCATAAGCAGAAGAACAGCCAATTACCTCATGAAGGGCTTGCTCATTCATGGAACTTAGTAACCAACCCATGAGCAGAGAGTCAGTTGTCTGCCATTGATCCACATCCACTGAGTTTTGCTTAACGACGCCTCCTTCAAAAATCACTTCTGGAGGCTTTGGCCTGGTACCCATCAGAAAACCTTCAAGTTTATATCCTCTGACTATAGGAAGAATGGTGTATTTCCACAGAAGATAGTTGTCCCTGGTGAGTTTGACAGTGCAAGCTTGACTCAAGTTCCCAGTAAACGGAGGCATCAACGACATACCGGCTGGAGAGGGAGATCTGAACATTGCATATGCAAGATCAGATGTAAAAGAGGAGCTAATCGGAGTAGTGATGACGGTTAAAATATACCTATTTATGTCATCAATTATAACCTTAAATCGGAGTTAATTGTATATATTTCGTATTAAATCACTTGTTTATATGTATTATTTAATGTTAAGTGATTATTAATATGATTTTTGGTATTTAGCCGTTTTTATTATTAAAGGCCAATTTATTTGTGCGATAAATGCTGATTTTGCAGATCATGATAAATCGGGAGGATAAATATCATTCAATTCGAAATCTCAAGATAATAAGGAAGAAAATCGGAGCATTAATCAAGAGACAAATCAGATCAGCACGAAAGAATGCAGTGGGGAACAAGTTAGACAAGAAACGCGTTTAACATGTGCAAAAAGAGGCTCGGTCGACCGAGCCACTTCATTCGGTCGACCGAGGCATGTGGTTCGGCCACCCGAAGCTATCCAGACCGAAAACGCGTGCATATCTTCTAGATCCATCCTATGTCGGCAAAATCCTCTATATAAGCGAGCCTACGAAATTGAGAACACACACCACTACAACACAAGACAAGAGTTTATACAATTTGAGTTTTTAGTTTTAGTTTTCTTTTCTTTATGTTCGTACATTGTGGATTAATCGGATTCTCCGGTTGGGGAGCGCATTAAAGAGTGGGAGTCACTCTCGTCTTCGAGGGTATGACTATTCAATTATGCAATCTTTATTCGTAGATCTGATGTATTTTATTATGGAGTAGTTTTTCTTGTATTGATTGCGTGATGTAGATTAATTTACGAACCCATGTGTTTAGGTTAGAAACGTTAAGAAGTAATCATGATTTGTACCAACACAGAACTGTGTTCGGTCGACCGAGACATGTCATTCGGTCGCCCGAGTGCTGTCGTTCGGTTGACCGAGCATGGTAATGTGTAGGGCAATATTATGATCGTCTTCGACTACGTCAGATTCTCTGAATTGGAATTAAAACGAGTAATTAAACCTGATCAACTTAATTATTTGTCATCGTAATTTAACATGAAACCCAAAAAGTGATTGTTACTTAGGATATAGATTGAATCGGCATCTAAGAAGTACGCCTTACCCTAGGAATGTTGCTTAGATGAGGTTACGGTTTATACCGGCATCCCTAGTTTCGTAATTGTGTCAGAAGTTATATGAGATGGAGGCATTAAAAAGGAAGTCACGTAATGGAGGCACGATGATTTAGATGGCCTAACCGGAGCTAAATCTACCTTAGGGGATGACTCCCGTAGTCATAATAATTAATCTTTAATGTTTGTCTTATCTCGTTATCATCTTAATTCATATGGGGGAGTTATAATCTACTAGCGTAATCAATTCCATTTGTTTAGATAATATCAACCGTATTATCCGTGTTTTAGTAGTCTTTAGTCTGTCTTTGTGGGCTTTTGTGTCTTGTGGTTGTCACTATTTTATTTACTGCATTTAGTTGGTCATAGACCGCCCTTTCAATTTAGTTCTAATAAGATAAAGTTGTGTTTTATTTGTGCCGAGTCTCTGTGGGATCGACCTCGACTCTATCTAGCTATACTACAATTGAACCTAGTTCTCTTGCTAGTGTGTTAGTAGGCATCGAGTTAATAATTTAACTTAACCTCCATCAAGTTTTTGGCGCCGTTGCCGGGGACTCGAGTCATTAAATTAAGATATAGCTTATTTTGTTAGAACTGGATTCGTGAATACTCTGTGAATAAGAGTCTGTATATTAAACAGTGTCGGAAAAAAAACAAAAAAAAAAAGAGTTCGGTCGACCGAACCACAGCTCTCGGTCGACCAAGAATTTATTTTCTTTTCTGTTTCTGTTCTGTATTAGTTTTATGATATTCAGCTTCTGTTTTATTTACGTTTTCTTTTCTCAAACTTATTTCGAGTCTGTTCTAGTTTATTTAGTTAGTTAAAGGCCTAGCCTTTACTAGTGATTAATTGTTTTATTGTTGTTTATTATTTTATAGTACGTTACTCGGAAATCGAAGGAACCGCTTGAGCCTTATAATCCTGAAATAGAGAAATTTGCGAGAAGGAATAGGAAGTTAGCTAGGGAACTAGCTAAACAAGGAGAAGAGGATCCAAATCTTGAGGAAAGCGAGCACGAATTGGAAGAAGGACATACAACCGATCATTCTGAACATTCCGAATCTGAAACAGAGATGGAAGGCAATCCAGTCAATCCAAACCAGGTACCTAATCCTTTTATTAATCCTGTTATCAATAATGCCAATAATGTGAATGCAAATGCTAATAATGAGAACCAAGCCCTAGTTCAAGGATCAAGGCGTACTTTGCAAAGTTATGCAACGCCAACTATTGAACAATTCATTCCCGCTATCGTAGCACCGCAAGATGCTGCGGAAGTCTATAACCTTAGGCCTAATGTGATTCAAATGGTGACCAACTTTTCTACTTTTCATGGAATTCAGAACGAGGATCCTGGTGTTCACGTGACGAATTTCTTGGAAATCGTTAGCACAGTGAAACCAGAATTAATCCCGGAGGGTAACATTCGTCTTAAGCTTTTCCCTTTCACTTTGAAAGATAAAGCTAAGCAATGGCTTCTCTCTTTAGAATTTGGATCTATCACTACTTGGGAACAATTGTTGCAAAAATTCATGAATAAGTATTTTCCCTTGGGAAAAACCTTTAAGTTACGCCAAGACATCCTAGGATTTAAGCAACAACTTGGGGAGAGTTTTGATCAAGCTTGGGAGCGTTTCAAGGAAGCTATGAGGAAGTGTCCTCATCATGACATCTCTCTTTGGCTTTTAATGCAAAATTTTTACCATGGGTTGAGAGAGACTGAGAAAATTAGAGTAGACGCCTCCAAAGAATGGAGCGTTTGTTCTTTTATCTCCGAGAGGAGGCACAAGGGAAGATGGAGCAAATAGCGATGAATAGCCAATGGGGAGGCAATGACATAGCTACTTGTGAAGATGGCCGCCGACATATTTGATGATAGTGCATCTACCAAAATCTTAGAACAACTTTCTCGTTATCAACAATAAGGTAGATGGGATGCAAGAGAGGATGACAAGAGTAGAGAAAGGGGCTGGAATCGAGGTAGCACCTCAAAGTGAGAATGCTGGTACTGAAGAAGCCAATTATCGGGGGAGGGTACAGGCCTAATCATAACCATCCTAGATTCTGATATAGTGACATTAATGCAGGAGAAATGCCTAAACCGCCTACCACTTATGTACCACAGCAAAATAAAACTTTTGGTTGGGAAGCTGCGATAGAAAAACTGAGTAATGTCGTCACTGACAATATGGGACAACTTTCAAAATCTATGGCTGATTTAGCCACTAACTTTTGCCAATATTGTCAGAAGACCGATGCTAAGGTGACCAATCAAGAAGCTCTAGTCCAAAACCTCACGCACCGAGATAGGACAACTAGGCCGAGCAAGTCTCAACTAGACCTCCTGGAGGGTTGCCAAGCAACACTGAGAAGAACCCTAAGGATTTGAATGCGATCATGACAAGAAGTGGAAAAGAGGTAACTTCACCATCCTTACAAGAGAAAGAGAAAGTCACAAAGAATAAGGATGGTGAGCCAAGCAATGAGACTAATACTTCCGAGACTTTGCCTGAGCAAAGAACGTATAAAGAACCAGCTGGCCCTAGAGTTGAACTTTACGATAACAAGTATCCAATTTTCACTGATGTCGATCCTTCAACTCTACCTTATCCTCCACCAAATCCGAAGCCTAAGTTTGATAATAAGAGGTATAAGAAATTCGTGGATATGTTCAGTAAGTTACAAATTAATATACCCCTAGTTGAAGCACTAGCTGAAATGCCTGAGTACACCAAGTTTTTAAAAGACGCCGTCTCAACTAAAAGGAAACTTCTAGATTTAGAGACCATATGCCTTAATGAGGAGTGCTCAGCCATTCTTCAACATAAGTTACCCCCAAAATGCAAAGATCCGGGAAGCTTTCTCATTCCCTGCACCATAGGTAACGTATGTTTAAACAAAGCTTTGTGTGATCTAGGAGCTAGCGTGAACTTTGATGCCACTATCTATTTTTCGGAAGCTAGGCATGAAAGATCTTAAGAAGACCTCAATCACATTGCAATTAGCTGACCGTTCTGTCAAAGAACCGTGTGGAGTGGTTGAGGATGTGCTAGTAAGAGTTGAAAAGTTTGTATTTCCTGTCGACTTTGTGGTCTTGGATATGGAAGCTAATTACGAAGTGCCCTTGATATTAGGAAGACCTTTCATGGCCACTAGTAGAACGCTAATTGATGTTTACAAAGGCGAATTAGTATTAAGAGTGAACGAAGAGAGAGTTGCATTCAATGTTTTCGACACTATGAAGCAACCTGATGATGGAGAGGATGCATGTTTCATGTTAGATTCCATTGATAGGATCGTTCAAGAATTTCAACAACATGAAAGTATAAAGGATTTCTTGGATCTTTGTCTTAGAAGAAGAAGATGAAGTCAAGTACGTGAGTAGTGAGGAGGAGAAGATGATATGGCCGGGATGTAGTAGAGGGACCCCGAGGCACGTAGAGGAAGTAAGTGCTTTGCGGAGATTGAAAGATTCTATCATAGACCAACGTGGCATAAGTACTTCAAACTCAAACTCACTGGTCAAAAGTTGAAGACCTCTTTGGAAGAACCTCCCACAAATTTGACTCTAAAACCTCTTCCTGCAAATTTGAAGTACGTATTTCTTCAAGATGAGACCTTGCCACTAATTATATCTTCATCCTTGACGGACTTACAAGAGGAGAAACTAATGAGAGTTTTGAGAGAGTACCGCGGAGCATTTGGATGGACCATAGCTGACGTTAAGGGCATTAGCCCTAGCGTATGTATGCACAAAATCTCCGTGGACCCTGAGAAGAAAGCGGTTGCACAACCTCAGAGGCGTCTAACGCCACAATTAAAGGAAGTGGTTAGGGATGAGGTTATAAAATGATAGAAATGGGAATTATATTTCCAATTGCTGATAGCGAATGGGTAAGCCCTATCCATGTAGTTCCCAAAAAGGGAGGATTGACGGTGCAAGCCAATGAGTTGAATGAGCTAATTCCTGTGAGGCTAATCACCGGTCATCGAGTATGCATAGACTTTAGAAAACTAAATGATGCGACTCGTAAGGACCACTTTCCTCTTCTCTTCATCGATCAAATGTTCGAGAGACTGAGCGGGCATGCTTTCTATTGTTTTCTTGACGGATATTCGGGATACTATCAAATCCACATCTCGCCCGAAGATCGTGAGAAAACCACGTTTACATGCCCATATGGAACATTTGCTTATAATCGAATGCCATTTGGATTGTGTAACGCCCCCGCGACATTTCAACGATGTATGATGTCATTATTTGCGGATATGGTGGAAGATTTCTTGGAAATCTTTATGGATGATTTCTCCGTGTTTGGAGACGATTTCGATTCATGTCTCACACATCTAGCACGAGTGTTGAAGAGATGTGAGGAGACGAATCTTGTGCTTAACTGGGAGAAATGTCATTTGATGGTTACGGAAGGTATAGTACTAGGCCACCACATATCAAAGAACGTTATAGAGGTGGATAGATCCAAAGTTGATGTGATCGAGAAATTACCTCCACCTACTAATCTTAAAACTTTGCGAGGTTTTTTTAGGCCACGCCGGATTTTATCGTAGGTTTATTAAGGACTTTCCTTAATCTCTAGACCTCTTACCGAATTATTGGCCAAGTATGTGCCATTCGTGTTTTCTAATGAGTGCATAAAAGCTTTCAACGAAATAAAAAGTAGGCTGATTACTGCACCCGTTCTGGTCGCACCAGATTGGGAACTTCCGTTTGAACTGATGTGCGATGCAAGTGATACTGCTGTTGGCGCCGCTTTGGGTCAAAGAAAAGATAAGATCTTCAGACCTATCTATTATGCAAGTCGGACTTTGAATGCTGCCCAAAGAAATTACGCCACAACAGAGAAAGAGCTTTTGGCCGTTATCTTTGCTTTTGACAAGTTTAGATCTTACTTGGTGGGATCTAAAGTCACTGTGTGGACCGACCATGCAGCTCTTAAGTATCTCCTAGCAAAGCAAGATTCAAAGCCTAGATTGTTGAGATGGATTCTACTGCTGCAAGAATTTGACGTAGAAATCCGAGATAAGAAAGGAAGTGAGAACGTGGTGGCCGATCATCTATCGCGCTTACAATTAGAGGATGGTGAGGAATTACCTGAGATAGGAGAATCTTTTCCTGATGAACAACTTTTCTCCATCACCACCATCGGGGGACATGATGATTGTGTTGCAGTTTCTTCGCGAATAGAGGTTGTAAAGGAGAAGAAGCAACCATGGTTTAGTTAGTTTGTTAATTATCTATCCGCAAAGTACTTACCACCAAATCTCACTGTCCAAGAAAGGAAAAAATTCTTTAAAGATCTTAGACACTATTATTGGGATGATCCTTATTTGTTTAAGCTAGGATCTGATAATGTTTTTCGAAGGTGCGTGCCCGAAGAAGAGTATAATGATATCCTGAAGCATTGTCATTCTTATGAAGTTGGAGGACACTATGGGGGAGATAAAACTGCGGCTAAGGTCCTCCAATGCGGTTTTTATTGGCCGACATTGTTTAAGGATGCACACCAATATGCAAAAGCATGTCATGCTTGTCAAATGAGTGGAAATATTTCACGGAGGAATGAGATGCCACTTAAGAGCATCTTAGAAGTAGAACTTTTTGACGTTTGGGGAATAGATTTCGTTGGACCCTTCACTTCGTCATTATCTAACCGATATATCTTAGTTGCTGTTGATTATGTATCCAAATGGTTTGAGGCCATTGCTTCCCCTACTAACGATGCTAGGGTTGTGGTTAGATTCTTGAAAAATAATATTTTTACAAGGTTTGGGACGCCTAGGGCGATTATAAGCGACAATGGTAGTCATTTTTGTAATAAACCTTTTGAAAGGCGATGATTAAGTATGGGGTTCGACATAAGCTAGCAACCGCATATCACCCCGGACCGGTGGACGGGTAGAAGTTACCAATCGAGAGATAAAGCGTATCCTGGAGAAAGCGTCAACACGACTAGGAAGGATTGGTCGTTACGTTTAGACGACGCTTTATGGGCTTATAGGACTGCATATAAAACCTCGATTGGAATGTCACCATATAGGATTGTTTTTGGAAAGGCATGTCATCTACCCGTGGAGGCGGAGCACCGGGCCATGTGGGCAACAATGATGCTAAATTTTGATGAGACGTTGGCCGGTGAGAAGAGGATGTTAGAATTAACTCGCCTGGAGGAGTTTCGTTTAGAGGCATACGAGAATGCCAAGATTTTCAAGGAGCGCACGAAGAAGTTCCATGACAAGAAAATTCTGGAAAGGACCTTTCAAGAGGGTGATCTGGTTCTCTTGTACAATTCGCGCTTAAGACTCTTCCCGGGTAAGTTGAAATCAAGATGGTGTGGCCCATTTCAAGTACAACAAGTCTTTCCTTCTGGGGCAGTGGAGCTATTCAATTTTAAAGACGGGTCCAGATTTGTGGTCAATGGACATCGTGAGAAGCATTATCAAGGGCTTCCGCCTGATGCTGAGGAGGAGGTTTTGTACCTCGATGACCCTGTCTATGAATAGACCATCTTGAATGAGTCAAGCTAGCGACTATAAATTTAGAACTACTACCTATAACTATCTTTTTCGTTTTTCTTTTTAATAAAGTAGCATGCGCCTATCACGGTTTTTTTCATCTCGCCATGTTCCGAGTCTAAGTTCGGAATAAACGAGGTTTTTTCCTTGATAGCCGTCATGTGAGTTTTTTTTTATCCCTTTTGGTCTTGTCCATGGCAGTATAAAGTAAAGTGGCTTAAACTGTTTTTAGATATTTATATCTAATTACTGCCACGTTTATTTTATAACTTCCATAGACATGGTATTTGACGATTTCGTGGAGCTTGTTTGCTTGTACAGGATGTGTCTGTCTCTCCACGATGTGCCGATGATTACTCCGATATTGTTTCTTTACTTGGGAGCCGTTTCCAGAGCTAAGTCTTTCATCTTGCACTCTCAATTATTTTTGTCATTGAGGACAATGCCATGTTTAAGTGGGGGGCAAGGGACTTAGCTATATGTTGAAAATATATGTTGAAAAAGTCAAGGGGAACGGAATACTGAGACAATATTGAGCCAAATTTAAAAATTTTCATGGATAAATGCCAAGTTGTTTAACTCGTACCCTTAAACTTGTGAAGTTCTTATACTCAGAATTGATAGGAAAGGAACCAAGTTGCGTAAGTACGTGGTCATATTATACTTTTGCGATAAATTGTTAGTAAACTTAAGGATATTCATGCCAAGAATTGCAAGTAGTTAGGCATTGTTCAACTACTCAATATGTGAATCGCTTAGTACCGCATGCGTTATAATTGAAAGAAGTATGTGTACATTGCGTAGATAATTGGTTATGAGGACCTAATGTCGATATTTGTCGAGTGATGTATTCTGATCTTCTAGCCAACAAAAGCAGAGTAATAAGCTTGAGACGTACCTGTGTTTGATAATATTAAAACACTGGGCTTGTAGTAAGTTACCAAAGTAGCCCCGCGCTTGTGGTAATATTCGATGCTATGTTTAATCTAAGATAGGGGGATACTCTATGAAAGTTGTCTTCCTTGAGATTAGTAGTATTCGAAAAATATGCAAAATTGAAAAAATTTAAATTTATTAGAGGCTTTGAGTAGTACTCGGTCTCCAAGTCCAAAATCCCTATAGATACGCTTTTGTTTATTGTTCTAGTGCTTTAACCATTGCGAGGCATAAGAAGGATGAATGCTGATGTTGGTAAATTTTGATATGAAGTCGGCATAAACTCTAATCTTGCTAAAATTATATAAAACCAATGCACATGCACACAATCACTTCGATTCATAGCGAGTAGTGAATAATGTTTATCTTATGAGCATGACTGGTATGAGTTGACTCGAGTTTCTTGTGTAAGTATGAGTTGACCAAGGAAAATGTGTCTTGGTAAATGACTTATAAATGCTTTGTTCAGGACGAAGCAAAGTTTAAGTGGGGGGCATTTTGATGACGGTTAAAATATACCTATTTATGTCATCAATTATAACCTTAAATCGGAGTTAATTGTATATATTTCGTATTAAATCACTTGTTTATATGTATTATTTAATGTTAAGTGATTATTAATATGATTTTTGGTATTTAGCCGTTTTTATTATTAAAGGCCAATTTATTTGTGCGATAAATGCTGATTTTGCAGATCATGATAAATCGGGAGGATAAATATCATTCAATTCAAAATCTCAAGATAATAAGGAAGAAAATCGGAGCATTAATCAAGAGACAAATCAGATCAGCACGAAAGAATGCAGTGGGGAACAAGTTAGACAAGAAACGCGTTTAACATGTGCAAAAAAGAGGCTCGGTCGACCGAGCCACTTCATTCGGTCGACCGAGGCATGTGGTTCGGCCACCCGAAGCTATCCAGACCGAAAACGCGTGCATATCTTCTAGATCCATCCTATGTCGGCAAAATCCTCTATATAAGCAGCAGCTACGAAATTGAGAACACACACCACTACAACACAAGACAGTTTATACAATTTGAGTTTTTAGTTTTAGTTTTCTTTTCTTTATGTTCGTACATTGTGGATTCATCGGATTCTCCGGTTGGGGAGCGCATTAAAGAGTGGGAGTCACTCTCGTCTTCGAGGGTATGACTATTCAATTATGCAATCTTTATTCGTAGATCTGATGTATTTTATTATGGAGTAGTTTTTCTTGTATTGATTGCGTGATGTAGATTAATTTACGAACCCATGTGTTTAGGATAGAAACGTTAAGAAGTAATCATGATTTGTACCAACACAGAACTGTGTTCGGTCGACCGAGACATGTCATTTTGTCGCCCGAGTGCTGTCGTTCGGTTGACCGAGCGTGGTAATGTGTAGGGCAATATTATGATCGGCTTCGACTACGTCAGATTCTCTGAATTGGAATTAAAACGAGTAATTAAACCTGATCAACTTAATTATTTGTCATCGTAATTTAAATGAAACCCAAAAAGTGATTGTTACTTAGGATATAGATTGAATCGGCATCTAAGAAGTACGCCTTACCCTAGGAATGTTGCTTAGATGAGGTTACGGTTTATACCGGCATCCCTAGTTTCGTAATTGTGTCAGAAGTTATATGAGATAGAGGCATTAAAAAGTGAAGTCACGTAATGTAGGCACGATGATTTAGATGGCCTAACCGGAGCTAAATCTACCTTAGGGGATGACTCCCGTAGTCATAATAATTAATCTTTAACGTTTGTCTTATCTCGTTATCATCCTAATTCATATGGGGGAGTTATAATCTACTAGCGTAATCAATTCCATTTGTTTAGATAATATCAACCGTATTATCCGTGTTTTAGTAGTCTTTAGTCTGTCTTTGTGGGCTTTTGTGTCTTGTGGTTGTCACTATTTTATTTACTGCATTTAGTTGGTCATAGACCGCCCTTACAATTTAGTTCTAATAAGATAAAGTTGTGTTTTATTTGTGCCGAGTCTCTGTGGGATCGACATCGACTCTATCTAGCTATACTACAATTGAACCTAGTTCTCTTGCTAGTGTGTTAGTAGGCATCGAGTTAATAATTTAACTTGACCTCTATCAAGTAGAAGCTAAAGGTCCAAAGGATCCTCCAGATAATCCAAAATTGGGCATCATGGTGCCTGAAACATAACCAGTGGGTAATGTGGCCGGAAAAGAGATCGGAAACGGAGGCAAGGAGGTGTAGCTTGCCATAAGGTGAGGATGAGTTGATAGAATGGTGGACATGGGACTTTCTATGGAGGTTGTTGTCAAGGATGCACTTTGCATGTCAGAAGTTGCAGCTTGAGCTGGTGTATCAATGGTGGAACCGGGCAGTGCACCGGTGGAACTCATGGCGGTGGTAACCATTGCTCTGCTACCTAGTTAGAGAAAAGATAAGAGTCTGGAAAATGATTTCATTATGCTTGCTTGAATTGGTACAGAGAATCCACTAGGCATTTATATCACACATGCCATAACTAACTAGATCTTATCTAATCCAAATCTAGTAGATATAATCTAGGCCATACAAATATTATCTAAGTGGACATATTAGATGATGCCACATCATACGACACTTGTCACATTAAAATTTAGCCACTTAGACTAACATGTTTAATTTAAAGGAAAAATTAGTTTATAGTCCACTTTTTTTCTTAATTAAGTGCTAATCCAGCTTCAATTTTTTAGTTGCATTAAGGACAAATAAATTCCACCGGATGAATATACCCCTGTTTATTTGTGATATGTTCGCTAAACAGGAAAACACACTTTCTTCCATTTCAATTTCTTCTCAATTTGGCTAATGATTGCTGCTTCTCTGGTTGCTAATGCATCGGTTTCAACTGATTTTCAAGAAAAAGTATTGCCCAACAAATCATTGAGTTATGCGGCTTCTTCTTTGTAGCTGTCAAATTATGCATTACCTGATCAATTGCAAGAGCAGAAAACTTCTTGGACGTCTCTGAGTCTGATATCTGTTTCCAAGTTAGGTAATTTATCATTTTTTTGATTTTTGATTTTTTTCGGATGGAGATTCTCCTAACATGTTAAGGCACGAAAGGGAAATTCAAGTCCACTAAATGATTTGTTCAAATGAACAAAAGCATATGATCTCTTTTGACACACCTGCTAAAAATAATTCATTGATTTTTTTTTCTTCTATCATATGTGTTTTAGCTAATATATGATTTAAAGATCCAGGAAATGCAAAGCTAAGGGAATCTAGCATTACAATTTCTCAGCAATATTGTTGTTTGTTGAGTTATTGTACAATTAATTGTGGCTTTGAAAGCTAAAATGAAAGGAACTATAGTATGTTGCTTGAGCTTTTTGTTGGGTGGTGTTTATGTATAGAACAAAGAAGTCAGTTTTCGGTGTTATATAGGACCCTTTTATCGTATTTACATCCAATATTTTCGCCTTTTTAGGTTTGTTCTCCTTCATAGTTAACATATTTGTCAGTTGCATCGGACTTTGTTGATGAGAGTCAAATTGGCTATCATTTTCTATGTAATTATACCCCATTTATACCTCGTTTTATATGTTTTCTGAGACATTGGGTTGTATTTTGATGTATTTACACCTTGGTTATCATTTCGGGACCTAGGACGTAAAGTCCGGGATTCTCGGTCTTTTTCGGTGTAATTTACTATACTCTCGGTCACCCTAGTGTCCTATAGGGATTATGTGTGGTATTTGTTGTGATTTTGTATAGGACTTAGGTGTTTGAGATGTCCGGAAGGCGAGATACGAGGATTGGAACGTGTGCCCAAAGCTTAAACGTTCAAACGGATCAAAACGCGGTGGTACTACAACCATACCTTCCATTGATCTGTATTTTGATCCACCTTAGAGGCATTTTCTGGGCTGGACATCTTCGTGAAAGTTGTATACAATTTCATTATCTTTCTAACGGATTTTGAATCACTCGATTGGAGGTTTATACACAAAGTTATGGTCATGTTTTCTTGACGGTTTTTGGCTCAGAAAGTTGCTGATGGGTTTTGTGAAGGGAAAAATCTGACAGGCGGCCGCCTGTCAGTACAGGCGCTCGTCTAGCGTCCAGAACTCATAAAACACTATAAATACCCACATTTTGGATCTAGGTCCACACCATCTTCTTCCCAACTCGTTTTCTGCACTTTTTCTACGATTTTTCCTTAGTTTAGATTAGTTTGTAAATATATTAGCTTAGATTAGGCTTAGAATGTTGTAATCCGTTGATTCTCGAAGATAGCTTGTCACGTTATTGACGGGTTTTCATTCGGTGGATCGATTTTTGACGGTCTATAATATATTTGGTAATTCGTTTCCCTTTCTTGTTCTTGCTTTTAATCTTGTTTATGTTATTTTTATTGTTGATTTCTTGTTGTTTTTGTTGTTAGAATGAGTAGCTAATAGCCCGATAGTCGAGATATGTGATAGCCTTCGAAATCGAATCCTTAGCTCGTTGATTGAAGTGTTTTGATGTTATTCGAAATGACTTTTGTCAAATTAATTACTCGATAATCGTATTTCACGTGTCTTCTTTACATATGTATTTTGCGAGAGGATACGGGAAAAGGGGTTCTAGGATCACAACCCTGTAAAACCGACTGAGTTGTTCAGATTTGGTTTCGTGTGTGAGTTTATATCATTGTTAATGAGCGTCTCATAGATCGTAGACCGTGTCGGATCAGTTAAATCTGGTCAGCGGACTGTTGAACCTGACATAGGAGGGTAGATTATTGAATTAATGTCTATACTCGGAATTAGGAAACGACACCCTTTGAGTGACAACGAGGCGGACGTTGAACCTAACATAAGAGGGTAGATTATTGAATTAATGTCTATTTTCGGAAACAGGAGATGACACCCTTCAACGATGCCGAGAACATTAGAGTTTGTCGAAACACTTCCGGAAACGAGTTAAGGTTAGAGAGTAGTTGGTTGGATCATAGCACGGCTATCTTGTTTTTCGTAGTTTAAAATCTTTTCTCTTATGTTTATTTAGTTGTTAGAACCGGTGATCTGACAAATCACCACGTTCAATTATTGTGTTGACCTGAACTAGGGACGAGACCGACTTTGGTACTCGACTAGATTCCCGTGGGATACGACCTTGACTCACCAATTCTAAGGCTACAGTTGACCCGGTACACTGCCGGTAAGATTCGACACTTAGAAAAGGCCGATCATGTCAGCCTAGAAATGATCAATAACTCACCACAAGATGAGCTAAATTGGAGTAGATTTTTCAGCCCTCTTTTGACAGCTTTTTGGGCTGAACATTATGGTTGTTTGGAGCCGTTTTTAAAGATGATCAAGGGCTTCTTTTGAACTGAGATTAAGATATAATATGGAGCGGTTCTTACAACAAGATGGAGTGCAATACAATATTAATTAGAGCGATTATCTATCTTAGTGTTAACATGTGAGCTTAATTATCATACATGTTGATGTTAATGTTGTTATAAAAGTTGTTTATGTCATAAGGATCAAACATTAGCAAGCTCACGCACCGTGATACTGTTAGTGTGTTCTTGTGTTTGAATGTGATACTGATACTGTCTGTTGTGATACTGATAATGTTACTGTGATACTGATACTGATATACTGTTGTGATCTGATAATGACTTTTTCCCTTCTCCAAAGTTTGTTGAATAGGAGTTTTTTTTTTATTAAATTTTCATTCCCAAAATCATCAATCTTTCAGTTCAAAAGCCTTCAAGAGCCTTGAGCAGTTTTGATTCAGCCAAAAATGGTGTTGAAAATCTGCTCTCGAATCAATTAATTTTCCGTTCATTTTGCAACTTGAAATTTGTCCAAAAGCTGCTTTATTTCGCTCCGAGTTCCGCTTATCGAATCTTCAATAATATCAAGCTTCAGCCCTCAAACTGATACAACTTGCTGCTGAATATCAAGCTTTAAAACAGCCATTAAAGCCCCGAGAATCTGCTCAAACTTTCAGTTCGAACAAGCAGTTCAACAACTTCATTGATAATGGAATCTTTCATTGAGTATGCAGCCTTGTTCTCTGCTATTTCCGAGTCCATGATTTTTGGCTAATCGTATACTATTAATGATAATTAAGCCTTAAATGAGCTCGATATCGATATCGATATCGTGACATCGATCCGTGTTAGTGTAAATGCTGCGATTAAATTCGGCTTTCAAATACTACGTCGAAAAGGTATCAAATGAGGTCTCAAAAAGAAGATAAAAAAAAATGAACTTTGGTGAAATAATTTTGATGATCGGTGTTCTAAATCAAAAGTTACGGTCGTTTATAAGAAAAACGCTCCGGTTAATGCAAATATTTTTTCGGCTTTTAAAATTTACGTCGGAAGGGTATCGTATTTTGGCTCAAATTAAAGAGCAAAAAAATATATGAATTTTGGTGAAAATATTTCGATGATCGGAGTTATAAATCAAAAGTTACGGATATTTGAAAAAGACAAAACAAAAACAAAACCTGAAGCAAACCTTATAGTCTTATACGCGCGCGTCCCTTTTAAAGGGTTAGTTTTGTTAATCTGAAATTGTTTGTCCTTTTTACAACTAAAAAAATGAGTGTGTCCTATTTATTTATTTTGTAATCTTTTCTGTTCTTTTGCCTCAATCTCCCTAATATAAACTAGTTGGGAGGAGGAAGGCGCTAGGAAACGGCATAGATATATATATATATATCAATATAAACATATATATTTAAGTTTTCTTATAAATAATAAATGGATATTGTTAATAGCACCACACAAGATCTATTTAGACACCACATTTTGTGTAAATTTCAACTTTACAGAAGTCGAAATATGTTTTCAACCTCTCCAGAATCGAATTTATGCACAAAATTCGACTCTAAAGGGATTAAAAACATATTTAGATCTCTGTAAAATCAAAATTTACACAAGATGTGATGCCGAATAAATTAACTATGATGCCATTAACAGTGTCCACACTAAAGTTGAATATTACATGGCTTGTGTGTTGTTCATTTGTTCTAGTCGGTTTGAGTTCGAATTCAAGCAAATCCAAAACGAGTTTAGTTAAGTTCTAATTCGAGCTAATTTGAGTAACCCAACTCGGTTCACCTATTTGTTCCTGAGCGAAAGCATAAATAACTCTATTTTTTTAATTTTTTTTAGAGAATCTCCCAACTCATTCAAGAAATGGAATTCACAACAGCACAAACCATCATTAGTAGCTCCACAAATTATATTTCCCATCTTGAATCTCCGGCAGCCAAAAGCCACACCACTTCATCATCTTCCTCCTTCAACCGGAACAAATCGCTACTGGTATTTCCCATTTCATCATCTTCTAATCACAAAAATTCTCTATCATTTAAGCCTTCCAGTTCCACTACTACACAGAATCAAGAACAGGCCAAACCCACCACCACCGCCGGAGCTTCCATACCCACCATGTCCGATATCCTGGAAGCATCTGGAAAACAAAATCTGGATATGAATCTCCAAACTTTGGGACCATTTTTCAGAGTAACTGCAAGGAGGAGATTGGAACCATCGATGGAGCTTGGGAGGGCGGAGGGATTGGTGAGGCCTGGCATTGGTGGTGGAAAGATTCTTCACTTGGATTCAATTAGACTCCGGAGAGAGACAATTGGTATGGAAAAGTCAATATTTGGGATTGGGTTATTCATTGGAGCTGTGGCTGTAAGGTTCGGATATGATTGTGGCTGTAAGAAAGCTGAGTTGCTAGCCATTTATGATACTGATCTTTACCATTCTAAGGTAAGCTAAATTTATTTATTAACGTTTAAATATGATGAAAGAGACATTTTAATTCAACGTAAAAAAGACACCGCTTTATAATAATGATATTCGATACCAATTTGAAAATTAGAGGATAATCTTATGACATGTTTGTTACCCATTAACGGAATAAAATCATACGAATGAAATATAATAGAATGAATTACTCATTTGATTAATGCGTTGGGAATTTGAGCGAGTGGAATCATACAAATTATATAAAATATGACACATTGTGTATTTAGTAAGGTAGGGTAGTGAATTAAGGTTGAATGAGTTGAGGTAGGATACGACGCAAAATGCAGGATACGGTAGAAGGGTAGGGTTCGGTAGGGCCCTACCCCATCACCCACTTCACCACATCCTACCACACCACTCTACCCAGCCTTCCTTACCACCCACCCACCTTACCAATCACCCTACCGCACTCTATCTCGTTACCCACCCTACCTTACCTTACTACCCACCTATGCAGTCCTACCTCATCTTACCATACACCATCTTACCCTACCCCACATTGCCTTACCACCCTACCGTACCTTACATACATTCTTTACCTAACCAAACTCTATTTGACCTGCGCCACCTCACCCCACCATACACTACCATACTCCACCACCATGCCATCTCACACATCGCCTCACCCTACATTACCACTCCCAACCGCACCCTACCTTTCTACCCACTCTACCTTATCTTACCCTACCACCCAACCTATCTCTTCACTCTCTTACCTAACCTTACCACACCCTACCGTATCTCATCCCACCCTACCCTACCCACCACCCCATCTTACCCGATCTCACCCCACCCTACCTTACCCACCACCCCATCCTACCCTACCTTACCCCACCATATCCTGCCCCAACACTTACCCCACCCACCCAACCTCACTTTACTCTTACCCATCACCAATGCGCTTTGTCGATTTTCATTTCATTTCATCTCAATCCATCCAATTTAGAGGTAATGAATATGGTTATTTTTCATTCCATTAAAATAAAATTTCATTCTATTACATTACCTTTACTCATAGACATGGAATGAAAAATCATTCCGTTCCTTTTCATTCCATTCATGTGCAACAAACATGCGATTATAGTATTGATGAGTAGGATTGTGACATATGTCTTAATCTAGTGTACAGTTGTCATCTTAGTATTTGTGTTGCTTAGATTACTAGACGAGTGTGGACCCTCTGCTGTAGGGTTTCAACACAGCATAATGCTGTGATTTTGGGGGAGGAACAATTGGGCGTAAATGCAGGCAAAACTTAAAACAAAAATAAAAGGAAAAAAAAATACCCCACCATTCAAATTCTCACAGCCTGCTGTATCTACAGCAGGTGATCCCAATTCATTTACCTAGATCCTTTCTTTCCATGCAAGGAATGATCCTCTTCTTTTCTATTAGACATTATATTGTTGCATTGAGTTTCCTTATGTTTTTTATTTTTTGGTTGACAAACATATTCTGATATATATGCTTAAACTTGTTCATGCAGCTGGTAAGGTTTTATACAAGAATTGGATTCAAAGTTGTGGGTGAAGTGACTGGTTCATCAATTGTTGATCTTCCCCATATGTTGGTGTGGGGAGGTGTTGGTACTCGGATGGATGCCGATGTCCATCAACTTCTCCTTAAGTGGTGCTCCAGATTCACAACTTCTAATAAATTAACATCTTCATAAGGTTTTTACTACTCATGTTAAATATATCTAGTCTAGTCTTGTAAAATTAAACATTAAAATGATATGAGTACTACATTGTTTCGATGTAGAAAATCTAAATTGAAAGTCGGGGACTTTATCATTTTCCACACATGAAAGCCTACATTACTATCCACTACTTTAAACACACGAATAAAAAGTAAGTCTACTTTAAGATGTCCCTGCATTGGTCCACCCCTTACTCAAATAGCTTGTCTACGAGCAAACACGTGGGAATCCACATTGAGGCCTCCCACGCTCACCATCAAGATCCATCGGTCGGTTTAGCCCATTCACTATCTGATGAAACATTTTCAAAGCCCCCCTTAATTTGTTAATTCTTGCACAGAGTATTCACACATGAATCAATAATAACAACACTTATCTCAACCATGATGATCTTCATTTCCATATAGTATTAGTCTTGTTTTTATCATTCCAACCCTCACATTGAATAGCTCGTCCACGAGCTAGGTTGAGGCCGGTATCTGTTTGAAGATTGCACCATGGAATAAATATGCCCATTGAATAATCTGGTCATCCAAACTTGGCCAGATTCAGCATCAATTCTATTCTTTTACGCCACCCAAAAACTTTGTGAATCACCTCAAACATATGACTGATCATTTTGTACCCGGATGTGTTCGTTTAACAAAAGTGCAAAAATGACCATAAAACAAACTCCATTTCAAGAACTAAACACTTTCCTGTACAAGAACCATCATGTTTACCCGTATCTTATTGCGAACTACACCAACATAGAGAATGGAAATAAACTGGCCCAAAGTAATATGGTTGATTGGAGGAGGAGGTGAAAAAAGATCCACTCACTCATGATCGAGTCCTTGTCTTATCAATAACAAAATCTTCTTGAAAACTTGCAAAATTATTGCTAAAAACACCATCTAAATGCGTAAAGTGAATACCATCCTGCTAATTATACTTCCAACTAATTTACTGGAACAAGATAATAAAAATCTTGGAATCCCCAAGTGACTGATGAACAAATGCATCACCCAAATCAAACAAGAACATGCCCACTTCATATGAGTCCCGACTGGATACTTTTGTTGCAAATGTCTTTGGTCGGTGGTTACTCTATCTGTTTCATGCCCACAGAAGCAAAATTCCCACAACCTAGCTTGAGGTAAGAACTTTGTGCAAATCCAAGTTGATATGTCCAAATAGTCTTAAGTAGGTTCATGAAGTATTCCTTGTTGGAGATTTTGAATTAAAAAATAAATAAATGCTAAAATGATGGAGGGTCGCATCGGTTCGGTGAAAGGTTACAACCGGTGAAAGGTTGCAAACCCGTAAGAGGTTGTATCCTTTCGGCTAAATGTTGCAACCGGTAAACGATGGGGCTTCACTCTCTATATAACCCCAACACTTGGTGAAAATTAGATTAAAAAAAATCATGAGAAATTTTGCCTGGCAAATTTTGCATTCATTTTATGTCTCACAAAACTACTTTGCAAAAAATTTGAGTAAAGAAGAGATTTACAGAACATGATCGGTTCGCCGTTTTCTTCTCATTGAATGGCAACAACCCGAAGAAGGTATGACTGTTGTATCTTGGGAGACGATTGTCATTACTGTGTGCATATAATCGGGGCAAAAACGTCTTAAGGACAGCGTTCTACGCGCCTCAGTCGTAAGTTTTTCTTGTCCCTTTTTACTAATTTTCTGTTCATACATGTTCATCTGATCATTTAAGTGTTCAAATTATTTGTTAAAATTATTAGACATCATGCTAGATTGAATTATTTGCCAACATTCCTAGGACAGTGCATTCATGTTTTATTTTGATTTCTCCAACTGTGAATCCTTTGCCGTATGGGTAAATTAATGTAGGTCTCTAGGTTGGTTTGGAACTAATATCATTCTTGATAATTTTCTCACTGTTTTGTTTGGCTCCACAACATTATTTGGCTATTCAATGGCTTCACCAAATCTGCCATTTTATTCTACCCTTATGAAAATTACGAGGTTCTACAGAAAGGTACCAATAATCAAAGTGCAACACAATGAAAATTAAGATCACACTATGACGATGCTGGATATCGTCGGGTATTAATTCGGGCGTTTGATTCTAGAGATAACTTGCACAAGCTTCAAGAACACAAAAAACGATAAAAGATGAGGGTAGTTTTTGGTGGTTTAGACTGCACTTGAGAAATTGTATCTCGGGCCTACATACCCGATGCGTGTATTGGAATCAAGTATCCGTAGTTCCTTAGAGATTGTTTATATAGAAGAGGCTTGTGCCCTAGCGTTACATGTAGCGTGTCCATATTGGACTCTAATTTCGTGTTCCCTATGGAAGAGATAATGATGATTTGATCCCCTTGATTTTAGGGGATAATTATAGACATATTTACTTAAGAAAAGGAATTGTTCAGATTGATAATTTCAGAAGATTTAGGTACATATTTGTTACCCTAATACTTGGGCCCATTACACAATAATCAGGCCCATGACTTGGTTACCAAGATACATAATCTAAGGGGGTAAAAGGGTAATAGTCCATACACATTACAAGTAATACAAGACTCATATTATACTTTAACATCCCCCTCAAGCGAAAGGTGGTGTCAATCACATTGAGCTTGTGTCTGAATTCTGCAAATTTGGAGTGAGACTGCGGCTTAGTAAAACAATCATCTGTTTGGTCTGCTGAGGGAATGTAGGCAACAGTGAGAAATTTTCTTGCAACCAAGTCTCTGATGTAGTGAACATCAAGCTCTATATGTTTTGTCCTTGAGTGAAAAAGAGGGTTGTAGGCAAGATCTTGAGCTCCAAGATTGTCACACCATGTGATTGGAACAGCTTGGAAAGGCCATTTGATTTCAGTGAGCAGTGACCTGAGCCATTGCACTTCAGATCCCATATTAGTAAGAGCTCGATATTCACTTTATGTACTGGATCGTGCCACATCTTGTTGCTTCTTGGAGCTCCAAGACACAAGAGAATCACCTAAGTAGACACAGTAGCCAGCTGTAGACCTTCTGTCAATGAGGTTACATGCCCAGTCATCATCAGAATAAGTAGTGATATGATGAGCTGAAGCAGTCTTGAAGTGCAAACCATGTTGCAGTGTGCCTTTCACATATCTCAGAATCCTCTTGAGACATTGCCAATGAACTTCTCTAGGTGCCTGCATAAATTGACTTAAAACATTCACAGCAAAAGTTAAATCAGGCCTGGTAAGTGTAAGGTATTGCAGAGCTCCCAAAATACTTTTGTACAGGGAAGGATTTGTCATGAGATGACTATCCTCAGTATACAACTTTGCAGTGGTAGCTAAGGGAGTAGGACATGGTTTTAAGTTTCCCAGATTTAGTCTGTCCAACAGTTGTGCAACATACATACTTTGGTGAAGGAACAAACCTGAGCTATCTCTATAGGCTTCCAAACCCAGAAAATGACTAATCTGTCCAAGATCCTTCAAAGCAAATTTTGAGTGCAGCAAGTCAGTGAATATTTTGATCTCTACTGTCATTCCCAGTGATCAGGATGTCATCAACATATATAAGGACATACAGAATCTTGGACTGATGATGAAAAACAAACAGGGAACTATCTGCCCTGGACTGCTTGAAATTCCACTGCACAAGTTGGTTTTTCAGTGCATCAAACCATGCCCTAGGGGCTTGCTTGAGCCCATACAGTGCCTTTTGTAGGCAACACACATAGTGTGGTTTGTCCACATCTTCATACCCTTCAGGCTGAGGCATAAAAACCTGTTCTGTCATATTACCATTCAAAAATGCATTATTTATATCAATTTGATGGATGGACCACTGTAAGGAAACTACTACAGTAAGAATTACTCTAATGGTTGGAGCCTTGGCAACAGGGCTGAAAGTTTCAAAATAGTCAAGGCCTTAGGTTTGACTAAACCCCTTGACTACTAGCCTAGCCTTGTGTTTGGCAACACTTCCATCAGTGTTTAGTTTTACCTTGAAAATCCACTTGTTCCCTACCAGTTTCTGATTTGGAGAAGGCGGGACTAACTTCCAGGTGTTGTTTTGACTAAGGGCCTTGAACTCTTCATCCATTGCCTTCTTCCATATGGGATCCTTGAGGGCATCAGATGCCTTTGTGGGTTCTGTAGGATAAGCCAAGCACTTACTATGTGCTACATAGGAGAAGATCTTTTTGGGTTTGAGAATTCCATCCTTAGCCCTAGTGCGCATAGGATGTAAGTTTTGAGGTGACTGTGGTGAGGTAGAAGTGGATGAAGAATGTGAGGAGTTTTCAGTGGGTGATGAATAACCTGGACCTGGACCTGAATCTGGACCTGGAGATTGACCAGAGGCAGTAGGAGTATGGATCTGAGTTGAAGAATGTGATGAGGATTGTGTGAGACTTGAAGGTGAGACAGAGTTTGGATTAGGAGAACTAGGTTCAAGATTTGGATAAGAGTTAGGGTTAGAAGAGGAAGGAGCTGTCTCTGGTGGAACAGGGATGGAAGGTTGAATTGGTGCGGAAGATTCAGGATTTGTGTGGAAAACTGGGAGCACAGGGAGATAGGAAGTGGTAGGAAGAGTATGAATAGTGGGATCTGAGGTGATAGACCTTTTTAAAGAAGGAAAATCAGATTCATTAAACTTGACATTGATGGCCGTTTTATATAGTAACCAACTTTGACCGGCAGAGTACCGAGTCGGTTGTAATATAAACTGGCAAGCAAGGTCGTATCCCTCAGGGACACGAGTTAAGTACCTCGGCTAGCTTCATCTCGAGTTTAGATCGACAGCCTTTCAATTTGTTTAACATAGAACAAAACTAACTCTCGTCACAATTATCAAACTAATTCACTATAACTATCACGGTTCTATCACACTATGAGGTTTAAACGATTAAAAGAGATAGCCGAGAAATGTTCCGAATGCTTACTCTCGAACCCTAGCTCATTCCCGGGAGAATTTGGACTACTAACCTTAATCGACATTGATCGAAGGATGTCATCTCCTAATTCCGAACCTAGGCGCCAATTTCAACAACCTAGCTTCCTATATCGAGTTCAACAGTCCGCAACCCGGATTTAACTGACTCGATACGGTCTACGCTCGTTAACAACAATATAAACCTTACACACGAAACCGAATCTAAACACTTAGTCGGTTTTACACGGCAATCCTAAAACCCCTTTTCCCGCACCCTCTCGCAAAATACATATGTAAAGAGAATACGTAAAATACGATTATTAAGTCGCGAATTCAACAATCGTCAATAGGCATAAGTTTTAGGACAACAATCAATGTCAAAATGAACTACAACACATCACAAATTCTCCCAAGATCCGAACTACGGCTCGATTTTAACATTCATCGCATAACTCGGCTATAAGGAAATTAGCTAATCATTTTATCCATGAAAACACTAGCAAACAAGTTAAGCATAAGTAATTGAGCTAGATATGAAGATTAGAAATACCTCTTATTGATGAAAATAACCGAAAATCAACGAAACAGAAAACCGTCTTCAGATCCGTACAATATACAACGATCAATAAACGATTTGTACTTGAAGTTAATCCAAAAACATGAAATCCAAGTTCATACAACTTATCTAGGTCTGAAAAACGAAATAAAGAAGTGCTGAAGAAAAACTAAGTATGCATGATGATCCAACTCTCCACTAAGTTGAGAGTTTTTATAGGTTCCCACAGGCGGGCGCCTGTCAGAAATTTTCCTTCACAAAAATGTATCAGCAACATTCTGAGCCAAAAGCCGTTTTACACGCGGGCGCCTATGGTGACAGGCGGCCGCCTGTCACCTTTTTCCACCAAAAGACTTGATTTCTTGATCCCGAAGCTCCGGTTTACATTCCACGACATTCTCGAGCACCTAAGACATGAAAATGGATCAAAAACATACCAAATATAACCCCCACGGGACTTTGGGGTGACCGAGAATGACCGAAAGTATACAAAATTACCGGAATAACCCCGTTAATCACGGAATAAAAAACTAGATCTCGGGATCTACAAAATATATAACCTATATCAAAACTAAGCCGATTACTCCCGGAAATAACCTAAATGAGTCGTTACGAGGTACAAAATGTAAATATAAACTGAGTCAAATTGACTCTTATCAACTACCCCCTACTTAGCGTTTGCTCGCCCCAGAGCAAAACTGAGCGTTCTAAACAGAAGTAGAGTCAATATTATAAATATATACAACGAGACTACGCATTACTCAGTTAATAGTCGAAACGCGAGTATCATTAAACGTTAGTTCTACCTTGTATTGAGCAATGAATGTGTTGTGAAAAAAAAAATAGCTTCTTCGACATCGATTACTACAACTGGTTTAGATTATAGACGAGTAACGAACCAAAACTACACCATAAGCTTATAACTCGTAAACATCTCCACTAATCAAGGTCAACCGATGTTCAGTACGGTCATGCAGGACTTGTATGGTTATAACGTTTGGCTAGGGTCGGGGTAACGAAATGGAATTCGGGACTGGAGAAAGTGATGTACTATTGAGCTTACTTAACACGACTCCCGTCTACCATTTCATCATCTTCAGAAACCAAAACTATACAACCCCGATTACAAACGATGCTCCTGCCAAACTATACACTTTTTCTTTTTTTTTTTTTTTTTTTTTGAAGAACAATTTTTTTAAGAAAACCGAAGTTGATTATCTATTCCATTCCCAACGCCTCGACAATCTTTTGGGAGGATTCCGCACAATCGAGGGTGTACCACAGCCGAAGATTCTGTCGAAACGAGGACACCGTGTAGTAATGCCTTTTAAGTGCAAAACCACGGCTTAAGCCGTCTGGCACAAAGGAATGGTTAAAAACCAACCGAGGCTTCTAAAAATAAATATGAACAAACTCACAATATTTACTCAACTCCAACCAATACCCCACTAAACTCGTACTTCCCGAACATATTCAAAAATAACTTTTCACAACCCAAAAATTTCACATATTCAACATAAAGCTCAAATAGTAGGGTGAGAAAGGAAATGTAGATCACAAAGAGCTTTAGGGTTCGGTAAATACGGGCTAGTAACAAAATGGCCGTTTCGGGTGGGGATCTAACCACCTTGACAAGGCTTAGAGGGGATACGATGGATAATGTACAGGATGGCTATATATGGCAATGGTCGGGTCAAAAGAAGCGCCAAAACCGTCATACCATACCAAACTACCGGTCGACCTTTCTATATAGCCTCGAAGTTACTAATATAAGTTCTAGGTAGATAGGTCATACAACAACTATAATCGATTACTAGTCGAGTTATCGAAGACGTCGAAGCTATAAGTGAAGTCGTGACGGTTCATTTTTTCAACACAGGATAAAAGCTATAACGTAAAATGCACTCGAGTATTGACACATGTCTAACTACGCAATGCGAGGGGTCGTTATAAATATTGACAACATTGGTACTACAAAAATTTGAAAGACGGCTCGTATTTCATCTAAGGGGCGATCAAAACTAAGTAACGACTCGAAGAAATTTTAAATACCGGGAATATCAAACAAAAGGCGTAATAGGGCAAGCCTTCACCCCGTAAATATATATATATATATATATATATATATACACACACAAAAATAAAATTAAAAGGCGTTATACGGGCAAGCCTCCACCCCCTACTTAAAAATTGACACCGTCCTCGGTGTCCAAATAAATACAAAGGAGGGAGAGAAAGCTTAACGTAACCCGGCGAAAGGCGTTTCATCCAGATCGTGACATCCGGAAAAGGACTCCCAAGGTACCTGTATGGTTAGTACATGCACTACAAAAATAACACATATAGATACTGGGGACGTCACCGTTATTAATAACTAAAAATATATACATACATATATATACATACATTTAAAGAAAAAGCTATAGATTATAAAAGGAAATGGAAATAACTAATATCCGAAAAAGGATAATCGTATGTCCAAAAGAGTATTCAAATGCCCTTCCGGGCTAACCGAAATGAAATAACAACAAAGTACATCATTTAAGTTATAAAATGAAAATGAAAACAAAGTACTTCCGAAGTTCTTAGAAAAAGTAAGTACCGACAAAGTATGAATACAAAAATGAAAAAGAGTGTGCAAAAATATGTCGGTATTGTCGTAGAAACAGCCCCTCCAAGTCTGTTACTCGTCTTCCCCTTCTTCTTCCATATGAGCATCTTCGTGCGGCTGTTGCGCCCTCGGACTGAAATTAACGTAATCCTCCTCGACGAAACCCAAAGTTTCTTCAAGTTGCGCATCCATCGACATCCGCGCCCCTGAAGTACCTGCGACATCTCCACCACTCCCCCCTCCACCAAAATTCTCTACTCCACCTCCCGGACCATGACCACCCGTAACCCCACTAGACGAACCCGGAATAAAGGTTTGAACAAAAGGGTTGAATTCATAAGGTTGAGTCGGCAATCGAAAGAAATTGTCGGTAGGTATACCGGCTTGGTTCGCAATGTGATCGTAAACCGGCTCTCGAGATTGTTGAAATCGTCGATTATGCTCAAACCAATCTCGAACTTGACCCATACATTGAAACAAAGCCTGAAATTGGTCATCGTAAGCCATCCTATTTGGGTTGTCGGGGTAGTGGCGGTGGTGGACCTTGCTGAGCTTGCGGTCTACGACGAGCTAAATTTGATTTCCTTACTAAAGATTGGATTTTGGGAGCAACCAGAATATCACTGGGAAACTCTGGGATGCCCTTAGCACGTGCCAACTCTGTTATAAGTCTAGGGAGAATCAAGTTCGGCTTTAGATTGTCAAGAAAAAATTCAAGTTTGGACCGAATCTCCACAGCCGGATTAATTGGCAAATCATGAACAAAGGCATAGACAAGTTTCAGAATTTTAATGCCTATCTCGGAGAATTTGGAAGAGGGATGAAGTCGGCTTGTAATGAATTTGACTATGATGCGCAGGGAATCGTCCCACTCCACTGTACTTACCCCACTCCTAAAGTCATTGTCACTCGGTATCCACGCACGACCGGGACAAATATCCTCATGAATCATCTCAAGAACATCGAGGGGTGGAGTGTGTTGGGCAGCCCTATCGCTAATGAGTTGCTTGTAGCTGTCCTTAAAACTGACGAAGGGCGTACCGAGATGAGCGGTTAGAGAAGGGGTGGAAAAAGCAAGCCTCTGACCCCTTAAGATAAAGTCTCGGGTGGCCGACCCTTGGACTTTAGCATTAGAAAAGAACTCACGCACCAAGGTCAAATTGATAGGGTCCTCACCCACTGTCAAAAGGCTGTCCCACTGCCTATTCGTAACTTTGTTAAAGAAGTCGCTACCCACTTTGGTTTCGTCGGATGGTTGTTCAAATAAAGCTTTTCTTAAACGAAACCTAGTGTTAAACTCTTTTAAAGCTTCTTCATCGACAAAGCAACGAATACCATGATGATCTAAAGTTTCCCTAGGCGGGTCCTCTTGGGCTTGCAAGACGGGTTGGTTCAAA
This sequence comes from Gentiana straminea, assembly GCA_036785695.1. Taxonomy (NCBI): domain Eukaryota; kingdom Viridiplantae; phylum Streptophyta; class Magnoliopsida; order Gentianales; family Gentianaceae; genus Gentiana; species Gentiana straminea. Next base: position 1,638,422 of record JAVUPR010000427.1, read on the forward strand.
GGTACCTCTTCTACGGGCGGGGGACTCGGTGTACGAGTAGGAGCTTGCCTCCCCCTACCACGACCTCTCACAGGTTTACTCTTCCCTCTAGCTATACGGTTCGACTCACCTCTCTCTTATTTTACACTCACCATCCTTTCTTAGTATAGGATACCCAACAACACACCAAACAACACCACCAACAACAAAGACCACCAAAACCAACACCAATGCAATCAAACAACACAAAAACAAAATTCACATCAAAATTTAAATAAAAGTCTATACAAATTGCTAATTACAATGGCAAAATATATTTATGATACATATATATATATATAAATATATATATATATATATATATATATATATATATATATATATATTTATATTTTTTATATTTATATATTTTTTTTTGTTTTGTTTATCAACAAAAATTAAAGGAATAAATAAAAATAAATATAAACTTACAAGTCTTAAATGGAAGAACCCAAGAAAAAGAAGGTGGCCGGAGTAGTTGGTGGTGGTGGTGCCGAGTTGTAACTCCGAAAAAAAAAAGTGAAATTGAAGATTGTAGAGGGTGTGAGATGATATTGGTGAAAGAAAGGAGTGATTGGGGTAGTTATCGGAGGTGCGGGGCCGTAAATTGCAGAGCGGGGGCGGAGGTTTAGGTTTTTTCGAAGAGAGGAAGAAGGAGAAATAACAGGGGCCTCAGTTTTTTTTTTTTAACTCTCACAGGCGGGGGCATGTCAAAAAAAACGTGAAGAAACTAGATCAGAGAGTTTGAGCTTGAAAAGGGCTTTCACAGGCGGGCGCCTGTGTCCATAGGCGGCCGCCTGTCACAAAAGCAGGGAATTTGCAAAAAAAATAAAATCATTTTCCGGGGTTTTCGAACTAGAAAATATCCCCGAGAAGCCTTAAGACTTAAAAAGGAAAACCGTGGGTTGCCTCCCACGAAGCGCCGCTGTTTAACGTCGTTAGCTCGACGTGATGATTCGGTAGAGAGAAAGATGGAATGACTCAAACGGACGTTAACGTAGATGATTCCGCTAACGTCAGGCGAGGATATTTTGGATTCAACGGGAGATGAGAAATTTGGATACTTAGGGAAACAAAAATGAAACGAGAGATTCAGAAACGAGTCAACGACATGACTCGCAACCCTCGGGACAAGAAGGAGGGTCCTCTAAGTGGACTATCACAGTCTTTGCATCGAAGTACGATTTCTCATATTTCTTCAACCGTAAAGCGTTAGTCAAAAACGTCTCCTTGGTCTCGTTTGTTACTTCGACTGCTCCAGATGGATAAACTTTTAAAACTTTAAATGGTCCCATCCACCGGGACTTCAACTTCCCTTGAAATAAGTGCAAACGAGTGTTATATAACAAAACATCATCTCCAACTTTGAATTCACGTTTTTTAATCTTCGCATCGTGGAGAAGTTTTGTTTTCTCTTTATAGGTACGAGCACACTCATAAGACTGAAGTCTGAACTCATCGAGCTCAGCCAACTGGGACAATCGCTTCTCTCCTACAGAGCCCTCATCAAAGTTTAGGAAACGAGTAGCCCAATAAGCTCGATGTTCTAGTTCTGCAGGTAGATGGCAAGCTTTACCGAACACTAGCATATAGGGAGACATTCCTATCGGGGTTTTAAAAGCTGTTCGATGTGCCCACACAGCATCATCGAGCTTCTTAGCCCAATTCTTCCTACTGGAGTTCACCGTTTTTTCTAAAATACGCTTAATTCCTCTATTCGAGACCTCGACTTGGCCGCTAGTCTGTGGATGGTACGAAGTTCCAAGTTTGTGTTGAACTCCGTACTTACTCAGAAGCTTATCGAATATCCGGTTATAAAAATGACTCCCACGGTCACTTATTATAGCCCGGGGGACACCAAAACGGGTGAAAATGTACTTCTTAAGAAAGCGAGTTACTACATTACGGTCATTTGTGGGAGAAGCCAAAACCTCGACCCACTTTGAAACATAGTCCACCGCCACAAGAATGTACTTGTTATTGAAGGAAGACGGGATGGTCCCATAAAATCGATTCCCCAAACATCAAAGATCTCACACTCGAGAATTGGTTGCATAGGCATTTCAAATCGTCTCGAGTTTTTGCCCGACCTTTGGCAAGCATCACACATACTTACGTATTTGTGTGAGTCTCTAAAGATTGAGGGCCAAAAGAAACCACTTTGGAGAACTTTTAACGTTGTTCGGTTTCCAGAAAAATGGCCACCGGCCTCTTTGTCATGACAGAATGACAAAATGCTCGGTATCTCGCCATCATGAGTGCATCTACGAATAATGCCGTCAGAACATCTACGGAAAAGATACGGATCATCCCAATGGTAAAATTTAAGGTCACTAAAGATCTTCTTACGTTGTTGGTAAGTTAGGTCAGGTTCTAAATAACCACACACAAGATAATTCACAAACGGAGCAAACCACGGATTCCCGTACTTACCGGGAACTAGAGGACTCTCTTTCATCTCCGGAACAGCTGTATCAATAGCAAACAAATGTTCATCCGGAAATTCATCATGTATCTCTCTCTCTCGTGCTAGCACATCAGGGGTCAATTGTAAGCGGCTGAGGTGGTCCGCAACCATATTCTCACAGCCCTTACGGTCTTTTATCTCAACGTCGAACTCTTGGAGCAATAAAATCCATCGCAAGAGTCGAGGTTTAGCGTCTTTCTTGTTCAAAAGATACTTCGGCGCGCAAAGATGGTCGGTATGGACTACGACCTTTGAACCAATTAAATACGACCTAAACTTATCAAAGGCGTAGACGATCGCAAGTAACTCTTTCTCGGTGGTTGCGTAGTTGATTTGAGCCGGATTCAAAGTATGGCTCGCATAGTAGATAGGCTTAAACAATTTCTCGCATTTACGGCCCAAAGACGGCCCCCCATGACCATATCACTAGCGTCACACATAACTTCAAACTCCGGTTCCAATCGGGTGCTATTAAAATAGGGGCGATCACAAGCATTCGCTTAATGTCTAAGAAAGCATCTAAACATTTAGCATCAAACACAAAGGGCACATCTTTTGAAAGCAAATGAGTAAGAGGTTTAACACGTTTCGAAAAGTCCGGTATAAATCGTCTATAAAAACCTGCGTGTCCTAAGAAACCTCTAAGCGTTTTCAAGTTCACGGGAGGCGGTAATCGCTCGATAGCCTCTACTTTCGCTCGGTCTACCTCAATACCTCTCCTAGAGATTTTATGCCATAACATGATACCCTCTTCTACCATGAAGTGACATTTCTCCCAATTTAACACTAGATTCGTATCCTCACAACGTTGCAACACTTTATTCAGATTATCTAAACAATCATCATACGAGTCACCAAACACACTGAAGTCATCCATAAACACCTCAAGAAAGTTTTCAATCATATCAGAGAATATGGCAGTCATGCAACGCTGGAATGTCGCTGGGGCATTACATACCCCAAACGGCATTCGAGTGTAAGCAAAAGTGCCATACGGACACGTGAAGGTGGTCTTTTCTTGGTCTTTAGGGTCGATTAAAATCTGATAATATCCACTGTACCCATCTAGAAAACAATAGAAAGCATGGCCACTCAAACGTTCAAGCATTTGGTCAATGAAAGGCAAGGGAAAATGATCCTTACGTGTTGCGTCATTGAGCTTCCGATAGTCGATGCAAACGCGATATCCGGTGACGAGTCGAGTCGGAATAAGCTCATTCTTTTCATTGGGTTGAACCGTCATCCCTCCTTTCTTCGGAACGACTTGTGTCAGGCTAACCCACTCACTGTCACTGATTGCATAAATGATCCCCATCTCGAGCATCTTGATCACGTCCTTCTTCACGACATCCTGCATAAGAGGATTTAACCGTCTTTGCGGTTGCCTTACCGGCTTCATTTCATCATCAAGGATTATTTTATGTTTGCAAATTTCAGGGCTTATACCCCGAATATCAGCCATTTTCCATCCAAACGCTTTCTTATGGCTCCTCAGAACTTGAAGTAGCTTTTCTTCCTGCAAGTTAGTTAAAACAGATGATACAATTAACGTAAGTAATTCATCTTCGAGAAATACATTCTTCAAATGAGCCGGGAGTTGCTTGAATTCCAAGTTCCGTGGCGGATCCTCAATCGAAGGCTTCACTTTTTCATCACTTAAATCAAGTTCCAGGAACTTGTGCCATCTTGCATCAATAAAATCAGTGATTTCGAGTTCACCGGCGGCCTCGGCCAACTCTTCGTTTTCATCATCAGCCGTACTTGATTTCATTATACATTCCTCCATAGCATCATCATCTTTGTAGCCCTGCGTGTTAGCATTCTCGACAACCAAAGGCATAATAACATCCAAAAAATTGCATTCGGACTCATCATAAGGATGTTTGATAGCGTCGTAAACATTTAATACGACATGCTCCTTATCAACTTTTAGCATAATCTCTCCTTTTTGGGTGTCAATTGAAGCTCTCGCGGTTGCTAAAAATGGTCTCCCTAGCAACAACGGGGTCCGGCTGTCGGCTTCCATTTCAAGTACTACAAAATCCGCGGGAAACACGAACTTGTCTACTCTTACTAACACGTCCTCGGCTACCCCTAACGGTTTTCTCATGGATCTATCCGCCATTTGCAATGTCATTGCGGTTTGAGTTAACTTACCTAAACCGAGCTCATCATAAATATGACGGGGCATAAGACTCACACTCGCACCTAGGTCACATAGCACATTCGGATACGTCTTAGAACCTATGGTGACGGGAATGGAAATACTACCCGGATCCTTAAGTTTTTGGGGTAACTTATTTTGATATACGGCTGAACAATTCTCATTTAAGCACACTACCTCGTCCATTTTCGTCTTGTTGGACAATATCCCCTTCAAAAACTTCACATACGAAGGCATATTCGCAATCGCATCAACAAGTGGGATATTGATCTCAACTTTTCGTAAAATGTCGAGAAACCGATTCTGACTCTTAGACAACGCAACTTTACGAGGACCACGAGGGGGATAAGGTAAAGCATTCAAATCAATAGGAGTAGAAGTAGAATCAATACCCTTTTTACCTTTGTCGCGTGCCTCGCTCCGTCGTACCGGTTGACTTATGCTAGGATCCTTCCTCTCGGGGTTCGGGACCTCCATGACCTCATCAGAATCGTCATCGTTGTCCATTGGTTCAATCTTCACCTTGATCAACTTGGGATCACTACCCGCAGCCACATTATCATCATCAACACCCGGTGTCTTCTTCAACTTACCCTGGCTTATGTCAACTTCCAAACCGACTCTTTTGCCGCTTCGAGTGACGATAGCATTGACCGGATTAGCTGGCCTAAGATCCCTTCCAAGACCTAGATCATCATCGTCATCATCAACCGTCGACTTCTCAATAGATACCGCATTCACACCTCTCGGATTTCTAACCGTATTACTTGGCAAGCCACCCGTCGGAGTCGATTTCTGAATCTCGGCCATCTGTCCAACTTGATGTTCTAAGTTCCGTACCGAGGCTTGTATTGAGGTAATTGAGTTCCGGATCTCTCTATTACTGTCTCTCATCTCCTTAGCATTGTCATAAACTATCTTTGACAATTGATCCAAAGTTGGCGGTTGTTGATTTTGATTCTCATTCCGAGACGGTGCATTCGGATGTTGATAGATGTTTTGTCTCGGATTAGAAGGCCCGGCTTGTTGTTGTGGCTGATATGGCATATTAGAAGGTCCGGCTTGATTCGGATTCCGGTTCCAACTTTGATTCTGTTGCCACTGATTCGGTTGACCCCTCCAATTCTGATTCTGAACATAATTCACATCAAAAGTAGGATTCCCCGACATCACATTCGGATCCATTGGTGGCATTAGGGGTGCCATCCAAGGATTCGAGGCTAACTGGTTTGCAAACGCTTGATGGATTTGATCCGCGAACATTTGACTAAACTGATTCGGATCGAATACCGGTTGTACCGCAACATTAGGTTGAACCGACCCCTCTTCAACACCAAGCTGATGTACTTGAGCTTTAGTTAAGATTTTATTTGGAGTTGCGTCGACGTTAGTGCACTCCGATGACTTATGAGCACCACCGCAATATGCACATTTATTCGCCGCTCGTTGATCAAGTATCACCTCCCGTAACTGCTTCTCCAACATAGTAACTTTGCTCGAGAGCTTGCTATTCTCCTCTTGCATCGATTGATCGTAGCCCCCGACTTTCACTTCTCTTTCAGAATTCCTCCCCTTTTGCCTTTCCCTCGGTTTCATTGAATTCCATTGCCGATTGTTCTCGGCAATCCTCTCAATCGTAGCCAAAGCAACATCCGGCTCTAAACTCATCAAATCACCACCGCTAGCTGAATTCAACGTTCTTCTAGATTCCTTATCCGCCCCACCATAAAAGATGTGAATCTGATTCCAAATCTCGAAACCGTGTTGCGGACACTTTCTCAACATAGCTTTATAACGGTCCCATGCCTCGTGTAATTCTTCGCTATCCCATTGCTCGAAATTAGAGATCTCGGCCCTCATATCCAATGTTCGACCCGGTGGAAAGTATTTCGATAGAAAAGTCCTCGTCACCTCGTCCCAAGTATGCAACGAGTCATGTGGTAGAGATTCATACCACTCATTAGCATAGTCTTGCAACACGTACGGAAATAATAACAATTTAATTGCTTCCTCCGAAACACCGTTAATCTTAACCGTCCGACACACTTGCATAAAGTGATTTAAGAATTTGTTCGGATCCTCCTCGGGTTTTCCTCGAAACTGAGCCATATCTTTCAACAAAGTCCAAACATGGCCCTTAATCTCCATGTTATTAGCTTGAATGGGCGGAACACGAATAGGAGAATGCCCCTCACCGACCTCGGGCGTTGCATAATCACGTAACGTTCTACCAGTCGTCTCACAACATTAGGAATAACCGGAGGTCTAAACACTTGCGGTCGATAAGGTGGAACATTCATCTCGGGTCGTTGTACCGGAATAGGTATCGGTATCGGTTGTTGAACTTGCACATACGGTTGTTGATACGGATTTCGATCTCGTCCCACTAACGGATTCATAAGCACGGGATTGTATTGAGCGCCCTTGGTTGATATTGATTCAAATTAGGATTCATTTGGGCCATTTGCAACATCATTTGTTGATATTGTTGCATAATCTGATTCGGATCCGGCTGTTGTACCGGTTGTTGCACAAAAGGATTAAGATTCTGATTCATACCCTGAACCTGAGGTATCGGTTGAGGAGCACGTGGTGGAGGTTCAGGTTGATTAGGATCTTGCCTCAGGCGTAGAATTGGTTCCCGTAGGCGTATATGAACTTCAGCCTCACCCGAAGGTCTCGAGTCGACATGTTGCCCAGTTGATTCAGCTTCATCAACACGAGGTTCGGGTGATTCCCTCCCAGATGGAGAGATGTATCCAGCGGATGCCGACGTATTTGTAGCCATAGAAGTTTCGATATCCGATTCCAAAGACTTGGCTGGTTGAGTAGATAACCGTTCAATCGTCCGATTTCTCAAGGCCAACTGTCTACGGAAAAAGATTTCAATCTCAGGATTATATTCAACCAACTCCCTGTGGCTACTTCGGGTCATACACTGCACACATACAAACAACAACAAACGATAACAAAAACAAAGACCAAATCCTAAAGATTAGTCTGGCGTACGAGATATTAACTCGAGTCCCCGGCAACGGCGCCAGAAAACTTGATGGCCGTTTTATATAGTAACCAACTTTGATCGGCAGAGTACCGAGTCGGTTGTAATATAAACTGGCAAGCAAGGTCGTATCCCTCAGGGACACGAGTTAAGTACCTCGGCTAGCTTCATCTCGAGTTTAGATCGACAGCCTTTCAATTTGTTTAACATAGAACAAAACTAACTCTCGTCACAATTATCAAACTAATTCACTATAACTATCACGGTTCTATCACACTATGAGGTTTAAACGATTAAAAGAGATAGCCGAGAAATGTTCCGAATGCTTACTCTCGAACCCTAGCTCATTCCCGGGAGAATTTGGACTACTAACCTTAATCGACATTGATCGAAGGATGTCATCTCCTAATTCCGAACCTAGGCGCCAATTTCAACAACCTAGCTTCCTATATCGAGTTCAACAGTCCGCAACCCGGATTTAACTGACTCGATACGGTCTACGCTCGTTTGAGACGCTCGTTAACAACAATATAAACCTTACACACGAAACCGAATCTAAACACTTAGTCGGTTTTACACGGCAATCCTAAAACCCCTTTTCCCGCACCCTCTCGCAAAATACATATGTAAAGAGAATACGTAAAATACGATTATTAAGTCGCGAATTCAACAATCGTCAATAGGCATAAGTTTTAGGACAACAATCAATGTCAAAATGAACTACAACACATCAAAAATTCTCCCAAGATCCGAACTACGGCTCGATTTTAACATTCATCGCATAACTCGGCTATAAGGAAATTAGCTAATCATTCTATCCATGAAAACACTAGCAAACAAGTTAAGCATAAGTAATTGAGCTAGATATGAAGATTAGAAATACCTCTTATTGATGAAAATAACCGAAAATCAACGAAACAGAAAACCGTCTTTAGATCCGTACAATATACAACGATCAATAAACGATTGTACTTGAAGTTAATCCAAAAACATGAAATCCAAGTTCATACAACTTATCTAGGTCTGAAAAACGAAATAAAGAAGTGCTGAAGAAAAACTAAGTATGCATGATGATCCAACTCTCCACTAAGTTGAGAGTTTTTATAGGTTCCCACAGGCGGGCGCCTGTACTGACAGGCGGGCGCCTGTCAGAAATTTTCCTTCACAAAATGTATCAGCAACATTCTGAGCCAAAAGCCGTTTTACAGGTGGGCGCCTATGGTGACAGGCGGCCGCCTGTCACCTTTTTCCACCAAAAGACTTGATTTCTTGATCCCGAAGCTCCGGTTTACATTCCACGACATTCTCGAGCACCTAAGACTTGAAAATGGATCAAAAACATACCAAATATAACCCCCACGGGACTTTGGGGTGACCGAGAATGACCGAAAGTATACAAAATTACCGGAATAACCCCGTTAATCACGGAATAAAAAACTAGATCTCGGGATCTACAAAATATATAACCTATATCAAAACTAAGCCGATTACTCCCGGAAATAACCTAAATGAGTCGTTACGAGGTACAAAATGTAAATATAAACTGAGTCAAATTGACTCTTATCAGACATCCCTAGATATGTATAACCTTTGTGTGTTAGGATCATGACACAGAAAACCTTTATGGTTAGGACTCAAGCCAAGATAAATGCACTTGGTGGTGTGGAATTGAAACTTTTGACTTTGGAAGGATCTTAGATAAGGAAAACAGGCACATCCAAAAACTTTCAAACTGAGATAGTCTGGTTGTCTCTTAAATAACAGCTCAAAAGGAGATTTTGTCCTAAGAGAGGTGTGGGAAGGATATTTATCAGATGTGTGGCATATTGAAAAGCATGCCACCAAAACTTGAGTGGCAGGGAAGCCTGAGCTAGTAAATTCAGTCCCATTTCAGTGATATGTCTATGCTTCCTTTCAACCTACCATTTTGACTATGGGCATGAGGACAGGGATGTCTAAAAATGATTCCAAGATCCTTAAGATGAGGCACAAAATTTCTAAACTCTCCTCCCCAATCAGACTGCAGACACTTGATTTTTGTGCTAAACTAGTTTTCAACTAAGGCTTTAAAATGTGTAAAGGCTTGCCCCAAGCATCAGATTTTAGTTTCAAAGGGTAAGTCCAAACATATCTACTGGAGTCATCAAGGAACTGAATGTTGTAGAGAAAACCACTAGAGCTTTGGACTGAAGCTGGTCCCCACAAATTAGTATGAATGAGATCTAACACATTTCCAGCCCTAGAGGAGGAGTTATGATACGGTAGAGCATGCATTTTACCCATTTGACAAGCATCACAAAACACAAAATCAGAATTCAAAAGTTTATTGCATTTTCTTACGACAAGACTCAAAACACTGGCTGAAGGGTGGCCAAGCTTTTCATGCCAGAGATTTACAGACTCTTTCTTAACCTGACAGCTATTAGGGGACTGACTCAAGACTGTGGATGGCTGGAGAGTAGCTGAAAGAGACTGATGATGATGATGCTTGGATTGAGGAGAGCTTGAGGACAAGGTCTTGATTGAAGGAATAGACAGTTGATAGAGACCATTCTTAATTTTGCCTTCCTGAAGGACCTTCCCTGTGATTTTGTCCTTATCAAAACAAGAACCAGAATGAAACTCAATATAGCACAAGTTATCAGAAGTGAGCTTAGAAACAGACACAAGATTTTTAGTTTTTTCAGGAACGTGTAAAATGTGTCTAAGTTTAATTTGAGAATGAGGTGTACTAAGAGTGGTATGACCAGTATTAGCAATAAGCAAGTGCTCACCATTTCCTATAGTAAGGGCATCTGATCCTTCATAGGCAGAATTGATGTGCATGTTGTTAAGGTCTGATGTCACATAGCTGGTAGCTCCACTGTCTGCATACCAACTGGGGTCACCAACAGTATCAGGTGACGCCAAATAGGCTGCATTCCTCTGAGTTCCATCTTCACCAGTGGGATTCACATTTGAGTCAAACCTGTGCCAGCACTTCGCTGCAATGTGTCCTACTTTGCTACAAATCTGACAGGTAGGCTTGGAACTTAAGTTCTGAGGATTTGGGGCATGAGAGCTCCCTGATCTGCCTCCCCTGCCTCTCCTCTACCAGAGTTTCTTCCTCTACCTCTGGTGGAATCTTGATAGCCTCCTCTGTTATTTGCATAGCCACCTCTTCCAGCACCAGCACATCTATTTGTAGCAACATGAGCAGAATGCCCAAATTTTGAACGAGTAGAAGGATTAAATCATGCAATTAGGTGCTCGTGTGTGAGAAGTTGATCCTGTACCTCCTGCCATGACAAGGATCCTATACGAGAGGTAAGATTCACGACGACTCATAGTCCTTGCCGAGATCCCCTAGAGCAGCAAGGATAAGTTCTGATTTGGTTATAGGGTAACCTGCCGCAGCAAGTCCATCAGAGTAGGACTTCATTTGAGCGAGATAATCCATTATAGACTTGTTCCCCTTCTCTGTTCTTGTTAGGGCAGTCTTCAATTGCAACATCTTAGCTTCATATTGACTGTTGAAGAGCGTCTCAAGAGTGACCCAGACTTCTCGAGCAGAATTGCATCCAATGACCTCAGTAAGTAAGGGCTTGTTCTGTCATTTGACTCATGAGCCAACCCATGAGTAAACTATCTGTGGTGGTCCATATTTCAAAGGCTGGATTCTTGACTGGAGTAGGCATGGAGAAGGGGCCACTAGTGGTGGTTAACACAAACTCTGGTGGTGGAGATGCAGTGCCCAGAATGAACCCATCAAGATGATATCCTCGGATGATGGGAAAGGACTGTTGATTTCCACAAAAGGAAATTGTTGCGATCAAGTTTCACTGAGCAGGTTTGAGGAAGAAAACCTCCGAACGGCGTTAGGTTAACACCGAGCTTCCAGAAGAAATAGGTATAGTAGATCCTGAGTGAGGAAACATTGGAACATCAAGCATCACTCCTGAGGGGAAGATCGAACCAGGAATAAAAGGTTGTGAAGGAAATCCGGTGACAAACGAATAGATGAGAGCGATGAAGAGAAATTTGGAAATGCGGCACTGAGGCCAATAGAGACGGAGGATTGTGTGATATCAGTGGTGTTTGCTCCTTGTGTGATGTCAATGGAGATTCCTCCTTCACTAGAGTTTGGAGGATCGGAGGAGACCGGTGGTGTTCCGGCTCCGGTGGTGGCGGTGGCCATTAAGACGGATCCGACACCAACTTAAGAAAATGAATTGTTCAAATTGATAATTTCAGAAGATTTAGGTACATATTTGTTACCCTAATACTTGGGCCCATTACACAATAATCAGGCCCATGACTTGGTTACCACGATACATAATCTAAGGGGGTAAAAGGGTAATAGTCCATACACATTACAATTAATACAAGACTCATATTATACTTTAACATTTTTGATTGCCATGATCGAAGTCGTTATGACCCGGTATTCTTTCCATATTTATCTAGTCTTAATGTGCACGCGGGGAATTAGGTAGAGACGGGCTTAGGCCGACCTGTAGGGTCGGACATGGGTAGGCTGACCTTATGCCTCCTCGGCCGACCTGCAGAGGTCGGGGAGAGCAGCCGGGCTTGATTAGTTCGGATCCTGGGGATTTTGGCCCTTAAGGTGGGCTTTCTCTATCTTCGTTGACTGTTGGATCATCGTGGGGATGACACGTGGTGAGGTGTAGATCCGGCCTCCGTCACACTACATTCCCCTTAATTATAAAACACTGAGCGGTCTCATAAACTAAAGTGAACATAGTGTTTTAAGCTTAGATTCCATTTGTTTCGTTAGAGCTTTTTTGGGAGTTTTTTTATATTGCTTCACCAATCATATATTACAATTCTTTTACCAACCATTTCTTCAATTATAAATAAAAAAATATTAAATTATCTCTCATCATTTCACTTTATCAACTTTATAACATTTTTTACCATTATTTTATTTATTATAATATTTTATTTCAATTTTTTTTCACAAATTATTTCATAATCTACACAAATTTAAAAAAAAAAAAAAACATCTTAACTTTATAATCATTACTTCAATTATTTTATCTAAAACAACCCTAAAAAAACTCTAAAAAAATTTCAACCCAAAACAAACGGAGCTATAATGTTTTTCAGTGTGAATAGGTTAAAATACATATGGCTTTCCTTTTCTATTTTTTTGTTACGATTTCTACTTTTCCATAGTGTTTGTGTGCTATTTTTTTTCTTTTGTTCTTAAAGCCGTTGGTATCCAGAACGTATTGGGTCCGATTAATCCGAGTTCGATTTCGGCCATGCATTGTAGAAGCCTAACTTGGTCAAGAGACATTTCAACGTGACGTCTTAAAAGAGAATCGAACCTGATCAACATGACGCATCAGAAGAGAATCGAACCGGTGAATCTCCCTAAACATTTTCAAATCAATTATCATCTCTGCCAAGCCATTTGGTTTTCCATATTGTTTTTTTTTTAGTGTGAATAGATCACGATTAATTTATACCATTTGATTTACTTTAAAATAAAAAAAAACGATTACTGGAGGGAATTTCATTGGTGCTCCGTAAATAGAAACGTTAATAATTTAAACAGTAAACAGTAAACACCATAAAATTCATGTTTATTCCTTCCCCTTCTGAAAGGAAACACAGTAAGCACTCAATAGAACAAGTAATAAACACAGAATTCACAAATACAAACTGTTTACATGACTTGTGTCATTTGTTACAGTCATTTTTATTTAATAAATAAACAAATTATAAAGGAAACCGGGAAAAAATTAACGCATATTCAAAAAAAGGCATAATTTTTTTTTTTTTTATACATTTCACGGCTTTGTTCACCCTGTGCAATTATAGCAAATCAAAACACCAATTTTTTTTTTTGGGACGTCATCAACTTTTAATCCCTTTGGCTACTCGCTTGGTAGCAGTTGTGGGTGCCGTCTGATAGTTGCCCACCTTCCTCGGGCTTGCGCCGAACGACTGCTCAGAAAAATCAAAGTTTGTTGTTGGACGAAATTCAGATGCGGTTCGCCGATGAGAAGAACCTTCATGTGATTCTCCGCCGCCGGAAGTCAGCAAGTGATAGCTCCGATTAGATGCATCGGAGAGGCACCGGTAAGCATGGGTAGGCTTCTGTCTCTTGACGGCGTTGATAAGAAATGGAATTAGACCTTCCATATTTCTCTTTTTTTTTTTTTTTTTTTTTTTGTGTCTCCGTGTACTGAATCTTTCTTCTTCTTCTTCTGTGCTTTCTTTTTTATGCCTCTGATGTGTTTGATTCTTTGCAATTGCATTGCAGTTGACATCTATTTATAAAGCAGTGATGTTTCCGCGTTTTGAACATTATATGTTTATTCAAAGATAAGTTGGTAACTTGGTATTCTTTAGCCTTTTGTCTTTTTGGACGCACATTTTTTCTCTTGTATTTCCACTCCATTAATGTTTTTGACTTTTCCAATTCAATTATAGTGTGTCCTCTTTTCAAAAAAGTTATAGTGTGCCCTTTAACTTTGTTGATTCATTTGTCTTCAACTACTCTATCCATATCGACGTTCCCTCTTCGAAAATATGTTAGCCTTATCGGAACGGCAGCTGATATGGCCAGGGCTCAAAAATTAGGGCCAGGGCAATTTACAACTATTTTCTATGAATTGGCAATTTTACCCTTTTTTTTAAATTATTTTTTTCATACTCTCAAATGGCGCTTCTTCTGGGCATTTTTTTTTACCCATGGCTATGCCGTCGACTATCTACCAGCTCTCTTCCACTCAAACATGTCTACTTGTAACCTGGCATAATTCATTTCTCATTAGCTACTTGATCCCCAGCCCAAAAACCATCCCAGTAAATCCCTCACAACATCCCCTACCTGAATATAGGCAAGTATTCCCACAACTCACGCCGGAGAACATTCCCATGGCTGCCATGGCCACCGAACAATAGTTTTACATGTGACGATACGGGGTTTCACTCCCTCCACGCGTCATCTATCGGTTGGTCGTCATCACACCGTAAAGTAACACCGGTGTATTCATGTCGATGCCAGGCTCGAGGCTAAGGCCACGCCAGGCTACGACGATCGACTATCGAGCGGTGTGAGACGACAAGTCCATAAGGATAGAGTCCACACCGCCTAGCGGTGTAGGACAACGAGTCTAGAGTCGATCACCGCAGGTCGGAAATATCGACTCGAGGACAGGGTCCACACCAGCTGTCCAAGCCCATTAACAGCGATAGCTTGGGCAAGGGTTTAAGGCCCATATAAGGGTACATATGACAATAACATAAGCCGACCTAACCTTAGGGTTTAGGCAAGTATTGTCATTATAAATACCCCAATCCAGGAACTACGTAAGGCTTGATTCCTGGAATATAACAGGATACGTAGGCAATCTAAGACAGGATCTTAGACTCAGCCGCATACATAAAAATCCACCACCACGTTCTTGTAGTCATTAGGGTTCTTGGGTGTTCATCACTAGATCATATTGGGGCCCAGATAATTAGGTGACTTAATCCGTCATCGTCATTGGCGCTAGAAGGAGGGCCTTCTATTGATTGAATACGCAAGAGAACGATGCCGCCCAGAAAAACTGCATCCAAAGCTGGAGATCAAAGCTCACAGCTTAATGAATCGGTTGACCCAGATATGCAAGGAGAAAAAGATCCGGCCTTAGATCTTTTTCAACACGATCTTCAGCAGAATCAGGGAGGCAAAGATCCAGTCTTGGATCCTACTCAAGAAAACCCCCAACCAGAAAAGCAAGGACTCGCTCCAGAATATCGAGCGCTTGCGGATCAGTTGGCCGGGGCGGACTTGGAGATAATGTCCCGGATTATAGCAGAGGCAGTCACGGCACAAAGACAAGCAGCCGCTGCCCAGAAAGACGCTGCCGCCGGTCAGAGAAACGCCGCGGTAGATGGCGGTTTTAAAGATACCGCAGGAAAACCTAAACAGGCTCTTAAAGACGAAGTCAGTGCATCCTCTAGTTCGGTGGAGAAAAAGAGGCGTGAGATCCAGCAGAAATATCAGCGAGGGGATGATGATAGAGTCAGGGAGGAACTGAATGTTATTCTAGGGAAGAACCAGGTTTCGCTGTGGCTTGAGTCTCCCTTCACTAAGGAGATCGAGAACTTTCCTAAACCCAAGGGGTTTAAGATACCGAAGATAGAACCTTATGATGGCACCACCGACCCGGAGGACCATCTCCACAGGTTTCTATCTCGGATGAGGTTGGATGGAGCCCCCGATGAGATGCGATGTCGGGCGTTCGAGACGCTACTCGTAGGTCGAGCAAGAGAATGGTTTACGAAGCTACGACCAGGGTCGATCTCCATTGTTGCCATTCTCGCTCAAAAATTCCGAGATGCGTTTATAGTGATCAAGAAGTTTCATTTGAGTGCCACGCACCTCATGAATGTGAGGCAGCAAAAAGACGAGACAGTAATGGAATATTTGAAGAGGTTTAACCTCGAGGCTTTGCGAGTCAAGGACGCCGATGATCGACTTCGATCACTTCGTTTGTAGGGGGCTTCGTAATACTAAGTTGTACACAAAGTTGAGCGAGAGATGTTCCCCATACCATGGACGAGTGTGTTAATATAGTGCATCGATCTCGTCGGGGGAAGAGGCGGTGCGAAGGCACACCCAATCCGATTGGATGGATTCAAAGAAGGACACTCGAGGTCCTAACCGGGGGTCAATCTAGGAGACGGGATGTCGAGAGCAAGACGTCCGTCCGGGATCGAATCGAGACACCCGCCCGGACCGTGGGGGCAAGAAGGGACCCTCGCGTGATAAGGATTTTATTCCGCTTAATCGATCTCGAGCCGAGGTGTTATCGATCATGCTTTCAAAGAATCTGGCAAGGAAACCGCCACCGTTGAAGAAACCTCGGGAAAAGAGGAATGCAAACAAGTATTGTGATTTT
The DNA here is from genome assembly GCA_036785695.1 of Gentiana straminea. Taxonomy (NCBI): domain Eukaryota; kingdom Viridiplantae; phylum Streptophyta; class Magnoliopsida; order Gentianales; family Gentianaceae; genus Gentiana; species Gentiana straminea. The sequence goes on from JAVUPR010000427.1 coordinate 1,654,978, forward strand.
CATGAAGATATAGGACATACGACAGAAGATTGTATCGACCTAAAAAGAGATATCGACTCTTGCATCCAAGAAGGGAAGCTGGATGAAGTTGTTGATAGGTCTCGGTACGATGGGCCTAGGGGGCGTGGGGAGTACAAGAGAAAGAACTCCGATCAAGATAGAAATCGAGGCCGAGACGCCCAGAGACGAAGAGATCGGTCACCTCAGAGGAATCGATCTCCAGGTCGGGATGGAAACAATAGGGACAATTTTGGTCGAGACAGATATGAAGATAATCGACCAGTCAATTACGTCAATACAATCTTTGGCCCAGGGGAAAATGACAAAGATCAAGCTAGTGAAGAGCCAGCGAACAGCTCGAGAGAGCGCAAGCAGCTCAGATTCACGACTGAAGTCGGATACGGCCCTCGAGATGATATCCCCAAGTCTAGGAATCATAGCGAAGGGTTAGTTATCGAAGCAGTTATCAGCCGGGCCCGTGTGTCGAGAGTCTGTATCGATAACGGGAGCGCAGTGAACATCTTATATCACTCGGCGTTTCAAGCGATGAAGTTAAAAGAGAAAGACTTGGCTCCCATAGCATCCCCTCTATTTGGATTTACAGGGCAAGCAGTTCATCCTATGGGCTCGATAAAGTTACTCACGACAGTCGGGGACGGAGATAAAGGAAGAACACTTGAACTGAGCTATGTGGTAGTCAAAGCTCCATCCGCGTATAATGTCATCCTGGGACGACCAGCGCTCTTCGATCTTCGAGCTATCATATCGACTTTTCATAATAGCATGAAATTCCCAACGAGGAACGGTTCCCACGAAGTAAAAGGAGATGTTGAGGTCGCTCGGAGTTGTAACTCTGTTGTCATGAATGGGAAAATGGCGGTTCAACAAGTCTTGGTCGAGGAACTGATTCCAGAAGAAGAAGAGGAAAAGAGCTGGGTCTCCAGTGATGCAGTGGAGGATGTCCGACTCTGGGAAGGAGAGGACGATCAGTGTGTCCAGGTCGGGATTTGGATCCCAGAGAAAGAAAAACAGTTACTGGTCGAGTTGTTAATCGAGTTCAGGGATATTTTTGCCTGGACGGCCACTGACATGCCAGGGTTATCTACCGACATCGCGGTCCACAAACTCGAAATTGACCAGGCCAAAAAGCCAGTCAAACAGAAGAAGAGAAATTTTGCCTCTGATCGACTTGAGGCTATTGAGTTGGAAGTCGGCAAGCTACTAGCAGCCCAGATAGTAAGAGAGGTTTTCTATCCAGAGTGGCTAGCTAACCCAGTATTAGTCAAGAAGCCCGATGGGAGTTGGCGCATGTGTGTGGACTTCACAGATTTAAACAAAGCCTGCCCAAAAGAATCATATCCGTTGCCTAAAATCGACAGGTTAGTAGATTCGACCATCGATTTTGAAGTTTTTGGGTTTTTAGATGCATATAAAGGCTACCACCAGATCCTAATGGATCCTCGAGATGCGGAAAAAACAGCTTTTATAACGGAATTCGGCACCTTCTGCTATGTGACCATGCCATTCGGATTAAAGAATGCTGGGGCAACATACCAGAGGGCAGTCAACAAAATATTTGCAAAGCAAATTGGTAGGTGTATGGAGGTGTATGTAGACGACCTGCTTATCAAGAGTCGATCTATGAGACAATACCTAGTCGATGCTCGAGAAGTTTTTGAAGTGTTGAGAGAGACGCAGATGAGATTAAACCCGAAGAAGTGCACTTTCGGAGTCAGGTCGGGTAAGTTCTTGGGCTATATGATTTCGAAAGACGGGATTCGAGCAAACCCGGATAAAATTGATACGTTGAAGAATATGCCCGCACCACGAAATATCAAGGAAGTGCAAAGGCTCACGGGTCGAATGGCAGCTCTCAACAGATTTCTATCGAGATCCGCACAGCGGGCGTTGCCATTTTTCAAAATACTCCGAAAGGCCAGTCCTTTTCATTGGGACGATGAATGTCAGACAGCCTTTGAAGAGTTGAAAACATATTTATCAGAGTTACCTACACTCACTTCACCTAGGGAAGGGGAGAAGTTGTTGGTTTATTTGGCAGTGTGTGAGGAAGCAGTGAGTGCGGTTCTAGTACGAGAAGGGGTGCATGGCCAGTGTACTATATACTTTGTTAGTAAAGCACACGCATGGCCCCGAGATCCGGTACTCACCGGTGAGAAGTTAGTGTTATGCCTGGTTCACGCCTCGAGGAAGTTGAGGCCGTATTTTCAAGCTCATCCTATTGTGGTAGTCACGGACCAACCACTAAAGCAGATTTTGGCAAAGCCCGACACCTCGGGACGACTGGCGAAATGGGTGATAGAGATGGCCCAGTACGATATCGAGTTCGTCCCTCGAACTGCGATAAAAGCACAGGCCTTGGCGGACTTTTTGGCTGAAGGGATCTCTATCCAACTCGATCAAGAAAAGCGGAGTCCGGAGGAAAAATGGACTCTTCAAGTCGATGGAGCATCGAGTAAGGAGGGGGCAGGAGCAGGGCTCCTCCTGGTAAGCCCGAAAGGCGAGGAATTTCCATACGCCCTTCGATTCGACTTCAAAGCAACAAAAAATGAGGCCGAGTACGAAGCCATGATAACTGGGCTGAATCTTGCTCTAAAACTGGGTGTCGAAGACTTTTTGGTGTATAGCGACTCATAGTTGGTGGTGAACCATGTGAAAGGGGAGTATGAGGCTAAGGAAGAAACCATGAAGAATTACTTAGTGGTAGTCCAAAACCTCATACCTAAATTCAAAACAGTTCAATTCGAGCAAGTCCCCCGAAGTCAGAACAAAAGAGCAGATGCACTCTCCAAATTAGAAGGTTCTAGTCGAGTTATTGACTGATAGGAGTTACATCGAGATGGAGGCCCAGCCAATTACTCAGCAGGCCACATGGATGGACCCGATCGCTCTTTACCTCAAAGACGGAGTATTACCATCGGATAAAGTGCAATCTAGGAAGGTTCGACTTCAATCGACTCGATATGCGTTTTTCGACGACATCCTCTATTGGAAATCGTTTGTCAGTCCATGGCTAAGATGTGTTTCTGAGACTGAAGACGAGTATTTCTTAGAAGAAATTCATAGAGGAGCCTGTGGGAACCACTGTGGAGCCAGAATGTTAGCTCGAAAATGCAAGTTAGCTGGGTATTTCTGGCCGTCGATGCAACGAGATGCGAATAATCTAGTCCAGAAATGCAACGCTTGTCAGATTCACGATAATATCTCTCATCAACAAGCGCAAGACATGAACGTCATCTCGTCAGCATGGCCATTTGATCAGTGGGGAGTCGATATTGTCGGACCTCTACCCCGAGCCCCGGGAAATCTTAAATACGTGGTCATTGCTGTTGACTACTTTACGAAGTGGGTAGAAGCTAAGGCGTTGCCCGATATCCGAGCTGCAACCATCAAGAAATTTCTGTGGGTCGACATTCTGTGCAGGTACGGAATTCCAAAGGCTCTGATCTCGGATAACGGTACTCAGTTTGAAGATCGAAAAGTTAGAGAATGGTGCAGCGAATACCATATCGACCAGCGATTCACCTCAGTGGCTCACCCACAGGCAAACGGTCAAGTCGAACAAACTAATCGACAGATCAAGCTGGGGTTAAAGAAGAGATTAGAAGCAGAAGGTCGAGATTGGGCAATTCAACTTCCGAGCATCCTATGGTCATATAGGACAGCTCCTAATTCATCGACAGGGGAAACTCCTTTCTCTTTGGTGTATGGGTGTGAAGCAGTAATACCAGCTGAGATTGGTGTCCCCTCTCCTTGAGTTCTGGCTTACAATGTGGAGACAAATGATCCCGAACTCCGACAGGAAAGGGATAATGTTGAGGAGTGATGGGAGTCAACTTTACGTGACTCCGCTACATTGTTTGGCCTCCGTTTACCACATTTTCAGCACATTTTTGGATAATTTAGACCACTTTCGGGGTAATATTGTGAGTTCCTCGCACGGGGGGTAATTCCGTCATTTTGATAGTTTACCACCTCTTTTTGATGATATTGACCCCATTCCCGAGCACGTTTACCCTTTGGAATGTTTTGGTTGTTTTTGGTTGTTGTGATGATGTAGGGTATTGGTGTCTCGAGAACCCGGAAGGCGAAGATTTATGATGATAAGTGTGATCAAGGTGCAAGAATGAGCCAAGAAAGAAGAAAGAATAGGAAAAGGAAGAGAAAGAGTTGGTGCCCGAGTGACTGTTCTGATTCAGAAGCATTTTGACCCATGATGGAGGCATTTTCTGGTCATGACTTCTTCATGAAAGTTGTAGAAAATTGAAAGAGCTTTCCAACGCATCTTGAATCACCCAAATCGGAGCTCGGATGAAGAAGTTATGAAGGTTTTACTACAGCGAAAAACGGCATCATGCGAAACGCCGGTTCCAAGCTCTCAAACCAGCGTTCCAAGCTCCAAACCAGCGTTTCAAGTGTCAAGAATGGAAACAGAGAGTACACCCCTCCAAACGCTGGTTCCAAGCTCTCAAACCAGCGTTTGGCTCGTTTCCTGCTATAAAAAGCTGCAAATTTCACACAGAACGGAGGAGACACGAATGGAGTTGTTTTAGGGTAATTTTGGGCGATTTTCTTCGTTTTTAGGAGTTAGAATTAGTGTAATATACCGTTAGAAAGCTCTTTCAATCCCCTCTTTGATTCTCTAACTCTTAGCTTCTATTTATAACATTTCATTGGGCAAAATTCGATCTTTTGTGTTCAACTTTTGTGCTCTTCTTCTCCAAACTCGAATTTCTACACTTTAATGGTACATTTCTTCTCTCTTTTACTTATTATGTCTTTAATTCATTGTTTCTTTCATGTTTTAATTAGTATAATGAGTAGTTAATTCCTTCCCATAGCCGGGTCATGTGAAATTTGATGAAATCACCCTTTGGGTGATGAAATTGGGAGTGGGTAGTGCTTTTTATTGTTGTTTCTTGCACGTTTCACGTCTTAGAACTTGTTATAACGGATTTGGGCTAGATTGATCACCTAGGTCAAACATCACACACACCACTCTTGAGAGTTGTTCGAGAGAGAGGGGTGTGGGAAAAGGGTTCTAGGATCGTGGTGTAGTCTCGGTTTAGTTGTTAAACCGAGCACATCGTGAGGTTACTCGTTTATACGTTTAAGCGGCTCGAGTGCAAAATATGACTTGTTAGGAGAGAGTTGTTCTGACCTTAACATGGCATAAGGTGTTAGAAGAGAGTTGTTCAGACGCTAGCACCGGGTTTAGGAGTTCGTACCCGTGAAATTGAATGCAAGAGCTCATTTGTTATATTGCACACTCCCGGTTTTGTCTATCCTCGGGGTTGAAATTAGTCATTTTGATCATGGTTCGGCTATGTCCCTTTCTCCTTTAGACTTGTTAGTTTAATTTACTTTAGTTTAATTGAAGTGTACAAACATTCCAACAACTTGTTTGCCTAGACTAAGCAATAAGTTCACTTTGGTACTTACAAGCACATCTTCTCTCGTGGGATCGACCTCGGACTCCCGTAGCTTTACTCGCAATCGACCCGGTCCACTGCCGGTTAGAGAGCTTGTTTAGTCACCGTTGTCTTGAGTATTTTATAAATTTGTTTGGTGAAATAAACGCTCATCAAAATGGCGCCGTTGCCGGGGAACGGTGTGTGTTATTTGTGATATCTTGTAAGTGAACCGAAGGCTTGGGCCTAGGTTTTGTTTAATTGTTTTCTTGTTGTTTTCTGAGATTTTGCAGTTGTGCTTAAATGGAAGGATTTTTCAATCAATGGTACTCACCTAAACAACAATACCCTTACCAACCTCAGGCACCTGGGCGATATTATCAACAACAAGTTCATGCCTCATCCTCAATATCGCCAGCGAGAGTAACCAAAGTTCATGGGCTTATCGATTGCCCTAGTGCATACCAAAGTCAAAATTATGGTTATTCGAGCTATGAGCCACAACATTATGAGGATTTTCGGTATGATCGGCCCTCCATGCCACAAGAAGAATTCACCGACAATCAAATGGAGCGGTTGTCGAATCAATTGCAAGAGTTCAAGAAGGATATGCAAGAGGTCGACAAAAGATTTGACTCCGACATAAGCAATCTTGGAGACCGGATGGGGAAATTGCTTGAAGCGATGAGGCACGAGAAAGAGGAAGAGACTTGTGCAATAGAGGTGGTTAAGGAGGATGAGGTGCTCATTGAAGAAGTTCGGGTTGAGAGTGAGATTGATGATTCAGTTCACTATGACGAGGTTTCTGAGCCAGACATTGATTTGGGGTCATTCATCATACCATCACATTCTATTGAAATATCTAATGATACCTTGGAAGAGTGTGTGGTGGAGCCAACCATTGTTATGACTGAGCAAGAATTCTTTGGTGATGAAACCCTCTCGGGATCAAGAAGAACCGCAAGATTTTGAGATGGAAGCGGCGCAATTGTTGTCTACTACACCACCTTCCCATGATGTGCAAAATGATGAATTGACGAGAGAGTGTGGTGGATTCGATTGCGGTTGTTGATTTTGTGGAGATAGAGCCGAAAGAGAAACCGGGATCGCCCATTTCACCATCACTCCCGATTGAAGTGTATAATGATGCAATTTTGGAGTGTGTGATGAAATCACATGAGCTTGGTATGACATCCGTGGTAGAGCTACCGGAAGAGTTGGAGATTATTAGCATGCCGGTCCCAGACTACTACACTCTTCCACAATGTGTTGAGGAGTATTATTCGATCGAGTTTGTGTACTCCCCGGTAGATGAAACTCACAAGATTCTTGAAAATGGACGACTACCATGGGATGGCAACTTCAAGAAGAAGAAGATAAAAGACTTTGAAAGGAAGGGACTCCCGAGTTGGCAAGAGGTGGCCTCGAGAGCCATGCGAGGTAAGTTCCTTGTGAACTCGTTTTTCCATATGCTTGCTATTTTTGTTCTTCTGAAGTTGTTGATCTTTTTGAGTTCGGATTTCGGTTGATAGTTTTTTGGTGATTTTTGATTGAAATAAAAATGTTGTCCTGAGTTAGTTTGAGTCTTTTGTGGTTTTGGTCCATTTAAGTGCCACTTGGTCGAGCCAACGACGTAAAACAAAGGCGCTTTGTGGGAGGCAACCCACCTTTTTTTGGTAATAATGTGTTTGGAGTGGTTTTTGGTTGCAAGAGGAGAGAGTTTTGTCTTGAAAAAGAGAGGTTGGGGTGAGAGCTTCCTTTTGGTTCTTGCTTTTGTACTTAGACGGGGATGTTTTTATGTGAGCCTCTGTGGCCTTATTTTATGCATGGATGCTCTGTGTTCCTTTTGATTATCATTACATCCAGTGCAATTCCCGTCTAGTATGGTTGATATGCTTTGATACCTTGATTGTGGCATGGCTTCTATTTTTATATATCTCGTATCTATCACCATCTTGTGGCACGTGGACTTTTCCCGTGCATGTGTTTGCCTTGGATTTTGTTTCTATGGTTTCAGATACTCGAGATGGAGCTTACTAGAAGATGTCACGTGGGCTAAAATGCGCCTTTCTGCCGGGTTTCGAATAAACAGCTAAGTCCTCCTTTCTTTTTATCTCTCACACACTGAGGACAGTGTTTCGTTTAAGTGTGGGGTGGGAGACTTAGCCGTTTTCTTGTTTTTGTTGTTGAATGTGCTATAAATGTGGTATGCTTAGCCTATGATCGGGCTCGAGTCGATTTTTGGTTAATTTTTAAAATTTTTCAAGGGTCTTAACACCGTGTTGTATGTGTTATTCTCACAATCGAGTGGTGATCACCTTAGTCGGGATCCCGAACATATGCATTGCGGTTTGATATTATCTTGAGAATGGAGTTTATTATTTCACGAAGCTACACCTTGTGCACAATTTGATTGCTACCATCTCACATACCACTAGTCTCGAGGCGAAATAGAAAGGTTTACCTAAGTAGGACACGGGATGACGGTCATGGCGTCTCTTTGACCAACCAAAGCCAAATAAGCCTTATCCCGAACATTAGACCTTCCTAGCCCCTCTCAGCCTTGATAGAATGGTCTGACCACCATTCGTTTTATAGCCGTTTTGTTACTTAGTCAGAAACCTACCTTGAGCTTTATTTATGGTCACATTCCCTTCATTCATACCCTACGAGTGGACTTAGTCTTTTGTTAGGCCACACTTGCTAAGGCAAGTGTGGGGTGGGGGAAATGATGTCTTGTGATGGGTTGGTGTTTCTTGGTTTGGAGCTATAAGGAGAAGAGGAGCTAAGTTGGCCCTAATGTTTGGGTTGGCCTAAATAGAAAAGAAAAAGCTGTGAAATTCTTCATTTTTTCTATAAAAAAAAAAAAAAAAAAAAGAAAAGAAAAAAAAAAGAAAGAAAAGAAAAGAGAACTCAATCAATCAAAGTTCAAAATAAATTAGAAAGTTCTCAACGAATAAGAGTTTGGAGTTTATAAAATAAAGGGTTGGAATCAAAGTAATGAGCTCAAAAGTTATACTTATGATGTTGGAGTTGGGATAGTGAGATAGGTGCTAATGTATTCGACCTCGCCTTACGAAACTTGAAACATAGTTGAATTAGGCAATGAGTTCGGGTATGTTAGCATTCTATGGTTCCCAAAGTGTTAAAAATAATCAAAAGGAGTTTGGATGGTTTGTATAGTAGAGATGAAGTGGTACACTTGTTGATTAGGTTCACTCGTACTTCTTTTTCTCCAATTCCCAAAATATCCTTTTCGATTAACCGGAATCACCCTAGCCTAACATTATAACCCTTCAAGTCCCGCTCGATCGTGTCCAAACTTAGTGACCTTGATTAGTGGAGAGGCTAGTGATTATGAGACGGTTGGTAGGCGTTTGGTTGGGATTCAAGCCCCGACGGTCATTTTGAGCACTTGGTTTTAGCTTGGCACCACACACACTCCATTTTCTTGATAATGTTGCGCCAATGTGTATATGTTCGTGTTTCTTACTTTGTGGTCACCTTGAGAATGTGAGTAGTAGCACCTACATCATAAAGTTGAATCCCTTGGTTTGTTTTAAAACGCCCATTTTACTCGAGGACGAGCAAAGGCTAAGTGTGGGGTGGTTGATGGGAGTCAACTTTACGTGACTCCGCTACATTGTTTGGCCTCCGTTTACCACATTTTCAGCACATTTTTGGATAATTTAGACCACTTTCGGGGTAATATTGTGAGTTCCTCGCACGGGGGGTAATTCCGTCATTTTGATAGTTTACCACCTCTTTTTGATGATATTGACCCCATTCCCGAGCACGTTTACCCTTTGGAATGTTTTGGTTGTTTTTGGTTGTTGTGATGATGTAGGGTATTGGTGTCTCGAGAACCCGGAAGGCGAAGATTTATGATGATAAGTGTGATCAAGGTGCAAGAATGAGCCAAGAAAGAAGAAAGAATAGGAAAAGGAAGAGAAAGAGTTGGTGCCCGAGTGACTGTTCTGATTCAGAAGCATTTTGACCCATGATGGAGGCATTTTCTGGTCATGACTTCTTCATGAAAGTTGTAGAAAATTGAAAGAGCTTTCCAACGCATCTTGAATCACCCAAATCGGAGCTCGGATGAAGAAGTTATGAAGGTTTTACTACAGCAGAAAAACGGCATCATGCGAAACGCTGGTTCCAAGCTCTCAAACCAGCGTTCCAAGCTCCAAACCAGCGTTTCAAGTGTCAAGAATGGAAACAGAGAGTACACCCCTCCAAACGCTGGTTCCAAGCTCTCAAACCAGCGTTTGGCTCGTTTCCTGCTATAAAAAGCTGCAAATTTCACACAGAACGGAGGAGACGCGAATGGAGTTGTTTTAGGGTAATTTTGGGCGATTTTCTTCGTTTTTAGGAGTTAGAATTAGTGTAATATACCGTTAGAAAGCTCTTTCAATCCTCTCTTTGATTCTCTAACTCTTAGCTTCTATTTATAACATTTCATTGGGCAAAATTCGATCTTTTGTGTTCAACTTTTGTGCTCTTCTTCTCCAAACTCGAATTTCTACACTTTAATGGTACATTTCTTCTCTCTTTTACTTATTATGTCTTTAATTCATTGTTTCTTTCATGTTTTAATTAGTATAATGAGTAGTTAATTCCTTCCCATAGCCGGGTCATGTGAAATTTGATGAAATCACCCTTTGGGTGATGAAATTGGGAGTGGGTAGTGCTTTTTATTGTTGTTTCTTGCACGTTTCACGTCTTAGAACTTGTTATAACGGATTTGGGCTAGATTGATCACCTAGGTCAAACATCACACACACCACTCTTGAGAGTTGTTCAGAGAGAGGGGTGTGGGAAAAGGGTTCTAGGATCGTGGTGTAGTCTCGGTTTAGTTGTTAAACCGAGCACATCGTGAGGTTACTCGTTTATACGTTTAAGCGGCTCGAGTGCAAAACATGACTTGTTAGGAGAGAGTTGTTCAGACCTTAACATGGCATAAGGTGTTAGAAGAGAGTTGTTCAGACGCTAGCACCGGGTTTAGGAGTTCGTACCCGTGAAATTGAATGCAAGAGCTCATTTGTTATATTGCACACTCCCGGTTTTGTCTATCCTCGGGGTTGAAATTAGTCATTTTGATCATGGTTCGGCTATGTCCCTTTCTCCCTTTAGACTTGTTAGTTTAATTTACTTTAGTTTAATTGAAGTGTACAAACATTCCAACAACTTGTTTGCCTAGACTAAGCAATAAGTTCACTTTGGTACTTACAAGCACATCTTCTCTCGTGGGATCGACCTCGGACTCCCGTAGCTTTACTCGCAATCGACCCGGTCCACTGCCGGTTAGAGAGCTTGTTTAGTCACCGTTGTCTTGAGTATTTTATAAATTTGTTTGGTGAAAACAACGCTCATCAAGGAGCGAAGGGAGGTAGCCTCAGCCCGAATGGCAAGGTATAAGCAGAAGATCTCTCAGTATTACAACCCAAGAGTCAGGCACAGACACTTCAAGGTCGGAGATCTGGTTCTGAGGAAGAACGAAGCAAGTCGGCAGGAAGCAAGTGGAAAGTTGGCCCCGAATTGGGAAGGCCCATATCAGATTCTGAAGGTTCACCCCAAAGGGTCATATCAACTTGGGCGAGCAGATGGAACCACGGTTCCTCGACATTGGCACGCCAACAACCTGAGGAGATATATATTTAAGATAAGCTTTATTTCAATGAACTTTTGTCTACTTTTCAATTTTAGATCTTGTAATAAGTCCATGGGACAATTTTATGAGTATCCTAATAAATTGATGTTTTCTCGAGCCATTTTCTATGTTTTTTAGGGCTTATAGTCAAAACAGTACGAATCCAACGTGATATAAAATGTTAAGGCAAAACGCTCGTCGACCAGTGGAGAATCCGCAAGTCGGACATCTCGACAAAGCCAAAAGCAAAGTTAGCCTAATGGGCAGCAAATGCAAAGGCATAAAGACGGTTCGCAAGGTCGGGCCAAAGGTCCAAGCTAAAAGCCGAATGAGCCCGAGAGGCAAACGAGGCTAAAGCAAAGGACGGTTCGCATGGTCGGGCCAAATGTCCCAGTCGAAAGCCGAATGAGCCCGAGAGGCGAAAAAGGCCTGGACAAAGGACGGTTCGCATAGTTGGGCTACCTGTTCCAGTCGATGGTCGAAAAAGCCTAAGTGGCAAAAAAGACCAAAACCAGGGACGGTTCACATTAAAGTGCTCAGCCTAAGTCGAAAAAGTCCACGAGACAAAAAGGGCTAAGGCAAGCAGGTCGATCGGAGTCAAACTCAAAAAGTGCAATAAGAACCAAAGGTTCATAATACACTTGGGGGGCAACATCGATAAAATAAGTAGTAGCTCGAGAAGCGAGTAGTGAACAGAGCCAAGGGCTCGACAAGCGAAAGCTATGCTACAAAACATCAAGACAAGCAAGATAAAAAGATAGACAAGAAAAAGATAGCAAAATCAAATTAAAATTCAGAACAAATTTGTTACAGAACAAGGCCAAGTCGAAAAGACCAGCCAAAGTTAAAACAAATGTTATTACAGATCAGGGTTCAAATGAAAAATGCAGCAAAAGACAACGGTCAGGGGTCGGCATCGGGAGTCGGCTCAGGAACGGCTGAAGATGGATCAACGGCGGTCGGATCAGCCGTAGGAGCAGAAGCAGAATGACCATACTTGATGGCCAAAGACTCTCCCTGCTGGAACTCCTCCATGTACCGATCGTACAGCTCCTCCGAGTCCGGATTGTAGAATATAGGCGTCTCAAGGGTCGACACGTCGAATCCCGGGATGATGGCCTTCACTTGATCCACGGCCAGAGTATAGCCGCCCATCATCGAGGCGCGCATGATCACCTCTAGATCAGCGTCAAGGTTAGCTGATTTCCGATACTCTGCAATCGCATCGGTGGCCGCCGTCTCGAGTCGTGCGTGCGCCTGATCCAGTTCAGCTCGTAGCGCATCTCAGTTCTCCCGAGCCGTCGCGGCGTCTTTTAGTGCAGCCTTGTGCCACCCTTGCACCTTCTCATAATCTTGAGACAGCCTGAGCAGCTCTTTGCCCTGATCTTGTCTCTCGGCCCGCAGTCGAGTTAGCTCCTTCTCGGCAGTTATCAGACTTGCCTCAGCCGCCACCAGTTTATCTTGCAATTTCTGACACTCGGCAACCGACTCGCTCTTCAGTGTCTCATACTGAGTCTCCGTGGCGGAAATGGCGGCGTTCTTTACAATAAGCTCCCGCGCCAACCTGCCGTTCTCTCTACGCAAGTCGTCCGCCGACTCACTCGACTTGGCCAGCCGTCGAGCAGCCTCTCGACTGAGATAGTTACTCTGTAAAAAAGAACATGAAGGATCAGAAAATGGACAAGGCATACACGTCGAGAAAAAGTAATAAGTGAAGAAAGAAACGGTAATCGACTTACGAGACGATTCGACTTTTGGACCGCCATAGCCAAAGCTTTATCCTCTAAGGCTGCACAATCCTCAAGAGACCAGTTCATGTCAACGTCAAGCTCAATGGGAGCCTCAGTTGCTTTGGCCCTCTTCGACTGACGATGCTGCTCCTTCACCAACTCAGCAGCAGTCGGCCTCTTCTTGGACCGAGGTACCTCCGTCTCGACATGCACCTCTGTAACCAGATCTGATTCGACTAGCACCTCCTCGTCCTCGTCTCGCAGAGAGCCGAAATGGGCTGTTAAACCACTGCCAGGCGGAGGTAGCTCAGTCGACCCGGTTGGTACTGATTCGATGGCTGCAGGGGTGAGCTCAGGCTCAATGGTACCCCCCTCTCGGGAAGAAGAAGACACCCTAGCCTCAGGCACAGGGGTAGCCCGACCCCCGGTGGGTGGAGCAGCCACGGCGGCCGACCCAGGAATGCGTGTGGGATCGGTGACTTTTGTGAACCGGCCCACTGCAAAGAATGAAGGAAAACAGTTAGTTTCAATCAGTAAAATGACAAATCGTCAAATTCAACAAATAACAAGTATGTAAAAAGCAAGCAAACATCCTACGATTCTCGTGATCTGGAACGCAAAGGCCCACATATGGCATTGGCCCAGCTTCCTCCAAGTGGGCCAGGTGATACAGGAGACTCAGGTCTCGAGTACACACCTCGAAGGTATGTCCACCCAGGAGTCGAGCCTCGTGAGGAACCGGGTCCTTCCCAAGCTTATCTTGTTTCCCGTCTCTCGACCTCCATTGCCGTATGTAGGGGTTATCCAGGCCATGACGGAGAAAGAAAAATCGAGGCTTCCACTCCCCATGAGAAGAAGGCCCATTAGTTATGAACTCATGTCGGTTCGCTCTCCTCTGGAAAGAATACCATAACTTGTCGGGTGTAGCAGCTATCTTGTAGTAATATCGAAACAAGGGCACTGAGAAGCAGACCTGAGCCACTCGACATGCGATTAGGAACCCCATTAGGGTTCTGACGCCATTTGGGGCAAGTTGGGAAACGCTTATCTCATAGTGATGTAGAATGGCCATAACGGCTGGACAGAGTGGATACCTTAATCCGCTCGCCAATTGATTCTCATAAACAGTGAAAAACCCTTCTGGGGGCTCATCCGCAAATCGGTGTAGGCCAGCCGGGAGTCGAGCTTCAAGTGGGGGAATAATACCGTACTTCGTACATATCCTATCAACCTCCTCAGAAGAAAGTATGTTGAGGCACCCCTTAACACCTTTCCCGTCCATCCTAGTCACTAACTTCTTGGGTTGGTGGGGGACAGGAGGAGAAGAAGCTATAGGCTCGCCGGAGTCTGACCGGAGAAGATGACCAGAAGAGACAGGCGCCAGATCTTGGCTGTGAGAAGGCGTCACACTACCCCTATCCGATTATGTGGCGCTACTACTATTGGACATGGATAAATCAAAGAAGAAGATGAACAACACTGAGAAAAGAAAAGAATCTTACTTGGTGTTTGGAGATTGAGATGAAGGAGATAGCAAACAGGTTTGCAGCAGCTTTTATCTTCTCTCCCTTTATATATGCTAATGAAGGATATATGCAAATGATTTGAAGAGACGTGGGTATTGGGGGTTATAACCCCTGGAAATCGCGGTAATCAAGGCAGTGACGCGTCTTTTGTGGGATTCGAAGCGTTTCGTATGCTGGATATCGCTTCACGTGGCTATAAGGCGGTTAGGGTTGTGAAAAGGCGGGCTTTCTCCCGCCCAAAGGAAAACCCAACTTAATGACAATTCAAGTGACAGACTCGACCTCGGACAACAGAAGTCGCCTCTCTCAAGTCTGGGGGGCTTATGACGATACAGGGTTTCACTCCCTCCACGTGTCATCTATCGGTTGGTCATCACACTGTAAAGTAACACCAGTGTATTCATGTCGATGCCCAGGCTCGAGGCTAAGGCCATCTAGTAGACGCCAGGCTACGACGATCGACTATCGAGCAGTGTGAGACGACAAGTCCATAAGGATAGAGTCCACACCAGCTAGCAGTGTTAGACAACGAGTCTAGAGTCGATCACCGTAGGTCGGAAGTATCGACTCGAGGACAGGGTCCACACCAGCTGTCCAAGCCCATTAACAGCGATAGCTTGGGCAAGGGTTTAAGGCCCATATAAGGGTACAGATGACAATAACATAAGCCGACTTAACCTTAGGGTTTAGGCAAGTATTGTGATTATAAATACCCCAATCCAGGAACTACGTAAGGCTTGATTCCTGGAATATAATAGGATACGTAGGCAATCTAAGACAGGATCTTAGACTCAGCCGCATACATAAAAATCCACCACCACGTTCTTGTAGGCATTAGGGTTCTTGGGTGTTCATCACTAGATCATATTGGGGCCCAGATAATTAGGCGACTTAATCCGTCATCGTCAACATCCTTCTACATGTTTCTTTTTTTTTTTAAAAAGGGGTGGACATATGATTCATATGAACATGATTGAAGTGGTTTTAGTTTCCGGCTAATTTTGTCCGTCATTTTTGTGCGATCGATTATATTTTATTTACTTTTACTTTTTTTCTCTTTGTCGGATCCGGAGGTTGTTTGATTTGATCATAACATTAAAAGGTTATTTGTGCCACGAAAATTTGATGGATATTCAAAATCCGGTGAAAAACTAAAAAGATGTTAAAATTGAAAAAAAAAAATTTATCTACAAGTGATGGGTGTGGGCAAGCTTACTGGTGGTAGGGAGGTAGGGACGTTGTCGTTGGGTGCAGGAGATGGGTGGTTTCTTGTTCTGTGGCTGGAGATGAAGAACAAGCAGACTTGAGAAGCCACAGGAGGAGAAGAGAGACGCCAGTGGAGAGGCTGCTATGGTGGAGGTTGAGGTGATGGAAGGGGGATGTGGGTTGGAGGTGGATGATAGAGGCTGGGGAGGCCATGGAGAAGAAGGGTGGAGGCCGGCTGAAATTATTGCCCGGAGAAAGGTGGGCTGGTGGAGGGCAGGATGGGGTTAAAGGGCAGATATTGTTTACTTTTTTTTTTACTGTTAAGGACAAGTTTGTCTTTTCGCCTTATTAATTAAAATGATTGCCCTGGCCATGGGGATACCGGTTGTCTATCGGAACAATTTGACTTGGATATTTTCAATTATTCAAAACCGAATCGTTCAGCAATGGCCCAAAATCAGAGTTAAGACTCTTTCTTCCAAGAAGACATTAGTACAAACTGCACCATTAGCTAACCAGTAATCAATTAAAGCGATGGGCATTACAACTTCATCCACATCCACGTTATTCTAATACTCATCTGAAAAACATGTAAAGTATGAGAATGAGCACGAATGCTCCGTAAGATTGTGCGATTATCAAGAGTAAACTAAAAAAGCTACTAGACAAGCAATCTGGAGTTCACTCTTGGGTTAGTCTTAAAAAAGACATATTCTGAAAATATCTGAAATAGAAGTAAAATTTGCTAACCGTATTGAAAACAATTGAACTGGAAAGTAAGCATGCAATTGAGCTGGAAATAAAAGTATATGTACTGAAATACTGCAAAGTCACGGTACTTGTGGCCAACTAAAAAGCCTTAAGAATAATGGTATCATGTATGGTTCTATCTCTATATGTTCCCCTACAAGAGGCTTTGTATTTATATCTAAATTGTAATTGCAGAACAAATTTTTCTGACCGGCACTTACATATATAAAGAATTGTACTCTGTACACAAACCACAGAGAAGGCCTGGTGCATGAAATTCTTGAGAACTCACTGCATTGTATTTGATTCTAGATCTCCCTACTATAACCCGTGAGTGGGTATGTTTTATTCCAATATGAACTTGGTGTAAGATTCATTTTGTGCCCAGCAAACCGATCGTCATTTTTGTTCGACCGATCACTTTTCTCTGCTTCTCTCTTCAGCCCGTTGGCTTATTCTCCCTGAAAATGCCAAAGAACAACATCCATGCACTCGGTTAGGGAGTAAAAGGGCTTGTTGTTAAGTTTGGAATAAAGTCTCCCTTCTTCACGACCCCCCCCCCCCACCAAACAAGGTCACAATAACCTTTTCCTCGGAACCTTGCACTTTCCTGGTTTCATCCATGAAACGTTCAGTGTATTCAAATGTTGCTTCTTTCTTATTTTGTCTGATGGTTTGAAGGTGTGTGGCATTCCTCCGGAATGATCCAGCTAAGATGAAGGTCTGTGTGAACTGACCTGCTAGCTTCTCAGAACTGCCGAATGAATGAGGTGGTAGCCTCTTGAGCCATTCTCTAGCTTTCCCGGTTAGCAGCGTAGGGAAAGCTTTGCATCTTATTTCATCCGATTCACAATGGGTCATCATGTGATATACATACTGATGTAGATGGTCTTCAATTGGATCTCTTGTCCCATCATAGGGATCCATCTTAATGTTCTATGTGAGAAGTGAAGGGAGATATATTGTACATCTCCATTCTATCTTTCCTTATAAGCCGGTCCACCTCGTCGTTCGCAACTTTCTTCAACCTTCAATAGGAAAGGCTTTCATCTTGTTTTTCTTGCCGATTGTCTTTGGTACTTGACAAGGCTATTTCACTTCTTAAGGGTAGTTTCGTTGCCTCTAACCTCGTTGAAGTTTCGGGAACTTATTTTACAACTCCTTTTCTCGCCCACTCGTAACGAGTAGCAAACATTTCCGGGTGATCACCCATTAACTGCTTGGAAATCCTTAGCATGACCTAAGCAATGTCTGGCTCATCAACTCCTTCTACAGTGTTGAAGGTCCCTACCGCACCCTGTGCAGTGGGTACATTTTCCCTAAGAGAATTATTTTCTTTGTTGTCATGTTCGGTTGGATTGTGACAATTGTGTCTTTGTTGATCGGGTTGTCTTTACCACCCTAGGTGCCTGTGTTGCTACGAGTCCTGTTTTTTGGCTGGTGACTGTTTCTTCAGAAGTTTTTTATCGAAGGGTATGAATTCAACCCTCCTTCTAACGCCAAAATGATGATTCTCACAATTGTCAATGGTGAAATCAGGTTGTGAATCGGGTAGATGGAATTCGTGAGGATAACTCATCATTAATCTGGTGAATTTGTAGAAGATAATTAGCTGAGCCAATGTAATTGACTGCCTACATATCCAGGTGTTTAGAATCAAGTTAAAACATAGTTCTGATTGTGAGGATGAAGATCCATTTATTCAACGTTTTCAAAACCGAACTAGAAAAGAAAAAAAAAACCAAATCAAACCGATTTGAATCTATTTTGAAAAGGTTAGACCGAAAAACCCGATTTGAGCCAAAGCTAATAAATGTAATGTGAGCACTGAAATATTTCAATTGGGCCGTAATACCTATAAGTCTATAATGTAACAACAAATGATCAAAATAATTGACTCAATACACTATTAAGTTATTGTACATTTACGCTACATATAATTAAAATATTTTTACATAGGGTATAGTATTTTTCGTCTAGTGTTGAACTTTTTTTTTTGTAAGTGATTTTTTAAAGAAAAATTAGGGATAAATCCACATTTCCTCTTTAATTAAAGTTTTAATCCACACTCTTTTTCTTAGTTACATTAAGGACAAAATATTTTAATTCGGACTAAATTACACACTAATTAGCATCGCGCCCAATTTACTATACCGGTTTCTCTTCATATGCGGAAATGGAGCTGACCTTGATCTTATCTCTGGATAATTGTTAGAGAGATTGAGGTTTGGAAAACAACAACAATGTCAAAACCGCAGGAAAACTAAAAACGCAGAAAATGGTTTGCTTGATATGAACGTAGAATCATGTAAACACTTTCCTACAAAAGTTATTTGCCCCTTACTGAATGCCTAGGGTGACACAAATACTTTTGTGAGATAAGACTACGTTTTCCCTTCAAATTTAGGCACAAAAGATGAAGATTACTCTTGGAGATAGTTTAAGGTGTTTTTACTTTCAAAGACGAATGTGCTTATCTTTTCTATATGTTTAAAGCACTCAAAAAGATCTTATATATTGATGGAAAAACCGACCTCTTATGTATGCAACCTTTGGAAATAAGTTATATACATAAACAGTTGAAAAGGACTGAAAAGACACACCATTTCAGAATTTCGGACCGCATCCGTACGGATGAAGTTATCATCCGGACGGATATATCACAGTATCAAAGTTTTCACCGTTTCAGCCTTTCATCCGTACGGATAGCTATCATCCGTACGGATAGATTCTTATCCGTACGGATAACTATCTGCTTCCCCAAATTCTGAATTTTGGTCCTTTAAGTGGATTTTCAGTCCTTTAAGTGATTTTCCCGAACTATACTTGATCATTTAAATCCGTAAACTCGTAGATACTTATATGAGTGTACACTCCGTACCTCCAAACTCATATTATAGCATTCCGAGTTCACCCATCTTTGTACCAAACCCCGATTACATAAATGAACATGGTAACACTTAAATTACCAACAATCCTCCCCTATTTAAGTGTAATCCTTGGTTTAGTGAATAACAGTCAAAACATAGCAACTCATGCATCAATGATAATGTCACGAAGATTGAATTATCACTTAGTAAAATTACACATTTCAAATATTCGAGTATTAGGGTGTGTCTAAGCATTGAACCCCTTTACACGTTTTGAATACATGAAGATAACATACACATGAGTTAATATAACTCCAAAAGCTTATTCTTGACACTATTAATTCAGGCCTTGTGTCCATATCCATTCATGAGCATATAGAAAGCCAACTCTCAAACTTTCTTGAAGCGGCCAAACTTCATACTCATATAGGTGAGCCTTTATATAATCGTGCACCTGCAATAGCACTTTGTCAAAGACTCATTATGAAGAATCCATTCATCCTTAACTTACAAGTAATAGCACATACCTCGGGATAATATCATGTGCTCAAATCTAGATAATAGGCCATCACATTGAATTCTGGCTCTAACATTGTATTAGAAGGGAATTGGGTATCCTATCACCAAGATTCAAGTGAGTTGTAAACCCATCCCGATAACAGACTTTTGTACCAAGTCTCTAGCCAATCCTTTTGTTAAGTGATCAACTAAGTTATGTTGAGATTTCACAAACACAACCGAAATCACCCCGTGAGTGATCAACTCACGAACCGCGCTATGTCTAACGCCCAGGTGTCGCGACTTACCATTATACACTTGACTATAAGCTTTAGACAAGGTAGAAGCACTATCTCAATGGATAGAAATGGGTGATATTGGTTTCGGCCACAATGGAATTTCATAAATCAAATTCCTAAGCCACTCAGCCTCTTTTCCGGCTGCAGCTAAGGCAACAAACTCGGACTCCATAGTCGAGCTAGTAATACATGTTTGATTTTTGGAAGCCCATGAAATGACACCTCCTCCAAGTAAAAACACCCAACCACTAGTAGAAGAATGATCCTCTACATTAGATATCCAACTAGCATCTGAGTATCCTTCTATTACCGAAGGATGTCCCACATAATCAAGCCAAAATCCTTGGTCAACTTAAGATACCTTAGCACACGAGTTACCGCACGCCAATGATGACTACTCGGATTACTCGTAAACCTGCTTAGCTTTCCAACCGCATAAGCAATATCCGGACGTGTGCTAGTCATAGCATACATCAAACATCCTATCACCCGAGAATACTCAAGTTGTAATATCGGATTTCCCGTATTAGGCATGAGTTTCTCATTAGGATCCATGGGAGTATTGGCTGGAGTGGAATTTTCACAATTGAAATTCTTCAACACTTTCTCAATATAATGAGATTGTGTCAAAGAGATCCCTTTGTCACTCCGTTTGATCTTGATTCCAAGAATCACATCCGCCTCCCCCATGTCTTTCATAGAGAAACTTGATGACAAAAAGGCCTTACAAAGGTCAACTTGTTCTTGGTGAGTTCCAAAGATTAACATGTCATCAACATATAAGCAAATTATCACACCATTACCGGTATTGTAAAATTTTCTATATATACACTTGTCTGATTGGTTAAGCTTAAAACCATTAGACAAGACAACTTCATCAAATTTATGATGCCATTGTTTAGGCGCTTGTTTAAGCCCGTACAATGATTTAACAAGCTTACACACCTTATGCTCATTACCAGGCATAACAAATCCCTCCGGTTGTTTCATACGGAAGATAACCTTTCAACACTATGAAAATGTTGTCTCACAATTATATTTAACATACAAGTATTACACTTATTTATATTCATGTCAAAAGATGGAATTAACTCATTTTTAGACATTACCAACATACGTTTATAATGAACATGTCACAACCGAGCATGCCACAAAACAGAACTATTAACATCATGATTTGTGATAACAATATTTACAACATTACCAGAGATAATTCTTCCTTTTTGTGCTTTAACATGTGTTTAAAATATTTTCATGATGGTGGTAATTTATCAATTATACTAGAAACAGAAATAGACTCATCCATTTCCGTTTTATGCTGTGCAAATTGACCCAAAATGCGAAGAAGTTCATTGTACTGTTCCATTACCGAAAGTGAATCAACCATGTTATATTTCATGAAGTTACCAACCAAGAACTTTTTACTAGATGCATCTTCATCCATGTATTTTGTACCTAAATAATCCCAAAGTTCTTTGGCAGATTCAACATTTTGGTAAATATCGAATAGAGCATCAGACATACCGTTTAGAATGTGGCCTCTTCAAATGTAGTCATCATTCTCCCACTTGTTCTTCTTCCTCAACTCTTCCAGAGTCCGTCCTCCAACACTTCCGGCATCGGTGTACTTAGTACATACACCACCTTCAAAGTTGTCAACGAGAAAATGCATCTTTCTCTCGCCAATCTTCGAAAATTGACTCCATCGAACTTTTCCAACTTCCTAAAATTTACAGTCATCTCCTTGACATTTGACATTGTTAAACTAATAAATTTTGTAGATTGTTAGAGAGATTGAGGTTTGGAAAACAACAACAATGTCAAAACCACAGGAAAACTAAAAACGCGAGAAAATGGTTTGCTTGATATGAACGTAGAATCATGTAAACACTTTTCTACAAAAGTTATTTGCCCCTTCTTGAATGCCTAGGGTGACATAAATACTTTTGTGAGATAAGACTACGTTTTCCCTTCAAATTTAGGCACAAAAGATGAAGATTGATCTTGGAGATAGTTTAAGGTGTTTTTACTTTCAAAGATGAATGTGCTTATCTTTTCTATATGTTTAAAGCACTTTAAAAGATCATATATATTGATGGAAAAACCGACCTCTTATGTATGCAACCTTTGGAAATAAGTTATATACATAAACGAGTTGAAGGAATGAAAAGACACACCATTTCGAATTTCGGACCGCATCCGTACGGATGAAGTTATAATCCGGACGGATATATCACGATATCAAAGTTTTCACCGTTTCAGCCTTTCATCCGTACGGATAGATTCTTATCCGTACGTATAGCTATCATCCGTACGGATTTCTTATCCAAATTCTGAATTTTAGTCCTTTAAGTGGATTTTCAGTCCTTTAAGTGATTTTCCCGAACTATACTTGATCATTTAAATCCGTAAACTCGTAGATACTTATATGAGTGTACACTCCGTACCTCCAAACTCATATTATAGCATTCCGAGTTCACCCATCTTTATACCAAACCCCGATTACATAAATGAACATGGTAACACTTAAATTACCAACAATAATCCCATATTGTGTAGCCCGTAAAACTCCAAAATAATGTCATCTAATTTCCCCGGCGGCGGTGGCCCAGATTACATGGCGGCCAGAGGTGGTTGTGGTGGTGGTGGTGGTGGTGGAATATTCTCAACCAGAAGAACCACTTGTGTGATGTCCGGCAACAATCCACAACTCTCGTACCGGTCAGCAACAATTGTTCAAGACCCATTACCGCCGTGGATCACCGTAGAACAGATTTGATCGGAAAACGGTCTTTTGCCGAGCTTCAACATCATCAGCTTCTTTATCTGCAGCAGCAATTTCAACGTAATTTGAATTACCAAGTGAGCTCTAAAGGTATATTTCATTTTTTTTTTTTTTTCCGGCACATATATATTTTAGGTCCATGGACGTCTTAAGCTTATATTATTTTAATAATCCTTCTTCTAATTTGCTGCTGCTACATGTTATTGACAGATGTGGAGGCACAGATGAATAATGTAATTGTATGGTTAATTTGAAATCTTTCTTTATTTCTTAGAAGAGAGAGCCTTCAGATGCACTTTTACCATGTCAGAGCAGACAAAGCTTCATCTGTAAGAAATTGATTTCAAAGGAGAGGATGGCTGTAGAATTTTAGTATACATGTTGATCATGGAACAGATTGGTTTGAAAGTTGAAACCTGTCATTGCGAAGGAAACGATTCTACACAGAATGAGCCCATGCTTTTTACTTCGGCTAAATTACAATTTTGGTCCTCTAACTAGACACGTTTTTCGATTTTAGTCATGGTTTTTCTCCGGCGACAATTTTAGTCCTGTAAGTGGTTTTTTTTTGCAAAAATAGTCCTGAACGCCGGAAAGACCACTTACAGGACTAAAATTGTCGCCGGAAAGACCACTTACAGGACTAAAATTGTCGCCAGAAAAGACCAATTTTAGTCCTGTAAGTGGTCTTTCCGGCGTTCAGGACTATTTTTACAAAAAAAAAAACCACTTACAGGACTAAAATTGTTGTCGGAGAAAAACCAGAACCAAAATCGAAAAACGTGTCTAGTTAGAGGACCAAAATTGTAATTTAGCCCTTCTGCTTCCAAAGAGGACATATCAGCCAAGCAATATCAAGCGTAAAGAATAATCATCTTTTGTTTTTATTTTTTTGGGGTCGAGTTCGTGTGTTATTACGTGTTTTCCATATCAGCCAAGCAATATCAAGCGTAAAGAATAATCATCTTTTGTTTTTATTTTTTTTTTTTGCTTTCGATTTCCCAATTGCTTTTGTACCGTAAGTGGTTATTGGTAATGGCTGAATCAAAGCTCAATTTCAATGCTTTTCCACCCAATCATAGTAGTGTATCCCATGTATCCTTTATTATCTTAACTTTTGTTGTGTTTTTTTTTTTTCAAAAGTCATTTTCTTGTTTTATAATGATCGGAGTTATAAATCAAAAGTTACGGGTGTTTGAAAAAGAAAAAAAAAAAAAATAAAACACAGGTAAGCCAAGCAGAGTGCCTACCAGCGTGCCAAGCCCAAACCCAGCGCGACTCTATATAAAAGGTATTTTGTCCGTTTGCATTTTTTCTTATCTTTTTTGTAATTAAAAAAAAAAAGTGTCATGTTTATTTATTTTGAGCCAAATTTTAGACTTTCCCTACTTCCCTCTATTATTTACTAGTATGATTTGTTTAGGTGATTTTGGTGGATAATAATCTGGGCAGGTGGAAGTTTGAAAGGTCAGCAAGATCGACCAATGTGCGCTGCCAAACCTTAGTTTGACTTATCTTAACCTCATCCATCCATCCATCCATTTTCGCCATTTTGTAAACTGTAAAGCGTCTTTTTAAACGCGCCAATTAAGCCAATAGTATTATCCACAGCGGTATTCTAGGCGGAAAAACAACGCGCAGACAAGGACAAAGCTGCGTGCGGTGTGCCAACTTTATACTACCTCCGTCTCGAAATATAAATTATCGTAGATATTTTAACACAGATTTAAAAGTGGTTAAATGTCTAAATTTAAAGGTTAATCTCTAAGATATATCTTGACTATCATTGCTTAAAATTTAGGAATTCAAATTCTCGGGTCTAATCCCAATTATTACATCACAATCCATCAAGTTCAAAGCAAGATATAAAATAAGTCCAAACATAAAAAGAACTCTCAAAATATTATTATCATCTCCATCAACTAGAAGACTATAAATCCACATAGCTCCACCCGGGCTCTAAACTCAGCTAAAATAGTAGGCAAGACTATTATCCTCCTCCGCACTGAGACTCTGACACTCATCTGAAAAACATGGTAGAGGTAAGGGGTGAGCACAATTGCTCCGTAAGTGAAAAGTAAAAAGACCTTAATAACCTTATCTAGATATGTATGACACTTGTCATTTGTGTAGAGTGTACAAGTGTGAGATAATGTGGTCTATCTAGAACCATTAGATTAATTGTGCATCTTGAGATCAGTGTTCTTGTTGTAACTGAATCTAGCATATATGCTAGTGATGAGAGCAGTCTGAATTAATGAAGATCATTATCACTTGGATGAATATCTCTATGACTTTATATCTTGTTTTTAATATTTTAAGTTGGTAGCAGAGCAACAAATGGCGACGCCGCCACCGTCCTCCGGCGAACAAGCAGCCACACACAGTGATGGCTCTTCTCTCCAGATTCCGGTCAGCTCAACATACATTCCGGTGACCTCAACTCTCACCAGCATGAATCCAAGCTCCATGACATCACCGTTTGGAACAACAGCTGGGATAGCTTCTTCTCCTGCTATTAACTTCATGCAAGGTACTTTTCCAGCTAGTTTCATGACAAGTTCGGGTTCACCATTGCTGAATCAAAGATCTCCTTTCTCTTCCACGAATCTCACTCCAGCTCACACTCTTGGAGGTAATCTCAATCAAGCATGTTCGTCAAATTAGATAGAAACAACTATCCGCTCGTGGAAATTTATCGTTCTTCCGGTTGTAAGAGGGCATAAGCTTGAACCCTTTCGTTTGGGACTCTCCCCCGTCCTCCACAGCGCATCTAGGAGTTCCCGCCTTGACCTCCTCTCGTGTTTACTTCGTAAATCCCGCGTATGAAGAATGGATGGCTAAGGACTCTCTTCGACCGGATGGCTTTTGGCATCCATGACGTAACAAGCACCGGTTGAAGTGGTAGGTTGTAATTCTTCACACGAGATCCGGCAAACATTAGAGCCGCTATTTAACAATCGGTGTGAAGCTCAAATGTTGGAGTATAAGGATGCATTGACTAAAGCCGAGAAAGGATCTAAAACTATGGCAGATTATTTGGCTCGATGAAAACCTACTCGATAAACTAAGTGCCGCCGGATATCCCATTACTAGGTCCGAACCGATCCTTGCTACTTTGGGTGGATTGGGCAAGGAGTATGAGTCGGTCATTGTTAATTTAACATCTAGGATGGGTGCTTTGTCTTGGCCGAAGTCCAGGCCCGCTAATTACACATGAAAGGCTCATAGCAAGGTTTAACCCCACCGCCGCGTCTTGATCCGACTCAAGCATCCGCAAATGCCGCCGTTAGAACGGAGACAACTATCAAGGAAGAGGTAGAGGAGGTTACAATAACCAAGGACAAGGAAGAGGGGGTGGTCGAATCAAAGAGGTGGAAGGTCTAGAGGAAGAGGAAGAGGTGCTACAACAACAATGCCTCTAGAGCTACATGTCACCGTGTAACAAGACCGGTCATACAAAGTGGTTGAATGTTGGTATAGATTTGACCGTAATTTTAACAATCCTACAACACAAAATCAAGGCCATCAAGGAAATCGAATCCTCCCGTCGTCTACTTTGTCGGTCCGTAATCCGTGGCCGATCCAAATTGGTATGCCGACTCGGAGCCACTAATCATGTCACCGCACCTTGGCAAACTTCAAGTGAGTACAGAGTACAATGGATCAGACACTTTGGGAGTAGGTAATGGTTCCAAACTTTCCATAAGTCATCTTGGTTCTACTAAATTTTCCACTGATGTTTCTGATCTTAAACTGAAAAATGTTCTTCATGTTCCGTACATCACTAAGAATCTTGTTAGTATATCTAAGTTAACCTCTCGATAATTATGTTAGTGTTGAATTTGACAATGTTGGTTGCTATGTGAAGGACAAACACACAGCAAAACCCTTCTCGAGAGGTAGAGTGAATCATGGTCCGTACCAGCCTCTTCCCATCTTCAAGTCGAGCTCCCTTCAATCCAAATCACAATCATTTCCTGGGCCCGTAAAACCAAGAAGCCTCGGGCCTCCAGCCTGGGCCCAACCACAAAGTCAACTCTAGAGCTTATGTTAGTGAAGTCGTAGCCCTAAAATTGATGTCCTACGGCATAGGAGATTAGGACATCCTTCTCTTAGAATTTTAAGCAATGTCATGAAAGCTTGTAATGTTCGTTAAGTAATGAAATGGAATTTTGTGATGCCCGTGTTCTTGGGAAACATCATGCTTTACCGTTTTCTACATCTAAAACTACCGTGATTAAACCTTTTGAGCCGATACATACCGACTTGTGGGGTCCCTCCCGCAAAAATCGCTTCGGATACACATATTATATACATTTCTTAGATGATTTCACCGTATATACCCGGATTTACCCTCTAAAGTACAAATCGATGCACTTATCGCTTTTCTTCATTTTCAAAAACTCGGTTGAAACTCAATTTAATGCTAAAATCAAAATAGTGCAATCAGATTGGGGGGGTGAATATAGGGTTTTTGAACCTGTTCTTAAGAATGCTGGTATTGTGTTTAGGCATCCTTGTCCTCATACACATGAACAAAATGGAAAGGCTGAAAGAAAACATAGGCATATCACTGAATTAGGCTTGACCTTATTAGCTCAAGGCAAAATGCCTTTACATCTTTGGTGGGAGAGTTTCCAACATGCCGTGTACTTGATTAATATGTTACCTACCCTCGTTCTTGATGATCGCTCTCCATATGAAAAACTTTTTCACGTACCTCCTATCTATTCCAACCCGAAAGTCTTTGGTTGCACTTGTTTCCTTTTCTCGTACCTTATAACAAACATAAGTTTGATTTTCACACTAAGAAGTGTGTCTTCCTTGGGTTTAGTCCCGATCATAAGGGGTTTAGGTGTCTTGATCCTAGTGGGAGAGTCTATGTGTCCGTACATGTTATCTTTAATGAAGCTGAGTTTCCTTATCATCTTGGTTTTCCTAAAAATACTAACTTAACCACCTCATCTGGTCACACACACACTGATGTGTCCTGTTTTCTTCCCATAAATCAAACACCACCTGACCAACAAGAGCCTATCCTCCATTCTGAGTCTCCAACTCATACTGAACATCAACCTAATCATCATTCACCTGCATCATCATATGATTCTGAACTAGCTTCTCAACCTTCTAATACTCCTATCACTTCTCCTAGTTCTGTTTCCACTCATGATCGGGCCTCACACTCCTACACTCGCCCGATTTTTCTTCTCATGTCCCTAGCCCTATAACCTCCCCCGTCATTCCCAGTCCTTCTCCTCCCGTTGTTCAAGGTCACCATATGCAAACTAGATCCAAGGTGGCATCTTTAAACCTAAAACCTACTCCTATCTAGCTCGATCCTCCTCCTTTGCTCCACCAGAACCTACTACTGTGTCTGCTGCATTGTCTCAACCTCAGTGGTTGGCTGCCATGCAATCTGAGTTTGATGCTCTTCAAAAGAATGGCACCTGGGAGTTGGTTCCTCCTCATTCCAGTCAAAAACTGGTTGGTAATAAATGGATATTCAAGTTAAAATTAAATCCTGATGGTACTGTCAACAAACATAAAGCCAGACTGGTTGCTCAAGGTTTTAAACAAATTCTATGGGGTGGACTTTCATGAGACATTTAGTCCCGTGATCAAACCAAAGAACTATCGAATTGTCTTGGCCATTGCAGTGAGTCAGAATTGGGGAATACAACAAGTTGATGTGAACAATGCTTTTCTCAATGGAGACCTGCAAGAGGACATTTTTATGCCACAACCTGCTGGTTTTATTGATGCTGATAAACCATCCCATGTGTGTCACTTAAAAAAGGCCCCGTATGGTTTGAAACAGCTCCTAGTGGCCTGGTTTTCCACTTTAAAACAAAGATTTATTGAGTATGAGTTTCCAACAAATGTCCACTTCGCATTCTTCACTATTTATATTTAAAGATTCTCTTGTGACCATGTATGTCTTGATCTATGTGGATGATATTTTAGTAACAGGAAACTCTCAGACTGCTATACAAGGCTTCATCAACAAACTCAACCAGAAATTTGCTCTCAAATCCTTGGGGTCCATTAGTCACTTTCTAGGTGTGGAAGCTTACAGGGATACTTCTGGCCTGTATCTAACTCAAGCTCATTATGTGACTCAACTGATGCATAGACTGGGAATGGAGAATCTGAAATCATGCTCCACACCTATGGTCTCACATAAACTTCTCACCCGTAACCGGGCCCTCGATGCGTAATCCTACACTATATGAAGTGCCATTGGAGCACTTCGCATTTAACTATTACCGGACCGTATATTGCATACAAGTGTTAACACTTTGAGTCGGCTTTATGGCTCATCCCACCGATATACATTGGCAAGCAAGAAAAGGCTTTTGAGGTATGTTAAAGGGACATTGCAAAGCTTGGATTACACTTCAAGGCATCCTCTAATCTTGCCGTTCAAGCTTATTCGATGCAGATTGGGCAACATCTCCCTATGACAGAGATCCGTCGTGGATATTGTGTGTTCCCGGGCAATTCCTTAGTATCGGAGCTCCAAGAATGTGACAGCGCAGCAAGATCTTCTACGAGGCCGAATACGATCACTAGAAGAAGCAGTCGCCGAAATTCTATGGATTCGGTCCCTTCTCTCGAATTGTGATTCTGTCGTGCGTACGCACTCGTGTTGTGGTGTGATAACACCGGTGCTACATTCTTGGCTCATAATCCGCCTTCCACTCACGTACTAAACATATTGAAATTGATGCCCACTTTGTGAGACATCAAGTACTAAGTAAAAAGCTTATGGTTCGGTATGTTCCTTCGTAAGCACAATTGGCGATACCTTAACCAAGCCACTGGGACTCGGTTATTTCAAATTGGTCGTTGCAAACTCAACGTGGTAGATACAACGTTTCGTTTGAGGGGGATGAAAAGTAAAAAGACCTTAATAACCTTATCTAGATATGTATGACACTTGTCATTTGTGTAGAGTGTACAAGTGTGAGATAATGTGGTCTATCTAGAACCATTAGATTAATTGTGCATCTTGAGATCGTTGTTCTTGTTGTAACCGAATCTAGCATATATGCTAGTGATGAGAGCAAGTCTGAATTAATGAAGATCATTATCACTTGGATGAATATCTCTATGACTTTATATCTTGTTTTTAATATTCTAAGTGTAAGGAAAAATGCATCAAAAGGGAACTAGGGCAGTCACTGGGCAGACACACTAGAGTTCACTTTTGAGTTAAAGAGAAAATATGAATGTTTGTATAAAACAATTAACATAGTTAACAAGCTACCAAAACCAATGCTGAAAATAAATAAACAAATAAATATTGTGCAGAGATGAATGAGTCTAGTGTAAACATAGTATGGCTATTTAGTTTTTTTTTACTGAATGACGTAAAATTCAGCCTACTAAGAGAGGCTTATACTAATCTGACATGTAACGGTTCACGAGTATTGCGTCTCATTATTATAGCCCATGAGAAGGGAAAACTAACATATGTATGACAGGATATTCACTATTATCGCCCGTGAACAGGAAATTGACCGGCTCCGGCCTTTTCTCACTATTATAGCCCGTGAGCAGGGAAACTAGTGCCGGGGACCCTCGAGGATTCACTACTCTGTCTAAATTTCATACTTAACCAAGAACCGTTACACTTAACATAAGTTATCCTTCTTAAATAAATAATACAATGTTTCGTAAAATAAATACCTTGCACACTTATTATTCAAAGCTGCCGCAACAGCAGTGTTGTATTCCATTAATCTTTAACATTTCATTTCACAACTATTTGTCAAATAAAAGTCCTTAAGTGCAAAGGAAAAAGGAAAACCGTTAAAGTGTGTTAATATGAACATGAAAATATGCTGTAAGCCATTTTAATACTGTACATAGAGATTCTTTTCATTGTCAAGTATTTGAGGTTCAGTGAAAAAAAACTTGTAATAAAAATATCTAATGAATTTATCTTTCTGCAACAAGGGTATAAGTAAATATATATTTATATATTTTAGAAAGTCTAGAAAACATCACCAGTTCTTGCTAATCGTTCAAAATAAAATACAATGCCCAGTACATTGTAAAAAGAGTCATCTACTGTGAATTGTTTAAAACAAACAAATATGTACATAAATAAATATATATATCATAAAAATAAAAATAAAAACATCCAATTGATACACATCTCCTTACCTTTTAACACTTGCGAATTAAGCACTTGCAACCTCTAAAATCCGTTATGGTATCACACCTCCTACAACCAAGAATTTTCTATAATTACTATAATTGCTATTGATATAACTTAAAAATAAAAACAAAACTAAATGATCTTGAGGAATGCAAAAATGATGCTGATGAATTGGTAATAAATTTCCCATCAACCTATTAAAATATAACGTTGGTAAAAATAATAATAAACGTTTCAGTTTTTTTTTTTTTTTTTTTTTTTTTTTGCGTGTGGTATTATTAATAGTTAAGAATAAAAAGTGATTAAATTGGTAATAAATTAGAGATAAAATATAGAAAAAGTGTGCATTTGGAATGTTATATTTTTGGACATATATTGTATATTTTCCTCTTCTTAATTTATTTTGATCTTAATTTATTTTGAAATTGAGCCATATTTATTTATTTATATGAACAATACCTTTGTCTTAATTAAAATGTAAGTCAGATCAAAAGGCTAGCTGGATAGATGTTATAAATTTTTTTTAAACAAAACCAAAATAACTTTCGACTACCATTATTCTAATTGCGGTAAAATATTACTAAAAGTCATTTGATAGACAATAAATTAAGTTTGAGGGAATGAAAACTTAAATAAATACTCAAATCATATTCTAAAAGTATTATGAAACAAAACTAGAGTGTAAAACTCTAGTATCTTTATAAGGGTATTTTTGTCTTTTTAAAATTTGTTTTCCTTTAATTTTCGTTTTTTAGCTTTTAGTTGGCCCCAAGTTACCTTAAACTAAAGTAAGGCTCCGAAAAGAGTATAAAAAGGCTTCATGAAGCCTAGACTTCAAAAATTCCCGTTTTTAAGGTTTTCAGTGAAAAGTAGGCCGTTGTCCCTAGCACTTTCTCTGGAAAGCGCGTTGGTCATTTCTTGCACAAGTCGGTTTGACCGTTCTGGGTTCGTTCTCCGAGTCAGAATGGAGAAATCGAAGTTGTTTTGGTTTTAGCAGCGGTTTCGAGGTTGGATTCATCCTTTGAAAGTAAATTCCTCATCGTTTCTCGTTTCATTCGTAGTCTTGATTATGTATGGCTTTGAATTCGTAGTATTCAGGTTAGATTGTTCTTCAGTTCGTAGATTCGCGTAGATTAGGAAGTTAGTTGTTGTTCGGTTAATAGGTTCAGCTCGTATATGAGGTGTCTTCTTATAAAAAAAGACTTGTTTTATTGTTTATATTGTTTTAAAGTAAATTCCTTCAAGTTTCTGCACGTAATATGTTAGTTTAGGGCTATGTAATGCATCTTGCCGGTTACTGCTAAAGCATTATGTATTATGTGCTATACAAAGTATTTCAAGTATTATGTATTTTTCGAAAACTTCTGTAATTCATTTTCTATGCTTTCGTTTTGTAGATGGAGATTAGGCTTTGGAATGTTTGTGTTGTTTATGGTTTTGGCATTTTTCTGTGCTTGCATAGGTGGTTAGAAATATGTAAATAATGAACCTGACATATATGCTTTTATATGTTGTGTGAAGATGGTTGTTCAAGCTTAGGTACTAGATAAGAAACACGGTGTATCGTTTAGGTACCTCAGAGGGTTTCTCGCTTGTTGCACTTTATGGCCACTTAGTGAGGGTTTCACCATGGCGTTGTACTCTTGAATACTCAGTTAAACCTCCATTCCAACTATGTGTTTGTCAAACACTCATGTCATGCATAGATTCTGCTATTTGTTATGTGTAATATTTGTTTGTTTCCGTACCAAGATACATGTAAATCCGAATGTAACAATAATGTAAAGTAAGTGATTGGATACACTAGATGTACGTAAGATCATGTTTTATGCTATCAAGATGTTTTCCTAAGTATTTTGTTGTATTATTAACTTTTAAATCGTATCTTCTAAATGGTAAGAAAATTCAAGTCATGTCTTCTGGCTTGACAAACATTAATCTCTATTTTTGATCTTTTACACCTTACTGGGTATCTAGCTAGTGCTCACTCATTTATTTGAAATAAGAAGATATACGGGTTCATGAAGAGTTTGATGCTGAGCTTGGAGGGCAAGCTTATGAACAAAGTCTTGGAGTGCGTTGTGTTATTATTAGTTTTCTTTCTGTCATTGTTTCCATTAAATAAGACATGAGTGTCAAGTAGTTAGTAGTTTCCTTTTTAGCCAAGTTGGGTTTTGATGGATGTTAAAGCAATTGTAATAGCTCTAAAATAGAAGTCATTTAGATGAAAGTCAATCATTTTAGATGCCATCTATTTTTTATGCCGTAGTAATAGCTAGAAAATAGATTTAAAAAACTTTGATTGGTTTGGAAAAAAAAACACTTTGACTCCCTTTGGATGCCCATTGAATTTTGGAAGCGGCTACGTCCCCCGAAATACATCCCCGAAAATCTACCGAAATCAAATCTTGACCCTTCACTTTTTATATTTTTCACCTGCCTCTCAATTCATTTACACTATGGAGGGTAGAGATTATTTGTCGGTAATGTTTGTGTGTTTCTTTTCGGGGTGCGTATTGAATTTTAGATGTGCATCTAGACTCACTTAATTTATATTTTATCTGAATTTCTCTCTTTTCACAAATTCCATATCTTTTGTGCATGTCTTATTTCCACATTCCATGTTTATAGCTATAACTATTTTTTCCTTTGAGAATATCTTTGTGTAATCTTCATTAATTTGAACCAATAGTGCCAACTGACAAACTAATTAATTGAACGTGATATATTTTTTTGCCTTTTTTTTCCTTTCAAAATTCTACATTTGAGCCATTGTCGTGGTTAACTAGATTTAATTTATCATTCTCAACTATTTAGTGGATTCCATGTCTAATTATAGACATCATTATTGTAAATGGTCATTACAATTGTGACGCTCCAGTCCTGGATACCAAATACTTATCCAGAAAAAAACGCTCATCACGCATATAATTAAAATTGAATCTAATTATATATGTAAGTCATACGTAGTCAAACATCAGAGGATAAGGCGGAAGACAAAACGATAGACTCGGGCAACTAAAACGACTAACACAACAATCGAAAAACAACACATGTTGCATCTAAAACATCATTCAACGACTTTAATATAACTGTCAAATACAAATAATCCATTACTTCTCAATAACCACAAACTCAAACCACTAATCTCATAACATTACAAAGATAGGAAGGTCTATACCCAAATTACAACGGAATAGAGAATTAAAAACTTCAGCTGCATCATCCCGGGGTCACTCATCAATGGCCCCAAAAACAACCTACAATACACACCTTTCGGGATGGGGAACAATAAAGAAAGAGGTAAGTACATACATACTTAGTAAGGGGGTGGAAGAATCGGTTATAATTAAGTAACATATATATAACATAAATAAATCCTACAAACACTAGCTGATTACTGTAACTGAAGAGCTTACTCACCCTTTACTAGCTCAGTTAGTATAACCTTGCCCATGTAGGTTTGTTACACCAAGATCGAATGACAATAGGTATGGTGAACACCGTACCACAACACAATCAGCACCTCAATTGCACGGACAGCTCCGTGAGGAAGATTACACGAGACCCCTTGGCATCATACCAATTGAAGATGTGTAATGGTTCCATGCTGCAAAATATAAACGTGCCTCACCAATTGTCTTAGTGTTTTAGCTTTTAGACATATCACATATGTTTATTACAAATTTAATCTAACCATCTGGTTCATTCACATAAAAGAATCCCTAAGGACTTCTAGTACTAGACAATCTAATTAAATTACTTAGCACATTGTAAAAGGACTATTGACTGCTAAGTCAAAATCCCGCAAGGCCTAAACAGTTGCCTTCCGGTGCTCCACATTCTCCCCGTGGAGGGTCTTAATTGTGGTGCTAAGCCAAGGCTACCAGAAGTTGATGTTAGACATTGCCATGTTCTATTGCCAAGGTTTGACAGTTATATGATCCAACTGGGTTATAACATAAGTCCTTATGACTGTTGTGTTTACAACAGTCAGCTGAAAGATGGATCATACATCTATCTTGTTTTAAATGTGGATAACATGCTGATAGCTGTAAGAAAGAAGTCTGATGTTCAGAATCTGAAAGACCTTCTCAATGTTGGTTTGAAATGAAAGATTTGGGTGCAGCCAAGAATATTTTAGGGATGGGGATATGGAGAGATAGAAGTCAGAAGAAACTGTTTTTATCTCAGCAAGGCTATATATAGAAGATTTTGACCAAGTTTGGCATGTCTGTTGCAAACCCAATAGATACTCATATGACATCAAATGTTCATTGATCAGTTTATGCTTCGCAGTCAACAGATGAGAATGAGTACATGTCAAGAGTTCCCTATGCTAATGCAGTTGGCAGTCTGATGTATGTCATGGTACAACTGATGTTGGTCTCATTTATGGAGGTGATACTCAAGGTTTTTTCACAGGGTATTGTGATGATGATTATGCAGGTAATATAGACAGTAGAAAATATATGACCGGTTAGGTGTTCACATTAGGGAATTCAGTTGTCAGCTGGAAAGCAACTCTTCATGCCACAGTGGCTTTATCAACTACTTAGGCTGAATATATGTCTCTTACTGAAGTAACTAAGTAGGGTATTTGGTTGAAGGGGCTAGTCAGTATTTTAAGGGTACATCAAGATCAAGCTGAGATTTATTGTGACAGTCTGAGTGCAATTTGTCTAGCTAAGGGTCAGGTTCATCATGAGAGAACCAAGCATATTGATGTGAGGTATCATTTTCTGATAAATGAGAAGAGGGTTGTAGTGAAGAAAATTGGCACAAAGGAGAATCATGCTGATATGTTCACTAAACCAGTTCAGCAGACCAAATTTCAGTTGTATCTGGACTTGATGAATATTCTAAGATTATAAACTAAAATCTGGATGCTCAGATGAGGGCAGATCAGCTGAGTGGATTATATGGAGAAGTCTGGTACAAGTACCTCCTGGCATTGACGAATGCATCTAGTACAAGTACACCTGATTATGTAATCTGGTTGACTATGAATAAGAGTACATGTCAAAGTGGAGATTTGTCAGTAAAGTGACTTGATCTCTAAACTGATGATAAACTGGTGGAACTGATCTGGAAAAGTCAGCTGAGAATGATGGTCAGCTAAGTAAGTGTATTCAGTTCTGTGAAAGTCATCTGGTGAAGTGAGCCGAGTTTCTTCTGAAGTCAGCAGTCACTTGAGTTTGCTGAGGTTTATTGCATACAACTGAGTTCTACATCTGAGCTGTTGATTACAAGTCTGAGAAGGTCAGCTGATGCTGAGTTTCGTCTGGTGGATAAAAGCTGGAGCTGGGGTCCACATCCGGGGTATTTATGACAGTTCTGACAAAGATCTTATGGCAGCTAGGGTTTAAGGAATTTGTGTCTATCAATACCGATGTTGTAATCACTGAAGTGTGTGTGAAAATCCTTGTAACTTTGTGTGTAATAAAATATATAATTTTCTATCCGTGGAGTAGCCGGCACAACGCCAGAAACCACGTTCAATCTCTGTGTTCTCTTTGTTTCCGTGTTTTATCAATTTCTGTCATTGTTTATGTTTGGGTTGCTTCTATTTTGTCTTTCATAGAGTGCAAGTTTCTCTTCTGTATTTTAACAATGTAGAAAATCAAATTGAAAAGGATAAAAAGTGCTAATTCAAGCTCTTCATTTCATTCATGAAAAGCGGTTAAAAGATTACATAATATTCAACAATTAAGGGATTTAGGTTGTTTATAGGCTAAAAAGTCTAGCTAGGTGAATCTGGCACTTAAAATCGCCTACATGACTATCCATTAAATTAAACACAAGAATAAAAAATAAATCTACTTTAGATGTCCCTAAACCGGTCCATCTCATACTCAAAAAGCTTGTACATGAACAAACTCGTAGGAATCCACATTGAGGCCTCCCACGCTCACCATCAAAATCCATCGGCAGTCTAGCTCATTCACTATCTGATGAAACATTTTCAAAGCCCCCCTTAATTTGTCCATTCTTGCACAGAGTATACATACATGAATCAATTATAACAACACTTATGTCAACCATGATGATCTTCATTTCCATATATTAGTTTTGATTTTATCATTCCAACCATCCTATTAAATAGCTTGTCCACGAGCTAGTTTGAAGATTGCACCATAGAGTAAATATGCCCTTGAATAATCTGGTCATCCAAACCTCAGTTCTAATCTTTTACACCCCAAAAAAACTCTGTGAATCACCTCAAACATATGATTGATTTTGTACCGGATGTGTTCGTTTACCAAAAGTGCAGAATGAATAAGATCCGTCTAGCAAACTCCGTTTTTCCACTTCACCGTAGCCACTTGTTGACAAAAATATTCCTCAAGGGGATCATATAGTGAATGAAGGTAATTGTTGTAACCAACCCCATGGCCTTTGTCAAGCCAAGAAGATTCTTTGGCCACAAGATATTAGTTTGATTATACCTCAAATCAATCCCAACACATATAAGATAAGACTCTTATCATTAAGTTTTTGTAGCAGATTACCAAGACACTGATGCAATTAACAAGGAAGAGTGATATGTAAAGCCCATATTTCTTAGCAGAAGTGTTGGTTAGAGTAACCACCCAATCAGTCTCTATGGTGATGTCAAAAGCTTCTGGAAGGAGAATTATTATCAAGTCATTGCTAGTAGCCTTATACTCAAGAAGCATAGACGATGGATGTGTGCACAACTCAGAGGTGCTCTTAAAACCCGTGGCGACCGATCTATATAAACTTGTAGGGAAACAATTCTTAACAGAAATGGGCATAAAACAAACTTCATTTCAAGAATAGAAACACTTCCCAGAACAAGAACCATGTTTAGAGAATGGAAATAAACAGGCCCAAAGTAATAGGTTGATTGGAGGATGTGAAAAGGATCGACTCACTCATGATTGTGTCCTCGTCTTATCAATAACAAAATCTTCTTGAAAACTTGAAAAATTATTGCTAAAAACACCATCTACATGCGTAAAGTGAATACCATCGTGCTAATTATACTTCCAACTAATTTACTGGAACAAGATAATAAATAATCTTGGAATCCCCAATTGACTGATGAACAAATGCATCCACCCGAATCAAACAAGAACATGTCCGCTTCATCTGAGTCCCGACTGGATACTTTTGTTGCAAATATCTTCGGTTGGTGGTTACTCTCTTTCATGCCCACAAAAGCAAAATTCCCACTACCTTTGAGGTAGGAACTTTGTGCAAATCCAAGTTGATATGTCCAAATAGTCTTTAGAGCATCTCCAAGGAAGAACGACCCGGGGCTATTGCACCATTTTGGTGTAATGGTGTTGCTCCAATGGTACACTTTTTTTTTTTCTCATTTCACCAAATCCCTTTCTTCTATCACCAAATTTGGTGTACCACTTTAGTCGGTTCAGCCTTTTTTTTTTAATTAATTCAATGTTTGAATATAAATATCCTTAGAACAATTTTTTTGGTGTAAGATTT
The DNA here is from genome assembly GCA_036785695.1 of Gentiana straminea. Classification (NCBI taxonomy): domain Eukaryota; kingdom Viridiplantae; phylum Streptophyta; class Magnoliopsida; order Gentianales; family Gentianaceae; genus Gentiana; species Gentiana straminea. Next base: position 1,693,367 of record JAVUPR010000427.1, read on the forward strand.
GATGTAAACGGTTGGAGAACAATGATATAATTTTACACCACTTTGGTGTTTGGTGTAAAAAAAAAAAAAAAAACCCCTTGGAGATGCCTTTAGGTGGTTCATAAAGTATTCATACGACATGTTTTATTTTGATTTCTCCAACTTTGAATCCTTTGCCGCTGGCCATCAAGGATTAACACAATGATACCCTTATGATATACATCTTTCCTTTTTTTTTATCTGTCATATTTCAGAATTTATAATTTTTTTTATTTATCTGTCATTTTACATTTCCATTGTATCATTTATTATTTTTTTCCTCTTTTACCTATAAATATTTACATCTCCAATAAAAAAACACAATTCCAATACTAAAAACTCAATTACCAACGAAATATTTATATCTTCAATAAAAAAATATATTTTCAATACACATATTAATTATTTTCTTAATCTGTGTGATTATTTCTCTGCGACATAAAAAAAAAAGGGAGTAGTGTTTTTTAGTGTGAATAGGCTATAATACATATGGCTTTCTTTTTCTATTTTTTGTTACGATTTCTACTTTTCCATAGTGTTTTTTTTTGTTTTGGGAAAATATAATTTACCCCCTTAAATTATACCATATATAAAATTTACATCATCAAACTTTTATTTATTCAATTTACAACTCTGAACTACTATATATGTTTGAGTAATTTACGACCTTGAACTATAAATTGCTCGATTTACCATCCTAAACTATTTAAATTTTCAACTTACACCCTTTCAATGAATTTTATATTTGTTAAAATCTAAAAGGAAGAGCAAATTTGTCATTTCACTTCTTCATATCTTCTTCCTATCTCATTCATACGCACATCTTGAATCTGCTTGCTTCAATGAAGAAAATGCTCTCTTGTAGAGCCTTGAGGATAAACATGGTAAAACTAGATTGAAACATCCGATTTCCTGATAATGCTGGGCTATACGATTGTCCCCCAACCATGAAAAACGAGGAAAAGGTTTCTGCTTCACCTACAATACTGAGGCGTGGGCCAGAGTGGTAAGTGGTTCTCCAATTGAACTATTGAAGGACATACAATTTGTGCACTTGGACGGACGGCCGGCCGGCTCAAGGTCTGATTAGACACTTTAGACCGGAGCTTGAGAGAAGGATCCAGGTGCGCACATATAGGAATCTACTATATGTTGCTTCCATACAATTCGTGTTGTGGTATGTTTCTGGTGATGGAACCCCTCAAAGGATGGTAGGTGGTGGAGATGATAGATATGGTGGAGATGGAGGGGCCGGGGAGCAGGAAGGAAGGGTGGTGGTGGGAGAAAATAAATTGGTGAAGATAATGAAGGGAATGACTGTTTTACCCTTGTTTGAAGGTTTTAAAAATGTTGATAATTAATTTAAGAGTGTAAAATGAGCACATTAATAATTTAAGGGGGTAAATTGATCAATTAATAGTTCAAGATCATAATTTACTTATACATAATTGTTTAGGGTCGTAAATAGATCAAATAAAAGATCGAGGGTATAAATTGTGATTTTTTTTTCCCCCTTAAAGTCGTCTTTATCTGGAACGCATCGGGGTCAGACTAATTCGGAGTTCGGCCCGGGTCATATATGCATAGTCTGATTTGGCCATTAGCTCTTCAAAATTACGCTTTAGAGGAGAATCGAACCGGTGACCTTTCTAGGCATTTTCGTAAGTCACTCACCACTTGAGCCAATCTACCTCGTTTTCCATAGTGTGTTTTTAATGTGAATAAATCACGAAAAATTTATACCATTTAATTTACTAAAAAAAAATACATAAATAACTATTACCGGAGGGAATTCATTGGTGCTCTATAAATAGAAACGTTAATAATTTAATGGAAAATTAGGGATAAGGACACAATCTGAAATATTATTAAAGACGGGACAACTACATATTTTTTATAGGGAGAAGGACAACCGCATAATTTTTATAGTGAATGTGAATTTTTAATTTCGATAGTGAATTTTGACGAATCCCGAAAACGAAAATTTATACCATTTAATTTACTAAAAAAAAATAATTTAAATAATTTACCGGAGGGAATTCATTGGTGCTCTATAAATAGAAACGTTAATAATTTAAACAGTAAAGACCATAAAATTCATGTTTATTCCTTCCCCTTCTGAAAGGAAACACAGTAAGCACTCAATAGAACAAGTAAACACAGAATTCACAAATACAAATTGTTTACATGACTTGTGTCATTTGTTACAGTCATTTTTATTTAATAAACAAATTATAAAGGAAACCGGGAAAAAATTAACGCATATTAAAAAAAAGACATAATTTTTTTTTTATACATTTCACGGCCTTGTTCACCCTGTGCAATTATAGCAAATCAAAACACCAATTTTTTTTTGGGACGTCATCAACTTTTAATCCCTTTGGCTACCCGCTTGGTAGCAGTTGTGGTAGCCATCTGATAGTTGCTCACCTGCCTCGGGATTGCGCCGAACGACTGCTCTGAAAAATCAAAGTTTGTTGTTGGATGAAATTCAGATGCGGTTCGCCGATGAGAAGAACCTTCATGTGATTCTCCGCCGCCGGACGTCAACAAGTGATAGCTCCGATTAGATGCATCGGAGAGGCACCGGTAAGCATGGGTAGGCTTCTGTCTCTTCACAACGTTGATAAGAAATGGAATTAGACCTTCCATATTTTTCTTTTTTTCTTTTGTCTCTCTGTACTGAATCTTTCTTCTTCTTCTGTGCTTTCTTTTTTATGCCTGTGATGTGTTTGATTCTTTGCAATTGCATTGCAGTTGACATCTATTTATAAATAAATGATGTTTCCACGTTTTTGAATATTATCCTCCTTTTGCCATTCAAGGTGTCCACGTCGACTCTTTTGCCAATTGCTTTTGTCAAAAGAGGTGGCCAGGTCATGTGTTTAGACCTATGTTGCACGGACACTGGACACTGACACGACACGCCGCGCACGACACGACACGACGCGACACCCGCTAATTCTAAAATTTAAGAGACACGACACGCGCCCGACACGTTACATATAATATATATATACACACATATATATGTATATACACACATATATATATCTATATATACATATATATAAGATATGTAATACTTAAACTCTATCAATATCTAAAATAGATATTTGTTATCTATACGGTGTCAAAAGTAAAGTGTCGGACACGGTGTCGGAGCGTGTCGGAGTGTGTCGTGTCGTGTCTTGTGTCGGACACGGCGCACGGCGCCCATATTGAAGTGTCGGTGCATCATAGGTTTAGACCCTCTCACGAAGAGTGACTCATGTGGACGATTTAAGACATTAGATTTTTATCTGAATGAAAGCGTGTGGTCGTAATCGTTCGCATTGGATCATCAAACAATATTTTTTTTTTGGATCATTACTACTTTCATTCTTTAGAATTTCCCGTGTTTTGCCGTGTTTTGCAACCAATATTTTTTTTTTGTATTATCATTATATTATATTATTCCCGTGTTTTGCCGTGTTTTGCAACCAATAGTTTCATTCCAGAATCGTTCATGTTAGAATTTCCCGTGTTTTGCAACCAATATTTTTTTTTTCCTTTTTTATGTATTATCATTATATTATATTATATATTATTTTATTTAAGGGCTTTGCAGGCATTAGGGAGTGTTGTCTCGTCTGGGATGAGATCACATATCCGATTTATTATTTTTAATTTCGGTGTCTAAGTAAAAACGACGTCGTTTTATGTGTGTTTTATTTCTTGGTTTTTTATTTTTATTTAATTTATTCAAGAAATAAAACACACACGAAACGACGTCGTTTTTACTTAGACACCGAAATTAGACACACAAATGGACGGGTGATCTCATCCCGTCTCGTCTAGCCTATTGAGGGGGGATGAGATCACCTGTCCAATTTGTGTGTCTAATTTCGGTGTCTATGTAAAAACGACGTCGTTTTATGTGTGTTTTATTTTTTGGTTTTTGTATTTTATTTTTATTTTATTTTCTCTAAAAAATAAAACACATATGAAACGACGTCGTTTTTACGTACACCGAAATTAGACACACACATTGGACAGGTGATCTCATCCCCTATTCAGGGTGGCCTGTTAATGGGTGGATAATAGTAATAACGGGAAATGAGCGAGAATGACACAAACATTTCATCAATTAAGTAGAATGACAGTTTTTTAAAACTTTTGCATAAAGGACAAAACTATTTTATTTATTTATTTTTAAATTCTGGCGCATTTTAAAAAAAAATACAACACACTATCTCTTTTATCAATCTTTTTTAAACACTCATATCTCTCAATCTACAACTCCAAATTTGAAAATTCTTTCACCAATTTTTTATTTTTATTTTTTCATGTTTTTTATTTTGAGACCACATTCAACATATTCCGACATTTTCAGAATATACGCTGTCGAAATTCATTATTGATCGAAATTCACTGAGAAGATTAACTGAGTGAATTTCGACAGTGAATCTCACAAAAAATGATGTAATGATATCGAACCAAGTCTCAAAACGAAGAGCATCAAAAAATAAACAAATCAGTAAATTTTTTTATCGCGTTTGGATATTTAGATCTAAAGATATGATTGTCTGAAAATTGAGGAGAAAAGAGAAATTTAAAAAAAAAAACCGAACCTAGATTCCCTAAAAAAAAAAACCAAACCTAGACGCATAAGGGCACTCCCAGCAGAATCCCTAAAATAATATAAAATAATACATATCCATATTTTACAACATCTCAATTCAAAAACCTCCACAACAACATCCCTATCATTATTCCTATAGCATTTCAAATAATATTAAATAATACATATTCTACCTCACAATCCTATTTATACACATTAAATATTTATTATTTCACTCCAGAAGCATCCATATCCCTATAATTTTTAATAATTAAATATGTTCAGGGCGTGAATAGTGCATCCCCACAAGTAGAGATGCACTGTTAATATCCCTAAAAATAAATAGAGATATGGACTATGCAGTGGAAGCTATTTGAGACAAACTCTATTTTTTATCTTCATTTTAGAGATAGGGCATATAGGGCTTCTGCTGCGAGTGCCCTGAGAGCCGTGCGCTTTAATTTTTTAATTTTTTTTGCTTGTTTTTTAGACTATAAAAATTATAGAAGTTGACATTGCCTATAAAAGATATTTAATTTTTTTGCTTGTTTTTTAGACTATAAAAATTATAGAAGTTGTCATTGCCTATAAAAAATATTTGGCGGTCATGTTACTTAAAAAAAATTCCAAAACATGTCTTTATCCCTAATTCTCCGTAATAATAATAATAATAATAATAATAATAATAATAGTATGGTTTAGGCTTTTAGGTTTTCAACCGAGCTGTCCTCTCCACCGCCGACTCGCTATTTCTCTGTTGCTCTTCCCCACGCCTCCACCTTCTTCTACCGTCTACTTATGTCGTCCAATGTTGGAGATGACGTTTTTATGCCACCGTACACCTGTAAGTGTTTTCTATGTAATGTAATGAAAACTTATGCCTTTCAACTGTGTGTTGTAAACCATTAAAGCTTTTATTGTTGTCTGCATTCATGCTTTATAAGTTATATATCTATATATTGCACAACACTTTATAGTTACTTATGAGTTCAATCTATTCCAAACTACCACTTTTGTAAATACTTTCTTTGTCATCATCTACTACATCACCTCAGAATCAGGAGTATGAAAGTCTTGGCAGGACCGTTCTTCGCCGTGTCTTGCACGTCAAACCACACTAGTATGTTTATACGAAGATAAGTTACTACTTCTTCTTCTTTTTCCTTTTGTCTTTTTGCGCTCACGCACAATTTTTTCCCTTGTATTTCCACTCCATTCATGTTTTTTGACTTTTTCAATTATAGTGTGTCCTTTAACTTTGTTGATTCATTTGCCTTCAACTACTCTATCCTTCTTGACCCGGATTTTCTCAATTATTCAGATTTGAATCGTTTAGTTATGACTCAAAATCAGAGTTAAGGTTTTATCTTTTATGAAGAACATTGTACACTGACCCGGATTTTCTCAATTATTTAGATTTGAATCGTTTGGTAATGTCTTAAAATCATAGTTAAGGCTTTATCTTCCAAGAAAACGTTAGTACAAACTGCTTCATTAACTGTCCAGTAATCAACTAATGCGATGGGCATTACAACTTCATCCGCTTCCACAATATTCTGATACTCATGTGAAAAATATGTAAAGTAAGAAATTGAACACGAATGCTCCGTAAGGGTTGCGTGATTATCAAAAGGAAATTAAGAAAACTACTAGACAGGCAATCCAGAGTTCACTCTTGGGTTAGTATAAAAAATGGATATTCTAAATATATCTGAAGTGCAAGTAAAATACGCAAACCATATTGAAAATAGTTGAACTAGAAAGTAAGCATGCAACTGAGCTGGAAATCAAAGTATATGTACTGAAATAAAACGTAATGCAAAGTCACAGGACTGGTGGCCAACTAAAAAGGCCTTGAGAATAATAGTATAGTTCTATCTATATATGTTCCCCTACAAAAGGCTTTGTATGATCTATGTCTGAACTGTAATTGCCAAACGGATTTTCCTGATCAGCACTAGCATTTATAAAGAATTGTACTTCCTACACAAACCCTGAAGAAGGCCTGATGTCAGAAATTATCATGAAGTCATTGCATTGTATTTGATTCTAGATTCTTCCTACTATAACCTGTGAGTGGGCATATTTAATACCTATCTGAACTTGGTGCAAGATTTATTTTCTGCCCATCAAACCAATCGTCATTTCTGTTCGACCGATCATTTTTCTCTGCTTATCTATTCAGCATGTTGGCTTCTTCTCCCTGACAATGCCGATGAACAACATCCATGCACTCGGCCAGGGAGTAGAAGAGCTTGTGGTTAAGTTTGGCATAAAGTCTCCCCTCTCTACCTCCCCCCCCCCCCCCCCACACACACACAAAAACAAGGTCACAATAACCTTTTCCTCGGGGCCTTGCACTTTCCTGGTTTCATCCATGAAGCGTTTCAAGTATTCAAGTGTTGTTTCTTTCTCCTTCTGTCTAATGGTTAGAATGTGTGTGGCATTCATCTGGAATGGTCGAGCCGAGTGAAAGCATGTGTGAACTAACATGTCAGCTCCTCAGAAATACCGATTGCATGAGGTGGCAACCTCTTGAACCATTCTCTAGCTTTCCCGGTTAGTAGCATAAGGAAAGCTTTCCACCTCATTTCATCCGGTTCGCAATAGATCATCATGTGCTACACATACTGATGTAGATGGTCTGCTGGATCTCTGGTCCTATCATAGGGATCCATTTTAAAGGATGTTTCGAACCCCGCAGGTCTGAAGTAATGTTCTATGTGAGCAGTGAAGGGAGATATAATGTATATCTCTATTACATCTCTGCTCATAAGCCGGCCCACCTCATCTTTTTCGGCTTTGTTCATCCTTCGATAGGAAAGGCTTTCATCTTGTTTTTCTTGCCGATTGTCTTTGGTACTTGACACGGCCATTTCACATTTTAAGAGTGGTTTCGTTGCCTCTAACCTCGTTGAAGTTCAAGAACTTCTTTTTCCATTCCTTTTCTGGCCTTCTCATGTATAGTGGCAAACATTTCCAGGTGATCACCCATTAACTGCTTGGTAATCCTTAGCATGGCCTAAGCAATGTCAGGCTGATCAGCTCCTTCTACAGTGTTGGAGGTCCCTACTTCACCATGTGCAGCGGGTTCATTTTCCCTAGGAGTATTATTTTCTTTGTTGTCATGTTCAGTTGGATTGTGAACAATTGTGTGTTGTTGGTTCGGTTGTCTTTACCATCCTGGTTGTCTGTGCGGCTACGAGTCATGCTTTTTGGCTGGTGACTGTTTCTTCATAAGTTTTTTATCGAAGGGTATGAATTCAACCCTCATTCTAGCGCCAAAATGATGATGCTCATAATTGTCAATGGTGAAATCGGATTGTGAATCGGGAAGTTGGGATTCGTGAGGATAACTCAACCACTGATCTAGTTAGTTTTTAGAAGGTAATTAGTTGAGCCATGTAATTGATTGCCTACAACTACATAGCCAGGTGTTTAGAATCAAGTTAAAATGTAATTCTAATTGTGAGGATGAAGATCATTTTATTCAACGTTTTCAAAACTTACAAAACGAACCGTTTAGATGGTTCTTAATATTATAAAAACCTAACCAAAAAAATCAAACCAAACCACACCGGTTTGAATTGGTTTTGAAAAAGTTAGACCAAAAAACCTAATCTGAACGGAAAACTAATGAATGTAATGACATAATGAGCCAAATAACTAAACAAACAAGTTTCTCAAAAAAATAAATAAATAAATAAACCGACAAAATGGTGTGTAAATAGGGTAATTGTGTGCTATTAGATCAAGTTGGTAAGTTTGTTTTATTTTTTTAATTTTTTTTTTCTTAAAACCCCCGTTATCCGGATCAACTGACCCGATTAATTTGGAGTTCGACCCATGTCGTATCTACAGAGTCTGACTCAAACTCAAGGATAACCTAACCAAGAGTCATTTCAACATGACGTATCAGATGATAATCGAATCGGTGACCTTCATATGTAAGTATTTTATTTACGATAGTCTTTGTAGTGTAAATTAACGAACTGAACCAAATCAAACCAAACCGAAAGACCAAACTGTATTTAAAGTGATTGGTTTGATTTCATATTATTCAAACGTATATATTTGATTTGGTTTTGAAAATCAAACATTCACGATAGCGTTTATTATTTCTTTTAGTTTAGGTGATTTTGGTGGAAATGTCAGCAAGATTGACGAATGCCCGCTGCCAAACCTTTAGTTTGACTTATCTTAACCTCATCCATCCACCCATTTTAGCCATATGTAACATGTAATAAACGGTAAAGCGTCTTTCTAAACGCGCCAAGCCAACCTTTAGTATTATTCCACAGCGGCATTCTAGGCGGAAAAAACTAAGTTGTGTGCAGTGTGCCAAATTTGTATGTATTTTCCTCTTCTTAAGTTGAGCCATATTTATTCATTTATATTGACAATACCTTTTTCTTAAAATTATGTTAGATCAAAAGGCTGAGAGCGGCTACAGTCCAGTTTTTTAATGGTCCAGTTTTTTAATCTCTACCGTTGAAAAAATATATAAATAATTACGTATGTTGGATCGTTTTTTTAGTACACCATAACTAATACGTACTTGAACACACCGAATCTATTTTTTTTAACCTGTTAAACGTACTTAATCACACCAAATCCAATTTTTAAGCTGTTAAACATGTCCGTTTTAAAAAAAAAAACGCCAGAATTATATAAGCATTTTATGAATCTTTCCTTTAAAAAAAATTCGAAATGCAGGATTCGGTGATAAAATTAAAACAAAAACCTCTTTTAAAAAAATTATTGTTCCGAAAAAAAAACGCAAACACGTCAAACAATTGGAATCGAGACTTCGCTGATTAATCATCATGTCTACGTATTTACTCGGCGTAAAAGAGATCAAAACTTTGTTTTGTAGTTCATCTTCTTCAAACATTACAGTTCATCATTTTCAGTATTATGGTTGATCATCAATTCACAGGAACATAGGATGTTAAAAATGATTGCATAGATTAATGGATAACGCCTCCGGTTTACAACAGTTTGACATAAGCAATCCAAGGATGTTAAAAAAAAATTAATAATAATAATTGAAGGTCGTTATCCATGGAAACTTCATCCCTGCTAATTTCGTTTTCATTTTTTAACCTAAAAAGGAAATGTTAAGAAACTAATTGTTAGTATTCTCGTCATGCACTATCAAAAGAGAAATCAAATACAAAGCAATTCCAAAAATGAGCAGTTTTCATTGACACTACATCTCGGCGTTTCGAATCAGGTTTGCTTCCTAAAAAAATTGGATCTTCTGATCCAGTAGCTAGATGGAGTTCAAAAGATGTAAAATAAATCATTTAACCTCAATATTATTACTATTGTTGTTAAAAAAAACCATCACTTTTTTATATATTTTTTTGGTTTGAAGGAATGGAGGAGGAGATGGGGGTGATCGGAAGAAGACGGTAAACAAAAGTTAATGTTTTATTTTTATTTTTATTACATCAGGTGGAATTTTGTCGATGTTAAAAGGTTAAAATGTTTTTTTATGATACACAATAACGAACCATGTATTATATCAATCCAATTATCCAATTATTTTATTATTGATCCAACGATAAACTGAACGATCCAATTTTTATACTGAGAGTACCGTAGTATTTCCTCAAAAGGCTATCTGGATAGATGTTACAAATTTTAAACAAAACCAAAATAACTTTTGGCTACCATTCTTCTAAAAGTCGTAAAATATTACTAAAAAGTTATTTGATAGATAATATGTAGCCTCGCTCCCGCATACCGAGCCTTTATTCGGAAGAGAAACGTTCAGCGCGTATAGCATTAAATAAATCTAACATTATACGCAAGTCTCTACGTCGTCGTATCAGATAAAAGCAAACGGAAGCTAAAAAGACTTAAGTAAAAACATAAATGTCAAAATCGCTCAACGTTCTGGTTGTTTATTTTATTTCGCATACAATACTACGGGTATAACAAAGAAGAGTGGTGGCGGGAGGTATAACTACGATTTGATGATTCTTGTATCGGTTTTCATGATTTTTTCACTATTTTAGAGTCGATTTTATTTTTAAATTCGGTGTTTCTCTTGTTTGCACTTCATATTGACTTTGATGATATTCATACATTAATAACCACGGATATTTTCATTTCGTAATAACCATGGGTTGTCAAAAATTCCAACATTTTTTACCAGTGGTAGCCAAAGTTTGTGCTTGTGCAAACTTTTCTCCAATGCCTAACAACTTTGCAATGTCAAAATAGCTAACATGTGCAATCATCCAATAGTGCATTGTTTGGTTTCAAATCAAAACGTATTACAGTTACATAATAAAATTTGAACCACATTAGCTTATATTTGTCACTCAAATGGTTGAGCGCACCAAAATCTGCATTGCATGGGGATTAAGTGAATAGTTCTTTTGTTTTTGCCGTGAATATGCTAGATAAGAACGTTTGGATGATGTACAATTGTTGTAAAATTTTGTTGTTGGTTGAATGAAATAATAAAAAGCGTTTTGTTGAAAGAATAATTGAAAGTATTAGTATTAATTTGAATTCCATTCCTTCAAAAAAATTATGTGTCAAACAACAAAATGGAAAGAAAAAAACCAATTCCATTCTGATGCCAACAAACGTTAGAGTGAAATAAATATGATTCTATTACATTGCTTACCAAACATAGTAATGGAATGATATCATTTTATTTTATGGAACTCCATTTCATCTGATTCATTCCATTTCATTATATTCAATCAATCTAAACGAGGCATTAATTCCGTGTTCTGCTTTGAGAACTTGTTCCATCAATTTGTTTAATAATATCCTTAACCTACCCCCGTTCAGTCTTAATATGAATACTATTATTACAGATAGATGGGATTAGAGAATATGCACGCGGATGGAGACCTGAGAGTTGAAAACAACAAGATATATATATATAATATATATATATATATCATTAAAATGTATACACCTTACCTTTTACTACTTATAATATTTTTTATCAATTCAGGTTACGGAGTCTTCTCTATATTACGTTAACAGTTTGAAACTTATGGCACTGTCATCGTCTATGAGGTGGTGAAAATTTTCCATTGGTATACTGACATTTACTTACTTATTAAGTGTATCATAATTCATTAATAAAAGATGTAGATAAGCCCCAAACGAAAAAAAAAAGGATTATTATCATCTAGAAACATGGTTATATGTAAACTCCCTCCCACCAGTTGATTTGTTTAATTAAAAAAATTAAAACAGGGGATGCTTTTAAGTCTACGTTCTAACTTCAAAGATTCGATATTATCAGTTCCTTCATTTCACTTTCATTCTCTCCAAACATTACATTGAAATAACCACGTGACATCGCATAGACAATGGCACGGTCGATATAGGGATAGTGCTTTACATACAAAAACCTCGTATCCACCCTCCAAGAGGTACAAGAAGCTTCCAATTAAGGATAACAAAGGCGGAGTCAAGATATTAATAATCCCTGACAATTTTCGGTCAATGTATTTCGTATATCTTTAAATCAAAAAAACATTCTATCTACACTATTAATGTTAGACTATAACTCCCGTGGCTAAAAATAAGTATATTATTTTCTCAGTAGTGAATCAATCAATGAGTATAATACTTATAACCACTAGTAGGCTTCTATATTACACAATATACCAAAACTACTCTTAATAAATCAATACACAAATCAATATTTTCCATAATCGTAATACCCCCTCAAGTGGGAGCGTGAAGATCTCGAACGCCCAACTTGCGTAATAAAATCTCGAATTGTTGTCGTCCCAATGCCTTGGTAAAAATGTCCGCCAATTGATGTCTCGTAGGAACATAGGAAGGAAGAATCACACCATCAGTAATGGCGTCACGTACGAGGTGACAATCAACTTCGATATGCTTCGTACGTTCATGGAAAACCGAGTTCTGAGCAATATATAGAGTAGACTGACTGTCACAGAAAAGTCGAATGCGAAGGGTGCCGAACCCCAAGGTCAACCAGTAACTGCTTCAACCACTTCAGCTCACAGCCATAGATCAATACTCCGCTTCAGCCGAAGATCGAGACACCTTTGTCTGTTTCTTGGACTTCCAGGAGATAGGAGAAAGACCGAGAAACACGAACCATCCACTCAAGGATCTGCGAGTAATTGGGCAACTAGCCCAGTCAGAGTCACACCAACCCTCTAGAAGGAAGGAACTGTCGGAGCACAGCAAAATACCCTGGCCAGGATGTTTCTTCAAATAGCAGACTAGTCGTAAGGTGGCCTCTCAATGCTCAATCCGGGGGGCCTGCATAAACTGTGACAAGACGTGAACAGAATATGCCAGATCGGGTCGAGTGACCCCGAGATAGATAAGTCGTCCAATAAGACGTCGGTACGGCACCGGATCATAAACAGAGGTCCGGTGGCCAGTGCCAGCTTATGATTTTGCTCGATGGGAAAGTCAGCTGGTTTGCTCCCAAGTAACCCGGCCTCATGTATAATATCCAATGCATATTTCCATTGATTCAAAAAAATCCCAACTACGTCCCTCGCAACCTCGATGCCAAGAAAATATTTGAGAGCCCCGAGATCCTTTATTTTGAAACACTTGCCCAAATAAGATTTAAAAACCATCATCGCCACTTTGACATTTCCTGCAATGATCATATCGTCAGCATACACGAGCACCACAAGCTGAATCCCGTCACGAGTCAAAGTAAACAAAGAATAGTCATAGTACGACTGACAAAATCCATAATCACACAAAGCGGAGGCAAGCTTCGCAAACCAACACCGTGGTGCCTGTTTCAACCCATACAATAATTTGCGCATCTTGCAAACCAAATTGGACCCCGGCTTCTCAAATCCAGGAGGTATCTTCATATAGATCTCCTCGTCCAAGCCCCCATGCAAAAATGCATTATGGACGTCCATCTGATGAATGTCCCACTGTTTCACCCATGGTTCAAAGTCGCGGTCTCTGTAACCGACTCGAAGACCACTGAGTCACATAAATCGTCGCGTATCGGTATCGTTTCGGGCGAGACGGGTTTTATCCCATATAAAATGCTTTAAAATTTTTGAAAAAATCTAAAAAATTCAAAAAAAAAATTTGAATAACTAAACGCAACATCAAAATGTCCCAAAACAATCATCAAGATCATTTTTTTTTATTAAATACAACAAAATATGCGTTGTCGCGTTACGTTTTAATATGAGTATTTGTGGTTGTTTGTTGTTTTAACATGCGTATTTGTGGTTTTGATGTTTGGTTTTGTTTATTTGTCTGGGTAATTAGCATCAGGGATTTAATTAGGTTTTGTATGCTTAAAAAATTGAAGAAATTTAACGAAAAAATGGAGGAGTTGTGGTGAATAAAAGTTGTGTTGTGGGTTGTGAAGTTTTACTATGATAATTTTGTATGATTTTTTTCTTATAAAGAGGCTGGAAAACTGTATAACTATTGAAGGTATGTGAGTTGTTTTGATTCTTGACAATTGACAAAGTCACAGGTGTACTATTTCTTTTGTAGAGAAGTAAATAGTAAAGATTTTGTCTACTACTATGCTTTGGAGTGAAGTTTATTATCAAGATTGGCTGAATATTGTGTATGATTGCTTTTGTTTTATCCTTTTTCATGTTTCCAATCGAATCACTAAAGTTCCCACTTAAATCGGATTGACTCGGCCGAGATTGGCCGAGTTTGGACGATACGTATCCGATTCAAGTCTAAACCGAGATGAATCCATAACTTTATACCGGTATGCTCCGAGTCGGAGACGAGTCGGCAGAGTCAGGGCCGAGCCTTTGAACCATGGTTTCACCGCGGCGACACTGAGAATGGTCCGAAACGTAACCATTTTCGCCACAGGGGCTAAAGTCTCTGTATAACAAATACCTTCTTCTTGGTGATGCCCAAAAGCCACTAACCGGGCTTTAGGACGCTGTAGGTTTCCACGCTCGTCATATTTCTCTGTATACTGATAGCAAAATACTTAACCGCTAACTTTTACCGACAGAGTATCGGGTCAACGGGAGTATAGTGGTCACAAGGTCGAATCCACATGGAGTAATGTCTAAGTACCAAAGCTGACGTTGAACTTAGTTCAGGCCAAAATAATGGTGGAAATGTATTATACTAATGCAGAAATAAAGATTAATTATACTAATGGTTGTACTTCTAGATATTAACTATGATCCCATGAGCTACTTTTACCCCTAAGGAAGGACTTGACAGGGAGCGTGTCTTAACCGACCTACCTATCTAATGTAGTTTAACGACATCCACGGGTGCCAACTCCTAATTCTAGTGATTAGACTGAACAACTCGATCTAACCACCCTATGTGAAGCTAACCGACTCTTCCTTTAGAAAACCGATTATCCTAACATGATTAAGTTCTAGAGTCGCTCGGACAACGATGACAAACCTCTATATTGGAAACGGACCCAACAACTAGACCGAATCTACGCAACGATCATAAAACCCCTTATCCTACATCTCACCGCAAAATACATCTATAAGTTTGATATATGTGACAGTGAACTAGGTGATCGATCTAATTCAAGATGTTAAAATAAGTTTTAGGACGTGGATTAATCGTTTAAACATTAAATTACGCACTACACAAATCCCAATCTCATCCCCCTTAGGGTTTTCGCTCGCTTTCACATAATTCGACTACACATGCAATTAGCTACTCATGATTATACTAATAAACGGAATAAGAATTGGAATCAAACTCAAGACAATAAATAAAAGATGAGTCATTACCATATAACTTGCAGAAAATCTGATCCATAAAATATGAAGTAATAATTGCACCAAAAAGTTGAATCTTTTGTTCTTGGAACTTGGAAGGTAAATCTAAGCTATAACAAGTGTGTAGAATCGAAGGATGTTATCTAGGGGATCAAATGATTGAAGGGTGATCAAACTACACTAAAATCGCACCAAAATCGGCTAAGAAGAGTCTAAAGTCGTCCAAGAATGATCAGGGGCTGAATAAGCTGCATATTTATAGTGTAGGGTAAAAATCTGCTTCTGTCGGTCTCAAACGCCAGTTTGCATCCTTTCAAACCCTAGTTTTTGCCTGGAAATCTTGATGATATTAGGGTTTCGTCTTCAGCGTACTAGCGTTTGACTTCTCCTAAACGCTAGTTCATGGATCGTGCCTTGAGGGACAAACGCCGGTTTGAGGTACTTGGACGCTCGTTTGTCTTGTATGATCTTCCTTGAGTCGGGCTGAACCCATCCAAACGCTAGTTTGTGGGTAATGTGGACGCTCGGTTGTCAAAAAATCTAACTTTCAGTATTTGATGCCAACTCTGTGAACGCCAGTTTGCATTGGCCAAACGCCAGTTTGGCCTAATCTTGACTCAAACGCTAGTTTGGGGTAGGGAAAATGCCAGTTTGCCTTGATTTCACTCCAAACTTGGCTTTTCTTCCACTTACATTCTACCTTTGTGCCACGAACATGTCTCTCATTCCAAAACATCGCCTTCCGGGTCCTCGAGTCACCTAAGTCCTGCAATAAAATATACGAACAAACACCACGCATAATTTCGCAAGACAAAAGTGCTCGGAAACGAGATTAATATCATCAAAAAGGCGGAATTCACTATCGATGTGATAGTTTTACCCCCCGTGCATATAACTCACTATATTACTCTCGAAACGGTCTATATTTACCCAATACATGCCAATAACGTGATAAACGAGGGTTAAACTGCACACCAAAGTACAGTAAAGTTGACTCCCATCATATACAACCACTTACTCCCCAATGCCTTTTTCCCGGGGGAAGGGGTTGCAAAACCCAAGTACCCTGATCTTCAAGTGCCCGAATTTCTTCTGACATGGCCTTACGTCACCCCTTATGTTTTATAGCCTCCTTAAAAGATTTAGAAAGATTACCCACTGTAATAGCTGCAAGATACTTGCGATGTTTATCAGAAAACTTATCATAATTAATACAGTGAATAAGATGATACGGAGTACCTGAGGAAACTGACGGACTGAAAGAGCATGGGAATAGGACTTTTATGATCAATCAATGTATGCGTCACAAAATCTTGGAAACGCGAATTCAGAATCTTCTGTCGTCTACCCCTACCCAACTCTTTAGTACCATCACCTGGATGTCGCGGTTGTGGTGAAGGCGCTATAGTACCCCCAGTATCACCTGTGTCAACTGTCAAGCCCGTCCCTCCCTCAACCGGAGGATCCGGCAAGGGTGGATCCATGGTAAGAGAGGCATCGAACCTCTGATCTACTATGCCAACATCGTCAAACAAAGGGTAAGGAACTACAGAGGCTTCACTATTTGTCGCTTGGGAAAATGGAAAAACATGTTCGAAAAATTTAACATCCCTAGAAACAAAGATCTCCTCTGTATCTAGGTCATACAAGGTCCATCCCTTCTTCGCAAACGGGTCACCAAGGAAAGCACACTTACGACTCCGGCTAGCAAATTTATGAGTGTGATGATGGTCGTGGGCGTAACATAAACATCCTAAAATTCGAAGCATTGAGAGGTCCAGTTTTTTCCCAAAAAGAGTCTCATAAGACGTCTTAAAATTCAAAACACTAGACGGTGTTCGGTTAATTATATAAGCCGCAGCCATAACACATTCCGCCCAAAACTTAAGCGGCAAATGTCCATCAAACCGTAATGCACGTGCAAAGTTAAGAATAGGTTGATGTTTCCGTTCTACCCAACCGTTCCGTTGAGGAGTACTAACACAAGACGTTTCAAAGATGATACCTTCCTGACGAAAATAAAGAAGCAAAGGTCTAAATTCTGTTCCATTATCACTACGAACCCGTTTAATGGTAACCTCGAACTGACGAGAAACTAAAGCAATGAAATCCAAGAAAGCAAATTCGACTTCCATTTTATTCAATAATTGTTGGTCCCTTGGAAAGGCTAACACAAGTTTAGAGGGGGGGAGGGGGGTGAATAAACTTGTCCCTAAAAACTGGATTTAGAACAAATTAAGGTTTAGTTAAAACTTGTGTGGAGTTAAGCTGAATAAGCTGAGTTTAAGTCAAACTGAGTCAACCGGCAGCAGATATAATTCTAGCCCTTTTCTTGATCTTGTTATTCTATGTGAAAGCTGAGTGTGTTGAACTGAATTCTGAGGAATGTCAGTTTGTGAACTGTGAAGTGTATAACAATCAATTATCAAAATGTTGTAACTAAATGCTGAGTAAGTAAATAAATGCGTAAAGTAAATAAGGCAAATATTATAGAGGTTCCAGGTGGTGTAATCTTGAACGTCCTCTCTTCCCCTGTGGTGCGGAGGAAAATTCCACTAGAACTTCTTGAGGTGAACTGTTACAAAAAGTCCTAAACAATAGTCCTTGGCTAATCCCTAGCTTCACTATCTAAACAGTTGTAGAACAGGTAGAATTGCTGATCTTCAATTGCTTGAACACTGGTCCTTAAAGGGTTACGTATGCCTCTTCACCAGCTACCACCACAAACACAGTCTACCCGACTGCTTGTAGCAACTGTCCTTGGAGAAACCTTCCCGGTTTGCTTCACAGTCTAAACCTTTGATGTAGAATCAAAGTTGGGCTGAGAATCAATAAATTGATTCTCGTTTGTGGTTCTTCAACGTGTCTAATTCTTGATAAATTCTGTGTAGCTTGAAGCCTTGAACACTTGAAGAAATTCTAGATATGATCTTGTTATAGCACTGAGATGATAGCAATTCGAAAGACTAATGCACATAAATGCTTTTAAATCTTCGTGTGTTATTGTTCTATATGTTGTTAATCCTTGGTGCACAGTCCTCTATTTATAGTGTGAGGTCCAACGTTCATCTGGCTTGAATTCGAATTGTATCAACGTCTATCTTGTAACGACTATATTTTCTGACCGTTCTGATGTGTCAGTAACTCATCCAATAAAATCGCTTCCTTTATAAGTTCGACTGTACTATCAGTTTGTTGGATGGCTGACATGTAAAACTGAGTTCCTGATCAGTTTTATACTGAGAATGTCAGTTGTCAGTTTCTCGACTGACTTGGAGCATTAACTGAGATTTTTATTCTTCTTCAAATATCAGTACTCCATTTTCCTTCTGATTATAATTGACTTAATCAGAGTACACCATAAGCAAATATCATCTAAGAATTCATTGTCCTTATGAATCTTAGGTCTTCATACAAGATCCATAAAGTCAGTTCAGGTCACCACAAACTTGCCTGAAGTCTAACTTCATTGTCTCGACTTGTATCTTCATAACTGAGTTTGAACCCTCAGTTCTTCAGTCTTCAATAACTGAGTTTGAACCCTCAGTTCTTCAGTCTTCTAGATAAGTCAACTGAGTATGTGTCCCTCAGCGAACTTATTTTCTTCAGTTCAATACTGGTGTATTCGAGTCGGTTTGTCCGTCTTAGTGATTTCCGATTTTCTAGATGACTTCCGGTTTTCGTTTTACGACATACTAACTATTACGGTGCTTGTCCGATGTAACTTATACAAATATCGGACTCTAGTAAAACCTAAACATTCAGTTCTAGACATCTTTTAGCTTTTCACTATAACAGCTAGCTTCAGCACTTCATCAATGAGGTTAAAATAATACTTTGAATAAATATGATGAATTATCATCAAAACATAAATTTTATTTCCAACAATAATAAATAAATCCAAACCGAATGAGAATAGTCATCAACAATAGTAAAAAAAAATACGTTGCACCACATGTCGAGGGCACACTATAGGGCCCCCATAAATCACAATGTATCAACTCAAAAACACGACTAGCTTTATTCTCACTAATGGGAAAAGGTTCACGAGGCTGCTTAGCTCGAAAACAGATATCACATCCATATTTATGTAAATTTTTGGAAATAGAAATATTAGGAACCTGCCGAATGACCTTTCCTGATTGGTGTCCCAAACGCCGGTGCCACAAATCAACAGATTTCCCGTCATCAATAGCCAAAAGCTGAACCCCAAGAACAGAAAAAGTCCATCCACACGCTCTGTCAGTCCAATCAGCGTCCTCGTAACTCGATCCTGCATAACACATAATTTCCCCGTAAGTTGCAATACACAATCATTATCATTCTGTAATTCGGTAACCGAAAGCAAGTTGCAATTCAATTTTGCACGTATATGACATTTTTTAAGCATAAATTTCCAGGCAAAAACACTCCCTTCAAAAGTCGCCACCGATGAACTCCCATCGAGTAACCCAATCGGGCACTGAACAATTGGTCATGGATCGACGAGGGACTTAAAAGAACCAGTCACGTGATGTGTCGCTCCTGTGTCAACAATCCACACAGACTGAGCTGATAGTCGACTTTTCAGTTTGAGCAAATCAACGATATTTTTCCATTGGGCTGGGCTGACATTGGAAAGACCTAATTTCTCAGAATTATCGATCTTCACATTCATAAGAGACATCTTTTTACCGATATAGAAACCCTAGAAGTCGATTTCACACAAAAAAAAAAACACCAAAACACAGCAGTTTGGTCTCGGGTTTATGCTGAGATATCGAACCGTCCAAAACCAATTTCAACCATTTAGATTGTACCAAATAAAGAGACGAACACGCTCTCAAAATTTCGTCACGATCAGAGTACGTTTCAATATCCAATCGTCGCCGGAAAACATCTGTTGCAACAATTAACAACAGTTCGGTTGCAGGCAATTTCAGAGAAATTGAACCGTTCAATCAGAAATTCCACCATTCAGATTGCAGAAGACAAAATTTCGAACAACCCCTCCAAATTTCGTCACGCTCGGAGTCCATTTCAATGTCCGATCGTTGACGAAAATCTTCTGCTACAACAATTAACAGCAATTCGGTCGCATGCAATTTCAGAGAAATTGAACCGTTCAATCGGAAATTCTACCGTTCAGATTGTAGAAGACAATATTTCAAGCAACCCCTCCAAATTTCGTCACGATCGGAGACCGTTTCACTATCCGATCGGCGTCTGAAAGTTTCAGCTGCAGCAGTTAAAAAGCAGTGATTTTGTTTTCCAACTTGACTTTGATACCATGACAATTTTCGTTCATTGTATTTTGTATATCTTTAATCAATCAATGAGTACAATATTTATAGCCACTAGTAGGGATTCTATATTACACCATATACCAAAACTACCCTTAATAAATCAATACACAAATCAATATTTTCCATAATCGTAATTGACGATGACAGATTATGTCACATAATTAATCCGGGCCTGAATGAATCTAATGCCGAATACTCAAAACCCTAATGCCTTAAGAACGTGTTGTAGATTTTAAGATTTGCGGTTGAGTCTAAGAGCTTGTCTTAGAGTGCCTACGTATCCTGTATTCGTCCAGGAATAAAGCCTTACGTAGTTCCTGGAACATGGTATTTATAGTGATCATGCATGCCCTAACCCTAATATTAGGTCGGTTTAAGCCATTGTCACATTTAACCTTTATGGGCCTTGCCTCTTGCCCAAGTTATCATGCTGATAATGGGCCTTCGTAGCTGGTGCGGACTCAGTCCTCTATGTCGACTCAACCGGCTTACGGTGGTCGACCTGGACCATCATCCTACCCTGCTTTTGAGTCGACCGTCGTAGCCCCGTGTCAGGGCATCGACATGCACACCTTGATACTTATTCACATCGTGGGGACCAGACCCCGTTTGGATGACGACACCGGCCGTGGAGTAAAGTGGGATGAGACCACGGGGAATTGGGTTGTGTATGATTGTCCTTGGCTTCCCAAGCTTCACAATCTACAAGACTATCACTCCTTGATCGCAATGACTTTAGTGATTCGGTCTTCCTTTTGTCGCTCCTTGAGATCAAAATCCTTCAACAACTATCACAGTTTCAACTCCTTCTCGGATTGCCTCGATTCGGTTGCTTCGGTTTGATGTGAATGTGATTCACGCACTTGCTTGATCAATCTCAATTCGAATATGACTTTGTAGTTCGATATTTGAGTTGATCACTAGATGTATCCTTGTAAGTTCGAGAGAAGGCTTTTCTAATTGTGAGTTTTCGCTTTCTTTTTTTTTCTTAATCGTTATTTTCTTTTTCTCGTCAATGCCTTCTATTTATAGCCTTGAATAGCCTTGATTTTGAAATTCCGTCGTTGGCTATATTAATGAGGGAATAATCCTTGATTTTATTCTTGATTCCCCCTTAATTGTATTCTCCTTGATTTCAGTGATCGGATTCTTCTTTCAAATGTATAGCAGAAAATCCGTCCTTGATTGATCCTTCAATGATTGTGCATTTAATGCATGATCTGCTGAATCTTCAATGTATATTAAATCTGATCTTGTAAGTGTCTCTTCACCGTCTGTAGAACGGTGGAGTGAGCCTTCTGACTTAGCCGTTAGTTCTTTCTTCGCCGTTTTGTTTTCTCTTTGCCGACAGTCAGTGTACTCAGCCGATTCACTGTTTTCTTCTTTGCTTTAGTTTCAGGAGAATCTTTATACTTCACTGATCCTTGATTTGGGTGAGATCAGTGTACACCATATTGGAATATTGAGTTTCATCACTTGAAACATAACTTAGACTTATCCAAGGTCATCACGGACTTCCTTGGTTATAAGTCGATCATAATCCCTTCTCTCGTATCTCTTTGGTGCTTGGTCGGCTTCACTCGCCGAATGTCCGTTTTCACTTTGCCGTCCTACCAACTAGTACAATACTTGTCTGACTCAACTTATACAACATGTCAGACTCTAAGTAAAGACTTATACAGAGAATTCTAACTTATTTCAGGCTTGCTATAACAGCTAGTATGGCCATCATCAAAACATAATAAAATGTTCCTAACAATTTCCCCCTTTTTGATGATGCCAAAACCCTCATAAGCCTGAACATAAGTAATCAAAAAATTCATAATAACCAACAGAACAAAATTTCAACAATTTTTATTCATCCATCAAGGGGCAATGAGATCCAAAGAATTTATTCAACTGTTACAAACTACATTTTGCTTAATTCAGCCTTGTACCTTTTGAACTTTGTAGTCTGAACCTCTTCAATGTCTTTCCAATCAATTTCTGGAAACTTCCACTTCCAGTAAGCCAAAGCTGTGTATTCAGATACACCCTGAAAAACTCTTTTGGCAAAAAGTCTATTGAAATCAGGCATGGTCTCATTGGCCTTAGGTTCTCCAAAATATTTTTCAAGTCTTTCCCTAGCCTCAGCAATGTGTGAGTCTGCAAATTTGAGACTTTTGTAGAGACTCCACCGTTCCTGTTTCTCCAATCTCCCCATGGGATTGAAGAATCTTGCCATGTATTTGAAATCTTCTTGTTGTGCGGCTGGCAAGTCTTCTGGTCCCTTTGCAGATAGTGGTATGGCTGAACTTGGTTTGTTGTTGGTCCGTTTGAGAAGTGTAAATTCTCTTTTGACTTCATTGTAGAGTTTGGCCATATCGGTTCTCATCTTTTCATCCCGATAGTTTAGCCAATCACCCCAAGCTTCATCTTGTGAGAGGTGAGGATAAAGTCCTTCCGTACTCTAAAAAATTCTCTTACATGGTCCAAGTACATCCGCATCATATTCTCGCTTTGCTTTGGTGACCAAGTGTAAGTTCGTGCTCACTAGTATATTTGGAGCCGCTGCTCGCCTCTTTGGTGTTTCCTCCGGTGCCGAGTCCGTGTTGATCGACGGATCCTCTTTCTTGGGTGGATCCAGCCTTTCTTGTCTGCCGGACTGTCTCTATCATCATCTCTTCGTTGAATAGGATGAGGAAATCCAATGCGGGGTTCCTTTGTGGCTTTTTCTCTTTCTTCTCTCGATCCTTCTTTGTTGCTCTTCTCGCTTCATTTCGATCCTTATTTCTCTGTCTCTTGCTCTCAATTGTTCTTCGGTGAAATTAGGGGTTTGAAAGTTGATCCTTGAGCTTATCTAGATTTTCCCCCTTTTTGCGGCATCATCCTTTTTTGGAGTAGGATGCTATTGGTGGCCTCTGCCGTTCCAATCGAGAGTCAAGTTTTGATTCAATAGAGGTGAATCTATTGTTATGATCATTCAATTTCTCATTGACACTCCTAAGTCTAGTGCCAAAAGCTACCGCGGTGATTCGTTTTCTTGGGAAATGTGTTGCCCGAGGCCTCGCAAGATGTTGGTGATATTGATGTTAAGTCGCTTCATCGAGACTTCCCCGTTGTTGAACCACAATGTTTTGTGCATCAATGTACTCGGCAATGGCTTGAAACTTGTTTTCAATGGAGGAGCTTTTGTCATTAAACGCTGAAGTCATGGATCTGAGATATATTGCTTGCTATTCCAATTCTTCAGCCAGCAAGTCTGCCGCTTTCTCAAAAGTTTCATTTGTAATGCCAGTGTTCAGCTGAGAGAGTTTGTGCCTTGTTTCGGTTTCGGTTCGGATCCGTTTCTTCGGCCCTTGTCTTGATGTTGAGTGACATCTCGCATTTACATCTAGATCTTCAAGTATTTGGGTAGATGAGTATCTTGGTGTGGCTTGAGCCGCCGTTCCCCTATCTCTATGCCGGGGGTTGTCTTGTTGGAGTGGCAAGACGGTGAACCCGGTGTCCACAATGTTTGTCGTTATTTGGAACATTGACCGACAGCGGTTGAGTGACTGTCTTTGCTGGAGTTGAAGACTTGCCGGAGGCTTGTGGTTTCAAAAATGTACGGAGAAGAGTAGTGTCATCAATTGCATCTGGTGCAAGAGCATCACCATCATTATTGTCATTACAATCATGATCATTATCATCATCATCATCATCATCATCATCATCACCACCGTCTGAGTCATCATTCTGTCTCCCAGAGGTCTCGAGCATCTTTGCCTTGGCTGCATCAACCAATTCCCATAGTGGTGATTCATCAAGTACTCCTACAAGTGTTGTGATTCCCAGAAAATCAAATAACCAAGCTTCTTCAAGTAAGCATGTGGTCGGTGTCTTGAAGTTGTTGTCGGGAATCGCCTTCCTTCCATTCAAGATATTCGCAATTCGGTCATCTATATCGTTTACGGACAATTGTACGGCCTTCTTCAGAGATTCCTCATCTTCTCCGGTGTTTTCTTCATTTGGATGTTGTTCATCCTCACCGGCATTTTCTTCTACTTTCGTGCTTACTCATTGTCGAATCCTCTTCTCGCTTCTTCTTCATCAATTAATTTTCCAAAGTCTATCTTTTCGGACTTCGCCCGACCTTTTGTTTCTTTCTTTGACTTGTGGTGTTGTGTGAGGATTTCTTCCTCTTTCCTTCTCCCGCCTTCTTTTGTGGTTTGACATAAGTAAACATGACTTTGGATTCATGCGGTCGTGGAGTTGTACGAGAGGGGACTTTGAGACATTGCAACGAGATAGTGCACATGTATCCCATATGACTTTTTCACCCGAATTGTCCTTTCATTGTCTTTCCCTCTTTTATCCCTTTTTCGCTGCTTTTACTTCACCTTGTATTTGCTCTTTAATTCTCAAAAAGAAGTATTTTGCCCAATTAAATCGTAGCTTGTTATAGATGATTCCCATTAACCGCATTCTAATTTGTCATGGCATGATTTGCTCCCAACTTTCCTTCAATGGTTTTGCCAATTAGGGCACTAAACTCATTAATCGGTCGCTTCAACTCGGATCCGAGACAATTTACTTTTGTGGATCTTGGGTTTGCCGTTTTGGCAATGATTGCCCGAATTCATCTAAGTCTGTGGTATCAATGTCACTTTTGCTTGACCCTTATTTGAAAGTTTGAGATGTTTTCGGATTACCTTTGCTGTAATCACCACGTATTTGCCATTTATGGATGCAACAATCTTGTCTTCTTCGAACTTGTCACCTTCTTTAGTAGGGAGCCCAGGCACGTATCGTGCGAGATTTCCGAGAAGGAAATCGGACTTTCATAACACACTTCGGTTATTGGAGGATTGAGGAAGGTGGATAATTTTAGTTTTTCGCGACTGCTCGCTAACCTTTTGGCATGCTCATCATTTCCACACGGTTTCGGGTAGTGTTCGCTTGGAAGAATGAGCCGGTGGCAATCGATTTTTCGTACCCAGCTTGAGTGATTGAGGAAGATGATGCCATTTTTGAGAGGGAGAGGGGTTTGAAAATGAACTTGAGTTTGCAATAGAGATAAACAAGAGTAGGGTTGTAATTTACAAGAGAGCGTAAGGATCTCTGAAAATCTCTAAGTCTTGTTTATATAGTGTGATTTGGGTAGTGTGAACGTGGTTTGAATATGGAAGGATTTAGTGACATAATGGCGTGATTTTGTGTATGAAAAATGCGATATTCGAGCGTAGAGGGGGAGTGGTTTGAGGCAAGTAATGATAGAGCCCGGGAATCGAGGAGTTTATAATTCAAAAAATAATATAATTACCTCCATGATCATAAAGTGATCGCCACGTGTGTACTGAATAATCCTCCATAATTTCCTTATTCTCCACGTGTATTCGAATTGATTTTGTTCACACTTTGAATTTGTCCAAGTCTTTATTTCGGTGAAGTGCCTTCGGCTGGTCACTTAACCGGTCCAATGAGTTCTTCACTGAGCTGCTTCATTGAACCTGTTCCTAACAATCGGTTAAGTTACCTCTCGCTGGATACCGGTGCCTTACCCGCTACATCTCCCGTAACGGCAAAGGTTGTACCGATTGATGAAGTCACTTAGGCGATTACTCCGGTTAGCCGCTCGTTGATACTTAGTCAATTTCAATCATCCCTAACTCGTTCTCAACATACTAAATCTTTCATAACCGAGTGGTTTAGTGAAGATGTCGCCGGTTGGTCTTCGGTGGATATGTATTTTAGGATGACATCTCCCTTTTCAACATGGTCTCGATAAAATGATGTCTTACATCAATGTGCTTTGTTCTTGAATGCACATCGGATTTTTTACGTAACGAGATATTGCACTTGTGTCGTCACACATGATTGGGATTGTTTTCTCTTCGACTCCATAGTCCCTTAGTTGTTGTCTTATCCACAAGTACTTGTGCACAACTGTGACTACTCCTGCTATATATTCGCCTTTTGTTGATGTAGATATAGAGTTTTGCTTTTTGCTTTGAACCATGAGACTAGTACGGTTCCTAGCATTTGGCATGTTCCAGAGGTGCTTTTTCTATCTATTTTGCATCCAGCATAGGTCGAGTCTGAATATGATATCAGTGTAAATCCTCCATCTTTTGGGTACCAAATGCCAACATTGATGGTGTGTTTCAAGTATTTGATTATCCTTTTAGCTGCTAGAAGATGTGATTCTTTTGGTTGAGCTTGAAATCTAGCACACACTCCTACTGCAAATGTAATATCGGGTCTGCTTGCAGTTAAGTATAACAATGATCCAATAATTCCTCTATACATTTTCTGATCAACATCTTTTCCTCCTTCATCTTTTCCAAGTATGACTCTGGCACACATTGGTGTGTCTGCTGTGCCACTTGTGTCCATCCCATACTTGTGTATCAAATCTCTTGTATATTTTGCTTGACTAATGAAAATGCCATCCTTCATTTGCTTTACTTGAAGGCCAAGGAAGTAGTTTAATTCTCCCATCATGCTCATCTGAAATTTGCTCTTCATTAGGTTTGCAAATTTCTCACACAACTTTTCATCTTCGATCCAAAGATTATGTCATCAACATAGATTTGCACTAGCAATGTGCTTGCCCCTTCCTCTAGTTTAAATAGAGTCTTGTCTATAGTTCCTTTGTTGAATCCATTCTTGATCGAAATTGTGACAAGTGTTTCATACCAGGCTACAGGTGCTGTTTGAGGCCATAGAGGGCCTTCTTGAGTTTGTATACTTTGTCTTCTTTTCCTTTGATTTGAAATCCAGGAGGTTGTTCTACATAAACTTCTTCTTCCAAAAGTCCGTTTAGGAATGCACTTTTGACATCCATTTGATAGACTTTGAAGTCTTTGTGTGCGACAAATGCTAGAAAAGTCTTATTGCTTCCAATCTTGCTACTTGGAGCAAAGGTTTCATCATAATCTATTCCTTGACTTGGGAATATCCTTTTGCAATGACCTTGCTTTGTTTCGACAACGAGTTCCTTGCTCATCCATCTTGTTCCTGAATACCCATTTTGCACCAATGATGTTGGCCATTTCGAGTCCTGTCAACAAGTTCCCGGACTTCATTTCTTTCAAATTCATTTAGTTCTTCTTGCATGTTTGTGATCCAATCTGCATCTTGGATTGCATCATCTATGGTCTTGGGTTCCACTTGTGATAGAAAGCAAGTTAGCATGTGCTCCAGGTTGTCTTCTTGTTCGACTCCGGTGTGAATATCTCCAATGACTTGTTCTTCGGGATGGTCTCTAAGCCAATTTAGGTCCGGTTGAAGTTGATCTTCACTTGGTGCTTCCATACCTTCATGCTTTGAGCATGAACTTCAATTTCAGTGCTTCTCTGTTGTATTGATATGTGGCTCCTCTTGATTTTCAAAAAGATGATTCGGGATAGTAGGTTTGGTATGGTTGCATTTGTATAGATTTGCCTACGTGCGGCTTTCTCTTCTTGGTCTTGAAGATCTTCACCATTTGTATATGGTTCATCAAAAACCACATGTATTGATTCTTCAATCACCAATGTTCTTTTATTTAGTACTGCGAATGCTTTCTTTGGTGTCCGAGTATCCCATGAAGATTGCTTCATCGACCTTCTCATCAAAGGTATGCAGATGATTCCTGTTCAAGACAAAACATTTTGATCCAAACATATGAAAATATGAGATATTGGGTTTTCTACCATTCCATAATTCATATGGAGTTTTTCCATGATGTTTGTTGATGATTGATCTGTTTTGTGTATGGCATGTTGTGTTTGCTGCTTCAGCCCAGAATCTCTTTGGCAAGCATGCTTCAGCAATCATTGTTCTGACTACTTCTTTGAGAGTTCTGTTTCTTCTTTCTGCTACACCATTTTGTTGTGGAGTTCCTGCTGCAGATAGTTGATGTAGTACTCCATTTTCTTCACAATAGGTTCTGATAATTTCATTTAGAAATTCGGTGCTCTATCGATACGATTTTGATAATTTTTAGCTCTTTTTCATTAGAGTCTTCTCGGCAAGTTTGGTAGCTTCTTGAGTGTTTCTTTCTTCTTGTTCATGAAGATGGTCCAGGTGTATTTTGAGAAGTCATCCACCACTATAAGAGTATATTTCTTACCACTCACACTTATCGGAGTGATTTGGTCCAAACAGTCCATGTGCGGTAGATGTAGAACTCTTGTTGTAGATTGATGAGGCTTTGATTTGAATGAGCTTTTTATTTGTTTTCCTTTCGACAAGCATCACATAGACTCTCTTTCTTGAATGTGATCTACGGCAGGCCTTCAACTAACTTGCTCCTTGATAGTTTGTTGATGGTCTTGAAATTCGGGTGATTTAATCTTCTGTGCCAAATCCGGCTTGTTGATTGTTTATTCTTGACAAGTAGACATGTTTACGCCTTGGGCGACTCCGATCCACCACATACATGTTGTCTTCTCTTCTACCTGCAAGAACCACCACTTTGTGTTTGTTTGTTGTGAATCACTTTGCATCCTTCTTTGTTGAAGTGCACATTGTAGCCTTTGTCACGGAATTGATTGATGCTCATCGATTGAAGTTAAGTCCCTTGACATATGCCACATTTTGAATCTTTAGATTGTTTTTGAGTATTGTGCCTTCCCCTTTAATCTTGCCGGGTTTTCTTTTCCTCCAAATGTGACTTTGGGTCCATCAAAAGCTTTAAAATCAGTGACCCATTTCTTGTTTCCTGTCATGTGTCTGGAACATCCACTTTGTCTATGTACCAGACATCCTACAAAACAGATTAATTAAGTTTGGGTACCCAACACTGTTTGGGTCCATATCGTTAGCTTGATCATGCCTCCCATACCAAGTATGTATCCAAAAGGTCTTCTCTTTGGATAATTGAAGTCATCAACTTCATATGTATAAGGCATGGCAGAATAGCTTCTAATATTTTTACAGAAGGTATTCTGATACTTTTTTCCACCTTTTGGTGCATTTATATCCTTATTCACTTTCCAATATGCAATAGGAAACATTTCTTGCTTCATGTGTCTAGGAACATAGCTAGATTGATTTTTCTTAATCACATGATGCATTTTGTGGAATGGTTTCCTCTTGTATTTTGGAGATGTGACATTCCAATCATCCTCTGAGGGAAAAAGTCTGCCTTTACCTTTCAGATGGCTGTTGTTTTTGTATGATTGGAATGAGGATTTAGTCTGTTGTTTCACTACGGTGGGTTTTGACTTCTTTGGAACGGGATGATCTGTTGGAGACATGGTCGTCCCTTTCTAAATTTTGGTCCATTAATGGTCCTCAATTTAGAATTGTGTTGACTATTATCCCTACGTTCATCCCGATCGTTATAGCCAAGACCGGATCGGATCCAAACCTTTTTGAGGGTTTGTAAGTGGTGCTTTTAGTGGTGCGGTGATTACCTTTCTTGGTGAGGAGTTCTTCTTAAGCGATTCGTTAGTAACGGATGTATGGTCATCTCGCTTTTTGTTGATCATTTAAGTAGGTCTCCTTACTAGTTAATTCGGCTCTTGTTTTATCCAGTTCTTTCTTTAACCTCTTATTCTCTTTTCTTAGATCCTTGCATTCCTTTTCCAGAATTTCATGATTCTTTTCAATTTCATCAAATTTAGTCATGAGATTTTGGACTAGGTCTGCTGTATCTAATGGAAGACTAGAGGATTGTGTAGTGTTAGATGTGAATGCATTAGATGAAGAACAGGAACTAGATGTTACCTCAGTTTCATCTGATTCTTTAGCCATTAAACATAGGCTTGTTTCCTCAGTGTCTGAACTATCACTTTTGTCTTCATCCAATTCTTTGGTCATGAGGCATAGGCATGCCTTTTCATTTTCTCGAAATTTGTCTTCTTCATCACTATCATCATCGAGTCATTGTCGGATGATTCTTCATGCTTTTCACCTTCTTTGGATTACGCCTTAAGTGCCTTCTTGCCCTTTCTCTTTTCGGATGCTTTGAATTTCTTCTTTTCATCATCTTTGTCATTTTCTTCGGGACAATCACCTTGAAGTGACCTCTCTTATTGCGGTTGAAGCATCGTATTCATCATCTTTCTTCTTCATGTCTCTGTTTGATCTTGACCTTTTGTTTGATGTTGAATTTCCCTTGAATGGCTTCTTTTTAAACCTGTCAAAACGTTTAACTAATAAAGCTACTGTTCTTTTAGTTCTTGTGTCTCTTTCTTGATGCATTCGGCAAAGTTACTTTCTTTGGGGTGCGGCTAATGCGGTAATTTTGTGTGTCTCTGCCGGACCACCATCTTCACCGTTCAATTCGAATTCATGAGCTTTCAATTGGGACATCGGTGTCGAGTGTCGGTGCTTGCAAGATTTGTTGTTCCTCGATTCGATGTTATGATCTTCCATCTTTCGGGTAGTCCTCTCGGGATCTTCAAGCATACTTCTTTTTGTGGATATGTGTGTCCAAGTCACATTTGCGATTCATCGATGATGCTTGAGAATGCGTTGTCCATTTGATCAATGGATTCACCGGTCTTCATTTTAAAGTTCTCAAATTTACGTTTTGCAACGAGATAATTTGTTTTCTTTGATTGCTTCGGATCCTTCATTTATCAATGATAGTTTGTCCCACATCTCCTTTCTTTGTTTTGCGATCTTTGATTCTCATGAACATGTTCTTTGTCTAGAGTCTTTAAGATCATATCTTTTGCTACAAAGTCTAGGTTTGCTCTTCTCTTGTCATCTTTGGTCCAATCTTTCTTGGGTTTGTCTATCTCCTTTCCTTGATCCGCTCTGTGCCTACCACGGTAGTGATCATGATTGGGCCGTCATTGATTACATCCAAAGCATCTCCTCGTGAGTTCTTTGCAAGATGAGATAACATTCTTATTTTATATTCATCAAAATTATTAACATTGAAAACAGGTACTTTTGACAAGAAGTTTGAGGAATCCATCAGTGCAATTGAAGATAAAAATGGCAGTGAATGAAGAACTTCAGATTTGAAAACTACTTTGAAAATATGTGACTCCTTGTTACCAGAAATTAGATCTGAACAGGTTCTGATACTAGGAACACTGCTCCGATACCAATTATTGGTCCCAGAGAAGGGTGAAACTATAGTCGGAGGGGGGTGAATGACTATAGTGGAGTTTCAAAAACTTTTCTTGTGTTTTAAAAGCTTTTGGGCGGCGGATAAGTCCCTTCTTACTATGTTGTTTTCAAATCGGTTTAGACAATCACGGATATGTGTTATGATGTAGGCAAATTAAATAAGTCTTTGTAAAGTAAATTGCAGAAATTAATTGACACAAGGCTTATAGTGGTTCAGGGTGGTGTAATCCCTTAATCCACTCTTCTCCTGTGATGATCGGAGGAATTCACTATTGTTTTCACAGATACAACAGTATGATTGTCCTTGGCTTCCCAAGCTTCACAATCTACAAGACTATCACTCCTTGACTGCAACAGCTTCAGTGATTCAGTCTTCCTTTTGCTGCTCCTTGAGATCAAAATCCTTCAACAGCTATCACAGTTTCAACTCCTTCTCAGATTGCCTCTGATTCAGTTGCTTCAGTTTGATGTGAATGTGATTCACGCACTTGCTTGATCAATCTCAATTCTGAATATGACTTTGTAGTTCTGATATTTGAGTTGATCACTAGATGTATCCTTGTAAGTTCAGAGAGAAGGCTTTTCTAATTGTGAGTTTCGCTTTTTTTTTTTCTTAATCGTTATTTTCTTTTTCTGTCAATGCCTTCTATTTATAGCCTTGAATAGCCTTGATTTTGAAATTCCGTCCGTTGGCTATATTAATGAGGGAATAATCCTTGATTTTATTCTTGATTCCCCCTTAATTGTATTCTCCTTGATTTCGGTGATCGGATTCTTCTTTCAAATGTATAGCGAGAAAATCCGTCCTTGATTGATCCTTCAATGATTGTGCATTTAATGCATGATCTCTTTGAATCTTCAATGTATATTAAATCGATCTTGTAAGTGTCTCTTCACCGTACGTAGAACGGTGGAGTGAGCCTTCGACTTAGCCATTAGTTCTTTCTTCGCCGTTTTGTTTTCTCTTTGCCGACGGTCGGTGTACTCGGCCGATTCTTGTTTTCTTCTTTGCTTTAGTTTCGGGAGAATCTTTATACTTCACCGATCCTTGATTTGGGTGAGATCGGTGTACACCATATTGGAATATTGAGTTTCATCACTTGAAACATAACTTAGACTTATCCAAGGTCATCACGAGACTTCCTTGGTTATAAGTCGATCATAATCCCTTCTCTCTGTATCTCTGCTTGGTGCTTGGCGGCTTCACTCGCCGAATGTATGTTTTCACTTTGCCGTCCTACCAACTAGTACAATACTTGTCTGAATCAACTTATACAACATGTCAGACTCTAAGTAAAGACTTATACAGAGAATTCTAACTTATTTCAGGCTTGCTATAACAGCTAGTATGGCCATCATCAAAACATAATAAAATGTTCCTAACAAATTCCTTTCAATTGTTACTTATGAAAACAAATAAACGAAAGAACAAACATATAAACACATAGAACAGATAAAATAAATCTAAGCTATAACAACTAAGAAAAACATAGAAGAAAGATACATGGAATCAACCAATATACAAACCAAGTGATTTCAATCCAAGTTCATCTCATGATTTTAATTCGATATTGTGGTTTCACCTTTACACGAGATACAAACTCCTAATCTCTTAGTGAATCCGTTTCTCAAGCTATGAACTCCTAATCTCTTAGTGAATTCAATTATCGATCTCTCCTCTCTCGAATGTTGAGACCAATTTCCATACAAAACGAAGGTGTAGATTCAAGTTAACTCTCGTATTTTAGAATCTAGCAACCTAGATAATTAACCAATTAATTTGTCACGAATTAACGATTAAAGATCCTATCTTTCTATGGTGATCTAGCCTAACAACGATTCTCATCAACGTTAGACAACAATTAGCAACCAATCTCTCGATCTAGTCACACAATAGCATCATAAATCATAGAAAGATACAAAACAAATCAAAGATCACAAAAATAAACAAAGGATTGAATAAATTAAAAGATAAACTCACATAGTTTGGTACAATGGATGATCTTCATGAATCAACAAACGAAAATAAAACATCCTAATCTAACCCGGATCACCCGAGCACAAGGCTCGGGTGACCGGCCTTGGAACCCTCAGAAGTGCGGCTGCTGAGTAGTATTTGGTGTATGAAGAATTCTTGATATCTTTTAGGGTTGGGGCGCAGCTGCTTTTATAGAGTTTTAAGTCGGCCAGGGCTAAGTCGGCGGCCGGACGCTCGTCCGAAACACCTGGACGCCCGTCCAACGAGCAAACAATAATCCACCGTTCCCACAACCCTCAATTTCCTCTCTAGAGTTATCTTGTGATGATTTAATTCAAGTTGTGGTTCACCTAACAAAAGTATGAATTCCTACTCTCATAGATAATTCGCCTATCAATCTCTCATCTCTCGATATATAAGATTGACGCTCTCAAAACAAGGTGTAAGATCTCTCAATCTAGCAACCTAGATATTCAACCTATCAACTCTCGTTATGTCAAGATTAAAAATCCCATCTTTCCTATGGTGATCTAAGGTTTACACCGACTCTCGTCATACGGTAAACATCAATAAGCAATACATCTCTCGATATCGATTGCATAACAAATAAGCATGGAAAAGATACAACTTTAATCAAATTCACAAAACAAATCTAGATTGAAAATAAAGAACCTGCTGAAACGGATTCACAAGGTTTGAACAATTGCTCAGCCTCCAAGCATTCAGCACAACAAAAGCAAAACGAAATAGAAAGCGAAGGAAAAACAAGAAAAATCGCAACCCCTAAGGGGGCTGGGGCCGCCTAGGGTTTTCTCCAAATGATTGTGTATCAATAGGTCTCAATAATGTATGTTTTGGGTTGAAATCCGCGCTGCTATTTATAGGGAAAGTAAGTCGGCTGTGCTGAAGTCGGTGTTGGACGCCCGTCCATTCCTTCTGGACGCTCGTTCGGGTGCCTTGGACTTGCTTCAGATGCCCGTCCACCCAGCGTCCAAACTCTCTGAATCAACTTTCCTCTCCTGGACGCCCGTCCAATATTCTGGACGCCACTCCAGACTGGACGGGACTTGGACGCCAGTTTGATTTAATGGACGCCCGTTCATCAAATATCTCATGACTCTGAATCCAAATCTTCAGCCTAGACGCCCGTCTGACATAGTGGACGCCAGTTCAGCTGGATCAACACTTGATTTCTTTCCTTATATCCTTTATTCTTCCATAAATCTGATTGATTCCTTTCCACTCGAATTTATCTCTTTAAAAATCATCTTTTCCATCAACAATGTGTATCTACAATGTAGGAAAAACATACCAAAGCGTAACGATATTCCAAAATAATATTAAATCACAATTTAAGCACATAATTCGTTACGTTTTGCAATTTAACTATTGAAAACACCACTTGCTCAATATTTCAATTATAAAGCTCGATTCCTATGAAAAACATCCACATATGGGGGAAATTGATATAAAACATATCGTTAAAAACACTATAAATTCACCCTAAACAACCCCGTATCGTCATAAGACCCCAGACTTGAGAGAGGCGACTCTCGTAGTCCGAGGTCAAATATGGTATTTGAATCGTCTCCGAGTTGGGCTGTTGTTTGGACGGGAAACAACTGTACCACCTGCAACCCTATCCATTCGTAGTATCGTAGCATGACATCATGGCGCACTAACGCCGTATCTTCAGCACAAAGAACGATGCGTCCTTTGCGTTAACCGTAACGCCATTACCTTGATTCTCACGATTTGTAGGGGGTTATAACCCCCTCAAATCACGTCTTTTCAACTCATTTCAAAATCTTTGCAAGCATAAAAGGGGAAATAAGGTCGGAGAAGAGTTCATTTTGCCATTTCCTCTGCATAACCTCCAAACACCAAGTAAGCATTTTTCTTGTGTTCTCCCCTTTCTTTCTGAATTTATCAATGTCAAGTAGTGCTACTGATCTGATAGGGATAGTGATGTCTTCCCTATAGTCAAGATTCGTCAGCTACCCACTCCGATCGTCCTCTCCAGTCAGTTCCCGGAGAACCCATAAGCCCATCTCCTTCTACCCCTAGTAAACCCAAGAAATTAGTCACTAGGATGGACGGAAAAGGTCCAAATGGTTGTCTCACTACCCTTTCTCTGGATGATATCAACAAAATTCGCCAGAAATTTGGTCTTGGGAGCCCTCAATTTGAAAGACTTCCATTGGGTCAACACCAATACGCCGACGAGCCCCCAGAAGGGTTCTATGCAGTCTACGTGGCCCAACTTTCCAGCGGGTTGAGGTTTCCATTGTGCCCAGCCGAAGTAGCGATTTTGCATCATTATGAGATAAGCGTGTCTCGATTAGCCCCCAATGCTATTAGGATTCTAATGGGGTTTGTAATAGCTTGTCGAGTGGTAGGAGTTTGCTTCTCGATTCCCCTCTTCCGCTACTACTATAAGATTACAGGTATGCCAGACAAACTATGGTATACTTTCCAACGAAGACCAAATTGACACGAGTTTGTGTCCAATGGGCCTTCATCACACGGTGACTGGAAACCGAGATTTTTCTTCCTTCGTCATGGCTCGGATAACCCATACATAGGCAGTGGAGGTCGAGGGGAAAGAAGACGGATAAACTGGGTGGTGATCCTGCCCCTCGAGAGGCCCGCACGATGGATAACGGTAATTTCGAGGTGGCCACCCGAGATCTGCACCTTCTGTTTGAGTTGCTCTAGACGGAGGACGCGGGTCCGATGCCCTATTCGACACTCCACGCCACTGACCAAGAGAACTGTAGGATATTTTTCTATGTGTTTATTTTATTTTTGTCGAGATTTATAACTTGGCATTATTGATAATATTAACCTTGCCGTTTCTTTTTGCAGTGGGGAAGTTCTCACC
Source organism: Gentiana straminea (assembly GCA_036785695.1). NCBI lineage: Eukaryota > Viridiplantae > Streptophyta > Magnoliopsida > Gentianales > Gentianaceae > Gentiana > Gentiana straminea. The sequence continues at coordinate 1,729,908 of JAVUPR010000427.1, forward strand.
TATCATTGATCCGACTCAGGTCCCAAAACCCAAGGGTAAGCTAACCCCGCCTCTCGAGGGACGGGTAACTCCACCTGCTGGGGAAGGAAGCTCTTCCCGACTCGAGGCTGTTCCTGCACAGTCGTCTGCGGATGTCGGGTCGACGGTTCCCGCTCGCTCCCCCGCCCATCCTCACTCTGACTCTCCTTTCACTCGCTATAGCTCACTACGAGACGAAGATGAAGAAACCATAGTCGAGATAACGCCATATGCCGGTCAGAATGTCGAGAACATCTCGCGACAGTTGAAGAAGAGACCCACTCTGTCCGACTTAGTGAGGGACCAGCACAGACAGTCTAAGAAGGCTAAAGTCGGTGAATCCCCTTCCGAGATTGACGTCGACATGAACCGGGCTGCTGACGATAGCGCAACCATGGACAACAAGGTTCTATCTTCCGCACTTCGGAAGTTGTGTCGCCTGGTAAGTCGCTCTCTTCCTCCTACTTTTATCACGGTCTTCCTCTTATTTCTGCTAAATGACGCATTTCTTTTCCTCGACAGACAAACCACCTCGGCAATGAGGCTACTAAGAGATTGACTGCGCCAGCCGAGGCAAAAGAGGATTTGAAGAAGAAGATCCGGAAGTTGCTCGATGAGAGTAGCAAAAAAAGCGCCGCTATAGCCGGATTGGAGTCCCAATTGGAGACTCAGGCGAGAGAGGCAGACGCCGAGATAGGGAAGTTGAAGAAGGAGCTGTCCCAATCCGCCCATGATCTCACCAGGACACAAAGTGACTAGCAAGTCCTGGAGAAACAGCTGGCCGATCTGGCGGTGGACTTCGAGAAGCTGCAGGCAGCGCGCAATGCTTCTCTGACCGAAAGGGATGATCTAAAGGTCGAGCTGGAGAAAGTTCCCTCCCAGGTCGAGGCGGCCAAGAGGGATGCAGTCCTGGAGTTTCGAAAGTCGAGGGAGCTTGATGACGACCTGACCGTGATGATGCGCACGGCCATGATGGGCGGCTTTTACACTGGTGATGGATCAGGCTATGGAGGCTTATCCAGAGTTCGACATATCTAAGATTGCAGCGCCGCAGTTCTATAACCCTGAGTCGGAGAAGCTGTATGACCAGTACAGTGAGGAGTTCCAACAAGAGGAATCTCTAGCCCAGAAGTATGGTCCGTCGTCTTCCGATGTCGAGCCGACCCCTGCTATCACCGAGCCGACACCATTTGGGGCTGGTTTTGTATGTGTGTTAGCAATTTTTCATTTGTAAAATTGCTCAAGTGTTTCGTTTCTTATATGGATATAAGTTTTCTTTACTCTAACTAGGGTTTTTATTACGGGCATTATAAAATATTTTTTATTTTTAATATTTCTTTCTTTTTACTAGATGTCTGGAGATTTTTGTTAAATCAAAATCCAATTACCACAGTTAACAAATCTACAAGTGAAAGAATGATGAAAGAAATCAAACTCACGAACACCGAGTAAGTTATTTAAACATTTTACTCACAAAAATATATTACATTCAAATACATTTTTAACAATGTTAACTTGTTTTTGTTTATTTAGATGTGATTTTCCTAACAGTGACGTTATGGGCTGACATGGCAAGAAACGAAGGCAAGATACTCGAGTCACTTTCAAATGACAAACCAATTATAATGATTACAAATTTAAAAAGGGTTTACTTTATAGAGGAACATAAGCACCTTTAAAGTAAAACCTTTTTAAATTTGTGATCGCAATAATTGTTTTGTCATCTGAGAGTAACTCGAGCATCTTGCCTTGGTTTTTTGCCATGTCAGCCCATAACGTCAGTGTTAGGAAATCACATATAAATAAACAAAAACAAGTTAACATTGTTAAAAAAAGTACATGGATGTAGTATATTTTTGTGAGTAAAATGTTTAAATAACTTACTCGGTGTGTATGAGTTTGATTTCTTTCATCTTTACCATTTCTCTTGTAGATAGGTTAACCGTGGTAATTGGATTTTGTTTGAAAAAAATCCCGAGACATCCAGTAAAAAGAAAAGAATATTAAGAATAAAAATACTTTATAAGGCCCGTAAAAAAAACCCTAGTTAGATATTGCCATATAAATGTATACAAGATTGTTTACGTGACTTAAAAAATATGACAAATTTGTTAGAGAAATAAAATTATATAAATTCCGAAAGGAAATCATACGATTAAAATAAAGTCACGTTAGCTACTCAGTGTGTAGAAAGGATCCTATTAAGTGTTAGGGTCAAGTTATCTCTCAAATATCATCGTTTTTCGACAATTTTAACTGAGTTTTGAAAAAAAAGAATCTACGGTTATATCATCTACAGATTATGTGTGTATACGGTAATATTAATAGTACTGAGAGAGCACTTGAATTTCTCATTTGAGAAGATCTTGCTAACGTTCATTAATTCACAATTTATGTATTCTTTATTATATTAACAATAAAGAAGAAAAGTCTTCAATCAAAGTTATCAAAAAGAAAAGAAAAACGATAAGTGTTTGAGTGCTGCCTTACTTTCTTCCCAAGTCGATCCCACACCCATCACTATTCTTGATTCCCTTTATCGTGCTAAAAAAAATCAAATAAATTATTAATTAAATTCAACTAAATTGACTCCCGACCCATCCCTGAACAATATATCTACCAACGAGAGATTTTATGGTGCAACGGTTGTAAAAAGGTTAACTTAAATGGCGTATGATTTTTTCCTTTCATATAATACACTTTTATCCCATCCCTGAACTATATAAAATTTGTAAATACCAACCTTGCCCCGGCCAGTTAAACTATTGAATATGGAGGAGGCTTCTCTCTCATAGTCTCATAGACATAGTACGTACGTACCTTTCTTTACCTTATCTGTTAATATTATATATGCTTCAATCTCCCACACGGTGGTGGTTTCTCCCTTGTTAAATCCAAAGAAGTTGATATATAATTAAGGAATGGATCTTTTGTTCGGGTAGAAAATATCACAGAAAGACTTGCAAATTTTACAAGGATAATTAACCGGATCGGGAGTTAAAAGTTGAAAGAGATGGCGGAAGCAGGCGTAGGTCGGAGGTACGTAGTCAATTAATGGCAATCGGAAAAAAAAATTAAAAAAAAAAAAAAAATTTGAAAACAATGCATGCAGAATATTAAAGATAGAAATTTCATAATCGTACGCACCTTTGTTGCTTCGGAAGTAACCATCTTCCTGTTCTTCTCGAAAATTTGTTTCGAGTCCGGAGTCTCTTTGTCCGATTTAAGTATGAGCGGAAATTTTAGTGTGTATTGATTTGTTGATGTTATTGGACTTATATATATAGATTCTTTAACCTGCCGGTGCTGTAAATCTTCTGGTTTGAATAGGAACAGGATTTTGGTTTTAAATTTTTTTTTTTTTTTTTTTTCCGGCTTAAAACTCCAAAGAATATTGATCGGAATAGGATTTCGATCGGAATAGAGATCTGTTTTATTTTCTACACCTTTTTTTTTCTTTTTAAACGGACCCGTAACTGATAACCATAAGCAACATTAACATTTTGTATCTGTAATAAAATAATAACAAGGTGATAATCAATACAAAATTTTGTTGTAGTTTCTTTTTCCAAAATGGACTTGTACTTCGTTTCATTTTACTGACTTTAATTCAAAATTATTTCTTAAGTTTTGTCTATATAGTGTTATTGATGTTTTAAAAATCATGAAGTTTATAAATTTAGTTATCATGATAATTCATGTATATATTCATTACTCTTTTTCCCAAAAAAAAAAAGCATTTATTACTCTAATAATTGTTGTAATTTGACGTATCGTTGAGAAATCACGACTGTTGAGATCACCAAGTATTTGTAATTAAACAATATAAAGAAATATAGAAAACACAAGAGTGGAAGAAATGTATGATTTCTATTATTACCGATCATCCATCCTATATATATATATATATATATATATATATATATATATATATATATATATATATATATATATATATATATATATCACTTTACAATGGAAACATCAAAGGGGTAGTCAATAAAAGACTAGAACATAGCCCATGAGTAATGGCGGCTATATTAAAGCATCGGTTACAATGAACATAATGGCCATATTAATGTTTCGGTTACAACACAAGTAATGGCCACATTAATAATTTCAGTTACAACACTCCCCCTTGGACATTACTTGTGTGATGTTCATGCCCCGTTAAAAACCTCGTTATGAAAACCTTGTGGGAAAACTAGTCGAGGAAAAGAGTTCATGACATACACATACTTATGTGGTACAACGATTGCCTCATTAAAAACCTTTTGTTAAGAAAAACCCCGTGGGAAAAAACTTAACAAAAGGGAAAAAAAGTACAATCGTTGGTCTTCAAAACCTATCCTTCAATATTGTTTTGATTTGCTCGCTCCCCCTGAAGATGACAATCTTCCAAGCCTACGCATTCCAATCTTATGAACAAGTTTCTCGAAAGTAGATGTAGGAAGAGACTTGGTGAATAAGTCTGCTAGATTTTCACTTGAGCGAACCTTTTCAATGACAATCTCACCGCTCTTCTGAAGCTCATGTGGATAAAAGAATTTGGGTGCAATATGCTTAGTCAAGTTTCCCTTAACATATCCATTGCTCATCTGTGTTACACATGCTGCATTGTCCTCATAAAGGACTGTGGGGATTAAGTTCTCTGACATAATACCACACACGTACTACAAATGTGTTGTATCATTGACCTTAGCCATACGCATTCCCGTGAGGCTTCATATAAAGCTATAATCTCTGAATGATTTGAAGAAGTGGTAACCATGGTCTGTTTAACAGATCTCCATGAAATTGCAGTGTTACCATATAGAAAAACATAACCAGTCTGAGATCCGGCATTATGGGGATCAGACATGTAACCAGCATCTGAATAGCCCACCAATGTCATATCTTGATCTCTCGTATAAAGTAAACCCAAATCTAATGTGCCTTGAAGATACCTAAAAATATGTTTAATGCCATTCCAATGTCTCCTTGTAGGAGAAGCACTAAATCTTGCTAGAAGGTTTACTGCAAACGCAATATCGGGCCTAGTGCAGTTTGCAATATACAATAATGCTCCAATGGCACTCATATAAGGAACTTCTGGTCCTAACATTTCCTCATTTTCTTCTTTGGGCCTAAACGGATCCTTATCCACTTCAAGGGACCGGACAACCATAGGTGTACTAAGTGGATGAGATTTGTCCATGTTGAATCTCTCCAAAACTTTCTTCAAGTAGGTTGACTGGTGTATGAATATTCCTTCAGGTAGATGCTCGATCTGCAGACCGAGACAATACTTGGTTTTACCCAAATCTTTCATTTCAAATTCCGTCTTCAAATATGAACTTGCTTCATCAATCTCTTGCATGTTCCAATAATATTTATATCATCAACATAGATTGATATAATACAAAAACCATTATGCGTTTTCTTAATGAACACACAAGGGCATACATCATTGTTTTTATATTCATTCTTCAGGAGGAGTTCACTTAGTCGGTTATACCACATTCTATCTGACTGCTTTAAACCATACAATGACCTTTGTAACTTTATGCTATACATGTTGCGATTTTCATTTTCCTTTATATTAGGAACTTTAAATCCATCAGGGATTTTCATATGTATATCAGCGTCAGTGACCCATATAAGTATGCGATCACGACGTCCATTAAGTGCGTTTCCAAATTCATTTTTTTGCCGGGGATATTAAGTAGCGGAACGTGATGCCATCCATAACAGGAGAGTATGTTTGATCAAAGTCAATACCGGGTCTTTGAGAAAACCCTTGAGCTACTAGTCTCGCTTTATATCTCACCACCTCATTATTTTCATTTCTCTTTCGTACAAATACCCATTTATATCCTGCGGGATAACATTGTGGGGTGTACGTACTATAGAGCCAAAGACTTTTCTTTTATTTAGTGAGTCTAGCTCAGCCTCAATTGCTTCCTTCCATTTCAGCCAATCCGAGCGCTTCCGGCACACTGCTAATGTTCTTGGTTCTGGATCCAGATTATTATTTGAGATAGTATGAGCAATTATCGAGGCAAATTCATCGTCGACGATTGTGATATTTCTATTATAAGTTTCTCCTGTATTTACATAATTCATGGCCACTTCAATGTTTATGTCGACTAAATCTTCTTCATTTCCCAACACATAATGATCTAGTTGTTCCGCAATCCCAGTGTTATGATTGTTTGAAGCACGTGCATTTTCACTAGGATTCTTGTCTTCGGGACAAACCTGTCCAGGAGGTTTCAGGAGTGATAAAGATTCTTTATTAGATTTTGTCTTTCGTGGATTCTTGTCTTTTGCACCAACAGGTCTCCCACGCTTCTGGCGTTGAGGAGCGTCATCAAGTATATCATTTCTCTTAGGGATTTCCACTCTTTGTGGTGCATTTACTGCTGGTATATGAGATTTAGTCACTCCTTTATGATCAGTAAAAGCATCTGGCAAGTTACTTGCTAAATGTTGCAAGTTAATTATCTTCTGAACTTCTAGTTCAGTTTGACTAGTGCGTGGATCTAAATAGAGAAGATCTGGTACATTCCATGCAATTTCTCGGCATTCTTTTGATTTTGGGCTTTTATCTCCCTCTAATGCCGGGAAATGATCTTCATCAAATATGCAGTCAGCGTACCGAGCTGTAAACTGATCCCCTGTCATGGGCTCTAGGTATTTAAGAATAGACGGAGATTCATAACCAATGTAAATACCTAATTTACGTTGAGGGCCCATAGAAGTACGCTTTGGTGGTGATATAGGAACATAAACTGCACAACCAAAAATTCGTAAATGGGAAATGTTTGGTTCTTGGCCACGCACAAGTTGGTGGGGAGAGAAATCATGATATGCAGTAGGCCGGATTTGAATTAAAGCAGCAGCATGCAAGACTGCATGTCCCCAACAGGATGTGGGTAAGTTGGACTTTTGTAGCAGTGGTCTAGCGATGAATTATTATAAAGTGCAAAATAAAACTTATAGAAATGTCACTAATCGAGAGATAAATTCACTCATTATCACCAAAATCCGCCAGCTCAATCTTATGGGAATCACCAATATCAACATTTAAAACCATGTTTGTTTCAGGCAAACTTTTATGATGCGATTCACCTTGGAGAGCCTTTCCCTTTTTATCCTTTAGCTCACCTCCGGAGCCGGAAGGACAACTTTGGAGATGGGAGGAACCAGAGGCATCCAGAGTGAAGAAAGAGAGAGAAAAAAGGGATGGAAGTTGCAACACAAAGCCAATTTGAATTCAAATTCTGAACGTCTTACTTGGGAAAAAAAAAAAAAAAAAAATTCTGAACGTGTTTTTTTTTTTTTTTTTAAAATAAAATAAAACAGAAGAAAAAAAATAAAAACAAAACCCCCCGAATTTCTCGTCGCTTTCCATACACTCCCCCCACTCCTCCTTTCACTTCTCTTTTGAACTCAGAACAATTGCTTAAACTGCCATTTATTAACTCCGAATCCCTTTTGCGGCAGAACACCTCCCATTATTGTGATTCAGACATGACGCCGGCGCCGCCGCAGCTGAACAACGTGTGGGAGCTGTTAAGCCCTCCGAAGGACGGGATATCTAACCTTCGTTTTTCCAATCACTCTGATCAACTCCTTGTTTCCTCGTGGGATAAGGTTGGTTTGTCGAGCTCTGAAACACGAATTTTCTTGATAGTTATTGAATGCTACAAGCTGAATCGTATTAGTTTGACTTCTAGATCTGATTTTTTTATGTTTGTTTTGTTGAATTTTTTAACTAGAGTGTTCGCTTGTATGATGCAAGCGCTAATGCTTTGAAAGGAGAGTTCATGCACGAAGATGCTGTACTTGATTGTTGCTTCCATGATGACTCGTCTGGGTTTAGTGCTTGTGCTGACAATACTGTGAGAAGGTAAATGGAATATTAAGTTTTCTTCGTTTGTGAAGCTTGTTTTGTTTTCTGGTTTAGAGCAAACTATATTTCCGACTGAAGCTGAAATGAAAACTTAGTTGCACTTGAGCCTGACATTTAAAGTCTACAGTTGTCATTTGATCTAAAAGTCCAGCTTTCGGTAATCTGGTTTTGTTTACCAGTAGTAGGGAATATATCCTAAATTACTGTATCTATGTTGAGTGTGAACAAGATGTTCTCCCCTTCATTTTTACTTCTTTTGTGTTTTTCATCTTTTTGTCTATGTCAGTATTGGCTAATTTGATGCCTATTTGCCCTTTAGCGTACATTAAATAAAGTTTTCCTGTTCATTTTGCAGGCTTGTGTTCAATTATGACAGGGAAGAAATTCTGGGAAGGCATGATGCTCCTGTTCGTTGTGTTGAATACTCATTTGCTACTGGTTGGCCTCTGTATTTTTTAGCTTACACCAATTTTTCCATCTAAGATGAATCTTGTCTAGTTGTTGCATTTGACTTTGGCATATATCGTAATAGAGGCTGATTGAATTTATAGATTGTGATTTCTGATCCTGCATTTCCCCTGTTTGATTTTTCACTTTCTTCACGACGGTGAATTCTAACTAGCTTAGTTATCCAAATGCATTTGTAGCTTTAAAATTATTACATAAAAGTCTTGAGACTTGTACTATGGAATGTGGGAAAACTCTTTATAATTTTTTCTGTTTGTTGTCTCATGTATGGCTCAACTTTATTGTAGTTGAAGATTGAAACATGCCACCTTGATGCCAATTTATGTTGTCATCAGGCAGTAAATCTCTGCGTATCCTGGTCGGCATACCATGCTTGATATCTGTGGGTGGATGTACTCGGTTCTGCCTACGTACTATGGGATTCTACATTGACTGCTGAATTGCATCTATTCGGTTCTACCAACTATGGTAGTCTAGGATGACTGATCCTGCATTTTTTCATGCTTCACAGATATTTGACTAGTCATTAATTTGTTCCAATAACTGTACCAAGGAGTGATTCCTTTGATGTTTAAAAACCACAGGACAAGTTATTACCGGAAGCTGGGACAAAACCTTGAAATGTTGGGATCCTAGAGGTGCAAAGGGACAGCAGGAGCGCACACTAGTAGGGACATATGCTCAACCTGAACGAGTGTATTCCATCTCCCTTGTTGGTAATCGTTTGGTCGTAGCAACTGCCGGAAGACATGTGAACATCTATGACTTGCGTAACATGTCCCAACCTGAGCAGCGGAGGGAATCCTCTTTGAAATATCAAACCAGATGTGTTCGATGCTACCCTAATGGAACTGGTATCCATCTGCTTCTCATCTGATTTATATATTCAATCCTCCCCCCCTGCTAACTGTGCTTACTTGTAAGCAGTTTCTCTTGTGTTTTGTTATATTGCGCCTTTTCTTTAATCTTTACTCTTCAAAAAATTGGAAGGTAAGATTTCAATCTAGAGACATGCAAGAGTGCCTTTTCATATACTTACAGATTCTCAAATTTAATATGTATACATTTTCGTAAATCCTCAAACTAACTATTTATTTAGTTACATCTATTTTCTTGGAATGATTAACTTCTAACAAAATGTTTATACCCCCCCAGCATTAATTGTTATTCATGAAGCTAGATTGAAAAAGATAAACTGAACAACTGCTGGACAGGCAACACCTAATCCGACTGATTCAATGATGCGTATGTTGCCCTTTTGGTATCTTATCTTGTTTGGTTTCTGGAGCAGATTCTGATATTCCATTATCAAGAAATACCCCTATCTTGGTAAACTAAATTACTCAGAGGATGCTCTTTTCATTTGAACTTGTTTATTTTGCTTTATCAAGAAGAACCACTATCTTAGTAAATCAAATTACAAACCTTGTAACATGTTCGTGGAGCTTGGCATGTCCTCAGTTTTATGCTCCGGTAGTCTTAGTGGTGACATGATTACGACTCTTATTTAATTTTATTTGACATATTTTATAATTATGTCATTTGTTTTGTAATCCACTGTGTGCCTTATATCTGAGTGTTTCATCTTAAACTCAATTCCCCCTCAGTCTATGGTGTGCCTCTGGACATTTTTTAGGCTTTAAGGTTGAATTTTACCCGTACAGTTTCTTGAAGCATTAGAATGTATAGTCTGGTGCTTGCTTGTCTCCTGCACAGTTTTTTTCGTGTCAAAACGTGGGTTTCCTTCCTTTTGTGACATGCTCAAGTACTTGGAATGATTTCACCAAATTTAATTCTCTGGATTCACCTTGTTTGTTGTTCCATGTGCTGTTTTTTGGGGTTTTCTAATCAATTGTAGTCTGCAGGTTATGCTCTTAGTTCTGTTGAAGGCCGGGTAGCAATGGAATTTTTTGATCAATCTGGGGCTGGTCAATCAAAAAAGTATGTGACAGTGGTCTATAACAACCCCTCCCCCTGCCTCCCCCACGTAACCTTTATGTTCAATATAGGCAATCAATATGGACATGGTATTATATGCTTTATCTTATTACCGGCATATTCCTTCTTTGTTGTTGTATGTTATCATGATCCAGATTGCATTGTGCTTCTAACAAGGGACTTCCAGCACTTTCACGTGTGCCTGAAGAGTTTTTTTTTAGAAAAGTGTAGTTATATCATTTACTCAACAGTTATGAAATTTAAAATTAAGTGCAGTCTAGATCCTTAGTAACAGTTCTTATTTTTAGCTTGCAACTGTATTGTTTACCTATTTTTTTGGTCTATATCCCTTAACGTTTTCAGTATCCCGTTCCAAGCGTTGCAAACCACTGTGATATGATTCTTGCTCTTTTATTCTGTCAGTATTGATAAGGCATAGCATTACTGGTGCTTTTTTGGCAGATATGCTTTCAAATGTCACCGAAATTCTGAAAATGGGAAGGACATCGTCTACCCCGTCAATGCCATTGCTTTTCACCCAATGTAAGTGCATGTTGACATGATTTTGAGATTTTTATGAATTTTTAATGAAGCATCTTAGCTAGATTTTAATTTTAGCCTTTTGTGAGGTTAGGATACGATAGATAAAGCCATGATCCGAATATTATGACCAACGTAGGAGACCTTCCCTTAGGAAATATTTATAATTCCGATTGCTTTGCATTCAACTTACCTCTAACTATCAAATGAAATGTGAATAAAAGAAGGGAATTCCACGGAAGACAACGTGTTCTTAGTGTAGTTTAAACTCTTTTTTAGCATATTCTCTTTCATTTGCACATAAAATTGCAGCTACGGTACATTTGCCACTGGGGGTTGTGATGGATATGTGAACGTGTGGGATGGAAACAACAAAAAGAGATTGTACCAGGTACTGTATTTAACCGGCAACATTTTCTAGTCTCAACTACATATAACCTAATGCAAAAGTCCAGATGGTGAACACTTTTTTTTTCCCCTTCTTTTGATCCAAATTGCTGCTATCTCAGTATCCAAAATGTCCTACAAGCATATCAGCACTGTCCTTCAGCAGAGACGGGAGACTACTGGCAGTGGCTTCTAGTTACACATATGAAGAGGGAGACAAAATGTAAGTAGCATTCATATACTCAAGTGTTTTGTTGTGACACGTTTTAGTTACTCGGAAGATGAGATTGATTTTCTTTTTAACAGCCATGAACCAGATGCCATATTAGTACGCGGGGTGAATGAAGTCGAAGTCAAGCCAAAGCCAAAGGTGTTGCCCTAACCACCATGCTGCATGAGACTTGATTTTAGATAGAATTAATCACTTCTTCCCACTCTAGATTGGACATTCTAGTCTAGAGAGCCTGTAGTAGTAGTAGTCTTTTGCAACCCCTATCTAAGGTCTATAGTCCTCTAGTGTAGTGAAAAGTAAACACTAGATATTTATGATTGTTAACATTTTGTTGTTCGTTCAGTTGTTCCGCCTTGGAAATCTTGTTACTTTGTAATATAATAATATGCTATAACGATGAAACGTTTCAATTACCATTCAACCATTTCCCTATTATTACATCTATATTCCTTATATTTGCGCTACACATATTGTGCGCTACAAATTCACCACCTACTTTCTTAAAGTGTAAGGCCATTGATTAAAGTATGTCTTATCATAATTAATGGATAGAAAGTGCGAAGTGAATGTGCACTACATGTGTATCAACACTCATTCCTTCAATGACCATTTAGAGAACCTATGGTAGGTTTGTTAGGGATGAACGTAATGGAATGTAATAAATTCATTTTATTACTACGTTTGAATTTGAAAAAATAAAATGAAACAAATTATATAAAAGGTGACATGTTGAGTGATGAGTAGAGCACGATAGTAAATTAAAGTTGGGTGAGTGGGGTATGGTAGGATAGGGTGGGTTGGGCTGGGGTAGCTCTGACCCACCACACCAGTATACCCACCCTTCATTACCAATCACCCCACTGCACGTCTGCACCTTACCATACATCACTACCTCAATCTTCTCTACAACCCACCTACCAACCCTATCTCACGCTACCCACCTTATGACACTACTCTACCTTACTCTACCTAACCAAACCCTACCTAACCTACGCTACCTCACCCTACCCCATCCACTACCATACCCTACCCTACCCATACCATACCCATCCTACCCTACTCTACCATACCATACCTCACATTACCTCACCCTACCATACCCCACCCCACCATACCATACCACACCCACCATACCATACCACTAGGGCTGGTATCGGGTCGGGACCCGACCTGTAACTCTCCAATCCAATCCCCGTCCCGACTAGATTTGGGAGCCAATTTTTTCCGAACCCGTACTCGACATGTGTCGAGACCCGACAATCGTGATACCCGAATGTTCGAGATCCCGTCGGGTCGGGAGAACATATCTCGAAAAATGGATATCTAATTTTGAAATAAGACAACATAAAACACATCAGAGATTGAATGTAAACTACTATCATTATAAATACTCGACACTTCATAGCGGCGTAGAGTGAAGAAGGGCGGCGTCGAATAGTGAAGAAGATGGACATAGGTTTATTATTGAGGTGAATCGTGTGTTTAATTATGTAAATGTATTTTTCAAATAAAAAATGATAGTAATAAATGTATATATTTATTATATTATTTATCACTAGAAATAAAATAAATATTTTATTATTAATTTTGTTGGGTCGGGTCCCATCCGGATTGAAGTCTACCACCCGATTGAGCACCTAATTTATGTCGGGTCGGGAGAAACCCGAAATAATCGGGTCGGGGGAAGATCGGGTCGGGATTTCGGGATATTTTACTAGCCCCAGATACCACACTCCACCCTGCCCTACTCTACCCTATCCCACCTTATAATACCACACCCAACCTCACCCACCCTACCATACCCTACTTTACCATACCACACCTCACCCACGCCATACCCCCCACCCTATCATTCCTTACCCTACCATGCCCACTCTACCCTACCCTTCCATACCTATCCTATCCTATCTCACCCCACCCACCCTATCCTACCCTACTCACCCTATCTAGCCCCACCACCAACCCAACTTCATCCTACCTTATCTCACCACCCACCTAACCTCATCTTAACCTTACACACTACCCATGTGTTTTCTCGATTTTCATTTCATTCCGCCATTTCCACCAATTTAGGAGGTAATGAAAATGATCATTTTTATCCCATTGGAATAAAATTTAATTCCATGCCATTAATTTATAATCATACACAAACAATAAAATGAAAAATCATTCAATTCCATTCATTCATGCGTAACAAACATACCATTATAGATACTCATATCTCACTCAACTTTTGTCGTTTAATGAATTTGCCATTTTCCTCTTTTTCCATATTTCCTTAAGTACTTGAGAGGATCCTATTTCTTATTGCCTTGTAATACGTAAAGAATGAACTTGCATTAATTTATTGAAAATTTTGTTAGTCATTTCATTGTCAAAAATTACAAATGTGTGTATGCCTTATTAGAGAAAATACTAGTTACCAATATATATATTTTATTTTTTTTATTTATATTTTTTATAAGAGAAATGGGGATTGAAACCCTGGTTGATATCATAAAGTACAATAAACCTCATCATTAGGCCAAACTTAATCCCATTACATTGGAACACAATGTGTGCATAAAATTAATACATCGGAGTTTGAGCTTCAACCTCGATTATTAGAGAATAGAGAAATATTATCGTATCAGTCGTAATTATACTAAACAAAATGCATTAGTTCCTCAAAAAAAAAAAAAAAAAAATGCATACAACTACAAATTTCTACCGAGAAATTTTATCGTATTTTACACTAAACAAAATGCATTATAACTACAAATTTCTACTATGTTTCACCAATTTTATCGAATCAATCGTAACATGATTATACTAAACAAAATGCACTATAACTACAAATTTCTACTCTGTTTCACCATTGCACCCCTGCTATGTGAACAAGAATATAAATTTATGGTTATAATCAGGGGCGGCGCACCTTCAACAAATTGGGTCACTTGACCCTAATTCAGAAAAAAAAAAAATAGTGTATTTTTTACAATATTTAAAATTTTTATGTATTAATGTCTACTGACCGACCCGTTAAAATTTTAAAATATCGACTTTTAACCCATGTATAATTCAATTTTTTTTATATAATACATTAGAAATTTGTTATATGATGTGTCGTTATCGATCCCGACCCGTGTCATACAATTCCTGCAGCCGCCCCTGGTTATAATGCATAACACCGTCGGCTTAGCATCACAAGGCTATGATCTAAATATTGATCATGTCATTGTGTATTCCCCCGATATTTTTGTGTGAAAAGGATACAATTAAATGAATTTTTACCTAATATTCAGAATAAACAAATATATGATTTTAGATTATTTAATCTCTAGTTAAAAATGTTTTGAAGCTGTAAGCCGCTATATAGGATTTGCCTTTGTATTTTGGTTGTTTTTTTTTCTTTTCTTTTTCTTAGTCATTTACTTCTTTTCATAAATATTTCACCAAAAACAGAAGGGAAGGCCCTGTAACTAAGTGAAGACTGAAGAATGTGCAACTCAGGTGGATTTGAAATCATTGAAACGAATAGAAAAGTAGTAGATGTTGAGAGGAAGAAAATACTAGTTTTTAACCCGGTATGTCGTATTATACAGCAGTATGTCTAAGGTTCTTCTTCTTTAATTAATTAAAGTAAAACCGTTGCATAGAAGATCCTTGAAGATTACATTTTTGAGCTTGAAGACAGAGATAGGTACAACAAATCCTGCATCTACCAGCAGCACTACCTGAACCCAGAACCAGAAGCAGCGGCTTGAGGGCCTTCTCTTGCTGCTGCCATGGCTTTCGATTGGGCAAGCATTTCATCATAATTCTGCCAATAAAACACATTGCGTGTTAGTTTGTTAGTTACAGACCCGAATCTCACTCAGTCACAGACACGCAGCAGTACAAAGTGTTTAGTTTGTTACCCGTTTCTCGAATGCTGAATCCTGTGTGTCAATGATCTTGTCTACAATGCCGTAGTCAATTGCCTCTTGAGCTTGAAAGTATTTAGGACGCTGGATATCTTTCGAGATTTCTTCTTTAGTCTTACCTGTTCCTTTTGCTAAGAGCTCGATGTAGTAATCTGTGTTGGCTTCTAGTTCTTTTGCCTGATAGATAATTAGATAGATAAATAGCAGAAAAGATTCATGAGTCGGAGACGAATTTCAAACTCAAAAACAGTCATGGAGAAGGAAGAAAGCAACGCGAAAGAGACCTTAATCCACATATCTATGACAGCTCCACTTGATCTGCTGACTTTAGGAAGATACAGCTTTGCTACATACAACAAAACATCAAGATATTGAACACATAAGATTGCGTCCCACCACAATTTAGCATGTAAGAAAACCAACTTGTCTTTCCATTTAAGTTATTGTTCACATTCCTTATGAGCCAATAGTTCAATATGCAAAAAGTGGCTTCTTAAAGGAACTAAATTGGCCCGACCCGTATGATCCATTCACTTAACACACACCAGAAAGTCCGGGCAGTCTATCAGAGTTAAAAGAAAGATCTGTAAACTCAACTTGCAGCCACCATCGTCAGCACATGAAAATTAACATAAGAAAACTAATTGAAACAAGTTAACATGAGATCTTAAACCAGCCAATAATCACCATTCTCAAGATAAAGAAATATAAAATGACTATGCTGATACCCGGAATCATAGTTAGATACACTAAAACTTGTGGTTAAAAAAAAAGCATAATTAAAGGTTAAATGCAGAAGGTCTAGTTCTAGAACACGGTAAGGTGGGAGTTTCAGAAACTCACTAGAAGAGTTTGGCTGTACAGCACGGTGTCCATTTGCTCCAAGTGATAGAAGCATCGCTGCTTGACCATATGCCATACCACAATTGACAGTGAATACATCTGATTTGCAGTACTTTTGCCAGAGTTTTCCAGATAAGACAAGTTACAAAATTAGAGAGTGCCACTTTTCAACAACAATTAAAGTTGTTCTGCTATATTTCAAAGCACTGCTCTCAAGAACGTATAAATGAATATCTAAATGCATCCAGATCAACCAGCTAATTTTCTTATCTTGCTGAGGGGAAAAAAAGAATCCTACAATAGCTCATGAGTTAAAGAATTCATTGAATGTATTAAATGCATTTGGTTAATAGTGAACATCACACATAATTTTGGTTATTGGATGCTTACAGACATCGTATCTGCAATTGCATATGCCTCGGTTTCAGAACCAACGGTCTCCATCTTCTCATTCTAGCCAAATGAACAATGGAAACAATTTATACAGAAGAATTCAACAACTTAAACTTTCTAAAGACTGGATAAAATTACAAAGATGCATATCTGAGTCCCAAAGACTTGCTCAAGCACCCAAACTATTAAAAAGTACCTGAGTGCCAGATGAATTTATATAAAGGTATATTGGCTTGGAAGGATTGTCATAGTCCAACCACATAAACTGAGCTACAAGAAGCTCGGTTACAGCTGGAACAATCTGCAACAACCAGTGCGATAGAATACATTTAATCACTTACTAACGTTAATTAATTCGCGTTCAAACGAACAATTTAAAAAACAAAACACGTTCTTTTGCCTGCCAAAAATAAACCTGTATAGTACAAAATACCGCACTTTTCGGGCTGAAAAAGTCGCGTGCCCTTTTTTTGGATACACTAATGTATGTGATAGTGAACACGATGATGAAGGAGATATTCAATGTTTTGGAACCATGGGATTTTTTTAGAACAAGAACCATGAGATTTGAATCCTATTGATTTATAAAATCTTGATGAACTTCCTGATTATTATGAGAAGTATGGTAAAGATGGATTCTCACAAAATGCAAATGCGATGGATTCTCACTGACTGCAAATGAAGACGACTTTGACGATAGTGAAGAAAAGACATTTTATTGGCTCGATGCTTTTGAGTATAATGAGTTTAAAGACTTAAGTTTAAGTTTATCATTGTAACATGTATGGTTTAAATTCATTTACTTTCTCATATGGCAATCTTTATATATGGTTGAGTTCTATTATAATACTATAAAATATTACTAACTCCGTCCCAAAATATATGTCCTTTTAATAACTTTCACACAGATTAAAAAAGTGAATGAATGTCATAGTTTTTAAGCAAAAAAGGTCTAAAGTACCCTTTAAGTGTCGTTGAAACAATAGTTGCAACGCAAATAAAAAGTTGTTGAATAAAGTAAAAAAATAAGGGGCAAGATGAAGGAAATTGTAATTAATGCTCTATTGGTATTCGAAAAAAACTTATATTACGAGACAAAAGCTTAGAGTCAAAAATACATATATTACAGGTCAGAGGTAGTATTACAATTTCTAATAATTCTGCCATTTCTATAACGTACTATTAGATCAATAGGCGTTTAAGACACGTTTCACCGTTTTTGTTTTTCATGCTGATTTTTTAATCGTACTTTTGAAGGAAAAAAATGTATCATATGCGTATGTATTTAGAAACGTATAATTCACGTAGCAAATTTTAGTGATTATCGTAGTAACTACATAATGACAAGAGCAGGAGAAAAGAGAGAGTTTCTTGTGAAGGATTTCTAGTACCGGCATGCCCAGGTAGACAATTCGAGCATCCAGAAGCAAAGAGGGCAAATCAGGTGGTGCAGTTGTTGGCCTCTCATATCCTCTTGCTCCTCCACGATACATGCTGACACTCATACTATATGAGGATCCTCTTGCGTTTGTGCCTGACATACTATACATACCTCCGTTGTTCACATAATTGCAAGCTGAGGAGATGCTTGTCTGTCAAAAAAAATCATAAGAGCTTTTCATTTTCAGAGATTGCAAAACACCCCAATAAGTTAACGAGATCTACCAAGGGTTTCATAGGTAATCAATAGCACGGAATTATGGACGCAGTTTCACATAGGAACATTTTGCTTAGACTGTGCTCAGTCACCATATTAGAGCATATTACTGACAGATATGCATACTAAGAGCACAATACCTCTGTAACACTTTCAGACTGGCGGCGTACTGGATTGTCTTCGGTCATAAACATGTCCATTTGCGAGGGACTAAGACCATAGAGATATTGTGGGGTGTTCTTGTAGTTGTCCATTACTACAGAAGAGATAATAAGAAACAGAGAGTGAAGTTAGTGATCAACAAACAACCACTTTAAAGGCTGACATAATGTATCCGAAAATGTCAACAATTTAGAGGCAATACAAGTTGTGCGTGAAATCAGTACTAAACAGCAAAGGAAGGAATCCTGAAAAACTCCAGGAAAATAAAGAAACTAAGGGAAATCTCTCAACATCACAAAGATAAACAAGAGCAAGCACACTACAACATAGTCAGTATCTGGCCGTGTATAACAAAAAAAAAAGTAAGAAAACCCAAGAACACGAATTCATGTCGACGACATAGTTTGTATGCTTGGATAGTTCCAGAAATAAGGTACTTAAAGCTCATCCATGGAACACAGAAGACGTTAGACAACCAACCAAATTCCAGGATATCCTTTTGATTGAAAGCTAAGTATCTTCCACTGAATCACAGCTATATGCATCTGTTCTTAATTTTAACTAAAGTTTACTACTGTTAATGTATATCCACCCCCTAGGTATTCATCTTATTAGTACAATTTGCAAATTGCACAATACAAGTATACAACACTCATTAAAGACATCAGCAGAATCAAAACCTGAAGATGAACACATGAATACTTCTTGAAGCAAAATACATGAAACATAAAAATAAGATTATTAATTAACTTGTAGAGACCTATAATAAGCGATAGCAAGATACTCCTACTCTGGAAAAAAAGGAGAAATCAAAAAAAAAATCTCACATCCTTCCTTGAGATTGTCTTGTCTGAATTGTTTGGGGATGTGCTCCAACGAATTTGACACCGGAGCTCTATAGTAACATCTTCTACTACTTGTGAGCGATTTCGGATTATTTCTAGAGGACGAGAAATCAGCAAATATAAGCTTTGGATTTTGAAGAAACAACGATTTCTGGAGTCCTAGAAAAGATGAACCCAAGTCTCTGTTATCAAGGATGCTGGCCGCAGAGGGAGCTACTTGGGAAGCCATAGCTGCTATCATTTACCTTGAAGAGAATTAGACTTCTTGTAGAAGGTGAAACCACATAAAATAAAATGATTTAATCAAAGAGCCTGCTTGCGTCGTCGATAAATTAAATTAAAGGTTGATTTTCTTCGAAGTAGTTTGGGCTCTTATTAATTGGAAGGGCTGTCCAGCCAAAATAGAGGCCCAAAGAATTTTACACGGTGGACATTTAACCCCGTATCGTTTTCAAACTGAAAGATTGTCCGCGTTATCACGACGCGGATTCTATTGACACCACGTTTTTTACTTTCGATATTACGATCTTTTCAAACATTAAAAGAGTTATTTAAATATCACGATTATTTTTCATGAAAAAAAAATCATTAATAATGACGTTACTTTTAAAAACAACGTCATAGACACTAATGTTACTTTTTAAAATTAAAATTAGTGACACTATCGTTATAGTTACAAACTTTTTTACGAGTGAATAACGTTAGTGGTTTTAACGTTCATTGTGGTGTCGGAAGTAGAAAACAATACATGTGTGGTATCAAAAGTAAAGAAAATTAAAAAAAATTATGTCAATAATAAAAGTGTGAGACTGATAGCAGCTGTCTATTAAAATTGGACCATTTGTCAACTTGGGCTTATTAGCAATTTTCTTGATAATTTGTGCATATTCGGGATGACTTCACTTGTGTGCAAGCTATTTCTCTACACAAATTTTATAATATCCTAGACTAGACTATGAATACGATTCGATGCTACTTGATTATACATGTATATACACATCTGTAACTTTTGATCATAATTTTATAAGTTTAAATGTTTGTATCTGCATTTCAATATTGAAATTGTGCCAAAAATTGCAAGTCTTAGATACTTGATCGAATGACGCACGCACACACACACCCACACTATAACATGAAGTACGGTACACAGAAAACAACTTGTGGCAGCCATTGATGAAGTCAAATGGTGAAGCCGTTATTTTCAGCAACATCTTGAATCTTTCTTGATATGTTTATTTTAAAAGAGCAGAGTCCCGTACGACTCAAATCGGAAAATATTAACAATGATTAACGAAAGTTTATGAAGGGATAGTGAAATTAATCAACAAAAATGAATAATATGTCATGCACGCGCCTTGACTTAGTTTGCATTTTCATCCTGTTTTTGTTCCGATTACAATACTAATTTTACAATTTAGTTGAAGTTAAACTACAGTAAGTTAGGGATCATGGAAAGAGCGGAGATGAGGTAGAATTAACATTGCACTATTATTTTGAAGGACCGCCACAATTAATCTACGTTTGAGGCACTACAATTAAATTTTCAGAATCGAATTTATACATAAAACTCGACTCTAGAGATACTGATCAAAGTAAATTTCGATTACTGCACAATTGAAACAGTGAAATTTTCATAATCGATTTAATACATAGTACTCAACTCTCGACCTCTGCAAAATTAAAATAGTGAAATTTCTAGAACCAAATTTATACGCAATACTCGATTGTCGAAACTAAATTTTAACCACGGTGAAATTGAAAATTTTCCAAATTGCAGTAGGCAATTAGATCTAATGTACAGTTCCCTAAATAAAAATAAAGAAATCTAATGTACAGTGTCATTCAGAATGCCATAGTTTAAAACAATTTACCCTAAAAAAAAAGATCAATTTACTACACCGCAAAATCCCCAATAAATTACACATACTTGAAGATCACTTTAGCTAGCTAAGGGAGGATTTACACTCATTATATATAATTTAAGAACCCTGCCCAAGAAACCAGTTTCTTTTAAGAAAAATTATTTTATAAAATAAAAAACACAGGGTTTCTTTTACCCTACCGATCTCAGTTTTGCAAAAAAAAAATTCAGAGTTTTTTCTCTTTCTCTCTCAATCAAAATCACCACACACAAAAACCCTCAATTCATATGGGTCATTCTGAAGATTCCAGTTCATCTGCTGCGCACAAGGATCGTGTTAATCAATGGGCCAGAAAAAGAAAACGTTCTAATTTCCCCAATTCACCAGTCGAGCTTGAAGTTGCAAATATTCTTCTGATGCTTGCCGGCGCCGTCATGCCACTTGACTGCGAAACCCACTCTCCAAAACGGACCTCTAAGAAGACAACCCACACCCACCACCGTCAGAAAAAGAAAACTATGCCTACAGAATTAGAATCAGCCATCTCCGATGTCTCTACAATATCTACCGACAGTGAAAGAAACGAAACCCATGTCTGTAAAGTTTGTGGAAAATTCTTCTCCTCGGGTCAAGCACTTGGTGGGCACATGAGACGACACTATGAAGGGCCCATCGGCGGGAAAAACAAGGGCGGCGATTCTTCATTATCAAGTAATATGGAGGTTGAGGAGGAGGAGGAGGAAGATAAGCCAAGATTGCTCATCCGCTTCAAACTTGGGCAACCGGCGCCGGTGGAGACGGAACCACAATTAGGAGGCATATATGGCGAAAGCATTGAAGAAGTACCAAGTTTATCCAATCAACAAATCAGTGGGTTCTAATTGTAGTCACTACTCACTAGATTAATTTGCTAGCTGTTTATTCTGATGATCCCTATCAATTGTAATCATGTATTGTTTTTTTTATTTTTTTTATTTTATCGTAGATACTTTATATTTGTTCTTGTATTAGTTAATTAGGTTATTTTTCTGGAGATCGATGCTTTGATTATATGATACGAAGGACAAGATCTACCTTGTATTAGTAATCTGTGGATATATTCACTGACAATTGAGTTGGAATTCTTGAGTTAATAATGGTTTCGTTTCTCTGCAAGAAAAAAAAAATTGATTTCCAAAATTTTGTTTTGATCATCACGCCGAGATTATACTACAACGCTAAATCTACTTTTAGACCTTAAATGCACCACAATACCGAGTAATGACACTGGTATAACCGTCACAACGATTGAAACAAACTCGTTCTGGCTGATTGTTGTGCTTGTTATTTCTTATCATGTCACCACAAAACCGTGAATTTTACCTGCTCACTTCGGTTGACATCCGCCATTGAGGTTTACCTCTCCAGTTGACAACTGCTAATGAAGTTTACCTCAGTGGTTAACTGAGTCTCTAACTTCCAATGAGCTCTTCCGCGGTTGTTAAGCTGAGGCTCCAGGATCAAGAGATCCTGGGTTCAAGCCTCACATTGTGCATGTGGGTTATAGTCCATTAAATGTGGCCATTTGTACTTGAATTTTTTTTGACAACTGAACTGTTTGAATTTGGTAATTTTGTTTCTAAAAAAATTTGCCTACTGAACTGTAAAATTCCGTAATTTGTACAAATGTTTTATGATCACTTAAAGAAACCCTATTTAATTTCATTTAATTAATAATATTTTCCATTTTAAATTAAAAGAAAAGCAAAAGAAAAGAATATTTAATTCTATTTTCCTTAAAATTTTGAATCTAGGAAAATGATACATACACATAATATATCAACACAATTTACACGCAGATTTAATCTAAACCATTTATTTATAGTTGAGACTTAAAAGAAAAAGAAAAACAGAAAATTGCAGCCACAGGGGGGGGGGAGGATGGGGAAAATTGCGATATACCACCCAAGAAAAAAAAAAAACAAACCCTTTGTGCACGATCTTTACACCCTTCCCCTAATTGGGTTCCCCCTTCCCAATTAGGGTTTAGTTTGGTTCCAAAAACATCTAAAAACGCGAAAATAGGAGTGGTATTTCGACAAGAGAGTGGTAGTCGCACAAGTGGCCCTCCAAAATAGTGGTAGATCGACAAAGCTCCCCACAGGATGTCAGTTTCGGGGGATGATGTCGGGGGATGGGTTGTGCCTGCATTATCCTCCTTATCAGAAATACTTGTATGGAAAAGGATTATGATATTAAATGACGGGTGAAACAATTATAAACACACGATTTAAATATTGAATGATATCATATTGAACTATACGGTGTCTCCATATATATATGGACACAAAATTATATTCTATTTAAACTCCACATACAGTATGTAGTACATATCACTTTCTCCTTGTAAAAGGTGCGCCAAATCCTTCCACTTTTCCCACATTTGGCGGCTAAAAAGGAGAAAAGTAAAATAAATAAAAAAATCTATTTTAATGGTTTCGGTGATTCGTTTTATGGATACAAACAGTCAAACCGATCACCACAATGATGTGAATCTTTCAACCTAATTAGTTCGTTGAATTCATAAATGTATTATCTGCCCATTTTCTTTTATTGAGGCGTATGAACCCTACTTTGTAGGAAATTATTTGTAGTTCATCGTTGGCCAAGTAAACTGCAAATTTAGCTGATGTTAAATTTGAATTTTAAGGTAACAGGGTTTTTTTTTTGATTAATTCAAAGGTTTTCCTGAACAATTTGAAAATTTTATCTCTGTAGGGTAGCACGTAGACTTTAGAAACTGAACACTGGGTCTGTGGAGCAGGACCACAATGGCAGAAGTTTCGGTTCGGGCGGTTGGCCATGCAACCCATTTAGAAAACCGACCCAGTTGGGGTCTGTGGCTCAATTGAGGCTCGTTATATGTGTTGGCATGTATTTAAGTAGGATTTGCATTTTCTATAAATACGGTAATGATTTCAGCATTATGCGTTATTTTTTGTTGTAATTGAGGATAATTATGGAGGATTGTTTAGCATTTATATGTTTCAAAGGTGACTTGATTTCTACGTCCGGTGGAAATCAACTGAGGATGATGGTCTTCTTATCAAGAGTACTAGGAAAACAAGACGCCGTGCAAGGCACGGCTGCCCAACGTGTAACACATTCGAAGATTACAAATGAGAAAGTACAACTTGGATTGAATGTATTTATTTGTCAGCACTAAGCAGAATTATTTATAACAAATATTTCATATGGAAATAACTGTACAGAAAGAAATAAGAATGGTTATGCAGTCAAACATACTAAATAGGAATATTTTTTTAGATTCATCCACAAGCCAAAATGGGAGGAATTATCAACCTCCTATTCCCAAATTACATCCCGATAAATTGTTAGGGAAAAGAGTAGAGGTATTTCTAACCTCCTACATAAGAACATAAACATAGGCATAAGTTTTTCTGCCATACATGGGTACAAAAGAATGGAGATTATTTCACTCCATATTCTAGCCTGTGTATTTTTAAGACATTAGATACATTTCAATAGTATCTAATGCACCAAATACACAGGTAGCTACTTCAATAAAAGCTTAATACTTTTACACATAATATAATTTACCACAGTTCATTCTTCAGATGACTTGAGAGCTCAATGATGCTGTTTTTAATCTTCTTTACTCGTAATTTTCTTCACTGGACTCTGCAGATTAGACTTTGGTTCATTGTTCGCAGCGCCAAGGTTGCTGGTAGTTAGGATGGGTTCAGCAGGCTCTTCAACTGACATTGGAACATCATCCACAGTGACCTTAGGAGTGGTAAGTTAAGCAGTTCCTTTGGTTGAATCTGTAGAGTATGCCTGGGGCGCAGTAGAAGGAAACACAAGCGGCCTTTTGACTACTAAACCTAGCCTTCATTTAAGATATCTTTGTATACAACATTTTTGGAAGTATTTTATGTTTTCTTATCGAAGAATGCTGGTGCTATAAACACTTTTAAATCGGTCTTCTGTTTTGCTCGTGAGAGCACAACGTATAGCTGCCCGTGGGCAAACACCGGTTCCTTTAAGTATATACCGACAAAATCTAAAGTTTGTCCTTGAGATTTATTTATCGTCATTGCAAAACACAACCTTATCGGGAATTGATGTCTTTTGAATTGTACTGGATAGAATTCCTCTGAGGTAGGTTGTAACGGAATTCTATGTAAGGAAACAATTTTTCCAGCATGGTCACAAATAGCAATTTCAGCTTGTATTATGTTCTTGTCTAGCTTTCTACATAATAAACGCGTACCATTACACAGAGCTTCAGAAGGGTCTAAGTTTCTGAGCAAAATTATTGGAGCATCAATTTTAAGTACTAATTTGTGTGGTGGCAATCCATTCAGACACAAGCTGTTTAAAATATCCTCATATAAGCCTTGATCACATGGGTTCACAGTTTCATCGTAGCTCAGGTATTCAATTTCTGAACCGTGTATTTTTTTTATTTATTTATCATAATCTCATTTATTTTACAATTTTTGCTGCCTTGCCGTTCAGTTCATTTTATGGACATTGGTTTTTCTAAACCTATGCTCATTTCAAGTTGTTCTTCCATGGACAAAACATCTGTCACAAGCGGATGGGCAACACCATCAATCAATACTGGTTGAGGACTGCATGGTGAGCCATTAGAACCCGAAAGGCATTCAGTTTCATGATGGATTTGTTGTTTGCCGCTTAATTTAGTTTGTTCAAACGAGCCTGTTGCTACGAAACGAGAACGTGCCGTAGCATCATTATTTGCATCCGGTAGCTTAAATCTTTTAGTATTTTCAGCTGGACACCTAATACTTGTTGTATTCTGTGCAATTTTTTTTTTGTGTTGCTCTCTTATCCTTCCATTTCATTAGTCTTGCTGCTCTAGTTTCTAAATTTATTCCTTCAGGTTGCATTCCATGCCTGGAACTATTATTACCAGCAGACATTGCTAAGAGAATCTCACAATAGACAAATGAGTGAGCAACAACAGGGCTCTTGTAACCAAAAAAGCTAAAGCGCAAGAAGCATGACAATTGTTTTTTCACAAATAGATTTATAGTAATCACATAACCAACATCACACTATAACTGTCATTTAAGTACCTGTGGATTAGCCATCGGGACTGAGTCGACAACACAGGCGTGAATGCAAGCTGACCGTCGAATCACGTTTCACAGAACCGGCAACCGTTTGGCAAAACATTAGACATAAAGAACAAGAATCTCATAAACAACAAACCAATAAAATACACAAGTAGAAGCACAAAGGACAATTACGCAAAAGGACACATCACAGAGGTAAGACACAGTACCAAACGCTACCCCCAAACTGAATACGTTTTTATACCGACACATATAGGAATTAAAAACAACTTTAAGTAAAACTAAAATCATCTCCATCGAAGAATATGACTCATGGATTTGGGAGCGACTGTGAAAGCATAGGACCATTTAGCAAGATGGTCTAATTCAAAGAATTAATCAATGAAATCACATAGAACGATTTTTTTAATGACATGTCATATGAAAAACCTGAATCCCAAAAGCTAATTAAAAGAATACCAAGGCCATGGCTAAGGCTTTTTTTTTTCCGAGCCTTTCATAAACTACATGGGACAAAAGGTGCAAGACAACTATGTAAATGACATTCGAAAAAGCAACGAAGGAAAAATGAAACAACCACTGCATGAACACTTTCTAAGGTCAAATGAAAAGCAAAAAACATGAAACTTTTGCCTAATAGGTTGCTAGAAGAACAGAGGAGAAAGGCAAACCAACTTATCCCTCCACATGGATACTTTGAGAATCATCATAAAAGAGAACACAAGAAAATACATGGCACGAACACAATCAAATTTTCAACAGCCATAGTATCATAGTGAACCTAAAACGACACAGTGAATTAACACATGTGACCTGTAAAAATCATCCTAATAGTAACCCAACATTTTTAGAAGCACAGAAAACGAACATGCAACCCAATAAACGTTACAAGACAACATTTATGTAAAGAATAAGTTGTAAAACGGCAGAGAATCAACATGCAGGTCAATAAATGTTAGAAGATAACCAATATACCTTCGAATGATAGGCATATCAGTCAAAAAGTGTATAAACACGTGGAAAAGAAGAGCCATCTCTACTAATAAATGCAACAGGAAGAAGAATGATAGAGTAGACCCAAAAATCATACCTTTGAATGGAAGACAATAAATTAGCTGCTCAAATTGGAGTAATTGCACCGAGGAGTTTGTGTTTACTTTCCTGTGAGGAATAAGGATAAGGAAATGTTAACTGTGTGATGGCAATGGTCGAAAGGCTGGAATATAAAGAGGTTTAGAGACTGTAGAATTCACCTAGAGGACTGAGACTGAAATTGAATCCGGCAATAATTCATTGGGTAAAGCCTTTGCTGCAAGTGGATCATTGAATCTGGTTGTCACGAGGCTCTGATTAGACAATCTTTGACAAAAGAAGCGTCTTCAAGCTATAATCCAGCAGGCAAATCGTCGGACCACCTCAACGCCTGCTCCAATTTGACAGTGATTTGAAACCTGCTACATATGAGATGACTGACTTTGAATCCAGCCGTTGGCTAAGGCAAATAATGGAGATGGAGGCTGCCTCTCTGTCCAAAGCCGTATTTTTATGATGACATCGATTGAAGAGGACGAAGCTTCGAGGTAAGGTGGAGCATGAGCATCAGAGTGGGAAAAATAATTTACAAAAAAAAAACAAGAAAAAAAGCAAAGTATAACCCGGGGGAAAAAATGTCTATATTAGTTTGCACCACACTTAAATTACCATATTTTTATCTATTTATTTACACCACATACTTAATTAAAATTTTACAATATCTACTCTAACACCCTATTTTTATACTATTTCCACTAAAAAATTTAACAATAATTAACAAAAAAAGAGAGTAAAGTAGGTCGCTGCATATATAGTCATCTTCATCGCCGTTGTCGTTCACATTGTTTATGCAAATCAATCTCCGTCTTCTTCTCCTCCGGCAACTGCACAAAAATCATCAAGCACCACCCTATGACCACCACCACCAAAAAAAATGTGTATAGATAGAATATGAGACCAAAAACAAAATATTTGTGGTGTATCAGAACTATATTTTTTAACGGTACCTGGGGACTGGGGTGTATATGAGTAGAATTACCGGGGTGCGAATACAGGGACCCAATAAAAATACACATTTGTTATTGAAAATAAAAATTACACTTGTCAGCTGCTCCTTCTCATGG
Organism: Gentiana straminea; assembly: GCA_036785695.1. Lineage (NCBI taxonomy): Eukaryota > Viridiplantae > Streptophyta > Magnoliopsida > Gentianales > Gentianaceae > Gentiana > Gentiana straminea. The sequence goes on from JAVUPR010000427.1 coordinate 1,758,316, forward strand.
ACGTGGAGCATTGTGGGAAGGACATTGTTAACTTTTAATAGAAGAGGGAAAGAGGGAAAGAGGGAAAGAGTGATATATTTAACGTGAAGCAAAGAAAAAAGAAAATTCCCCTGGCAAAAGTGTTTTTTGGTTTTTAATTCATATTAGACATGAGGTGTATAGATAGAATGTGAGACCAAAAACATAATATTTGTGGTGTATCGAATTTTTTTTTATGGTACATGCGGTGTATATGAGTAGAATTACCGGGGTGCGAATAAAAAGACCCAATAAAAATACACATTTGTTATTAAAAAAATTGTGTATAGATAGAATGTGAGACAAAAAACAAAATATTTGTGGTGTATCAAATTTTTTTTTACGGTACATGAGGAGTATATGAGTAGAATTACCGGGATGCGAATCGAGGGACCCAATAAAAGTTCACATTTGTTATTAAAAAAACTATATTGGTTTTTTTTTTCCAGTACATGGAAGTGGAGCATTGTGGAAAGAGTATTGTTAACTTTTAATAGAAGAGGGAAAGAGGGATATATTTAACGTGGAGCAATGAAAAAAAAAAGAGATATATTTAACATGAAAAAAAAACAAAAGAAGAAGATATATTTAACATGAGGGGTAAAAAAATAAAAAAAAAAAAAAAAAAAAAACAACACGTGTCACCCCCTGGGTAAGGGTGACGTGGATCAATGTGGGATCAACATTCTTCACTCTTAATAGAAGTAAGATACAAACTGGGAAGTCAGCTGAGTGAAGTGTCAGCTGAGTCCATCTATCAGCGGAGTGAAGTCCGCTGAGCTCTTGAATACTGCTGAGTTATACAATCTTGGTTACATATCTAGTAACTCAGTTGGAGCTGAGTTACAGCTGATGGAGTCAGCTGGAGTTGGGGTCCACATATGGGGCATTTATGGCAATTCCGACAGGAACCAAATGACGGTTAGAGTTTAGGGATTTCTGCCTATAAATACCAACTGATGTAATCAATGTAAATGATGAGAATCTTCTTGTAATTATGTGCATAATAAAATATCTTATTTTCTGTCCGTGGAGTAGTCGGCACAACGCCGGAAACCACGTTAAATCTCTTTGTTCTTCTTGTTTCTGTTCTTTTGTCATTGCCATTATCTTTTACATTTAAATTGCTTCTGTGTATGTTCTTTACTTGAGTAGCAAGCTACACACATCTATTTCAACAAACTGGTATCAGAGCGTAGGTTTTGTGTGTGGAGTTGCAGTTGAACGCAGTTGATCTTCACTAGGATCGGTGATCGATGCTAGGATTCTGTGATCAAAGGTATGTTCTTTAGCAAGAAGGATGTCGGGAATTAACTTTAAGATTGGCAAATTTACATGAAGAAAAAGTTTCAGTCTTTGGTAGATCAAGATGTGAGCCTTGCTAAAGCAACAATGATTGTGGACTCTTTTATCTGGTAAAGGGGATGCCAATTCCGATGATGCTGCCAATCTGGAAGAGAAAGCACATTCAACTATCATGTTGTGTTTATCTGATGATGTTATCACAGAAGTTGCTGAAGAGGAGACTGCTGCCAAGTTACGGTCAAAGCTAGAAAGCCTGTCTATGACTAAGTCGTTGACCAACAAGTTGTTGCTGAAGCAGAGGTTGTTCAGCCTGAGGATGCATGAAGGGAATCAATGGAGGGATCATCTTGATCAGTTGAACACAATATTGCTGAATTTGAGGAATATTGATGTGAAGATAAAGGATGAAGATGCAGCTTTGATTTTGTGCAGTCCTTCATAGTTAAGAAGGATAAGTGGATTTGGAGGATTTAAGGTCAACTTTACATGCCATGAAGCTGATACATAAGGCAGCAGGGGCAGACCGTCAGGCAACTATCTTGGTAGTCAGCAGTAGCAGTGAGAAAGGGCATGGACAGTCTGGAAAGCAGAAGTCCAAAAAGACAGGGTCCAAAGGTCCTAAGTCCATATATGTCTGCAATTAATGTAAAGAGCAAAGAAACAACATGAGCACAGTTTTGGCACAACTGCTGTAGTAGCTGAGCATGACTCGGATGAGGACATGGTTCTGGTGGCATAGGAGTCAGCACGTCATGGGGATGTGATCGCGTGTAAGTCACTAACGTCGATATTACTAGCAAGAATACTAGGTACATCGTAGTATAGTAAATGCGAGTCAATGTCGATCCCACAGAGACAATGCAACTTATACATATAAACGATTCTAACCTAATTAAGAAGCGACATATAGGCGGACATTGACCAACAATAACGTGAAATAAAACAAACATGGTATACCTCTCCCACTCCTCACCGATCTACTATAACTTGGATTAGTTAATCGTTATGTTTACTTCCCCACATAATTTCCTTGCGTTTTATCATATTTATCAGCTACGGGTGTAATTCCTACTCCTATCTACTCCGACAATGGCAGTAGACAATCTATACGCAAGCTACCCTCCTTAATTGGTCCGTAATAGCCCATACGCATAAAGAACTAGAACTGTCGATATTGAGAGTTACCTCATACCGCTAACCCGTCTAGACAACTGTCGACACTGACCAGCACGTTCCTAGGGTCCATCAAGACTATGTCCTAATTAACACTTCACTTGCGGTCCTTCATGTTAATTTACGAATTACGAATACTAGATTGGCCAGACCTATTACTCGTTTTAATTATTCCCGTCGATCAACGTAGCTGTAGTGAATACTAGTTTAGGTTTTCTAAAACATGCCTCGGTAAACTGGTATAGACTGCCGGTTTACCGGGGGCGGCTTTTCGCAACTCTCCAAAGCTCAAGAAAACTTTATTGCATAATAATAATTGTAATGTATTCAAAAGATATTCAAGATGTATGAATCATATGAATTGTGTGTAAGCTTTCAGTATATGCGGCTTTATATAGATACAATAGCCGATTTAAGACTCTCTAAAACCCTAACCGACTTAGACAATACGGCAGAATGAATTTCATGTTCCACAAGACGCCGGTTTACCGGGCCTAACCCTCGGGTTACCGGGCCTTCTATTTTTCTTTTTCTTCAGCAGGCTTCTTCTAGGACTTCAATCACTCAGCCCAATGCATTCCTTTTAGTCCAGATCCGTTCTCCAATGCTCCAGTTTCGGTACATCCTATAAAATACACAAAACGAGACAAAACAGTACCAAAACATCGGGAAAATAGCATAGATGCATAATTACGATCCTGGAAACACCCACATAGCATTTAACATATATTCTAAGCAATAACGAGCCTATCTATCCTCTCTTGAGCAGAATTCAGGGTGAATATAGGTATAAATATTGGTACCATTTAGAGTGTCATCAACTACCCCCCACTTAGCTTTTGATCGTCCCGAGCAAAAAGGCGAAAAGAAAACAACACCCTTGATCAATACAAAAGTTAATTAAAAACAACTATGCTTTACTAAGCCAATATCAAGATCATGCCACTCATATCCATTAGTAACATATTAAACACTATTCACGTCATGAGCCAATGTGTGTGTGCAATAACTTTCACAACCGCTTAGAAATGCAGACAATCTCACATTACGTCAACCTGTAGTCAAACTAACCAGTCTCGAACATGTTATTTATTAATTGATTGAGCAGGCAAGGCGGATCGAGAACCGAGCATATATCACTCTTAGGCTCACGTTTATCGGTCTATGCAAAAGTCGTGCGTCTTACGCTCCATCGACTAAGATATTGCCAAAGAGAATATAGAGATGTATATATTTCAATGCACTTCTCTTTCTTGGCGGGTGAACTCTCATTGATTTAACTATCCTCACGGCCCCACTTATGATAAACTACCGAATCCGAAATTCCTTTGACTTTCTAAGCGTAAGTGGAACATGATTCGTGATAAAGCCAGGGTCAACTCTAGTCAAAGCAATATGCTATCGACTACACACTAAGGGAAGTGAGTTATACGTGCTTAAAATGGTGGCTCATAACAGAATATGCGCTTAATACGCCACTACTTCATAAGTGGACACTTTCTATTACTCGTGCAAAGTAAAACAAAGATGAAGTCAATTAACTCGAAAAGATCAAAGATATCATAATTTTTCAAAATTCTGTCGAAAAGAATCAAAGTCTAAGTGGTGAATCGTGCATCAAAGAGAATCAAGACAATCACGCAATTCATGGAATATAATGCTAAAAAGCTAAGTGACGTTCATCTACCCCCCACTTAATCGAAACATTGTCCCCAATGTGTAAGATGAGAAATGAAAAACGAAAAGGAACTTAGCTTCGGTTAAGGGCGGAACCAAAGAAGAATCGGATCGTCGTATAATTCATCGGGCTCATGTAAGTAGTCCATGAATAATCTGCCCTAAGTAACTCAAGAAAAACCAAGAAGTTTAGTGGTGACGAAAAAAACTGTATAACAAAAATGCGGCAGTAAAAGAGAAAATAAATAACTCCAAAACAGTTTAAGCCGACAAAATCATTATATAAATTATATTCTGCTACATCAACTAAGTAGGAAAGGAAAAAAAAAGTAAAAACAAGAAAAATGGTAAACAACAATAAAAAGAACAAAGAGCTAGTCCTCATCGGAATCACCCTCCCAGTCGTCTCTTGGCTCAAAACCAGGAGTGGTGCAGAACTTGAGGCGGCGGCGGCTGAAGATGATGCTCTACGATGTGGGGCAGTCCTAGGTGGCGGGGTAGCAGGCAGAACTCCTAGAAAGTCAATAATCTGATCCATCTTGCGATGCAGACTCGCAACCTCTCGCGAGTGCTCCTCAAGCAAGGCTCTCTGAGTTCTCGGTGCTCCAAGCACCGGAGTACGCTCTCTCTCTGCTCTAACCCATCTCTGAACTTTCGAAACTGACTGTGAACTGAGCTATGGCTCAGGGTCTTCCCAATCATCACTCACAAGCATCTTCACCTCGGCCTCTAGAGCAAACATGTCAATCATTGGCCCGTAAGGTAGCAGCTTTCACTCAGAAGTGGCGGCAACCTCATGGATACGGCTATGCATCAACAGACCGATGTTGATTGGGGCACCCGTCTCTAGATAGAACATTATCTCGGCCCTTGAAGTGGTGACAGATGTTGAAATAGTGTCCTAAACCCAATCGGGTTAGACCGGATCCGACCGGGTCGGATCGTTTCTACTATTTCTTTGTGTTTATACATATATTAAATGACTTTTATGTTGTCATATATCTGTTCTTCTAAAGAACCAATTATGATTGTTATATGATAACATCCTTAGTATTAAACTGTGATAGAGAAACTATGATAGGCGATTATGGTTGATGAGATCTCTAATCACTTTAATGAGTTTGATACTTAAATGTCTCTAGGCTGATGTACTATTAAACAGGGCATTGATAGTATAAACAGACTAGCACGTATTAGATGTCTTCTATCTTTAAGGGCAGGGATAGATCTCGTCTATCGAAGTGTAGAGACACTTGGACTGTACGTGGACGTGTATTAGTGAATGCGTACGTTAAACTGACCCACTTACACGGATAAGTGTCACACTATGTGGCGGTTGTGTAATTATCCTTTGGACCGGAGTCTTCATGGCATCACGGTGTGGATTGTCATGATTTGACACTATTGAGGTTTCCCCTAGCCACGGGACGATCTAGTGATTGGGTGTGATACTGAAGCATGCGGAGTATACATGATTGGTCGTCCGGGAATCGCGTATCCTATGATTGGGATCGAATATCCGAAATGGCCTTCTTATAAGGAATGTCTTACTCTCGTGATTCTTTGCAAAGTGGGAGTAAACGAGTTACTTCGAGAGAGCATGATATCCAGATTATAAGATACGGTCGTTGATATTTTGACACTCGACTAACGACCGTATGGATATTATTACAGCGATAGGATTGTAAGTTATACGGTAACTGTTTCACATGAAAGGTAGTAGTCATTGCATTTGACTCTTCCGATGATTGGGGGTCACGGTGTGTTGCTATACGCTATCCCGTGATCGTTAGGCATGAAGGGCATTTTCGTAATTTGCACTTTGTGTCTACGGCCAACATATTCGGAAGCCTATCGGGTCACACACATAAGAACATCTAGCCAGATTAAAATGTGGTTATAGATGATAACCAAATAAGAAAAGTTTATCTCGAGACTATAAAGGTTATAGTGGTAAATTAATATGGTGGTATTTATTTATTATGAATAAATAAAATACAAGATATTAATTATATTGATTAATTAAAGAATATTCCGGATGCCAATTTATTGGCTAAAGGTGGCGCAATTTTGGAGTGTATAAGATACACTTGGATTGTGCAATTTAATTAATGATATTACCTATTATTAATATTAGATATTAATAAAATAAAATAATATATATATATATATGTTATGAATGCATGCGTGTGTGTGTACATTACATGCAAATTAGATTTGCATGCATGCGCACCGTGTGTGGATATACATATATAATATATAGATTTATTTGTGTAATATATATATGTGATATATATACACATGTGTAAATTGATTTATGGTAATAAAATAAAGATAGTCAATATTAGATATTGACAATATCTTGAGAATATTCAATATAAGATATTGACAATATCCTAGATTTATTTGATATAAGATATTATAATAAATGAGATAAATCAATCAAATATATTTTCCTTATTTTATTGAGAAAAGGTTTTCTTCCTTTCTACTCTACTTGGGGCGCCACTTCTACTATAAATAGGAGGTGGGTGTCAAGCTCTTTTGTACATCACAATTGCAAGAGCTCATAGTTCTTGTGTAAAATAGAGAGCATCCTATAGAGAGTTGGAGAGAGGGGAAAAAAGCCGGTCTAGCAACCGGAGTTTTCCAATAGCAATCCATGATGGGATTCCGGCGGGTTGCTCGTGTGGACTAGCGGTAGAGGCCGAACACTTGGGCGGCTCTATGCAGAACTACTCTCCTTAGACGGTCAAAGCGTCGATCTTTTAGATCAACCAAGGTAACCACCGTCTTTAGCTTATTTGTTTATTGCTTAAACGAAGTCGATCTTGGGTCGATAGGAAATAAAATTTTGAATTCCGCTGCGTTCCCGCGTAGATTTCCTAACAACAGAGACCGTGTGCTTCGTCGGAAGAAGGCGAGCACAGACAAATCGATTGACCATCTTCTGGTCCCAAGATAAAATCGTTCTCTAGGAATCAGCAACCATATCCATCCTCTTGAAATCGGCAATGTTGCTCGAGGATGTGTACTCATCCGGGCCCACCGGTGGATTTCTAACCCTAAAATGAGCGTTGATCCGCTCAATCGAAAAATCAACCTTGACACCGCGAACCATATCAAATGTGGCTCCGGGGTTATGCGAAACATATGCATAAAACTCTCTTACCACTGTAGCGTTGAATCTTGCCGGTGCCTCAGCCATGTCCAGTAAATCTTGTGCTTGTAGGGCCTCCGGCAATATCGTCCCGCAGTCATCCAAATCTACCCCTCGTTCTCGAGCCACCGGTCTCGCGTTCCAATGTCCTCGGAATGACTCGTAAATAGCTAGAGAATGGAATTGTCCAACCCGTCGATTAACGGATTGTCATCTCCATACACTGTCTGATATCCACTGGGATGAACGGCTGACCTTTGACGCTTAGGACTCATCCCGAATGAGTATAGAAACTGATACAAAAGCTTTTTTTTTTTTCTGGAAAATAACCCTCGGTAAACCGGAGGTTACCCTCGAGAAACCGGGGGTATTTTTCCCCAGATTTTTCTATCTGCCTTCTCTGCACACTGTACTCTACCTCTTTTCTCAGTTCTGACCTCAAATTGACTACCCTTTTATTCTCTAATTGTTATTTCCGACTCAAAACCTAACCTAATTCACTAGAATCCACAACGAGGTAAAAAAACCTTTCCACAACCATTCGGTTTCAAGCCTAAGTTTGTGGTAGGATGAAAAAAAGCTCGTCCCTTCATCTGGCTACTTTTATTCAATCCTAAACTACCTAAGGGTTCAAAGAGATATTTCTGAGTTTATAGTCGCCAGCTCGACTTTCTTCAGATCTCTGATCAATCAAGGATTGGAGCCTTCACTTGCCAAACTTTCGCTCCAGAGGTTTGCACTTTTAAGGAACCTTTTTGAGCTCTCTTCCTAGCACGCCTCTCTCTTTTAGCTTGTGTGCTAGGTCTGCATCTGCGTCAAGATTTAGACTTTAAGCTCAAGGACTCCACGTTTTCCACCTTTAGCTCGACTCGTTCACTATGCAACACGGAAGGACTGGCTTCCGTGAGCATTTTGTCGTGGTCCTTATCTTCTTTTTCTCTCAGCATTAATCTCAGAAACTCCTGCTCAACGGTTTCTACGACAACCTCTCTATGTTTATGTCCCTCAATCTCTAAGATCTCTACCTTCCCTGAAGCATACGTCATCTTACAACTCTCCGGTCAGTTTTCAGGGTGTTCTAGGATCCCAAAAGATACAGCATCATTATTCATCCTTAAAGTGATCTCCCCCTTATCAAAATCCATAACCGCCCTGCTCGTTGCTAAGAAAGGTCGTCCTAAAAGAACTGGGGCACTAGGATCTTCAGGTACGTCTATGACCGTAAAGTCGATAGGATACGTGAATCCTCCTGCCTTAATTGTGCATTTCTTAAGCAAACCAGCAGGCATGTCTCTGGTTCTATCTACGAAGGTCATGGTTCTGGTTTGATTTATCACAACCGGAAGTTTGATCTTTTGACAGAGGGAAAATGGAAGAATATTGCAACTCGAGCCAGAGTCGCAGAGACCTAATCCTATGGATACTCCATTAACAGAAATTGAGAGTCTGAACGTGCCAGGGTCTCCTAAATTCACCACGGTGTCTGAGTCTGGGTAATCCTCAGGCTCAGAACACATCGTGTCCGGATCCTCTTCAGGATCGTCAGAATCGTAATCTGAAGATGATATATCAATTAATTCGCAAGGAAACTCACCTGGACGATATGTGTTATACTCCTTAAGGTCATCTTCAGGCTCTTGTTGATCGCTTTCTCATCTTTTTCCAACCGTTGCTTTACCGCTTCGTAATGCTCTCATGCTTCAGTTCCGGGATACATGGAAATTGGTGTGATGTTCAAGATTGTTCTAGGCATATTATTCGACTTGTGTGTGCTTTTTCAACTCTGAATCGATCAAATTTCTGAAGTGTTCTGATCAATCTGCAAAAAGACAAAATAAAACACAGAAAAGGTTAGCAACTTCCGCTTCAGCTGGGTTTGATCCCAACTGTTGCGGACCTACTAACTAAAGTCAATAGAGAATAACACAGAATAACAAGAACTGCTCAGAAATTGATTTTCCAGGCCTCGGTAACTCGGAGGTTACCTTCAGGATACCAGCCCTGAATTTTCTAATTCTGACAGTTTAACATGTGCAGGATTGATATAGAACGACTAAAGACTCAAAATAAAATAAAATAAAAGAAAAAACGACTTCTTAATTAGAATTAAAGTGTTTATATTTATAAATTGGCCATTGTCCCCGGCAACGGCGCCAAAAATCTTGATCGCGTGTAAGTCACTAACGTCGATATTACTAGCAAGAATACTAGGTACATCGCAGTATAGTAAATGCGAGTCAAGGTCGATCCCAGAGAGACAATGTAACTTATACATATAAACGATTCTAACCTAATTAAGTAGCGACATATATGCGGTCATTGACCAACAGTAACGTGAAATAAAACAAACATGGTATACCTCTCCCTCTCCTCACCGATCTACTAACTTGGATTAGTTAATCATTATGTTTACTTCCCCACATAATTTCCTTAAATTAATCGTGAGCATTTTATCATATTTATCAGCTACGGGTACAATTCCTACTCCTATCTACTCCGACAATGGCAGTAGACAATCTATACGCAAGCTACCCTCCTTAATTGGTCCGTAATAGCCCATATGCATAAAGAACTGCCGATATTGAGAGTTACCTCATACCGCTAACCCGCCTAGACGGTGTCGACACCGACCCAAGCACGTTCTAGGGTCCATCAAGACTATGCCCTAATTAACACTTCACTTGCGGTCCTCCATGTTAATTTACGAATTACGAATACTAGATTGGCTAGACCTATTACTCGTTTAATTATTCCTGTCGATCAACGTAACTGTAGTGAATCCCAGTTTAGGTTTTCTAAAACATGCCTCGGTAAACCGGTATAGACCGCCGGTTTACCGGGGGCGGCTTTTCCTAATTTCTGGATCTACATTGCTCAGTACGATTAAAATAAGTAAATTATGGGGTTGTTAAACATGCAGATTAAGTAAAACATATAAATACGAACAGATCTACCATATTGAAGACAATAAAAGAACGTTCAAAGCTTCATACCTTCAACAATGGAGATCTAGCTCGATCTACTCAAGCTAGAGATGGCGGAAGAAGGGAGGAAACCAAAAGCAACTCTCCAAAGCTCAATAAAACTTTATTGCATAATAATTGTAATGTATTCAAAAGATATTAAAGATGTATGAATCATATGAATTGTGTGTTAGCTTTCAGTATATGCGGTTTTATATAGATACAATAGCCGACTTAAGACTCTCTAAAACCCTAACCGACTTAGACAATGCGGCAGAATGAATTTAGTGTTCCACAAGACGCCGGTTTACCGGGCCTAACCCTCGGGTTACCGAGCCTTCTATTCTTCTTTTTCTTCAGCATGCTTCTTCTTGGACTTCAATCACTCAGCCCAATGCATTCCTTTTAGTCCAGATCCGTTCTCCAATGCTCCAGTTTCGGTACATCCTATAAAATACACAAAACGAGACAAAACAATACCAAAACATCGGGAAAATAGCATAGATGCAGAATTACGATCCTGGAAACACCCACATAGCATTTAACATATATTCTAAGCAATAACGAGCCTATCTATCCTCTCTTGAGTAGAATTCGGGGTGAATATAGGTATAAATATTGGTACCATTTAGAGTGTCATCAGTATGTGTGGTTTCTGGACTCTGGACTCTGGAGCATCCTATCATATTTGTCCACACACGGAGTGGTTCTCAAGCTATGAGCAAATAGATGGAATGCATATTTCTCTACCCAACAGCAAGGTCTGCAAGGTAGTTGGGGATTGGCTAAGTGCAAGTGAGGACTATGGATAATAGATTTTGCACACTGAAGAAAGTAAGATATGTTCCACAGATGACCAAAAATTTGGTATCTCTTAGTCTATTAGACATCAAGGGGTTCAATTTCAAGGGTGATGTACAAAGGTTCAGCGGTGGCTCTCAGGGAAGTCAAGAGGGGGGCCTTGTATATTCTACAAAGGTCTGCTGTGTCTGGGTCTGCTGAGGTTCACCAGTCACAACTGACTAAGCTGTGGCATATGAGACTGAGTAATTTATAACGCTCTAAATAGTACCATTAATTATACCTTTATTCACCCCGGACTATGCTCAAGAGAGGACGGATAGGCTCGTTATTGTATGGAATATGTGTTAAATGCTATATGCGTGTTCCTAGGATCGTAATTCTGCATTTGTGTTATTTTCCTGAAGATTTGGTACTGTTTGGCCTCGTTTTATGTGTTTTATAGGATGTACCAAATTCAAAGCATTGGAGAACGGATCTGGATCAAAGGAAGCATGTTAGGCCAAGTAAAAGAAGTCCAAGAAGAGATTTGCTGAAGAAAAAGAAGAAAAGTGATCCCGGTTTACCGTGGGCGAGGTCCGGTAAACCGAGAGCCTTGTGGAATACGAAATCGATTCTGCCGCATAGACTAGGTCGGTTAAGGTTTCTATGAGTCATAAGTCGGCTGTTGTATCTATATAAAGCCGCATATACTGATTATTGTATAAGCACTCAATTATATTCTATTTTTTTTATTATATACATTATACAATTTGATGAAATAAAGTTTTCCTAAACTTTTGGGGAGTTATTTTCTGGTTTCCTTCCCTTCCTCACCATCTCTAGCTTGAGTAGGTCAAGCTAGATCTTCATTGTTGAAGGTATGAAGCTTTGAACGTTCCTTTTTGTCTTCAATATGGTAGATCTGTTTGTATTTACGTGTTTTAGTTAATCTAAATGTTTAACGACCCCATAATTTACTTAGATTAATCGAAATTGAGCAATGTAGATCCAGAATTAAGAAAAGCCGCCCCCGGTAAACCGGCGGTCTATACCGGTTTACCGAGGCAAAATTTAGGAAACTTAATTTGGGATTCGCGTCAGCTACGTTGATCGACAGAAATAATTAAAACGAGTAATAGGTCTGGCCAATCTAGTATTCATAATTCGTAAATTAACATGAAGTACTGATAGTGAAGTGTTAGTTAGGACATTGTCTTGATGGACCCTAGGAATGTGCTGATCAGTGTCGACAGCTGTCTAGGCGGGTTAGCGGTATGAGTTAGCACTCGATACCGGAAATTACGGACCAATTAAGGAGGGTAGCTAGCGTATAGATTATCTTCTACCATGGTCGGAGTAGATTGGGTTAGGGATTGCACCCGTAGCTTAAAACTAAATTAAAAGCTCGCTCGATTAGTTTAAGGAAATTATGTGGGGAAGTAAACGTAAGGACTAACTAATCCAAGTAAGAAGGGGAGGAATACCACGTTTCTTTTCTGTTTATTGTTGGTCAATGACCACTATATGTGTCTTCTTAATTAAGAATAGGATCGTTTATACTCAAAGTTGCATTGTCTCTATGGGATCGACATTGACTCGCACTTACTATACTACGATGGACCTAGTATTCTTGCTAGTAATATCGACGTTAGTGACTTATACGCGATCAGTCATATGGGTGAAAAAGGGATCTATGTTCTTTCTCAGAATGATCTTCTTAGGGATGTAAGGTCTATTATCTGGACTTTTGTGGGCACTGTGTGTTAGGGAAGCTTCATATGGGCAAGTTATCAAAAGGGGTACACAACACAAAGTCATCACTTAATTAAATTCAATCTAATTGATGAGGGCTTTCAAAGGTGGATTCATTGGGTGTACATGTATTTTGTGTCATTCACAGATGACTATTCAATGATGACTTGGGTGACGATGATGAAGCACAAGAGTGAGACATTCAAGTTGTTGTCCATACCATAGAATAAGTTAAGCACCATGCAATTCATATCAACACAAGTAGGACACCGTTAATCAGCTAAAATACTTAACAATTTTTTGTTTAGCTCAAACAAGTTCAAGACTTAATCAACCATCAAAGTAATAGATATATTACAAGTTATGAGTTCAGATTGGTTTTGCTGATAGATGATCAAACATGCAAAGTATAAAACCAATTAGCAATCAAGTATACATGGTAAGTAATTGTAGAATGTAGTGATCGAACTCAGAGATTTATAGATATTCCAGTTATAGAGTTGTGAAATAACCCTCCATTCTCTACCAAAGTTACCCTTGAATTTGAACCTCCTTTTAGTGGGATTGATATTTACCTAAGTGTTGATGTTAATCAACACATAAAAGCACGCGAACAATTACAACTCAGAACCTCTTCTAAGACAAGCCGATTCAGACCAAGGTAGCAAACTTAATTAATCAACTTAAATCTCAAACCAACTTCTGCTCAGAACCCGACACACTTAGAATTCACCTTTGCAGTTCTTGATTGAAAAACCCAACTTGATTTATATCTCTTTCACTGGTAACTTGAATGAGGTTGCAGGATATTCCTTCAACACTTGTAAGAGATCTCTCTACTTTTACAGTCAGCAGACTGACTCACTCAATCTTTACAACTAAAAAATTCAGATTATAAAGAATAGAATCATAATAATGATCTCAGTAGAAGATCAAAGCTATCAGCTTTACAAATGTTCAAAATAACAAATTAAAGATCAAAAGGTCAAAAAAATAGCGTGGAATTACCACCCTTCTTCTCCGCAAATGGGGTTTCAGCATGAATAGACAAGGTGGAATGACCTCCACCGTAAAGCCCATAGTCTTCGGGTCTAGTAGCGCTAAATGAGTCATCCATGGTACGGTCAACTGCTTAGATCGTCATCCTCATTTGACTTAAAAGAGTCCCGAATTGACAAGATATTTATGTCTCAAATTTATATTAGGATGAGCAGGATATTAATTTATAGACGTGAGACTTTACGTCCACTAACTTCTTCAATCTTTGCAAGTGGTGTATTTATTCAATCAACAAATGATCCGGTCAATATCCCCTTAAACATGTTACATACATGATACAAAGTGTATCATATTGTATCATATGAGCGATACAAACATGTAACATCACGTATCACATGATGACATCATCAATTGTATAAGTGTAACATTTGTAAAAGTTCCATAAAAGATTTGCCTTTACTAGTAAGTCAAAAGATTTCAATGGCAGTTAGTATTACGGGTATAAGAAAGCCATATTTTAATCAATTTAATTACACACCCCATCACAATTAATTACAAGTAATACACATACTTGGAGATCACTTTAGCTAGCTAGGGTAGGATTTACCCTCGGTATATATAATTTAAGAACCTTGCCCAAGAAACCAGTGTCTTTTAAATTTTTTTATATTTTATAATAAAAAAAACGTAGGGTTTCTTTTCATCGTATAGTTGCATCAAAAAATACAGTGTTTTTCTCTTTCTCTCTCCATCAAATCACCCCACACACAAAAACCCTCAACACATATGGGTCATTCTGAAGATTCCAGTTCATCTGCTGCGCACATGAAGAAGGATCGTGTTGAAGTTGAATGGGCCAGAAAAAGAAAACGTTCTTATTTCCCCAATTCACCAGTCGAGCTTGAAGTGGCAAATATTCTTCTGATGTTTGCCGCCGGCGCCGCCATGCCACCTGACTGCGAAACCCACTCGCCAAAACGATCCTGCTCTAAGACAAGACACCGTCAGAAAAAGAAAACTGCCCCCTTTACAGAAGAAACAGCTGTCTCCGTCTCCGATGTCTCTACAATATCTACCGATAATGAAAGAAACGAAACCCACGTCTGTAAAGTTTGTGGGAAATTCTTCTCCACGGGTCAAGCACTTGGTGGGCACATGAGACGCCACTATGTAGGGCCCATCGGCAGGAAAAATAAAGGCGAAGATTCTTCAGGTAATATTGAGATTCAGGTTGAGGAGGAGGAGGAGGAGGAGGAGGAGGATAAGCCAAGATTGCTCCTCCGCTTCAAACTTGGGCATCCGCCGCCGGTAGACACGGAACCCCAATTAGGAGGCATACATGGGGAAAGCATTGAAGAAGTACCAAGTTTATCGAATCAACAAATCGAGTGTAGTCACTAGATTAATGGGTTCTTGTAGTCACTAGATTAATTGGCTGTTTATTCTGATGATCCTATCAATTGTAATTATGTTCTTTTTATTTTTATTTAGATCATTTATATTTGTTCACGTATTAGTTAACTAGGTTATTTTTCTGGAGATGCTTTAATTATATGATATGAAGGACATAATCTACTTGAATTAGTAATCTCTAGATCATGTTATGGTCCCTCAAGTAGATTTAATGTGGTGTTTTTAATGACTACTGTTCATGAGACCAAACCCGTTCTTGGGTATAAAGTGACTACTGTTCATGAGACTACCTGTTCTAGGTTGTTCATGAGACTAGCTTTAATGTGGTGTTTTTAATGACATTATATATTTCGTCACTGCTGTAGCTCATTCGTATCCATAAGTCATTCAAAGAAGATAATATTCCTTCCATCCCAATTTGTTTGAGACTTTTTGAATCTCTTAAATTTTAAGAGAACAACATTTATTACATTTACTAGTCATTAAAAACATGACTAATTTATAATTACAATTTTTATATATTGTCCTTATATTTATTAATAAATGCTGATAGGTGGGCATATTAGATGTTTAAGAAGCAACTTTAAATTTAAATATTAATTATGAGACTTATTTCGGGACATCTATAAATGTAATAAGACTCAAATAAATTGGGACGAAGAGAGTAATAAATTGTTTTATTATTTTTGAGTAATTATACGGACGACCTGGGACGGAGAGAGTAATCAATTGTTTTATTATTTTTGAGTAATTATACGGACAACTGCCATAACGAGTGACACAACTTTTATCTGCATTATTGATCATGATGTAGGCCCATCTAATCAATGATGCAGATGAAAGTTGTGTCCCTCGTTGTGACTGATTGTTGTGTATGTATTATTACTCATTTTTCTTATCCTGTCACCAATTATTACATTACAAGAAGTAGCGTGTCACAACAAAGCCGCGATTTTTACCTACTCACTCCAGTTGACAACCGTCAATCAGGTCTACCTCAGTGGTTAAGCTGAATTATTGTGCCCGTATTATTACTCATCATTTTTTATCATGTCATCAATTATTACAAGAAGAAGCGTGTCACAACAAAACCGTGATTTTTACCTACTCACTCCAGTTGACAACTACCAATCAGGGTTATCTCAGTGGTTAAGCGGAAGTTCTACGACCAAGAGGTACTGAGTTCAAGTCTCACATTGTGTATGTGTGAATTATGATCCACTGAATGTTGTAATTTCAAATTGTGGCTATAGTCCACCGAAAGTGGTAATTTCGAACCTTAAAAAAATTGACAACCGAACAATTTGATGAATGTGGTAAATTTGATTCTAAAAAAAATTCACCAGAAACGTAAAATCCCATAAGTTTATAAGTGTTTTACTGCACGTAAAAAACCCTATTTAATTTCATTTAATTAATAGTATGTTTCCCTCTTAAATTAAATGAATAAGAAAAAGAACAGAATATTTATAATATTTTCCTTAAAATTTTGAATCTAGTAGTAAATACTCATAATTATATTTTATTTAAACTCCACATATCGTACAAAGTACACATCACTTTTTCGGGAAATACTTGTGTGAAGAGTATATTTTGAGGTGAAATGACAGGTGAAACGATCTGAACCACACAGTTTAAATACAGAATGAAACTGTGTGGTTCATATCACTTTCTCAGGAAATACTTGTGTGGAGAGTGTTTTTTTGAGGTGAAATGACGGGTGAAACGATCAGAACAACACAATTTAAATACAGAATGAAATTGTGTGGTTCATATTGAACCACACGATGTCTCCACAATTATGGAGACAATACACAATTTCCCCACTTTCTAGTAAAATTAAGCTGTGCCAAACCCCGGCAAGCGGTATTATCAAGGCTGGAAAATTTCTTCCAGGGCAATAAAAATTAACTTGTAGTGGCAAGGCAATTATGTCCTTTTCATTTTTTTATTTTATTTTCTTCTTGTGAGATATCATGCTTCCATTCTTAAATAAATACTTCATCCGCATCAATTTATCTGATTTAGTTGTCAAAATCATACATATTAAGGATATGAGTTAATGCATAACTTTTACATTTAAATGACTAAAGAGTCAATGAATATAATTAATGTAACCTCCTATTGTAATAAATAAGAGTAAAACAAGTAAAAAGATAATAAATGTTGCTTTGAGAATGATACGCCTCACATAAAATGGAATAAAATATTTTGACAACTGCAACATTTAATTTAAAACGGAGGGAGTAAAATACACGCCCTGCTTTCCCCCACTCCAACAGCTTTCCGAAGGATCAGCCGATCAGCCACCACCTCTTCAAACTTAAGCACACTAAATGGAATTAAGACTATGAACGAGAGAGGTGGGCGTTGACCAAATTAAATGCAAGAAAATAAAGTGTAAGGTACGCAAAATCTTACAATAATCCTACTAAATTTGTTTTCTCAAAGGTAGTAATTCATACTATGAGTAATTAAACCCTCCCCAATCATGAATCGATCTTCTTTGTTGTGAATTATAATTATTAATAGCTACGGGTGCAATCCCCTAATTCAGCTAAACTTCTTTGCTAGACAATCTAGCCCTATGTGCAGCTAACCTACCACTGTAATTGGCTGGCCGTTTTAACATCATATGCATTAAGAACTAGGGATGTCGGGGTTACCGTTAACCTCATCTAGGTAGCCACTGTAGACTGGCTGGCAGTACCTAAACAATCCGATCAACTATGTCTTAATTAACACTTCAACAAGGTTCCTTCATGTTAATTTACGAGAACGTGTTGTAAGTTGATCAAGCTTACGACACGTTGATTAGACCATAATCGGGGATTCAGATCTAATCATAATCGGAGATTTCTTTAACAACAAGACAACATGACTAGTACGAAATAAATCTAATTCATCCCAAATGCAACAAATCTAGATTATAAAGCGGAGTAGACATTACCCTCAACGTCGAGCATTGTTCCCACTCTTCAATCCGCTCTCTAATCGCCAAATCCGATGGATCCATGATGAACTCTCATAAAAACTGAATAAAACCGAAGAGAACACTATTTATTGAAAAATAGAATTGTATGAAATCTTGTCCATTGTAAAATTTTGATGCTGCGACCTTTTTATAGTTATTTCCGGCCGATCTATTGAGTTCTAAAACCCTACACCTACTTCTTCCTCCAAGCAATCGCGTGAACCTCCGTATGCCCGAAAACAACTGCGGCTCACTGGGTTTCCTCCGCGGCCCAGCTTGTTTTGGCCCATTCCGCGCCGTGCTCAGCCTTGGACTCTTCCAGGACTTAAACTTGTCCGATTTTTCAACATTTCCGCTCCATATATTTTTTTCCTTAACACTTGGAATACTTTGTAAACTACAAATAACCCAAAAACACACAAAGCACTACAAATTTCGGAGATAATTATTACAAACACCAAATTCAAAAACCACGAACCTCATAACATGAAATTAACAGAAATAGCTAGTGATTTATAACTAGAATTACTGGATTTAGCCTTTAATAGGAGTGATGTTGATGCTTTAATTGATATAAATTTGATCATCATCACTCCACAGAGTAAACTTGATTTACATTACAATTCATCTTGCGGATTGAAGGTAACAAAAATGAGCAAGCACACATCAAGAAAATGAATGATAATGAATCAGATGATTTTTAATGTAAATCGAGATGATCAAGCCTAATACATACTCGATAGTAAGATGTGCAAAGGATAACACTTGCTATAAAAGTCAATGCTACCATCAAATGAGAATTCTTCAGTTACGTCTATCCGAGGTAAAAAGAATGAAAAGGAGCAAAGATTCAAGATTGGATAGATGATCGTACCATCTTTAAGGAATCCCATCGACGATAAACAAACTGGGATTAAAACTTCTTTATTTGAAGCCAGAGAAAAATTACAACCCCATTTACTTCTATCGAACCGAGTAGAGCTCAGCCTCTCAAAATACAAGTAAGTCATGTGACTCATTTTTACAAACTTATATTGGTAAAAAGCAATAATAGATAACATGAGGTGGTTGGTGCACGAAATGACCTCAGATTATCAATTATTCATTAAATCAGCTCACACACACTACAAGTCTCGAACTAACAGCTAACAAGGCTAGACGTAACTCCTAGTTTGATCAATCATGCAGAGAATAAGACCTTACATGATTAAGGCAAAGGTTTAGATAAATAACTTACCACATAAACAAAACCCGTAGGACGGGAAGACCTTACCGGACTAAGGCAAGGGGTGATAACCCTGAAAATATGAATACTATCTTATGACAGGTCGGCCACATATGATAGAATGATATGATGATAACGCTCTAAATGCACCATTAAATTAACCTTTATTTACCCTGAATTTTGCTTTAGTGAGTGTAGATAAGCCCATTATTGTGAAGGAATATATGTTAAACACTGAGTGCATGTTCGTAAGTTCATAATTCTGCATCTATGTTATTATCCAGAAAATATGGTACTGTTTTGTCCTGTTTATGTATTTTACATGATATATCAAATCTGGAGCACTTAAGGACGGATCTGGATAAAGGAAAGAATGTTGGGCCAAGTGGAGTAAGTCCAGGAAGAGATCTTCTGAAAGAAGAGAAGAAAACCAGTCTCGGTTTACAGTGGGCTAGGGCCGATAAACCGAGGGTGTTGGGGAACACAAAACTGAATCTGCCGCATGTACTAGGTCGGTTAGGGTTTCTGAGAGTCATAAGTCGGCCAATGTATCTATATAAGGCTGCATGAAATGATTATTACATAGGTCTCAATTATGTTACAAAATTATTATTATTTCATTATACAATTTTGATGCAATAAAGTTCTTCTAAGCTTTTGGAGTTTATTTTCGGGTTTCCTTCCCTTCCTTGCCATCTCTAGCTTGAGTGGATCAAGCTAGATCTCCATTGTTGAAGGTATGAAGCTTTGAACGTTCCTTTATGTCTTTAATATGGTAGATCTGCTTGTATTTACGTGTTTTAGTTGATTTGCATATTTAACAACCCCATAATTTACTTAGATTAATCTGAATCGAGCAATGTAGATCCAGAAATAGGAAAAGCCGCCCCCGGTATACTGGCGGTCTATACCGGTTTACCGAGGCAAAATTTAGGAAACCTTAATCTGGGATTCAACGTCAGCTACGCTGATCGACAGAAATAATTAAAACAAGTAATAGGTCTGGCCAATCTAGTATTCGTAATTCGTAAATTAACATGGAGTATTGATAGTGAGGTGTTAATTAGGACATTGTCTTGATGGACCCTAGGAACGTGCTAATCAGTGTCAATAGCTGCCTAGGCGGGTCATCGGTATGAGTTAGCGCTCATTACCGGCAATTCTAGTTCTTCATGCGTATGGGTTATTATGGACCAATTAAGGAAGGTAGCTGGCGTATAGATTATCTACTACCATGGTCGGAGTAGATAGGGTTAGGAATTGAACCCGTAGCTAAAACTGAATTAAAAGCTCGATTAGTTTAAGGAAATTATGTGGGGAAGTAAACATAAGGATTAACTAAACCAAGTTAGTAGATATAAGGGATGGGGAAGGAATACTACGTTTCTTTTATGTTCATTGTTGGTCAATGACCGTCTGTATGTATTTTTAAGTAGATTAGAATTGTTTACGCTTAAGTTGCATTGTCTCTGTGGGATTGACCTTGATTCGCCCGTACTATACTACGATTGACCTAGTCCTCTTGCTAGTATTAAGCGACTTACACGCGATCATATGAGCCAAACAGATTGCAAAGCATTGAGAAGAAGAGGAAAAAAAATTCTCAACACAATAATAAACTCTCCATTCAGTATAATTCTCACGACTTGGGAAGCTCGATAAAAGTATACTCGAGGGTTATTATTTTGTAAACTCTCCATTCAGTATACTTCCTCACGACCTCGGTAGCTCGGTAGAAGTAAAATCGAGAGGGCTAATATTTTTTTAAACTCTCTATTTAGTATACTTCTCAAAACCTCAACAACTCTATAGAATTATACCCGGGAGGGCTAACATTTTTTAAACCCTCCATTCAGTATACTTTTTACTACCTCAGCAGCTCGATAAAGGTATACTCGGGGGCTGGTACAGGGGCATAGAAATTGTATTCAGCTAAGTTATAATTTGATATACCACAAAGAAACAAACATAAAAAAAAATATTTTCTCATTGTTAAGTCAAAAATACAAGTGCGAAAGCTATAGAAAAATAAAACACTAAGCCTCGTTGTCATTTAGCTCAGAGGATAAGAGTTCTAGATCATACATAGGATCAATATCAACACCGGACTCAAACTCCTTCAGACGATTCAATAGTCCGACCCAGCACCTAGATCATAAAACTGAAGAAAAACACAATTTGGAACATAAAGGGGATTTTTATTCAATGATTTTCACTTGATCAAATGATACAGGATGCTCTCCTACTTATACATTCGAAATGCAACAGCATTGATCAGATCAGATAGACTTTTGCTTTAAAATTTTAAAGAAACAACCATAACAAACTATCCTACTATTACATAAGAGATTAAGTAGCTATAGAACTCTTTTAACCACCGAAGGACTCATGATTTAAACTCAGCATTATCATGATTTAAACTCTTCCTTATCTCTCCAAAAACAACCTTATCTCTCCTAAATCATGATTTGAAAGTTTGTTCTTTGTATTATTCGAACATATCTTTGAGTTGTTCTTGTTGTTGTGCATGAACTTGCATGGATGCATTAATACTCCCCCTCAAACGAGGCTAGGACTTGGGAGTAATTTGAGTTTGTCTCTAAGCGTTTGAAAGACATATTTGGAAAGAGGTTTGGTGAATATGTACGCAAGCCGATTTTGGGAAGAGACATGTTTGGTGATTAAGAGTTTTACGGCTACTTGCTCTCTTACATAATGGTAGACAAGTTCAATATGTTTGCTTCTGGCATGGAAAACAGGATTAACAGTCATGTAGAAGGAGCTGAGGTTGTCACATAGAAGTGTAGGAGTGGAGGGCAATGAAACATGGAGTTCTTGTAGGAGATGAGTGAGCCAAGTAACTTCTGCTGCTGTGTGTGCCATGGCTCTATATTCAGCTTCTGTACTTGATCTGGAGACAGTGGGTTGTTTTTTTGCACACCAGGAGATGATATTAGGGCCTAGAAAGGTACAATACCCTGTAATGGAGCGTCTGGTATCAGGGCAGGCAGCCCAATCTGCATCTGAGAAGGCATATAAGTTGAGTTGAGATGAATGTTTGAGAGATATGCCAAGAGTGAGAGTGCCTTTAACATATTTGAGGAGTCTGTGGACTTGTTGCATGTGGAACTGAGTAGGGGCTTGCATGTATTGTGATAAGCAGTTGACAGCAAAACTGATGTCTGGCCTGGTAAATGTGAGATATTGCAGGCCACCTATAAGACTTCTGTAATAAGTAGGATCTGCTGGAGGAGATTGAAGAGGAATAAGAGGTTTTGTGGCCATTGGGGTGTTGGCTGGTTTGCAGTCTTGTAATGCAGCTCTGTGAATCAGTGTGGTGGCATAATGAGACTGATGGAGCAGCATGCCTTGAGGAGAATGGTGTATTTGAACACCAAGAAAATGATGTATTGTGCCTAGGTCTTTCATGGCAAATTCTGAGTGGAGCTCATGGATGAAAGATTGCAAGCGGCTACGCATGGGAACTGTGACAAGCATATCATCTACATAGAGAAGAAGAACTAGGGTTTTACGGTTAGTGTGATATATAAACAGGGAGGGGTCGGATAAGCTGCAATGGAATCCATAAGTAAGTAAAAAGGCACTAAATCTGTCAAACCAAGCCCTTGGGGCTTACTTCAAGCCATATAGGGCCTTTTTTAACCTACAAACATGAGTGGGAGAGTGAGGATCACACATACCTGGGGGCTGCTCCATGAAGATAGTTTCTGTGATATGACCATGCAAGAAAGCATTCTTGACATCTAATTGTCTAACAGACCAATTATAGGATAGAGCCAAGGATAAAATAACCCTGATAGTACTTGGTTTAATAACAGGTGAGTAG
The DNA here is from genome assembly GCA_036785695.1 of Gentiana straminea. Taxonomy (NCBI): domain Eukaryota; kingdom Viridiplantae; phylum Streptophyta; class Magnoliopsida; order Gentianales; family Gentianaceae; genus Gentiana; species Gentiana straminea. The sequence goes on from JAVUPR010000427.1 coordinate 1,781,605, forward strand.
GTCTCAACATAATCTACTCCATGTATTTGAGCAAAGCCTTTGGCCACTAATCTTGCCTTTAATCTGTCTAGTGAGCCATCAGCTTTTAGTTTAGCCTTAAACACCCACTTAGAGCCTATGACATGCATAGCTGGTGTTCTAGGTACCAACTGCCATGTTTGATTATCAATGAGGGCTTGCATTTCTTCTTTCATAGCTAGGTGCCATCCTTCATGTTTGATGGCACTTTTGACAGACTTTGGTTCTGTGGGAATGCTGTTGTAAGTACTGGTGAGGGCATATTTAGGGTTAGGTTTGAAGATGCCATGGTGGGCTCTAGTGGCCCTAGGAGAGAGAGGTGGAGATGGAGAGGAGGAATCTGAGGCTGGAGAAGAAGTGGATGAGAGAACAAGAGTAGGAGAAAAGTTTGTTGCTGTATGTGGAGGATATTCAGGAGAAGTTTGAGTATGAGTTGGGGTAGTTTGGGAATCTTGTGTAGAGGTATCATCAGTATAGTCAGTAGGATTTGATATGGAAATGCCAGGATCAGGGTGATGGAATGTAGGAGTAGTCAGAATGATATCAGGGGAAAGGGCAGAGGAAGATGCTTGAGGGATGGATGAGGATGTGTCTGAATCATGTTTGTGGTCATTAGGTGACAGCCAGGGGTCAAAAAGACTAAGAACATAAGGTCTGTTTATAGTGGTCCTGGTTTTATAGGGTAGAATGGTTTCATCAAAGACAACATGTCTTGACATGTAAAACTTTCTTGAAGAAGGGTGAAAACACTTATACCCCTTATGTTTGTTGCTGTAACCTACAAAGACACAAGGTAGAGTCTTGGGATCAAACTTATTTTTCTTAAGATCCCAAGTATAAGGATAACACTTAGATCCAAATATCCTTAGGCTGTGGTAATCAGGGTGAGTGTTGTGAAGCAAAAAATAGGGGGAATCAGTCTTATTGGTAAGAGAGGGAATTCTATTTAAGATATAAACAGCTGTAGCAAAGGCCTCAACCCATAAAAACAAGGGTGTCCTACTATGGAATAACATGGTCAGTCCAAGTTCTCTAATGGTCCTGTGTCTACGTTCAACAATGCCATTTTGTTGAGGTGTATGAGGACAAGTGATGAGATGGGTGATGCCTTTATCTAACAGATATTGTGTGAGGGGTTTATTGTCAAATTCTCCCCCTCCATCTGTATGCAGTTGTTTTACATCCCTGTTGAACTGTGTTTTAACATATTGAACAAAATAAACAAACACATTGAAGAAATCTGATTTATGTTTAATTGGAATGAACCACACATATTTAGAGAAATCATCTACTAAGCTCACATAATAAACAAATTTACTAATAGAAGCAACAGGGGCAGGCCCCCAAAGATCACAATGGATTAAATCAAAAGCACTTGAAGAAACATGTTCAGAATGTTCAAAAGGAAGCCTTGAAAGTTTGCCTAATTGGCAGCTTTCACACAGATGTTCAAGTTTATTGGAACCTATCCTATCAATGAAACCTTTATTACTTAAAGCATTAACAGTAGCAATTTGGACATGGCCTAATCTCTGGTGCCAAACTTCAAGAGTGGAGGATTTATTGGTGTGAACTGCCAGAGCATGGTGTCCACTTGGAAATAGCATAGAGACCTCTTCTACATTCTCCCATCAGGAGGACTTTGTTGCTGTTGTTTTCCTTGAGAACAAAGCCAGCATTAGTAAAATGACAGTAAGCATTATATTGTTTAGTCAGTTGCTTGATAGAAATTAAATTTTTGGTCATTTCTGGAACAAGCAAGACATTCTGAATTATCAAAGTGTCATTGTTATAAGTCAGATGAATATTACCTGTGCCTGTGATAGGGAGTGCTTTTCCATTGCCTACTATAACATGATCATTAGGAGGAAATGTGTGAAGATTATGCAGTAAATTAGGGTTACCTGTTATGTGATTGCTTGCACCTGTGTCCATAAGCCATTCAGTGTCTGCAATGGTGTTGTCTAGTGTGAGTGCAGAAAGTGCTTGAGGGAGAATTTCCTCCTTTGCTTTGTTACTCCACCAGCAAATTTTGGAGATATGGCCCTGCACTCCACAGAAGTCACATGTCTCATTCTTGTACTGATCTCTTTCTGCCCTGGACATTCTTCTAAAGACCTTTTTGGGTCGGTCCGTCGTTGCTCCCGCACCTCTCGTATTGTTGTGTACGATTTCCTACGGTTTGTTGTGCACGGAAGCCTGCCCTGTGAGTTGAAGTTGGTCCGTGCATTGCATTCTCTTTCTGTGGTCTATGACCATAGAAAGCTATGTGAGATGTGTCTGCATCTTTAGCAGCAAACCAGGATCTTCTTTGATCCAGATTCTGCAAATGACCTACCAATTCTTCATAGGAAGGCTTATGCATGAGCATTGTTGTTGTAAACATCTCATATTGGGGTCCAAGGCTTGTTAGGAGAAAGTAGACCTTCTCAGGATCAGGAATTGGCTTTCCTATGGCAGCCAAACTGTCACATAACCCTTTAAAGTACTGCACATGTTCATTGATTGTTTTTGTGTCATCCTTCCTCATGTAGGTGATCTGTTGTTTCGATTGAACTCCCTTTCCGGGATTCTTGTGCATATGCACGTTTAAGTGCATCCTGATCGCTTTTGATGAGTCCAAACCAATCACTAGACTTAATGATTCCTCGGTCAATGAGCCAATTAACCAGGCCCTTAACAATCGATCTGCCTTTTTCCATCTGGTATAATCTGTGCTTGTTGTTGAAGCATTGGTGGTTGCTGTGGTGTTTTGTGGTTGTTCTGGAGCAGGAGTATCACTAGTGAGGTGTCCTAAGACATCCTGACTGTCAGCAAAGGCTAAGGCTTGTTCCCTCCACAAGGGATAGTTTTTGGAAGTGAGTTTTAATGAGATTATGCTGCTGACATTAATTGATGTGGTATTAGTCGGATTTGCAGCCATAATTAGGGATATATGTGGTGATTAGACACCAATAATCTCTGATACCATGAAGAAAAACACAATTTGGAACATAAAGGGGATTTTTATTCAATGATTTTCACTTGATCAAATGATACAGGATGCTCTCCTACTTATACATTCGAAATGCAACAGCATTGATCATATCAGATAGACTTTTGCTTTAAAATTTTAAAGAAACAACCATAACAAACTATCCTACTATTACATAAGAGATTAAGTAGCTATAGAACTCTTTTAACCACCGAAGGACTCATGATTTAAACTCTTCCTTATCTCTCCAAAAACAACCTTATCTCTCCTAAATCATGATTTGAAAGTTTGTTGCTGTATTATTCGAACATATGCTGAGTTGTTGCTGTTGTTGTGCATGAACTTGCATGGATGCATTAATAAAAACGACATCAATTTGCAATTAGTTGGGTACTCTACAGGCCATATGGATCGAGCCTCATGTACAACTTTGTATGGACGTAATTTAAAATCAGACTCCATAATATGTCCAACTCAGCATGAAAGCGAGCAGAGTTGTTATACTCTTCATTGCCTCTCTGAACAACATGTATATCCTAACTAGAACTGGGATGAGCTAGCGGCCATCTCAGTCAGAGGAAGGGTCTTTTCCATGGACTCCGGTTCGGCAGTTAATCTCTTGTTCTCCTCTTCAAGCCGCTTTATGGTATCCATGTTAGCCTTTTTCTCCTCTTTTAAGAGGTACAATTGAGTTTTATAATAGGTATTCAAAAAACAAAAATCGGGATTATGTTATGAAAAGAGTTCCAAAATGGTAATCCCACAGTAAATAAACAGGGGGATGGGGAAAAGAAGAGAATGAGAAAGAAGAATAGTAGAGAAGAGAAGAATTTGAGAGAGGAGAAACAGAATTCTTCATTCACACACAATTCCATACTCGGTTGGAGTTTACATAGCACACACCAACACTCTACTCCTCAACAAACTAACAAAAGGAAGAGAAAGAAGCCTCATGGCTACAACAAAAAGGAAAATGAACTAATAAATGAACCGGGCCTAATGCAAATTAAAAAAAAAACAGCTCGATTCATGACAGATCTTGAGACAATATCAACTAAGCATCATTGCGTCGATAGTAGTTCATGCATGAGTTTAGTTAGACGTTGAGTAAGTTCTTCCCACACCCAGATCATTAACAACTAACGTACATGAAAGTTTAGAAAAAGGCAAAAGAATGTGTTTCAAAGAAAACATATAAAGTGGCATACATCGGCAATGCAGAATCTAGCAAGATTGACCACAAGATAAGTTAAAAGATGCAGCCTTGGAGATTTGTACTGGCCACCTCAAGAGTGTTTTGCCTATCATTAATCTGGGCAGCCCATTCCGGGAAAAATGTTAGAGGAATGATTGTTGTAGATACTGGTTACCTCCTCAAGAGGCATACGGACTTTGCTCCACGGATCCCAATCAAACACGTATTTTTGGGCTCAAAGAGAATACATAAGAGGCCCCTCATCTTTCGACTCTTCATCTGCCAAGTCATCCACAAGAGATTCTTCTCGCCAAATTCGGATACATTTCACTCCGGGTCTGCTGTTACGACCCGCAGACCTTTTATTACCTTACGAAGTTGTCACCGTTCGAGGTCGAGCATTTCCATCACCTTGAGATTGAGAATTGGAAGGTTTACAGGCATCAAGATTAGTTGTAGTAGTTGTTTGTTTCAAAGTCTTACTGGATTGGGCACCTTTCCCATGTCTTCTCTTTGGCATCGGCCAGGCAACAAGTCGAAGGATTTCAATGTATCAATAAAATCCTAGTATTCGATAAAAAGCACAAGGACGAGAAAAGAGTTATGACAGAAGGTAGATAAATTCACTTGCATTGTAGCATCTTCTCCACGAATATGTTCTTAGGTTTGTCAAGTCCAACCTTATCCAGCTCCACCAGCGATATAACCTCGGACGAAAGAGTAGCTTCCTTCAAGACTTGCTTCAGACCTTGAAAGAACTCGACCAAAACATCAGGGACATCCTCTCATATTAAGCTTTATTTAAAGTGGCGAGCAGTTCACTAGGCTTTTGAATAACTCGATTTGGTTGTCGGGTGAATGATAAATTAATTTATTAGAAAAAAATATGTATAAGAGTTGAGATGAGAACCAACTAATTCAGGCTTGAGCTTGGGCTTTTTAATATATTAATTATTTAGATAAAGTTATCTTACATATTGTCTAAATTAATTAATTAATATTAAAACTAAAGCACCAGTTCGCATATGGCTGAATTGAAGTCACTTGGAATTAGTATTGGTATCATTCCGGTTCACAGGTGTAACCTTTCGACTCTAACCGAACTAAAAGCCTAAGGTTGCAACCCGAAATCGAAGTACTTCCTCCTCCCTATAAATCAAAGACATCCGAGAATGGAAATACATATAGAATAATTACAAGAGCTCTGACATACAGATAACAAGACACTGCATTTTCATTGCATTCTCATAAGTCAATTAAAGAGATTTCGTACTAGGCTTTTGGGTTTGTTGCTTCTGATTTATTTAAGTGTCAACTGATCAGAAGGTAAGGATTGTTGTATCTTGGGAGACGATTGCGATTACCGTGGGCACGAATTCGGCGCAAATAATTCGTCTTAAGGATAGAGTGCTAAACTCGCCTCAATCCATAAGTTTTCGCTTATTTATTTACGATTTATTATTTTCTGAATATGTTAAGTTATAGTTGCGATGTTTGTTATGATTTGTTAAATCAGCATGTTAGAACGGTTAAAAGTGCCAACAATCTTAAGAAGATTTTTTTTTTTTTTTTTGTGTTCGTTTTGTTAACCTGTTTTCAACAAGAACAACATCTATGTGAACAATGACGTTAAATAGAGTTTCGAGTCCATAGATTTTATTCTGATAAAAACTTGCAGTAATAGTGTTCAGAAGGAACTGCATGAACTTAAAATATTTGTTTGAGTAATGGTACGATTTGTTTATATTCTCAGTACCGTGATTATGTGCATGAATTGGATTTCCAAATCTTTCATGCAAGTTTGCCATTGCTATGTTGTTTTAATCAACAGTATATTTAAATGGAAAAAAAAAAATGTGTGTTTTCTGACGAAACCGCCCCAGTTGTCCAAGAAGGGGAAAATTATCAGGAATCTGTCACTTCTCTTGATGCATGGAAACACTCCGATTTTTTGTGCAGGAACTACATCCTCAACAGCCTGGAGAACACTCTCAACAATGTATTCTCAATGTACAAAACCTCAAAGGAATTGTGGCAGGCATTGGAGAAGAAATATAGAACCGAGGATGATGGCAAAAAGAAATTTATTGTGGGCAGATTTATGGGTTATAAAATGATTTATGGGTTATAAAATGATAGATTCAGGTGCTTGATTTTTCTTTTTTGAAAACAAAAGTAGACTTGGTTAGCCAAGTGGAAGAAATTGCAAGTTATCATTTCGAGGTGTTTGATAATTAAGAAGGAATGTTAATTAGTGAGGCATTCCAGGTTGCTACTATCATTGAAAACCTTCCACCTTCGTGGAAGGACTACAAGATCTATCTAAAGCATAAGCATAAGGAAATGACCATGGATGGCCTTGTGATGCGACTCATAATTGAAGAAGATAACAGAAATTCTAATAGTGGCATAATGATAGGGCATTCCAAGGCACACATAGTTGAATCCAACAACAATGGCAAGGGCCAGAAAAGGAAGTTCAAAGGTGAAAGCTCGAAAAGCAATCAAGAGGTTAAGAAGTTCAATGGTAAATGCTTTAACTACGGGAAACAAGGACACCGCAAAAATGAATGCAGAAAGCCTCGAAAGATTGAGCAAGCAAACATAGCAGAAATAGTTACTAAAACTATGGATGAGTTGAATCTCTATGCTGCAAAATTATATCTATGAATTCCTTTTATTAAATATGACTTTATGTCGTGGTTTGTAATAAACAACTTAATTTATGCAATATTATGTACGTGTAATATCTGTATAAATTTGTATTTGGATGTTCAAGTAAACATCCTAATGATTGTACGTACCTAATGTGGTGACAAGTAATTATTATGAATATATGTACATATATTGTTGTTTATATTCATATTAATTGTGGATTTACTTTCACTATTATGATATTCATTTAAGATGTAAAGATGAAGTTGTTGATGCGTTTAAATTGACATAATAAACAAGTTAAATCAATTCGTGGTGATCAAGGTGGGAAAAGTGTGATTCAAGGTTTCATGAATTTTGTTTTGGTACCAACAACATTCATCAAATCGTTGAACTATATCTACCTTAATCATTTAATGTTGCGAAATGATGATTAACTTGAGGTATACCCAAAACATGTGGGGAAGAAGAATATCTTCTGGACTAAAACTTCATCAGATTCTTGGAAATGTGGGGTTGAATGGTAAAAGAAATTTACATAAACAAAGTGATGTAACGAAAGCAAGAAATGGAAAGGAAGTTGAATTAATTCAATGTTCCTTGAAAGGATATTGTGTGTGGCTTAAGGTCTATCACTGTTATTAGCATGCAATAGTAGGTTAGTGATAGAACAAGCACACAGTAATATGGAAAATGGTAAGTCAGACACAATACCATTTATTAATTGATCTCTAATGGTTTGATTTCCTCGATTATATAAAGTCGAAGGAGAATCTTGCGGATCCGCTTATAAAAGGTTTAGCTAAAGATCGAGTGTCAATTCTTTGACAAAGGGAATGAGACTGAAGCCTATACGCATGTTCCCTTGTGATGGTAACCCAACCATAGTGACTGGAGATCCCAAGATCATGGTTCAAAAGGGACAACTAAGTTATGAGGGTCAGTTACACTTACCCATTCTGTTATAAACAAAAGTGTTGTCTGTGATTATGTTAGGTTAAGCTAATGCTTTTAATGACTCCTATACTATGGCTAAGCCAAGTAGGGTATTGCAGAGTACTCTTGATGGGAGGTCACCTATGTAAGTGTGAAGTGGGGCCGCTTAGTGGGGCCGCTTCTATTGGAATTTAAAGGCTTGAATTCTCTAAGACACCAAGAGTGATCCAGGGCCAAAATGGACACAACCATGAGAACTCGATAATGGTAGGGAGTCTATCGTGTGGGTATCATTGTCTAGGCATACACCAAAGCCTGAGCAGTTCAAGACCTAGTTCACTGCTTAGCCGAGTATGTCCGATGGTATTCTACTAGGGAAGGTTCAAGGCAGAAAACCACATATCCTGATGCAATAGATTTCCGTTTGAAATCTCTTTTGAGTCAGCATTGCATTTGCATTAATTTTCATTCATGTGGGGGATTGTTGGAGAAATATCTCATATTAAGCTTTATTTAAAGTGGCAAGCAGTCCACTAGGCTTTTGAATAACTCGATTCGGTTGTCGGGTGAATGATAAATTAATTTATTAGAGAAAAATATGTATAAGAGTTGAGATGAGAACCAACTAATTCAGGCTTGGGCTTGGGCTTTTTAATATATTAATTATTTAGATAAAGTTATCTTACATATTGTCTAAATTAATTAATTTATATTAAAACTAAAGCACCAGTTCGCATATGGCTGAATTGAAGTCACTTGGAATTAGTATTGGTATCATTCCGGTTCACAACTGTAACCTTTCGACTCTGACCGAACTAAAAGCCTAAGGTTGCAACCCGAAATCGAAGTACTTCCTCCTCCCTATAAATCAAAGACATCCGAGAATGGAAATACATATAGAATAATTACAAGAGCTCTGAAAATACATACAGATAACAAGACACTGCATTTTCATTGCATCTCACAAGTCAATTAAAGAGATTTCGTACCAGGCTTTTGGGTTCGCTGCTTATGATTCATTTAAGTGTTAACTGATCAGAAGGTAATGATTGTTGTATTTTGGGAGACGATTGCGATTACCGTGGGCACGAATTCAGCGCAAATTCGTCTTAAGGATAGAGTGTTAAACTCGTCTCAACCATAAGTTTTCGCTTATTTATTTCCGATTTATTATTTTCTGAATATGTTAAGTTATTGTTGCAATGTCTGTTATGATTTTGTTAAATCAGCATGTTAGAACGGTTAAAAGTGCCAACAAGGCTATGGATAGGAGACCGAATTCACCCCTCTCTATTTTTCAAGTCAGGTTGGATGGAGATTTTAAACAAAAAGTAATTCTTCTTCCATTTGGGAATAGAAGATGGACCGACGATACGGGGGCTTACTCCTCCACGTGGAATTATTTGAGTGGTCCAGCTGGCATGTGGAAAAGTCTGTTAAGTACAGCAGTGTCGGATCGATACGATACGCACCAGCAGAGACCGCAGTTACCGGCAGATTCTACAAAGTGTCCCACCTCGATCACCCATGTCGGTATGCATCGAGTCAAGATCAAGGCCTCCAAGTCCGGGTTCCCGTGCCCACCGCCCAATTGGTTACTTGGACAAGGGGTCAAGGCCCATTAAAGGGTATTTGTGTCAATAAACCAAACCGCCCTAAGATTAGGGCGAAGAGGGGCATGTGCCTATAAATACATAGCTCCAGGAACTACGTAAGGCTTGATTCCCTGGACATTACACAGATACGTAGGCAATCCAAGATATATTCTTGGACTCGGCCATAAAACACTCAAAAACATTGCCTTTCCACCAAGTTACAGCCATTCGATCCCATTACAACTCACCCTTAGATTACACGTGGCCCTGTTATTCCGGTGGTGCATTATTTAGCATCGTCATTTGGCGCTAGAAGGAGGGCCTTCTACCGGTGAGTGGGTAAAGAAATCGCAATGGCACCACCAACAAAGAAGAAAGCAACGAACGGCAAGAACATGCGGATCGAGGAGCAAGCGAGATGTAGATCCGGCGGGAGCTCCATCTCGATTCAAGAAGTCCCCACGGGATCTAGGCGGGGGCGCCGCAGATCCACCCGGCACCTCGGCCTTCCCCACAACTACGGGACATGGCCGATCACTTGGCGTCTTTAGACGAAGAAGCCCTAAAAGGGTGGTGGCGTCGGCATTTATTGGTAAGGGAATCCGTAATCCCCCGAGAACACTTGTTAGACCCACCGGGTCGTAAAGAAATCGATAATGCCAGGGGGAAGAGGCCTGTCGACCCACAGGAGGAATGTGAGGAAGGTGCGATTGAAATCAGCGTGACTAACGCCCACAAGCATCCTGGACAAGAAAAGCATCAGCAGCAGGTCGAAGACAGCATTCGAAACGAGTTCAATCGCATCGTTGGAAAGGAGCAGGTCACGGAATGGCTCTAATCGCCATTTAGTCCCGAGATCGAGATATACACGATGCCTGAGTCATTCAAACCACCCAAGATGGAACCTTATGACGGTACAACAGACCCAGAGGATCATCTATATCGATACATATCTTTGATGAGATTGAGAAACGCCAATGACGCCATGAAGTGTCGAGCTTTCGACACGTTGCTCACAGGTCGAGCCCGGGAGTGGTTTCATAAGCTACGGCCCGGGTCGATTTCAAGCTTTTTACAGTTTGGGACGAGAAGTTTAGAGACGCTTTTATCGGGAACAAGAAGTTCCACCTTAGTGCTACCCACCTTATGAACATCAAGCGAGGAGAAAGGAGAAACCACTATCGATTTTATGAGGCGTTTTAATCTCGAGGCCATGAAAGTGCATAATGCCAGTGATGCATTGCAAGTTAATGCTTTCGTTGGAGGTTTGCGGAATATGAAATTGTATGACAAGTTGTCTAAGAAGATGCCGAATGACATGGACGAATGTGTGAACATAGTCCATAAGTTTTGCCAAGGTGAAGAGGCGTGCGCTTGCACACCATTTCACTTGGCCTCAATTCGAGGAACGACTCCCGAAGCCGGACCAAGGGTCGGCCTAGGGGTCGGAACGAAGAAAGCAAGACCAACGTGTTTGATCGACCCGACGGCTCCGATATCGGATCGGCTTGGAAAGAAAGGGAATCGAAAGATCGAGATTTTATACCCCTCAATCGGTCTCGGGGAGAGGTGTTGGCAATTATGATCAAGAAAAATATTGCTCGAACACCCAAGCCGATGTCCAAGGACCCGGAGAAAAGGAAGAACACTCATAAGTATTGCGACTATCACGAGACGTGGGGCACGACACGGAGGAATGTTTCGATCCGAAGAGGGATATCGACGCCTGCATTCAAGAGGGTCGATTGGATGAGGTGATTGACAGGTCAGAAAAGGACGAGCCAAAAGGCCGTCGAGAGTACAAGAGGAAGACTTATAATGGAAAGAAGGATCGATCCCCGCGTCGTGACAATCGAAATCGTCGAGACAGGTCAGCTGAGCCGGCATACCGAGATAATCGTCGTGATGACCATCGAGAAGATCAGAATCGAGACCCCCACCGTGATAATCGCGCCGGGTATGACGTAAACACGATTGTTGCAGAGCATGAATCAGATAGACCTCGATCCAGTCGACATTCTTCAGATAGATCTAGAGAATCGAAGAAGCTGAGATTTACTACGGAAGTGGGCTACGGGCCAAAAGATGATATTCCGAGTTCCCATAGTCATAGCGAAGGGTTGGTGATCGAAGCAGTAATAAGTCGAGGTCGGATCAAAAGAGTTTGTGTCGACAGTGGAAGCGCCGTAAATATACTCTACTATTCGGCTTTCAAAGCTATGAAGTTGAAAGATGAAGATATTATACCGTTGTCTACTCCTTTGTTTGGATTCACAGGGCAGGCCATCCACCCTGTCGGGTCGATTAATTTGTTGACAACAGTCGGAGACGGAGAAAAGGGCCGAACTATAGAGATGACCTATGTCGTGGTCAAGGCCCCGTCAGGATATAACGCGATACTAGGTCGGCCTGCCTTATACGATCTCAGGGCCATCATCTCGACATTCCACAACAGGATGAAGTTCCCCACCTGGTATGGAACCCATGAAGTAAAAGGAGACATCGAGGTGGCCAGAAATTGTAGTTTGGTCACGACAAAGGGGAAAGGAGTTGGACAAGTTTTGATTGAGGAATTGATACCAGAAGAGGAAGAGGATCGAAGCTGGATATCCGTTGATCCGACGGAAGAGGTTCGTGTCTGGAAGGAAGATGAGGACCAAGGGGTCCAGATCGGGAAGTGGATGCCACACCCCGATAGGCAAGCCCTGGTCGACCTCCTAGCGGAATATCGAGATGTTTTTGCTTGAAAGGCAGGTGACATGCCGGGTTTATCGGCAAACGTGGCAGTGCATCGCCTTAACGTCGACTCAAAAAAGAAGCCGATACGGCAAAAGAAGAGAAATCTTGCACCTGAAAGAAAAGAGGCAGTGAAGAAAGAAGTTGACAAGTTGTTGATTGCTGGGATCGTGAAGGAGGTATTATACCCACATTGGTTAGCCAATCCCGTGTTAGTCGGGAAGCCCGATCAAAGGCGGCGGATGTGCGTCGATTTTACAGATCTCAATAAAGCATGCCCCAAAGATTCATATCCTCTTCCAAAAATTGATCAGTTAGTCGATTCGACATTGGGCTTCGAGGTTTTCGGTTTTCTCGATGCGTACAGGGGATACTATCAAATCTTTATGGACCCTCAGGACTCGGAGAAAACCGCGTTTATCACTGAATTTGGCACTTTTTGCTTTGTAACAATGCCGTTTGGTTTGAAGAATGCAGGGGCCACTTATCAGAGGGCCGTCAGTAAGATCTTTGAGAGACAGATAGGTCGGAATATGGAGGTTTATGTTGATGATTTATTGATCAAGAGCAAGTCCATGGGACAATTTCTTGTCGATCTCAGGGAAGTTTTCGAGGTGTTGCGGGCAGTAAAAATGAAGCTTAACCCGAAGAAGTGTACCTTCGGTGTTCGATCTGGAAAATTCTTGGGCTATATGATATCAAGGGACGGGATTCGTGCCAATCCAGATAAGATCGAAGCTCTGAAAAACATGCCCGCACCTCGTAATGTAAATGAGGTGCAACGATTGACGGGTCGGATGGCCGCCCTCAATCGATTCTTGTCGATATCAGCCTAGAGGGCCCTGCCCTTCTTTAAGATACTGAAAAAAGGCGAGTCCATTCCAGTGGGATGAGAAGTGTCAAAAAGCGTTCGACGATCTGAAAAAGTATTTATCTGATTTGCCGACGCTGTCCTCACCTCGAGAAGGAGAGAAGCTCTTAGTTTATCCGGCAATGCGAAGAGGCTGTGAGCGCGGTGTTAGTTCGAGAAGGGGACCAGGGGCAAATCCCGATTTATTTTGTAAGTAAGGCGTTTGCATGGGGCCGAGATCGATATACACCCGTCGAAAAATTGGCATTGGGTCCGGTTCATACGTCAAGGAAGCCGAAGCCATATTTTCAAGCGCATCCCATCGCTGTGGTGACTGATCAGCCTTTAAAGCAAATTCTGGCAAAACCCGAGACATCGGGTCGGTTAGCCAAGTGGGTTGTCGAGCTAGCAGAATATGATATCGAGTTCTTACCCCGTACCGCCATCAAGGGTCAGGCCCTGGCAGACTTCCTAGCCGAAGGTCCGTCGATTCAATTGGAGCAAGAAAAGCGTCGTCGAAGAACAATGGACCATCCACGTCGATGGTGCCTCGAGTAAAGAAGGAGCGAGGGCCGGATTATTACCGGTTAGTCCGAAAGGGGAAGAGTTCCCATATGCACTCCGATTCGAGTTCAAAGCTACGAATAACGAGGCCGAGTACGAGGCCATGATCACGGGCTTGAAAATAGCATCGAAGTTGGGGGTCGAGAATCTTTTGGTGTACAAAGTGACTCTCAACTCGTGGTAAATCATATACGGGGAGAGTATGAAGCTAAAGAAGAATCAATGAAAAGTTATCTAAAGGTTGTGCGGGGATTAATGTCGAAATTCGGGACGAGTTCGCATTGAGAAAGGGTGCCTCGGAGCGAAAACAAACGAGCCGATGCTTTGTCTAAGCTCGCGTCAAATTTTAAATCTAAGAGGAAAGTTCTGGTCGAGATGCTAGCAGAACGAAGCTATAACGAGGTCGACGTGCAGCCAGTGGTTCAAGGATCGACATGGATGGATCCGATAGCGTTATTCTTAAAAAATGGAGTTCTCCCATCTGATAAGTCTCAGGCCAGGAAAATTAGACTGCAAGCCTCGAGGTACGCCCTATTCGACTATGTACTTTATCGAAAATCGTTTGTAACACCTTGGTTGCGATGTGCGTCGGAAGATGAAGGGGCGTATCTACTCGAAGAAATACATCGAGGAATTTGTGGTAATCATTGCGGAGCTCGGATGTTGGCAAGAAAATGCAAACTGGCAGGCTATTTTCGGCCGTCCATGCAGAAAGATGCCAATCGTTTAGTTATGAGTTGCAGGGCTTGCCAAGTGCATGACGTGGTGACTCATCAACAAGCGCGAGAGATGAATGCCATCGAGTCGGTATGGCCGTTTGATGAGTGGGGGGTCGACATAGTCGGGCCTTTACCTCGAGCTCCCGGGAATTTCAAATATGTGGTCGTTGCGGTTGATTATTTTACCAAGTGGGTCGAGGCCAAAGCTCTCACTGACATCAGGGCTCAGACCATTAAAAAATTTCTATGGGAAAACATTTTGTGCAGGTTTGGGATTCCAAAGTATTTGATCTCGGATAACGGGACTCAATTTCTGGATGACCGAGTACAAGATTGGCTAAGGGAATTCAAAATCGAACATAGAACGATATCCGTAGCTCGACCTCAATCCAATGGACAGGTCGAGCAAACGAACAGACAGATCAAGTTTGGTTTGAAGAAGCGATTAAAAGATGAAGGTCGAGATTGGGTGGCTCAGTTGCCCAGCATTCTATGGTCGTATCGAACCGCACCCAATTCAGCCTACCCAAGAGACTCCTTTTGCCATGGCCTATGGATGCGAAGCAGTGATACCTGCGGAGATCGGACTAGCGTCACCTCGGGTTTTAGCTTACAATGTCGAAACCAATGCTGCTGCTCTAATGGAAGAAAAAGATAACGTCGAGAAGAAGAGAGAGATGGCGGCATATCGAATGGCCAGTTATAAAAGGAAGATTTCACAGTATTACAACGCAAGGGTGAAATACAAATACTTCCAAGTAGGAGACCTCGTGTTGAGGAAAAACGAAGCCAGCAAGCAGGACCCAATAGGCAAGCTCGAGCCGAATTGGGAAGGTCCGTATAAAGTCTTAAAGGTACATCCTAAAGGGTCGTATCAGTTGGGGAGATCAGATGGCAGCACAGTACCTCGGACCTGGCACGCCACCAATCTCCGGAAATACTACGTTTAAGATTGTTCAATTTACGACATTCGCAACTTCAATTTTTAGTTACTTGTAATGTAATATGTCGATGTGACAGTTGCTTCTAATACCTTTTATTCAAGCAATTTTCTTTTCTATATTACGCTTAAGATGCTCATGTAAAAAAGAAATGGGGGCTGGAAGAAAAGACCAACAAGAAACCTCGACACGAAGGAAACCTCGACACGAGGGAATTAAATCGGAAAAGTGAATAAAGCCAAGTCACTGACAGTGCTTATATCACTCCCGACATGCCAGTAAGCCACGATGCTAAGCAGTCGGAAAATCCCATGATGGATACCCAACTCGACCAGATTATAAGCACCACGATGTGCGACAGGTTGAGTAGGGACTTCTTAATTCGATATCCGTATAAGCCTGACAAGGCAGGAGAGTCGAATCGAGCTCCGACCCAAAAGCCAAGTCAAGCCAATAAGGCAGTACAATGCTAGGTCGACTCATACCCAAGTGTACCACGAGTCGTATACTCGTACTACACTTCGAGGGGCCAGCAGGGGAATTAAGTCCGAAGGACTACACCCCATAAGGCAACATTTTCGAGGGAATTAAGTTCAAAAGGACTACACCCTGAACAAACGATCAGTTTGAAACAAAAGACATTCAATTAAAAGCATAAGATTCAAATCTGAAGATCAAAATGCAAAATTAAAATGTCAAAGTTTACAAGATCGAATGGACAAAATGAAAGTTCAGACAATTAAAATCATAAAAGTTGTTACAACCAAATCGAACGGATTTTGTTTAAAATTATTCAACAAAGAACACTCAGGCGTCGGGGGGGGATCGAATCGGAGGCATTGGGATCAGCATCAACATCCTCCTCACCTTCCTGGTTCAAAGCAGGAACCACGTATTTCTCATACAAAGAGACACCAGATCGAAGGTCGTCGAAATAGCGGCCATATCGAGGGATAGCCTCCACGTCATATAAATGTGCCTTTCCGATGCTGGACACTTCGAACTCTGGAAAGACAGCCTTCACTTCATTCAGAGCATTTGTGAAACCCCCCTTCATTGCCTGAGTCATCAATAGCATCATCTCATTCTTGAACTCTTGAGAAGCCAGATAATCTTTCTTCACTGTTTCCACACGAGATGTAAAACTGTCGACCTCAATCTGAAGGTCGTCCCGGCAACTGATAGTCGCAGACAATTCGGTCTTGGTCGAGTCGAGCTCTGACTTTATCTTAGTCAACTCCGCATCTCTCTCAGCTAACTGCTTCTCAGCTTTTGACACATTGAATCGAGAAGCTTCGAGATCAGCTTCGAGAGTCAAGCGCCGACCATCTAGCTTTCTCACTGTGGCCTCCAGCTTATCGATTTTCGCTGTCTGCTTCTTTATAGTCTCTTCTTTTTCCGCCAAGACAGCAGATGGGGACTCCATTCTATTTGTTGCCACCTCGGCGGCAAGTCGATCCTGCAAAGAGATGTCCATTAATTTGAGTCACAGCCAAATATAATTTCTGAGTGTTAAGAAAGAAGACTTACAGCTTGGATAGACTTGGAAAAATATTTGTTCAATTCGCTAGAGGCCATGGCCTCCAAATCGGCGAGGGAAGTCTCAGGGTTCATGTCGACAGGTGTGGCTTCGGGGGAGCAAGGTTTCGAGCCTCCTTTCCAAGCACCATGTCTCGGCTCGGTGATCTTGAGACGCTTTCGGGCGTTACCTTCCCCTCGTGGCTCTCCCACCAAGGCATCGTCGGGTAAACTTCTTAGAGCGTCGGATGTCGACACGGGAGTAGGAGGTCGAGCGGGAGTCCTTTGACCCCGGAAACTATCGAGCCGGATACGTGCTTTTTCGACTTGACCCCAACCAATTCTTGGATCTTTTTAGGATCCATCTTTTTTGGGTCCGGCATCTTGGTAGATGATTCCATTTCTGAAAAACATTCCACTGCAATGATGAAGGTCAATGTCAATACATAATCGAGATGTAAATAAATGAAACAGAAAGAAGTGTAGCAATTCGATAAAATCAATGAAAATCCTACACAAAACCCGGACTTCTTCATCAAGTTCGATATAAGCACCCGGGCCTGCCGTCTCGAGATCGGCATAAGCGTATGAGGGTGCAAGTTCCGAGTTGCAATATCGGGATGAGCTTGCTCGAGCTTTCCGCACGCCGGGAGGATCGGAATCAAGCCCGTCGTGCCATTTCTTAGGTCTTTTGTGGCAGGTGTGTATATCGAGGTCACCGAGACCGTGTCGGATAAAGAAAAAATTGGGTTTCCAATCCCCATGAGACGATATAGACTTCCGTACAAAATCAGAGACCAGTGGACGCTTCTGAAAGGTATACCACCCCGCGTCCTGCAACCCTTGAATCGCGTAATATTGCCGAAATAGGCGGACAGTAAACTCGACTTTTGCTACTCGACACGCGAGGACAAAACCCATGAGGCTCCTAATGCCGTTTGGAGCCAATTGCGTGACACATATTCGATAGTGCCGGAGCACCTCGATAAGACACGGATCGAAGGAATATCTCAACCCTTCCTTTAACTGCGCCTCGTATATGGCGCAGAAATCAGGGGGAGGTTCGCAAGCAAATTGATATTGGCCCTGAGGGACTTGCATATTGTTGGAGGAGTATGGGATCTCGAATCTTTGGCATAAAGCCTTGATTTTCTCCTCAGTAAGGGCAGACATACACCCGTAAGGTCCCTGACCTTTCATCCTGGTCTGGCGTTTTGTTGCGCGGCGAGAAGTTGATCCTTCCTCCCCTTTTTCCTCCTCCTCTTCTTCTCCGGCAAGATTCTGGACGGATGTATCAAATTGTTCAGAAACCGTCCTTTCTTGGGATTCGTCTTCCACTTCCGCGATGTCTTCTGGATTTTGGGAATCGCTCTCACTCACAGACATGAGAATAGAAAAAGCCAAGGGAATACAGAAATAAAAGAAACAAAAACTGAAGAAGTTCAAAGCTTACTTGTGGTTTTCGTTTTAGACAAGAAGAGTGAGGGTAATGAGTCTTCACCGGCGTGGGCTCTTATATTCTTGGAAATCCTCTAAATGATTTGAAGGGACAGACTTTGGGCAGTTATAAGGGAAAAATCGCGTTCATTAAGGGGAAAGATCATACATAAACCAATGAAAACGTTTCGTTTCTTGCGCCCATTAAATTCTGACACAGTATGACGTCAGCCTGACGACGACCTATACCGGCTAGTG